>STHB01000003.1:10840701-10853918 GCA_018908115.1 Anopheles rivulorum
TATTAGGAGTATTAATGTGTTCGTGCGGTTTTTAACCAAAGTTTTGGGCTCTGTTTTGGCGAAATGGTAATTTATTCAATTTTCAAAATACTGTCCGTCACTTTCCACAACCTTCTTCCACCTTTCAGGCAACTTTCTGATCCCGTCGCGGAAAAAAGATGGCGGTTTGGCCGCTAACCAATCCTCCATCCATTTTTGCACTTCTTGGTGATTATGGAACTGCTGGTCAGCCAGGCTGTGTTCCATCGACCGGAACAAATAGTAATCAGAAGGGGCAATGTCTGGGCTATACGGCGGGTGGGGTAGGACATCCCATTTGAGTGTTTTTAAATAATTTTTAACCGGTACCGCTATATGTGGCCTGGCATTGTCATGTAGCAATATGACTTTGTCGTGTCTATCGGCGTATTGTGGTCTTTTTTCTTTCAAAGCACGGCTTAAACGCATCAATTGTCGTCTATAGACCTCCCCAGTGATCTTTTCGTTTGGTTGTAGCAGCTCATAATACACCACACCCAGCTGGTCCCACCAAATACACAGCATGATCTTCGCGCCATGAATATTCGGCTTGGCTGTCGATGATGTGGCATGTCCGGGGTATCCATACGTTGCACGACGTTTTGGATTATCGTAATGTACCCACTTTTCATCACCAGTCACTATTCGATGCAAAAATCCCTTCCGCTCTTGCCTTTGGAGCAGTTGTTCACAAGTGAACAAACGGCGTTCGACGTCTCTTGGCTTCAGGTCATAGGGCAACCAATTTCCCACCTTCCGGATCATTCCCATTGCTTTTAATCGAAGAGAAATGGTTGGCTGAGCCACTCCCAGTGTCTGTGCAAGTGTTTTTTGGTTTTGTGATGGATCTTCATCCAGTATTGCCTCTAATTCTCCATCCTCAAACTTTCGTGGTCCTCCGGAACGCTCCTCATCTTCCAAATCAAAATTGCCACTTTTGAACCGTGCAAACCACTTCTGACACGTTCGTTCAGCTAGAGCATGGTCACCATACACTTCTACCAAAATTTTATGACTTTCGGCAGCCTTTTTCTTCATATTGAAATAATGAAGCAAAACTCCCCGCAAAAACACATTATTTGGTACAAATGATGCCATGTTCGGTGCTCGCAGATACTATGTTATTTACTATTTATCAAAATGACAGATAGTGGATATTGTAGCCCAATAATGACACTTCAAATTGGCAGTGTTGCCAGATTCAATAAATATGTAATAAATAAATGGGAGCATTAATACCAAAACCGCACGAACACATTAATACACCTAATATTTTGAGAATAAATTAATTTCAGTCGTGTTTTTGTTAAAAAAAAGTTCAATGTCCATTACTCTTTGTCTCATCATTTGAATCGAAGTTAAAACTAATTAAAACTGATTAAAGTAATACCACGACTTTGTCCAAAGTTCGTTCTCCTTATCACCATCATTCGTACTATTCCAATTTAAATAATAATAGCGAAAACTCTCGTGTTTTTAAGTAGCCTGGAAGGCAAACGGGGATGCGTATATAAAACTTTGCCTTATCCCCTCATTTTCACCTCCGATTTGCCATTCTTTACACAGAAAACCTCAAAGGAAGCTGACCTGAAAGTATCGCGAAAGGGTACACTTTGAACTGCGTTTTTCTGTTGTTGCTTCTGCTATTCAACATTTATCGGCTCTAGCATCTCCAGTGGGGATATCATCTTTGGGCGGGAATTATTTCCCCAGTTGCAAAGCAACAAAAGTTGCGAAAAACCTTTCGCCAGCCAGGATACAAAAAGGCTGTTGACATTGAAAGTTGTCGTGCGACTCTTAGCTACTGCAAGCTTCTCCGTCATGTCGTTGTTCATGCCTGACAGAAAGGGGGGAAAAGTAAAACATTTAGCGCGCCAGTAAGGTGTGCGCCAAGGGTACGGAAGCGATCGCACTGCGGAATGTTGCCGGGCCGTTGACATTTCAAGATTAATTAAAAGTTTTTACAACTCTCTTTCTCTCTCTCTGACGTGGGTTGGGAGAGTGTTGTATTTTGCCGAGTACTTCCAAGCTTTTGTGCCGAAGAAATGGGAATAGTTATAAATATGGTAATGTAAAGGACAGACAGACGAAACACGAAAAGCGAAACGAAGCATCCTGATCCGATGCTTTCTGGTGGTTTCGATGTAAAATAGTTGGAAGGAAAGATTTTACTGCATCAAAACCATTAATGCTAACTGTAACTGTGGCTGATAATTGAATGTAAACTGATAATGGGAAGAATGGGCAAACTAATTGCTTCGTCGTGTCATTTGTAAGATCCGTTTTGAGAAAGAAGGAAAAAAAGAGAGATTTTTAAATGTAAATAGTAGTTGCTAGCGAAAACAAAAACGAAAACAGAAAAAAACAGTTAAAACAAACGTATTATAAACAAGAGGGTGCAAAAGAAAGCCTATGTTGAGGTGAGTAATAAGGAGAGTCGAAAAAAACAAAACGCAAACTGCATTAGTAAAACTAAAAAACATCAAAACCGAACGAAACGAAAAAGGTCAGTTACTACAGGTGGGAAAATGCAGAATGCGTTGCAAAGGAGCGAAAGTAAACAAGGAAGGAATCGAACGGTTTTTGCGTTCGTATTGCCGTGTTTGATGCCGTACATGGACCGTGCCCACACCGGAGCCCGTAGCCGTCGCCGCTGTATGACACCTTTGTTGACCGGTGGCCCGGTGGGACCACCGTGCGTTGGCGGTGCGGACGTCGTTGACCCCCGGTTCGGTTCCTTGCCGGTCGCGTTGACATTCGGTGCCGTACTGCTGGTGCCGTCTGTACTGCTACTACCACTACTACCAGTACCGCCTCCACAACCGCCACCAGCGTTGTTAGCACCACCACCATCGCCGCCACCACCACCTCCGCTGCCTCCCCCAGTACCACCGTCCTGACTGTCGTGTGAAGCCGGTGGCCGGTACCGGGTGTTGCAGCGGCAAAAATGTTGCAGCGGATGTTTTTGTTTATGTCGTGCGGGCAGGATAATAGTTTGCAAACCAATTACCAACGCATTGGAGCAATTTTGAATGAAAGTCGAAATCAAAATACCGCGTTTTGCGTATCAATTTGTTGGGCACGGGTGTGTGAAGAATTCCGAAGTGGTTTTTGTTTTTGAAATTGTTTTTTGTTAGATTTCGATTTGGTTTGCCCAACGCGGCGTTGTTTCGATGGTGAATTGGTTGGATAAGAAAATAATTCAATTTTTATTAGCAACGTGTTTGTACACCACGATCGGCGCGTTGTTTGATTGATTGGGTTTTTTTTTGTATGAATGATTAAATTTATTACGAGTTCGTTTTTTTTTAATTTAAGCTATTCAAAACGGTAAACAATTTTAAATTACTTTTCGTTGTCTAGTCGTTTATCATTCTCGTTTTGGGTTTGGGAAGAATATTGAGACGATGAAAATATTTCACTCCCTAATGCTGTGCAGCAAGCCTAATAGCTTGGATTGATGTACCTAATTTTCTAGCAGCTAATGTAGCAATCATTCCAAAATTAAAACAACAAAAATAAACACCGGGACAAATGTTTCAACTCTTCAAATAAATGTTCAAATACTTTCAGTAAAGGTAAGTGTGTGAATACTTTGTTATGGGATACAATTACTCTTAAACTAGCGCAAATAAATTTTCTAAGTAAATAAGGCTTTATCCCTCGTTAACACACTGACAGTTTTCTTTATAAAGACACATCGCTGCAACATCGCATCATACTTCGGTACGATCGACACGCGCTTACATCTTTCGTGCACGGGACATAATGTCACTCATACATTGCGCACAAATTACATGTCAAAGCATGTAGCTCACCAGATCGGATACACCATTGGTACCGTCTGACAGTCGCTCAGTCGCACACCGACAGACGAAAGCCGTCACGGCCACGTCGAGTGGAATGAAACAATAACAGTTCGGGGGAACGATTTTTAAATGAAAATA
Source organism: Anopheles rivulorum (assembly GCA_018908115.1). Lineage (NCBI taxonomy): Eukaryota > Metazoa > Arthropoda > Insecta > Diptera > Culicidae > Anopheles > Anopheles rivulorum. Next base: position 10,844,667 of record STHB01000003.1, read on the forward strand.
AATGCTTCACCATGTCGCAGTGATGTGCCCTGTGAGAAGTGCGAGAGCAAAAAGAAACCAAAAAAACATGAATATCCTCGGAATGGTGCTGATGGAGGTGCACACGAGATGGTCTGTCAACTGGCGGGCATTCGGTCGTTTCGTTCGTCCCGCCTGCCAGATCACAAATCCCCACCAATCCAGCGTGCGAGTGAGTGGGCAAAAAGCTTGTGCTAGGTAAAATTACATTACAGCACATCAGCACGAGCATCGGAAACATGGGTTTTGCCCGATGTTCAAATTGTTTCAACAGAATTGGATTGTTCCCTATTGTTAGCCACCGTCAGGTCACGATGGGTGATGAAAAGATCGTACGGGAGACGATCCCGATCGTGGCTGGGGTATTGCATGCTGCGAACCGATGATGATGATTCTTCGTCCTTTTACCTCCCCCTTCTCCTTTCGTCCACCCACACCAACACACATGCCAAATCTCCATTAGCGTTTTGTGGTGCGGCGATGTTATCCATTCGGTTGCGTGCTGGCATCATCACCGCGGCACAAAACGCAATCGCAAAATGGAAGCTACACTGCTTCCTGCGAGCGTGTATTTTTATCGACATCCGGTTTTTGGTTTGCTTTTTCCCCTTTGCACCCCACTGGCACGCCCGGTTCCACGCCCGGGATTGATGGTGATATTTACTTATCAAATTGAAGTAGATGCTACCAATCGTAATATGCTATTTCTGGCTTCTGGCAAGCTCGTAAAGGGAATTAGCCGGGGACGAGTGTCATTAATTTGCAGGGAAGCAGCTGTTAGCTGTGACGTTGCTCTCAATGGGCACTGCGTGTGTTGTTGCATATTGAGCTTTTTGTTTTTCCTTCCTATTAGAGTCCCCTGCAACCTAATGTGCGGCTTGCTATTAAAGCTTGGTTTTGTGTCTCGGTGTGCGAGAATGATAAAATCTTCCCACGAAAAGGGAGCACGAAAATTGGATTTTGCAAAAACGCACATTTTGGCCAAAGCTCATGTGGTGTGTAAATTTGATTACCACGCACGCGAAAGAAGGAGAAGGTGATGAATCGGACATGAGTTTGGAGTTACAAGGTTGTTAAGAGCCTAATGCAAACAGCAGACATCAGCTCCTGCTGATAAGTTGGTCTGAACCAACAATTCGTATAAATCATTGTTTGATGAAGCTTTTTTTGAAAGAGATTTACATTTCTAATACATTTGCGGGCAACTCTTGACAATTATTATTCTGGCAGAAAAGGTGCAAACAAAAGTTGAAACTGATTTGAGCCCGTGGGTTTTTTTGTTTTTTTTTGTTTTGGAACGATTGCACTTTCTTAGCGTGAGTTTTGCGATAATAAGGATATTGATTGATCAACTGTAACACATTTCAAAACTAAGTTGCGGCTGCTAAAGATTATTAAGTTGGTACAAGAAATGGCAGTTATATGTACTTTTTATTGTTGAAATAAATAAACGCAACCTTTAGGAAAGGATTATTTGTACCCGTGGAAAGACAATCCTTCCACGAACGCACGCCACTTTGGTGCAGTTGTTTGTTTCCTTTGCAAAATACGCGCCATTTTGCGTGACGTATGATATGGACGGTATGGTTCATTAGATTAGAGGCTGTGTATGGTGTCGTACTTACTTTGTCTCGTCGATAAAAACGGCTTCAAGTACGCGCGCGGCGTAATGAAGGTTTTTCTGCAGCAGCTCGGCGGATATTTCGCCGCGCTGCAGTTGCCGCAGCAGACATCGTAGTCTGGAATGGGAACGGAATCGACGAAAGGTTGCTGGTTAGAATCGATTTTTCTTTTTGGGAAAGGATAAAAATGATCGATTTTTTAAACTGATTGCTTTATTATAATTTCTGACTTTCTGAGGCTTTTTGTATTCTTGCAGTTATAAACTAAAAAAATCTATTTAAAGATTAAATTTTAAAGATTAATAATATAAATTATTTATTTAAAACAGGACGTTATATTATCAAAAACCAACACGAATTGTAGAGCATAATCTAGTTAAGTAAATTATCCTTCATGAAATGCTTAATTACAAGTACAAGAAGATTTTCTGGAACAGTTCTCCAAGCAGTTTTTCAATTTATGTTGATGCTGTTTTTAATAGTTTTCAAACAATTCAACGAATATTTTGAACGAATTTGATATTTTTTTCATTTACTCAATGAATCAATTTAATTTACTGTTTTTCATCCACAAATATTTGCATCGCATGGAAAACCGTTTAACCCCCTCTCCTATTGCTTATCCTATGCATCAAAACAAGTAACATGGTTGGCAAACAATTTCCCAAAAAAAAAAAAAAAAACAAAAAATGTAATCCGTTGGAACACAAAAAAACATTTCCGCATCCGGCACGCTCCATGGGGCAAAAACCAGTACGAAACACGAGCTCACCTGACTGCGGCCTTATCACATGCATCTGGTGTATCGACAGCCGGCAGGTTGTCCGTCGCTAGGTCCACATTGTCCAGCTCATCCCCGGTCGTCGTATCGGTACGGTTCGCGACCACGCTCACTGTTCCGGACGTCGGTTGCATGCTCTCGAGCTCCCGACTTAGCTGGCTGTTGACGAAGGCGAGTTCCGACTCGGACAGGGGCGGATACTGCTGACCGTACTCGGCCTCAACCGAACCGCCACCCCCTCCACCACCACCACCACCGCCGCCGCCGCCCACCCCTCCACCTCCACTGCAGGCTCGGTTGGCACCACCGCTGCCCTCGGCACCGGGCTCGTTACCGTATGGCGGCTGCTGCTGCTGCTGGTATTCCGACTCGTCCAACGCTTCCTGGTACTGGAGCTGCTGCTGGACGTTCGTATTTTTTCTGCTGTTGGTACGCCGAACGATCGTAAGGCTACCTTGTTCTAGATAAAGGAAAGGAGATAAGGGGGAAAAAAAGAAGCAAATATTAGCCATTAGTGGAAGCATTCACAGGGTTTTGGCAGATTAGGATTGGGAGGCTGACAGAACGATTAAACCACTAAGGGCAGATTTCTATCAACTTTGCTTTATCGACATCAGTCAGAATAAACTAATAGTGTGCTTGAGATTGTACCATCTGTTGAGTTATGGTAGAAAGATATCAAAGAGAAGCAACGATCTGTATTGGTAAATGGAATCTCTTTAGTTTTATCATGTCCTTTACATTTTAAACGATCGAGAATGATACACATGAATTTATGCTGTTTAAATATAAAACGCTTAGAAGAAATCCAGGACGATAAGTATGACGCTAAATTAGATTAAATTTAAAATTGTTTAGTTAACTCTATCATCTTTTCTTTCAGCTTATCCAGTTTCAACAGACTGTTGCTTTTATAGACCATGCGAGCAAAATACTGCTTTCGTTAAGTGATGTGTTAGGTACACGTCAATCTGAGCGTGTAATAAATCAACAGATGCATCATTGGATGCACATTTTTTCTAAAAAAAAAGCCATACAACAAGATTCCTTTACATCCTTTCCATTAAAGCATCCATCAAAACCAAAGATAGTAAATGGAGCCAGAACCAAAAAGCGTTTTAGAAATTTGTTGAGTCACACGTAGAACCAGTGCCGATGATGACGTCTTCTACGAAAATATAGTTGGAAATACGTAGCAAACAGGACGAAAAGATTGATTGCTTATTTCGGTGCAACATAAAATGCATCATCAACCATGGTTCGATGGGAAACCAGCATTATTCTTTACAGAATTTCACGAAGCCAACAACCATTAACAGCTTTTTGGCGTTTTCTTTCGTGAAATAAGTAATTACATCCTGCATCATATGATGCATCGAACGTTTCGGGTTGTTATATAAACTTCGATACTTCGTTTGCCATATGAAATATCTTGCAGTTTTACTATCACTATTCCATTTCACTACCACATCACTTCCTTTCGATTGTATGTCAAACCGTACATTGTCCCGGGCCCATCATTATCAGCTGATGCGTCCGATGGAGACGCCTGGTTGGTCGTCTGGTTCGAAGGTTAACGATCAATTACGCAAACAGTCAACTGTCTTCAGATGCTTTTGCTTTCTAGTCCAATTTTCAGCAGACTTTTGGCTCGTAATCTTGGCTGGTTGCTGGTTTGCTCCTTTGCCTTGTGACGGGTGACGTTTTTTGGGGATCGGGGGGTTTTGCCTCCGATGCGCACACTAATTAATTGTTGATTAGGGAAAGGACCACCCATTGCTTGCGCTGTGCTCAACGGTGGTATAATTATGTGTTTGAGCGTTCGTACGTGAAGATTATATTGCTATACCTTCGCTGATGTAAGTTTATGTTCGGGATTCAGTAGGGATAATGTGGTGGATTTATACGTTTGCTTTTCAACAAGAAGAGCGTTGAATGTAAGTTATGATTGTTACGAACATTGATGCGAGTAGGGCTTTATTATTCCACTGGAATGCTTAATAGGATGCCTAATAATTCCCTTTAAAAGGATTAATTAATCATTCCATTTGATATGCATGTATTCCTCTATCAAAAGCAATGTATATTACTTTTTCCAACCGAATACAGCAGAATCCGAGAATTACGAGGTTTGAAGTATTAAAGCGGACTTTTCGGATCAGGTTTCCATCCTTTGGCAAGAGTAAATGCACGGAAATTACAGTAAACCAATGCAACCGCCAAGCAGCAAGCATTATTTTTGCCTCGGTACCATAAGTTCAAAGCTCGTTTATCAATCGATACCGAGCTCGGTACAAATCGGTACAAAGAGAGAGAGAGAGAGAGAGAGAGAGAGAGAGAGAGAGAGAGAGAAGCATTGACCACGGTTTTCAATTTACAAACCACCAGGTACTGATGCAGCTTTGCTTTACGCATATTTCATGCGAATGCACTTTTCCTTTCGGACAAACCACACGCATGTTTGCAATGATGGGTGATGTGGTGGGAAGGGGTGAAGGTGGTGGTCAGCTAAACCTATCCCACCTGTTTTGTGACGATGGTAACCATTATATCGGATACCGGAATTGTAAGTTAATCCGACTTGTACCGGTACATGATGTGTTCTGGTTTGAGGTTTTAATGTTGTATGCACTTTTTAATGTTGTATGACGAGCTTTCCTGACCGACCTGCTAGTGAGGTATGTTTCCTATCCAGTGGCTTCGGTTGTATTTTATGATTATAAAAGAGTTTTTTCGTGTTATATCTAAGAAAAGTATTTAAAACATTAGGTTGAAATTCCGAGATGTAATCGCTTTCCGTTAGGTAAAACTCTACGAAATACATTTCTCATGTTATGGGTTTTATTGTTCTGCAAATAATTTAAATTTGTCTGTAGAACGTCTATAGAAACACAAAAAAATTTTGAACGAGCTAGACATTAAATTATTTAAATCCTTTTGTTAGAAAGTTATTCGTTCCGCTAACTGCCGAAATAACAAAACGGGGAAACTAATTTCATATCGCCTTACCGTTGTGTGTGTGTGTGTGTGAGTGCTTGTGGCTTAACAACACAAACCGCCGTAAATGAAGTTACGGTACAGTTCGTTAGCGCTGTTGTTTGTAGTATGGTTTTGCGTAGTATGTGGCCGTCTATCCCGCACTTAGGTAAAGGTGTATTAGTGTGCTCGTACGATGCTTCATAGATTGTTCAAAGTTTCACTAGCACTGTACATTACGCTCTCACGCTCTACCGTGTGTGTTGAAGCTTTGGTATTTGATGTGTGTGTGTGTGCGTGTGTTATTCAATTGTTTTATAAACTGCTTTATTAACATCTTACAGAGAAGTGGAATTCCGTATAAAACTAAGGATGCATTGTAGTTTTTACTCGTTTCGTATGGTTTGTGTGTGGTTTTTTGTAAGTTAATTACAGCAGTCATATTGGTTTCTATAACATATTTAATTTTAAAGTGATTAGTTATCTCGTTTTGCATTCAAACTAAACAACTCTAACGAGGACTTTATTGCTCCGGTTGAAGTTAATTTGTCATCTGGCCTTATTGCGTTAGCTTGTTGTAACGAGAGGGATCGTCTAAGGATTTCCCTTTTCGATCTAACACAGGAAACATCAAACATTCATGCGGCATGTAGGCTAGCAGTACTGCAGTGGAAAATTTAATAAAACAAATTTCCCTGTTTTCTCACTACTAAATTGTGCACTTTCCGCCTGGTATTGTCCTCGTCACTCGTTGTGTTATTGTGATTGCTTTTGACAAGACCGCATTGCATTTCTTGCCGCCTTTTGATTGCCCTTACCAGGAATATTTGAAAGTGCCTTTAAGGGTTATGCCTGCAGCAGCAGCATTCGCATTAATCCCGATGCCCGGAACCAATAGCATCCGGCTTAATGAGAAATTGCTTTTGTTGCCCCAGCAGAGTCACTGGCAAGCTGTTGGAAACATTTCACTTGATTACATCCTCTTTCATTAGTAAGCGAAGGAAGTAAAATGAGGAGAGTTCCGTCCAGGAGCGAAGAAGACGTCTTCTGACACACGGGAAAGTACCCGGGATACGACGTTAGGATTAGCAAATGGGTTTGGTGGGTTGTCTGCTTTTGACTTTTGCCTGATGCCACGTACAATACACTCCAGTGTGGTATCTTCACCTGTGTGTTGCTGTTGTTGTGTCTAACCTTTCCGGTTGAGATTCTCCACCATGCTTTGGCTGCTTGTGTGTGGTCGATGTTGGTGGTAAATGGAGGCAGAGTGAAATGCATTAGGCAACGTTTCTTGCATATCGATCGGTCCGATTAGCTGCAGCGTGTGCGTATGCAGCCGAGCTCAAACCGTGCAAGAAGCAAGCTACTGGGACCGAGTATGCGGGCAGCCAATTGGGAAAGGTGAAAGAGTGTGCCTAATTGAAATGAATATCACTTTACAGGCAGCCTTGTGCGCTGTTGGTAACCGGTAACCGAGACAATGTGAGGATGCTTTTTGCTGCTTTTATGCACTTGGATAAACAGAGTGAAATAGAAACAGAATCAGAGAGAGAAAGAGAGCGAGTGGTAGCATTTATTAGGTAGAATGGCTGCGTGCATATGCAGCAAACGCATTACGCTCCCGGTGGCCAAAGCGAGAAATGGGCTTAATTGAGTGGTGTTGATTTTGCACTGTTGCACCTTACGTTTGTGACGCACCAGTGGCGTCCACCCACCAGGAGGACGTTTTATGAGCAGGAATTATTTCTTCCTACACTCGAAGGCGTTCGTGTTTCGAGGTAAGACGCTTAATGCATCTTGAAAGGATGTGTTTGAGCTACTGCTTTTGTGTAACAATATTTGTGCTTGGAATGGCGTATTGTACGGGAGCTTTTATACTTTATGCAAACTTCTAGTACTTCTGCTGTAATTTTTGAGTTCTCTTTTTTTCAAAGATTAATTACTAGCACCAGAAAATACTTTACGTATCGAGCAATAATTATTTGTAAGCGTTAAAAGCAGTATAAAATAGCAAATAGTTTTTAGGAATAATGAAATGTCAACATACGATACTGATTAATGACATACGGTTATAAATACGGCGTTACTCATACGATTGTAATAAACAGACACAACACGTACGTAAGAAAGTGACAACAAACAATACAACACAAGCATACAAACGTCAAAGTACAGCAGCAGTACCAACACTTACTTGCTATCTGTCCGTTCCGTGAGTGACAATCCGCTCGCACTGGCTGATGGCAATGATGGTGATGGTGGTGATGATGAAAGTGATGATGATACGGATAGCAGCTACCACTGGACTGTTGTTGCTGTTGCGTGGATGATGATTGTTGCTGCTGCTGCTGGTTGTGCGACAATGCGGCACCACTAATGCCACTGGCCGATGGGACCGTACCGATCGGTCCGGTAGATCCGCACGCACCGTAGCTGGTCGTTGGGCCAGGGCCTGGACAGGTGGCCGGATCGCAGCAGGGCAACTGTTCGCGCCCCGGGCCAGCACCGGCGAGCGTTATATCATCTTTGGTAAACTTATTCTCGGGCGAGCTTGCGACTGTGGCGAATCCAATTGCATGCGGATGAAGAATTTGTGATGCAGGGAGACACATCACGCATTAAACACGAGAGTGAAAAAAGAGAAAAAAGAGGAGAGAAAGAAACAAACAATAGGAAAAATAGAAAACAATCGTACACGAGAAGATGCGGAACTTAAATGCGGGTGGGGGCGTATATATATGTGTGTGTGTGTGTGTGTGTGTGGGTGCAGTTGGAATGGGAGATTGTGTTTGTGTTGTTGGTTTTTTTTTGGGGGGAATTTAGAAATGGTATTAAAACTTTGAATAGAAACATTGTATTTGATTGCTTTGTAAAAAAAAAAATGGTTTATCATATTTAAAAGAGTTACTTTAAGTGGTGCAGTTTTAATTTGAAACATCGATTGGGAAATGAAAAGTTGTAAAATTTAGAAGAGTATAAAGTTAATTGAATAATTTGTGTAATATTGCTTCAAGTCGACTTAACGTTTCACTTCTCAAAGATACAAAATTGGCATAAAACGCCCAGGAACAAATGATAAAATTGATAAAACTTTGCATCGTTCCCATTGTACTGCTTTCAGTTTTAATTACAATTGATCTTACCTTTTTTTTTGCTTTATTTCTTCTTACATTCACATGCTAAAATGTATTACTTATAGCTCTGAAAGATGTTAACGGATGTTTGTATATGGAGTCAAAAATCTACTTGTAGAAGTAACGTTTCATATTTTGTTATATAGCATACGAGTTTCTATTTCTAAGTAAGATAGCAAACGTTTATTTTTAATATAAATTTTCCAACAATTAGGTAACTCTTTGGCAATCTTTCAATGCAATTATCGAACTACTAGCAAGCAGATAACTATAGGAAGCAATATTTTGTAATGTCTAGCATATGTTTTGTAACTACTTGAAGCAATATATTTTGACCGCCTATCGAGCCACTACGCATTTTTGTTTAATTATTGATTGAAAGTGATCCATCGTTTCTACAACCGACCAGGCGCCTCCATTGCAACGTCATTTATCCAAAAAACCTTAAAATCATCCATGTTTGTGGTGTTAGTGAAATGTATTTGATTTGTATTGAAGCGTGTAATAAGGCATACGAACAAAGTTTGACATTATCACCATAATTCTACCCTTTCGTTAATTAAATGGTTCCAAAACAACACGTTATTGTGCTACTTCCGGCCAGTTGACAGTAACGCAACGGGCCTGGACAGGTCACCGTGGATAGCATTTCATTGTGACAAATCGTGATCGGCCTCGTTTTACCATTTGCAAATGCAAATGGAACACATTGCGGTCGATG
>STHB01000003.1:10878442-10971589 GCA_018908115.1 Anopheles rivulorum
TAAAAAAAAAGTAAATAAAAATAAAACGCACTGGCGTACTGGTATCATTGTAAGCGAAATGAATTTTTTAGCTTGCAAAAGTTTTCTTATTACTTTTGTGCTCTAAACAGCTTTTGTCCACACAGCCCTGCAAAATGAGAACAAAACAAAACTTATCACCAGCGCTAGCCAGTAATTCCATCAACTTTCAGCTTCAATGCAAGCATCACTGGGCGAAAGCGCTCATGTTTTCTTTCTACGTTTTTGTGGTAAATAAATGTCATGCTCCAGGTTGCACCCGTCCATCAGTCTATCAAATGCTTTGCATGCGCTTGGGGTTGCATCGTACGCTTTGTTTTTTTGTAAAGTGCACCGAGGGGTATTCAGGGGCTTATGAAGCGAACAGCACTATGCTTCCGTTGATGGACAGAAAACCGCTTACCTACCGAGCAGGGTTGTGAACGAAAATGCGTTATAAGCATGCTTAAGTGGAGCTGCATATTGCAGCCGGTGCATCCTTACCGGTTACCCTATTGCACTTTGCTTCTCTTTTTTGTTTGTTCTGGTTCGTAAAGCAAAACAAAAAAAAAGGACGTTAGTTTTCATTCAGCACACCACAAAAGGGAAATGGCGAAAGCAAGGGCCGGGACTGCAATGAACCAAGACGATATGATTTGCTTTCAATTTAACGCGTTGGTACGAAGGTGGTCGAGCGCTTGTTCTAACGTTCTGGCGGTAGAAGCTAACCAAAGTGCTTTTCTGAGCTGCAAAACAGCTTTATTCGTCGGTTAGTGTTTTACCATTAGAAAGCTTTCCATCGCTTCGTTTTGTTAAAATTTAAATTATATGAAAAAAATCAACATCCAGCTTTGACTACAGAGCTAAATAATCACTTATAAATAACTAACAACATCTTTAATCGATTTGAAAATATTACCATATAAAAATACTTTAAATGGACCATACTTAAAGCCAGTATTCAAAGTGGGAATGCGAAATTATGCGTCTTCCTTTTAGGTAAATATCCCGGCGCAATACAATCGTGACCGAAATACGTGAAAGCTTGGCTTCAAAATTCGTCTCCATTCCAAGTAATATAATCAAAATCCAATCAATGCCGACTTGTGAGCAGATGTAATGCCAAGTAAAGCAAGCCCCAAACAAGACCCACTGTATAAGACTGGCATGTTTCATTCGCACTGTCGAATGTTGAATGGTTGGCGAAACAAAAATTAGAACAGAATTCTCATCACGTACCTATCCCGAAAAACGTCTCGGTACGTTTGGTCCACTCATGCTCATGCTGGGGATGAAGATTACACCGTCTCGAATGATTGGATACATTGGAGAAATCTCACACTCCAAACATGCTTGACACACGTAGAAAAGCTCGTTGCCAAAGCACACGTCGCCTTTCGGCAATGCACTTGAATAGCCAGATTTGTTGACACACACACAATACAACTCGAGCTATATTTGTGGGTGAATCGAAAAATAGGAAGATAGGATAAAATGGGTTGAGGAAACGTGCTGAAGCGAGCGAGCCAAACACCGCCAGACAGATAAATGATGCTGGTGCTGTGGGTGACGAATAAATCGTTTTGTTGGCTCGCGATTCCATACAAACTCGCGCTGGTGCTTTAGAGTTTCGCCACAAAAAAACCGCTTCTCATATTACCCATCAAAGCGGAAAACTGATGGCCGTGCCGTTTCTTCATTATGGTGCCGATTTAACGCAAACGCAAGCACGAAACGAGCGGACTTGCTTTGCTGCTTGGTTTTAGGCAATTTTACCAAACCGATACCGATACACCGAGATGTATCGCGAATGACAGAGTACGATCTTGATGATAATGGTCAAACATTGGTAATACGATGATGCTGGATACTGGAGACGATTTTTACGCAGCAAGGAGATAAACGAGCAACCGTAATAACAACCCAAAAAAAAAACAAAGGAGAACCTGCACAAGTTGGCTAACAACTTCTGCTTGGTTGCCACCGTGTGTGTCAGCACGGTCAGTTCGCTAGTCGTAAAATATACTAATAAATTCGTTTACGATATGATACTAATAACGAGCGAGCTTCAGCCCGAGGGCGAGTGCTTCTGATTCTGAGTTGCCCAGGCACCAGCATTTCGTTCGCTCGCTGAAGTGGACAGGTTGAAGTAGTCTTGCGCTTATAGTCTGCACAACTTGGGCCAAGTTTTTGTGCTTTTTTTTCGTCTGCTAGCTAACAATGCACGCTAGCTATGCTTACAGGCTTGAATGGGCTGATAAGATAGTTAAATGTTTCTTTGGATTACTTGCCAAGTGTGCAGCAGCTTGTAGCATGCAGTAATGTTTCGATTGTTATGTGAAGAAGATTGTTGATCGTTTTTACTGTTGTAATATGCAAAAAAAATGATAACAATCTTGCCGCCGCAATGCAATAAAATCGGTTTTAATATTAATTTCCTAATAAACAATTTCAAAGACTTTGGCAATCTTTTAATTGCCACAAGCACAGCATAACGCCCCGACCCAGCGCACCTTGGCAGAACGATAAATATAATAAGCTCGTTTATGCTGCTTCTGTTAACTTTATGACCGTGTCTGCAGAGTGTTCTTAAAAAAGACAGCAAAAAGAAACTAAAATAAAGCGACCCATTGAAATCCATGTTGGCCGTTCGGACGCCGGACGATAAAAATGCTGCGTATAAACGTAAAAGTTTTTTAATTCCCTTGCGCCAAATCCAGAAGATAAACGAAATACTGAGCACCACGGAGGTCTTTGCATCGTTCGCAGAGGACAGCATTGGCGAATGGTTTTTGCGGTTTTGCTTACGAAACGAAGAAAAAAGCAACCAATACACACATTCCATGCCACCGTATTATCGTGTGTCCTGACCGCTTGGGAGTAAAAATCCTAAATAAGTCGCCTTTAGCCACCGCCGCAGGAATCAAACTTCAATTACACGCGACCTGCTTCGGCAACCGCTTTGTTGTACTTGGCGTGGTGCCCCCTCTTTGTCATGCGTGTAAAAAGGTTGACGCTAGGACACGGCCAGAACCACCCCGTGAGCCGCTGGGCTTTACATCCCGCCAAACAGGACAGGATAATTTCGTCCGTGAGATATTCCATAAATTTGCATTACATTCGATAATGCTTTGGTGGCGTAAAAAGAAAGGAACCAAGCGATTCTTTCACTTGGCACACAAGCACGTGAATACGCTTCCGGCAGACGGACCGCTACCTGCAGACCACCGAAGCGTAAAAGTTGGGGTTTTTCGGAGCTTTTCTTTTCCGAGAAAACTGTGAAGTGCTCGCGTGGGAACGGTTGTGGCCGTGTTGGCGAATTTACGAATCTTCCCCAGCAAAGCCACCGATGGTGCAAAGTTGCTCTTTGGTGACGCTTTCTCATTGTTTCGGGTGTGTTGCAAACATCTTGGATTGATGAGTTTCTAAAAAGTAAAAGCACCAGACGGATTAAATGCGTACGATCGTGTCAGCTTCAACGTTGGTTCGCTATCGTCCAAAATTCCCATTTATGCTGAACATGAAGCAATAATCGTTCACTTCGTGGAGTGCCGGATGTGGTAGAAAGTTTTGCCAGTTCCAATCCTTTTTACGGTGCTGTGTTAAAGCACTTGGCCGAGCTGAGTTCTGCAGCCGAAGTCAATATTGTAGTGAGAAAAGTTCCAGGCAGCAAAATCGGTCGACCCAAAAGTTCGCCGTTGCTTTGCACATTGGTGAACACCATCTTTTTCGGTGAGGTTTACCGATGTGGAATGCGAGCGGACACATTCCTTTAAATCCCGAGAAATGGTCATCCCTGTTATGGTTGGTTTGTTGGCTTGAACGTTCCTTCCAGTCACTTCACTCGTGCCTAAAGCAACGGATGCGTGACGGAAGTGTACTGCTCCTGAACCGGATGGCGGTAGCGAAACGAAACTGGAAATCGTTCCGGACTGGGAGTTGAAGTATGTATTTTGCTGTGTTTGTTGCGTGTCTTGCAGTGGGATATGGTTTTTTTTTGTTTTTCACGGTGCGACGTGTCTGAGATGCTGAACACATGTCGTTTTGCAATGTCCATGGAATCATACATTATTCGCAACCATAAATCACCAAAACTGTAGTTATCGGCATTGCACGCTTGACCGCACCGAAACACGGAACGGAAGACGTTGAAGAAAGTTCCTTTTTTTGTAGATTTTGTTTGTAATATTTTCACTCAATCTCCATTTGCAGTTGTATGATCAAATGTCATCTTATTCAACTTTAGCAGTTTATTCTATACTCATCAAAAGGATTATAGAATAGGTTTCAATGGGAAAAGTTTTGAAAGAAAATGATCTTCTAAATGTACTTTGTTTGATTTTCTGCGTTTTCAGATAAATTTTCTTAGATCGGAATGTAGTTAAATCGATTATTAGGGTTTGGTAGGTCCAGATAAGGTTCTAGACTTCAATATTGGTGTATTAGATCGTGCATCGATTTATGAAATTATTTGTTTTTCTAACATTGTCATGTAATTAATTGTAAATATTGTTTAACACTAACAAAATTTGTACCAGGCATTATTTTCCCTTTAAATTCACCTTCCATTTGAAATGCCATTAAATGTTTCAACGAAGTTCCCATAGTGATATATTTCACAAAAGTTTTCATTTGCAACACAATGCAATGCACATTTCTCGATCGGTAAAGCGAAGAGCACGATCAATGTATTGATGCGTTGCCGTTGCTTCACCGAAGGGAATAAAAAAACGTACTATCGATAGCATTTCTGTGTTTGTTTTGATTCACGCTGCAAAGTGTGAGTGTCGTCATTGCATTCGCTCGTTGATCATTTGCCAGACGCTACCGCCAAAAGAAGAAAACAATCGCTACAAACGGTTCATGTTTACACTTTCTTCTTTCTGCTTTTTTATTGTTTCGCTGCTAGGTGAACGATTGCAGCGCCCGAGTGCATCACGAGCGGATGATCAGCGGTGCATATTGGTGGCAATCAAACAGAACGTGTGATTAAATTTATTCAAAATCTCCCACCGTACGGACCAGTTAGTAGTATCATCGTTCACTGTGAGTTCAATCGAATAGCAAAAGAAAGTGTTCGGTTCGCGGGTTGATAGTTGATTCACGATTTGCATAAATCTTCCCAAAGCTACGTGACATTTGGACCGGGCCCGTCCAATGATGGTGAACCAGCATCGGACCAAAGGCGGGACCGAATGGTGCTGGCTGTACTTGCCTTTGCTGCTGGTGGCAATAAGTCATCCCGGCTGCCCGGAACCATCGGCCGACGAATGGTGGCAAAGGACGGTATTTTATCAAATTTATCCACGCTCGTTCATGGACTCGAACGGCGATGGGATCGGTGATTTGCGCGGCATTACTAGCCGGTTGGCACATCTCAAGGATGCCGGTATCGGTGCGACCTGGCTATCGCCCATCTTCCTATCGCCGATGGTAGATTTCGGGTACGACATCACGGACTACACCGCCATCCAGCCGGAGTACGGTACGATGGAGGATTTCGCGGCACTGCTGGCGGAAGCGGACCGGCTCGGTATCAAGATCATCCTTGATTTCGTGCCCAACCACACGAGCGACCAGTGCGAATGGTTCCGGCGTTCGGTTGCGCGCGAACCACCGTACACCGACTACTACGTCTGGCACGATGGGCGTGTGGACCCGGCCAACAGTAATGGCACACGGTTGCCACCGAATAACTGGGTAAGTTAGCCGTCTGCCGTACCAGATGGTACGGTAAATGTGTAGTGACAACCCTCCCCCCCCAAAAAAAGGGCTTTACACAACGGTGTGTTTTTGTTCTGCTCACCAGCAATCGGTTTTTTACGGTTCCGCCTGGACGCTGCATCCGGTCCGTGGTCAGTACTATTTGCATCAGTTTACCGCCCAGCAACCGGATCTCAACTTTCGCAACCCGGCGGTGGTGGACGAGATGCGCGAGGTGTTGCGGTTCTGGCTGCGCAAAGGGGTGGCTGGCTTTCGCATCGATGCGGTAAATCATCTGTACGAGGTGGACGGTTGGCCGGACGAGCCGGAAACTGGCACCGACCGGGATCCACTTTCCTACGGCTTTACGCACCATATCTACACAAAGGATTTGGTAAGTCAGGGGAAGGAGGAGGAGGAGGAGAAGGAGGAGGAGGAGAAGGGAAGGAAGGGAGCGAGAGATCCGGTGGGACCGTTCGGTTAACGTTTCTAGTCACGATTTTCGGACTTAATTTACCGTGTCCGTGTACGCGTGGGTTTGTGTTCCCCATTTCCCTCAAAGTTGGTGCAGAATTAATGTTCAATTATACATTTCTGAAAGGAATCACAAAGTTAATGTGCCTTTGTTTTTGCCATTTCAGCCCGAAGATTACGACATGGTGTACGAGTGGAGAAAACTGTTGGACGAATGGACACGTGTGCATGGTGGAGATAGTCGCATCATTATGACGGAAGCGTACGCAAACATAACCTTCACGATGAGGTATTACCGGTCGGGTGAAGAGCATCAACCACGGCCAGGGTCACATATGCCCTTTAACTTTCTGCTCATCACTGACCTGAATCGGGACTCAACTGCTCAGGATTTTGTGTACACGATCAGCAAATGGCTAACGTATATGCCACGGCAGGGTGCCACGGCGAACTGGGTGTTGGGCAATCACGATCAGCCAAGAGTCGGGTCGAGATATGGGAAGGAACGTATCGATGCGATCCATACGCTGCTACTAACGCTGCCGGGAATTGCTGTCACGTACTACGGTGAAGAAATTGGCATGCTGGACAACCCGGACGCGATCAGTAGTAATGGGCAGGGTGACTCCGTCACCGGTGCTGATGCATTTATTGTATTTTCACGCGATCCCGAAAGAACACCGTTCCAGTGGGACGATACAGCGAATGCGGGCTTCTCCACCGGTCCATCGACCTGGCTGCCGGTACACCCAAACTATCGCCAGCTCAATCTGGCCGCGGAAAAGCGTTCCGACCGGAGCCACTACAAAACCTACCAAGCGCTGGTACGGCTGCGGGCACACGAAACGTTCCGGAAGGGTTCGATTCAGCTGGTCCCGTACTCGGACGCGATTATTGTGTACGTGCGCGAACTGCCGGACACGGACACGTTCGTCGTGGTGATCAACCTTGCGGGTGGTGCCGATCGCACGGTCGATTTGGCGTCCGTGTTTCCAAGACTTTCGCCCGAACTGACGGTGGCTTCGAGTGGTTCCGAATCTAGCTATCGTACCGGGTAAGAGATGGATAATTTAAAAATTAAACCATTCCCTGAATGTGTAATTTATTTTCGATTTTTTTACTTTCCACCTTTCGCCACCAGAGATACAGTGCAGTCGGAAAGGCTTATTGTCGGCGCTTACGAAGGGCTCGTTCTACAATGTGTGCCGCTAACGAGGAGGTAAAGGTTGACGTACGCTTTAGGTGAAAACGTAGCCAAATGAAACACAATCATCCAGGCTAATAATGATTTTAATTTTTATTTTTCTACATTACGCTTACGTGCGCGACCGTACACGCGTACACTAAACGGGGGTTTGGATTTGGTTAATGAAGTTTGTTGCGATTAGATTAAAAAATCACATCCTAATTAAATTTTTCCACCCCAACAACGCTTCCCTTGGGGTGCACACTTGCACGGGATGGTGGTAGTAGAAGTTTTATCGAAATTGTTTTTAGAAAAACATAAAACATACACATGGCAGTGGGGGAGGGGGGGGTCGAAGTTGCCCTGGGTCACAGAGGTGGCCAAACATACTCGCTAAACAAAGCTACAACAACAACTGTCGAATTAGAAAAGTTTCTCATTGAAGCTTTTGTTTTTCGTTCTACGGGCGAAAAATGGTCGCTGGGGCAAATGAAGGGAAAACATTGAGTTGTTTTTGGTTTTTAAAATTATGAACCACCAGTAATGTTGACCTTTCGGTGCAACGGGGTGTGGGACTTTGATTGAAACAAACGCTGTACCAATAAGGAAATTAAAGTTTTAATGTAGCGTTATGAGTTTCGTTGTCGTGCATAATTGTTTTGCTGCCTGGTGGATTTAAACAACAAATGAGATTTCATTTTATTTTTTATTAGATTTGTTTTATAAATAATGATCGTTTTGTTTAGAAGATTTTTTTCAACTTTTATATCAATTGAGTCGTTTTTCAGGATTTGTTACCTTCTTTCGACCAAACTACTCAATCCTAGTCTATGTTTGATTTTGTATTTCTCTATGTCATTTTTCTATGTCTTTATATTATTTTAACTGTTGATCTCCAGGACTAAGAGCTAATGATCGAAAGAGTTGATTAATTTTATTGATTACCATTTAGAAAATAAAGCGAAAATGCTAGAATTTTCCTATCATACTGTTTCCAAACTAATTTTTGGAAGCATTTTTGAGTGATAATTTCATCTGATTTCAATAACTCAAAGTAGCGAACAACGATCTGGTCCCACCATTTTATTCTTTGCGAAAAGTTGCGATCTTTCGTCACGAATTCTTTCCGCAACATCACAATCATCGTGGTTAATGTGAGAGAACTACTCGTGATTCTTACTTTAACTCAGAAAAATAACATCTCTGTACAAATTTACAAGTTGCTTTAGTTGCCGCTGATAATTTATTAGTGACGATTGATGATGCTTAGTAGGAAATCTATCGATGGACAACAATATTACTCCTACAATGACCAAACAACAAGGATAATTTGTGATGTTTTTCGATAAATCAAAATGACATTAAAGAAAATAAATCAAAACGATCATTATTTCGTAGCGGATCTACTGTTAACTTTTGTACATTCTTATGCATAAATTATTTTCCATTATAAGCACGATCCTTCCAGCTGATCCACATACAAAAAAAGGCAGAAATCAAATACCATGTGACTAATGCACCCATAACGCTCATTGCACTAATCGAATCGCCCGCTTCATTAATCTCACTCAAGAAAATTAATGATGAAATTAATTGAAGCGCTCCATTCTGCAGCTGTTGCTACAAGGTGCGTCCACGTTCTGGTACATCCTGCTAGAACAACCTTTGCCTTTTTTTGTTGTTGTTGCGTGCGTGTTCCTCCTTCCTTCAAACAAGCGAGCTCCGAAGCAGCACAAAGCAAGGCCAAGGCGTCCCCGGAGTCTCTTTGCACACTCTTGGGTGGTGAAGCAAAAGAAGAAAAAAATTATGAAGCTTGACATTTTCATTACCCACTTTCCCACTTGAACCCGGCAAAAGATCTCGCTACAGCGGCACGTGTGTCCCGCTCTTAGCCGTCTTGTGTTGCGTTGGTTTTTTTTTTGCTGTTGTTGAAGGGCTCGGCACGGTTTGTAAACGCTTCGTCCCGGTTGCTCTTTTCACCACGGTTCGAGTACGAAACGAACATGCTCTGGTACCGTGTCCGCCATGTTTTGTTTCGTGCGCTAGGTGCCATTTCCAATTTTTGCCTACGGTGGTGGCGTAGAGCAGGCCGCCATTTTCTTTGCGCGCGGAATCGTGCAAGAAGACACTGGCGATGATGTCTCGGGATCGTTTTGCTGGGTCATCCACCTGAGTCGTCACTTTAAAAGGACCGGAGGATAAGATAAAGCAGAATTAAAGAGGGAGGGTGAAGGATAGGGTATGCAAAGGGTGTGCTTTAATTAAAAAATGAAGCTCAGTTTTCTTTTCTGCAAATGTGTGGAGCTAGCACCCAATGAGGAAAGCTCTGGGAGTTCTGGTGGTAAAGAGTGCACGCCAAAGGACAACCAACCTTCTGCTTGAAGCCCTCATCATCTATCATTTCATCATGACCATTCTTTACACATCCACCGAATGGCCATTTCAGGACGCTTCTTGCTTTATTATGCTGCTTGGAATTCATCCTCGCAACTGCAGAAGACACGCTTGCGACACACTAATCATTTTGTTTTACATTTTGCCTTGCTTTAATTTTGCTTTCAACTTTTCGAAAAAAACCAACACATTTCTACATCCTTCCCATTTTCTTTCCATGCATGTCTTATCACAGCGCACCGGACCGCGATGGGATGCCAAGCACAAATTTAGCCGTCCTTTGGCGCACGGTGAAGGACGCAGCAGTAATTGCGTCTATCATAATTGCGCTCGGTTCCGGGTACTACGGGCCACGGCAAACCTGGCACACCATCGGCAAGTGGACGGCCCGGGGGTAGTTTGAAAAAGTAATGACAACCCCGCAAACGACAGCACCACATTAAGGGACACACGGGTGCTGGCTCCTTATTGCTGGTTGTTTTGTAAAATAAAAAACAAAAACCCCTCCGAGCACAGTGGACATGTTTAGGATGGAATGGAAAAGGCGCAACGAAAAAGAGAAACACAGCACACAAATGAATGCCGACACACGGAGCTGTACAATTCAAATAATCATTATTGTTCATTTCTTTCCTCGATTGGCTGGCGCACAGGAACTGGTGTGGCACGCTGTTTGCATGCTTTGCTCTTGTGCGCAGTGCTGGTTGGTTAATTTAATTCAGTTATTTATTCTAATTTTACGGCAACCGTCCTCAGTGGTTCGTTTGTGGTCTTGTTAAAT
The DNA here is from genome assembly GCA_018908115.1 of Anopheles rivulorum. Classification (NCBI taxonomy): domain Eukaryota; kingdom Metazoa; phylum Arthropoda; class Insecta; order Diptera; family Culicidae; genus Anopheles; species Anopheles rivulorum. The sequence goes on from STHB01000003.1 coordinate 10,888,978, forward strand.
GCGTCAAAAAAGAAGGCTTTCGGGTGTGAGTAGGTATGGAATAGGAATAGGTTTAATGCTTGTACTGTTTGAGTTGGTTTGGAATTCTTTAAAACATTAGTCATTAGTAGCTGAGTTTAGTTCGTCTTGGTGAGCTTACATTTAAATTACTAGAATAGTTTGGAAGAGTCACCAAAACACCAATACCGCCACATAGGATCTAATTCGTCAAAGCAATGTCACACTGAGGAGTAAGACTCCTGAGAGATTGACCGCCCAATAGGTTCTAAAACCAAGCTAACAGATAACTATTGTCCCGACATACGTTGATAAACAAAACTTGCCCAGCTACTTCGCGAAGAATCGAGCTGGTTCAATGGCATGGGAAGCGTTTGCAGCGAGCTTGTTGCGAAATACGCCGACAGCGTGACACTAATAATCGCGCACGATAAGAGCTGATCACCGTAATAATGCTATCGTATTGATTGATTTGGCGGACCCCCTCGACTCGCTCGAGGGCGTTATGCCAGCCGGGTTAATCAATGAAACGAGCGAAATGATCGGTTTGTTAAATTGTAAAATCACTTGTATTTCGCGGATACGCCTGCCGGTTCGCGGCATACGTTGTCGCGATGGTTCCGTTCCGGAGCAGTGCGCGTACGAGGAACGTGACAGGAACTAATCAGGCACCGAGAACGTGTATCAATGGGGATGGGTTTTTGTGTGATAAGATAGGCTTAATCAGCTTAACTTACTAGCGCAGAGTTTGTAGGAAAAAAAAATAGAAAAGGAAAACGGAAACAAATTTAAACATCGTTATCGCATTGTACTTCCAATCAAGCTTTTGAATGTAACTTTTGGGTAATTGATTGAATTTCTTTAACTTTTTCTTAAGAATACAAATGTCGCTTAAAATTAAACTCAATTATACTCCGAATCTGGCATTAATGCGTCCAATTTCCGGCGTGGTAGAAACACGCCAGTAATTAATTCCGATAACCCAAACCCAGGACGTGTAATATTAATCAAGCATCACTTAACGCACCGTTTCAACGCATCAGAGCCATCAGAACGCGCGCAACATTATTGGACGTGTACCTGTCAGCGAATATCCAATTTGGGCGATAAGCTTTGCTGGGCACCGTTAAAACATTTACCATTTTGCCTCGTGCTAAAACGGGTCCCGGGTGCTCGTATAAATAGCGTGCCAGCTAGGCGTCGATGAAATTTCACTGTCAGACGGATAAATTGCTTTTTCCAGAAGGGCCGAGCGATGGCACTATTCTGGACGGTTGTGATTGGGTGTTCCGTGCTGCAGGTGGCTAGTGAATCCACCTGGCAGGAGCTACCGATTACCTCGAACTGGTGGGAGTCGGCCGTCCTGTACCAGCTGCTGCCACGCTCCTTCCGGGACAGCAATGGCGACGGCAATGGTGATCTGCGCGGTTTGCTCGACCGGTTCGATCACCTGATCGATCTGGGCGTAACGGGCATTTGTTTGGGACCGGTGTTTCGCTCGCCGATGCGTGACGCTGGCTACGACATTGCAGACTTTCGTGACATTGATCCGATGTACGGGTCGCTCGCAGAGCTGGATCTGCTGCTGCAGCGTGCGAAAGCGGCCGGCATCAAGGTGGTGCTGGACGTTGTGCCCAACCATACGAGCGAACAGCACGACTGGTTCCAGCAGAGTGTGCGAAAGCATGAAGCGTACCACGATTATTACATCCTGCGCGATGGTGCAGAACCGGCCGAGGACAAAGAAAGTGCACCGCCAAACAACTGGGTGCGTATAAGTGATTTGTTCCGGTGCCACAGCTTGGTTGCTTTACATCGCGATTGGTTTTGCTTTCCTTGTGGCAGCAATCGGTGTACGGTGGGTCGGCCTGGAGCCGGAACGTCCGTGGCACCGAGTTCTATCTGCATCAGTTCGGCGTGACCGAGCCGGAGCTGAACTATCGCAACCCGAAGGTAAAGCAGGAGATGGAAGACGTTATGCGGTTTTGGCTGGATCGAGGCATCGATGGTTTGCGCCTTCTGCAGGTGAACCATCTGTACGAGGATTCGTTCTTTCGCGACGAACCACCGGTCGAGCCGAACGACGATACCATTAGCTACGAAAGCTTGCATCATCTTCACACACGTGACTTGGTAAGCAAATCGGCTCAAAAAACTTTCACGTGGCCCTTTTCTGCTTGCACTCATGCACTCTTTCCTTCGTTTCAGTCCGACAACTACGGGCTTGCCTTCGATTGGCGCACGCTGTTTGACGAGTATAACGCGGCAGACGGTACCAAGGATCGAAAGCTCATGATAACGTCCGCCTATAGCGGGAACCTGGAAAGCACGATGAAATGGTTCGGCCTCGGGAATCGGGCCGGTGCACACATCGCACAAAACTTTGGCCTGCTGCTGGAAATTACCAACGAATCGCGAGCGGAAGACTTTCAGCGGGTAATCGACGGTTGGTTGAATGGTCTGCCACCGAATGGTGTGGCAAACTGGGTGCTGAGTAATCCCGACCATCGCCGTGTGGTGTCCCGCTTTGGACCGGAACGGGCGGTTGGGTTGGCGATGCTTTGCTTCACCCTGCCCGGGACCGTATTCATGTACTATGTGAGAACTTGCCACCAAAAAAACACAAGCGTCTGAACAAATCCTAATACTAATTGAAGCACTGCTTTCACTTCGTTTGCAGGGTGATGAAATCGGTATGGAAGATAATGAAGAGATTTCCTGGAAGCAAACACAAGATCCGCTCGGTTGCGGCACGAACGGTACGGTGTATCGGCGCTATTCGCGAGATCCCGCCCGGACACCGTTCCAGTGGGATGCCAGCAACCAATGGGCCGGATTTTCGCCGGTGTCGACGGAGGTGAAACACGAACCCTGGCTGCCGGTGCATCGCAACTATGCTGCGCTCAATTTGGCACAGGCCAAATCATCCAACCGGTCGATGTATCAGCTGTACCGCGAGCTGATAAGCTGGCACCAGCAATCTGTCACGCTGCGCTACGGATCGTACCAATCGTTCGTGCTGCCGCACAATGTGTTTGCGGTGTTGCGTTCGCTGCTCGGGATGGAAGAGTATGCGACGGTGCTGAACGGTAGCCCGCACGCGGTCACATTCAACCTTAGCCGGGTGCATCGTTATGTGACACGGGCACGGGTAGCGTTCACGGCACCCGATCGCACGTACCAGGTGGGCGAGTATATGCCCGATGTTACCAACATTGCGCTCGGTGCGTATGAGACTGTAATTTTTGAGCTAACGTCCGGTACGATGTGGACAAGAGTGGTGAATGGCTTCATGTTAGTAATGCTCGGTAGCTTAGCTATTACTAATTGCATCAGGATATAGGGATAGAACGCTGGTTTATTGAGAACGACTAGACAAAGATCGAATATTCCCCAAGAAACAATGAAATGTATATTCTCCTCTATCTGGACAACCAAACAATAATGTCTAAAAGTAGCATTTGAGTCAGCAAGCTCCCTCAAGATCGGTGGATAGAAATGCCAAAGTTTGATAACCGTGAATTTATTGGCCGTTTCCGAAATCCGTCCAAATGGTGGATGGCGTGAGTCAATGGGAATGCTTTATTGTACAAGCGTGGACTGCCCTTGTTTTATCAAACCTCAAGAGGTGCATTCGATCGTAATTTTGCAGCAAGTGTGTGTGTCGATAACCCTCACCACACTGTCGTCCATTAATTTGCTACGGAAGCTACGAGATATTGGACTGGTATTGATGGTTTTCGCTCTCCGAATGTCTCCGACAATCGTGGGAATCGTTCGGGACAGCTCTGTATCATATCTCGCAAGCCTTCTGCCATTGGCCGTGCGTTATCAAGGTTTGCAGGAAGATAACGCAGCGTCCCAGTTGCTTGGTGGAAGGCCGAGTAGCCTATAAATGGTGTCCTCCTCGTCGACCGGGCACCGATTGCATTGCGAACAGCGCAACAGTGTGGACAGTGTGAGTTTACCGAAAGGATGCGTATAGCAGTGAGTGCCCTACTACTGGTGACCGTCGGTTTGCTGGCCGCGGTCAGTGGCAAATCGCCGGTCGGCAAACAGCAAAACCATGATGCCGGCATGGATTGGTGGGAATCGGGCGTGTTTTACCAGATATACCCGCGATCGTTCAAGGATAGCAATGGCGACGGTGTGGGAGATCTGGCCGGCATAACGGACAAGCTCGAACATTTGGCCGATCTCGGTGTGACCGGTGTGTGGTTGAGTCCGGTGTTTAAATCACCGATGGCCGATTTCGGTTACGACATTGCCGACTTCCGTGATGTCGATCCCATCTTCGGCAATATGGCTGACCTGGACCGAATGGTGCAGAAGGCCAAGCAGCTGGGCATTAAGGTGATTCTGGACTTCGTGCCAAACCACACGAGCGATGAGCATGAGTGGTTCATCAAATCGGTAAACAACGAAGGAAACTACCGGGATTACTATGTGTGGCGTGATGGAGTGAACCAAGGAACTCCCAACAATTGGGTAAGTGAAGGAGTTGACACTTTCGTTGGACGCTCCCAAGCTTATTACGCTTTTGGTCCTCTTCCTTCAATAGCAATCCGTCTTCCATACGCCCGCCTGGACGCTGCTCCCAGGACAGACCCAGTACTATCTGCATCAGTTTGACAAGAAGCAGCCGGATCTGAACTACCGTAACCCGCAGGTCAAGCAGGAGATGGCTGATATGGTACGATTCTGGCTGGACAAAGGTATCGATGGGTTCCGTATCGATGCGATCAACCACGCGTACGAGGATCCACAGTTCCGCGATGAACGACTGATCGATCCGAACGGTGAGCTGATCTGGGAAAACCTGGATCACGAGTACACGCAAAACTTGCCGGAATGTTACGATCTGATCTACGATTGGCGCGATCTGTTCGACCAGTACAAGGCGGCGGACAATGTGACTCGGCTCATGATGACGGAGGCGTACGCAAACCTGGAGCAGACGATGCTTTGGTACGGCAATGGAAATCGCAAGGGTGCCCACATTCCGTTCAACTTTGCCATGATTAACCGCCTGTCGAGCGAGTCGCGAGCGAAAGACTTTAAGGAAGTTATTGACGAGTGGCTTAATGCTATGCCGGTCGGTGCTCAAGCGAACTGGGTGCTGGGTAATCACGATCGTCCTCGCATTGCATCGCGCTACGGGCGTGACCGTGCGTCCAGCTTGGCGGTGCTGGAAATGACACTTCCAGGCATTGCCGTCGTGTACTACGGCGAAGAGATCGGCATGGAGGACAACCGGGCTATTACGTTCGAGGAAACGCAAGATCCGCAAGCGGCCAACACCAACCCGGAGGTGTATCAACAGTTTACGCGCGACCCGGTCCGCACACCGTTCCAGTGGGACGCCACGGCGTACGCTGGCTTTACGGCGGCGACGGCACAGAAAACCTGGCTACCGGTACACCCGAACTATCGGGAGGTAAATCTAGCCGCGCAGAAGATGGCCGGCGAGAGCATGTTTAAGCTGTACCAGAAGCTGATCCAGCTGCGCCAGGAGCATGCGTTCATGCACGGCAAGTTCGACTCGAAGGTGCTGCTGAACAACGTGTTCGGGTACACGCGCACGCTCGACGGCGAGCAGTCGTACGCGGTCGTGGTCAACATGAACGATAACGATGTGAACGTGAATCTGCAGGAGCTGCACGAGGACATCGGCACGGCCAAGGTGAAGCTGACGTCGCTCGATGCCCGCATGAAGGAGGGCGACGAGGTGACGGAGGTGTTCCACATCATTCTCGGCCGGTACGATGCGGTCGTGTTCGAGATCGTATCGTCCGCCAGCACGGTCGGTGCGTCGATGGTAATGCTGCTGGTCGCATCGATCCTTCGTACGCTCTTCTAATTCTCCTGTTTCTCGCGTTTACATGCCATCCGTAGTGTAGTTTTTGTAATTTATTCGCTAATGAAACTGGCCGTTGTGCGGTGGCGCACGATGTGCCGATGAAAAACCTGCTCTGTTTTGTTCTGTCTTTCGTTCCTTACGTTTACGCCGGTTTGATGAGCTATCGGTTCGGTAATGAAGACATTTACCGCCCGATTCGTTATCATCCGAAAACCTGCCCAAAGTCACGCGCCATCAAGCTTGTTGAGGTTGGCATAGGTTGAAAATAGATAGCGGAGATAGGAGGGTGTTGGGAAACAAAAGTCTCATATTTTACAACAATCCCTTATTGGACAGCTTGACAGCCGATCAATCTGGCAAACCGACGTTTTGAGGGACATTATTGTGGGATTTGGGGTGCGGTGCGATAAGATTAATGCCATCCATCGATAGTAGGCAATTCCGAATTTTGATGGAATGATGACACACAGTCTTACATTCCGGATGGGGGTAGCATAAAATGGCAGATATCAGCAGAAAGGTCGCTGGTAATAATAGTAATATACTTTTCAATTTTGCTTATTTGTATGAAGATATTTTTTAAAAAATTCGATTACATCGGAACAGATTAATAATAGAGTGTACTTACGAGGTGAAGTGTGTCGGGAAGTATGTAAGGGTAATGTTTATGGCCAGTTATTTCAAGATGATCGTGTCTGGAAGCTTACCTGCAAGAAAGAGATACAAATGGTTTTATTAATTTAATGGTTTGTGTTGTTAAATAACAGTTATGAAAATCCTTTAAAGAGTTGAAGGCTCTCTTTAAATGAGTATCGCGATCAAGCGTTACTCTCGATAACATAACGCGCTCTGACACATCCCATGTGCCATAAATGGTGCCCTCCATGGACGAATGCACAAATTGAATAGACTATTATCACTCCACATACTGATCGAAGGATAATAATACGGACGGGTATGAAGCAATCGTCATACCGGTTGTTATCGTGGGATAACGATCCAGATAGGAATGCCGCCGAGCTGAAACTCTCCCATCTTTCAGATACGGTGATGTAATGCTTCCTCCGCAAGCATCCCCCAAAAAACCCCCGTCCAATTGTGGGGTTCGATTTAATGCACCAATTACACCAATTGACAAGCGATAGTGATGGCAGATTGCTTAATTGATGATCGTGCGGCATGACCAAGGAAGCAGTACGCTCGTGACACTGTTCCGAGATGGGTGCGCGTTCGTATTTGGTGTTGGTGGCGCTAGTGCTCGTAAGCACCGTACAATCTCAGGAAACTTCATCACCGTCCGACAAGGAATGGTGGGAAACGGCACTGTTCTATCAGATCTATCCACGCTCGTTCTACGACACGAACGATGACGGTGTTGGCGATGTGCGCGGCGTTACGGCGAAGCTGCAGTACCTGAAGGATACCGGCATCGATGCGACTTGGCTGAGCCCGATCTTTAGCTCGCCGCAGGAAGACTTTGGGTACGATGTGTCCGACTTTAAGCAGGTCGATCCACTGTTCGGTACAAATGCTGACCTGGAGCAGCTGTTTGCCGAAGCGAACAAGCTCGGACTGAAGATCGTGCTGGACTTTGTGCCGAACCACACGAGCAACAAGCACCAGTGGTTCATCGATTCGGAGAAAGGTATTGCGCCGTACAGGGATTACTATGTGTGGCACCCGGGCAAGATGGTGAATGGTCAGCGTACGCCACCGAACAATTGGGTAAGGGATCGGGCTTTATGAGTGAAAGTGGAAGGTAAAGATTATGGGCTTTTTCCTGCGTTGTTTTGCAGCAATCGGTCTTTTACGGTTCGGCCTGGGAGTGGAGTGCACTGAGAGGCGAGTACTATCTGCACCAGTTCGCCAAAGGGCAGCCGGATCTGAACTATCGCAATCCGGCCGTTGTTGCCGAGTTTGACGAAGTGCTGCGCTACTGGATGCAGCGTGGCGCTGCTGGGTTCCGTGTCGATGCCATCAACCATATGTTCGAGCATGAGGACTTTATCGACGAACCCATCAACAATCCGGAAGATCCGAACAGCTACGGCTACACGCATCACATCTACACGAAGGATCTGCCGGAAACGTACGACGTGATCGCACGGTGGCGCACCGTGCTGGATGACTTTGCCCGTCAACAGGGCGGTGATGCGATGTGAGTAGTAGTAGGTTGAATAGGGTTATTGGGTCACTTGTACTGTATGGTCCCTTTTGCTTCGCAGCATTATGATGACGGAAGCGTACGCTAATCTAACGATGACCCTGCGGTACTACGAGTCGGATGATGGTATGCAGCAGCGAGCACACTTCCCGTTCAACTTTGTCATGATCGAGGAGCTGGGCGCATGGTCGAATGCGAAGGACTTTAAGCGTGTTATCGATCGCTGGCTGGGTAATGTGCCGCGCGGTAAAACCACCAACTGGGTGCTGGGCAATCATGATAAGCCGCGTGTCGCAAGCCGGTACGGTGAGGAGCGTATCGATGGAATGCAGTTGATGGTGCTGATGTTGCCCGGTGTCGCCGTCACGTACAATGGGGACGAGCTGGGTATGATCGACCATCGGGACATCTCGTACGAGGATACGCTCGATCCGCAGGGTTGCAATCTTGGCCCGGGCGGGTACCGGGATGCGTCACGCGATCCGCAGCGTATCCCGTTCCAGTGGGACGATACGTACAATGCGGGCTTTTCGAAGGCACCGCGTACGTGGCTCCCGGTACATCCGTACTATCGGCAGACGAACCTCCTAAAGCAACAGGAAGCGGACTACAGTCACTACAAGTTCTATCTCGACGCGGTGGCAATGCGCAAGCATCGCATCTTCACGCACGGACACTTTAAATCGCACGCATTCGGTGACGGTGTGTTTGCGTTCGTGCGCTATCTGCGTGAAAATGAGGACCGAATGGATGACCCGTACCGGGTGGTGTTGATCAATTTCCACGAACAGCATCTTACGATCGACGTTAACGATCTGTACGAAATTCGCAACCGTACGCAGGTGTATCTCGTTGGTACGGAATCGAGACACAAGGTCGGCCATCTGCTGGATGCAAAGCAGGTTTCGCTCGGACCGTGGGACTCGATCGTGCTGGGACCGGTATCGGGCGGTGTACGCGCGCTTCTTTCCTTCGGATTACTCATCCTGGCGGTGATAAAATCGCTTCTCCTCTAGACGTTCTTATCAAATTTGTTTGCTTCCCTTTTGTTATCCCCATTGTAATGGCCGGCGCAATAAATATTCGCCCGGTTTCGCGTGAAGGATATATTGTGTTTTGCGTCGAAAAGATTAAGCCGTTTCGCTAAACGGCACCCGTGCCACGTCTCGGATGACAATTCGCTTTCGCGATTTGATTGCTTGTGGCGTCATCGTCACGACCATAGCGTGGCAGCACTATGACGTGGCAAGTTTTGGCTGTGTCTGTTCGCTTCAACCGTCTCAGCAAGGGGCCCATCATCGTCGTCACCCGCGCCTCCCTCGGACGACGAAAAATTGATGAAGGTTGAATTATTTGTAAACATCGTCGCGTCCTCGTTCGAAAGTGCTCTAGCAGGCCAGGCACGGTGGATTGTGTCTGGACTGGGATGGAGAAGAAAAAAGGAGGAAACCCTCAATCCAGTAGAGCTTTCTTAGCTGTCCCGCACGATGATGACACTTTCATGCGAGCTAAATTTAACTTGAAGTTGATTTATTGTCACATACGCGCCTCGGGCGTTGGAGTGGAAGATTTCAGGCTTCGGGCAAGCTTCGTCGCTAGCGAGAAAAACTGGACAGCGGAGAAAATCGATTCGGGCCGATACGGGTTTGTCCCATATCCTATTAGACCTGACATAATCTTTTTCTACTACTCTAAAGGTGAACATTTTCCAGCGCTGTCAAACGCTGCTCTTGGCCGTGTAGCTAATAATTTCTCCCATCCGAAACGTCCGCTGTGTTAGTCCGTTTAAAGGAAATTCCAGGAAAAAAAGTTCACGTCCATCGTCGGAAAAGCAAAGGAACGTGAAGATTGCGGTCGTCAGTTTTGTTTTTCATGTTGTTGTTGTCATCTGTTTGAAGTGCCTCACGGCTAGGATGGATTGACTTATGCGACGTTCCGTGGAATACCCTCATGCGAAGGCGCTGGTAATGTTATCTGCTTTACGTTATTATCATAGAAATTAATCTGATTAGGGGTGGAAGGTTTTTTATTTTGCAAGACTTCAGACGCGCTCTCTCTGGTATGGGTTTGCTGTTTGCCGGAAGGTTGTTAAGTATTAGGTCCGCTACTAAGCACGAGCCAATTCTTCAACTGTAGTAAGTTAATTTGAAGTAATAAGTCACTCAGTATATTGGACTTTGGTTTTCAGGATTTTCTGTCGTTTTACTGCCAAATCTCATACTTCTTAGTCTTTGATTGGACTAGCCTTTTTAGCCATTTTTCGATACTCAATCAAGTATTCCAACTGCTAGTCAACCGGACTATCTGCTATCGAACAGAACTGGTGGTATTCTTGTAATTTAATATCTGAAGCGGAGATGGAAGAATCGCATCGTTTCAAAAAAGTTTTTCGATGGCGTTCTTCAGTGATAGTATTCGTCCGAAAACTCAACAACTCATAGTATAATATACAGATCTGGTCCCACCAGTTTGTTTGTCATAGTTGTTTTTTGAATGCCTTTGGAATTTTTGGAAGGCATTTTCACAGAAGTGTTATTTCAGGCCAATTCGTAATTTTGAAATGTCCGAGACACAAGTAATAAACAAATTCCAGCGAATGAGAGTTACGCTCGGGGAAGAATTAAACCCCTAGATGTGCTGTTTAGTTGTGCCTTTAGGATTAGACTATTTATCTGTATTTTTTCATGGTAGAACGGCCAGACCTTATTTCTAAGAAAGTTATCTGATCAATCTAAAACAAAACAGCAGAAAGCATTTCCCAAAATTGTCCTGCTTTATAAATATAGATAACATTTTACGATCTCAAACCAATATTAAATACCATGCAATATGTTGCTTCCCCGTACGTGCAACCGATTACCATCAAGCGGTTTATCGAGTTTCCTGGGAAATACTAATAAAACTTTCGTCGTAATGTTGTTGCATTATTTACTAACGGCAAATCATCAAACGACACCCAGGGGGGTGGAGTTCTGATTGCCGTAATCAACATGGCGGTGGTAATCAATCAATCGTGCGCACGAAGACATCCAACTTACCAATAACGTACGAGTAACCGTCGAGCGTCAGGACACACTTCCTCGTGGCCGTGCCGGGCGGATAGCGTAGCGCTCGGGTGAGCAAATTCTTGCCGGTCTGGAACCGGCCCACCCCACCCTCGAGATGACATTTGTGCACGGTCGTATCCTTGCAGCAGTCCGGCACACAGTCCACACAGTCACCGTAACACTCGTGACACTTGGCCGGGCCACGTTCCAGCGCTTGGGCCAGCTGCTGGAGCTCTTCATCGCTCGAGTTGGAATCGCCCGCCATTGTGGTGTGGTGTCTTTGGTTGATTATTTGTTTTCCAGAAAGCTTTCAATTAATACGCTTCCGTGTGGTGTGGTGAATCTGCCCAACAGTGGCACACGAACGGTGGATGCATTGAAGGAACGTTACTTCTCTTTCCAGCGCTGGAGCAGGTTTATCTTTGTTTGGCGTTTTGTTATTCGTCAATTCACCATTGACTGGGGTGCAATTTCATCGCATGCATGTACGTGCCGTAAATAAATCACAATATTCTCTCTTTAAGTTATAGCCATCGAATCACATCACGTTCACAATCACAATCAATCAAGCGCCACTGCCAGAATCGAAATCACAATTTTTGTTGAACAGTCTCGTTTTCGTTCGACGGACGGAAAGGACGTGCCGGGGCAAGGGATGATAAGACAAAGCACAGGCAGGAGCCTTTTGTGTTTTCCTTCTGTTACATGAAAAGCTCCTTTTGTTTAGCTTCAAATTCTGAACGAATTTTATGAAGCAAAGTGTTTAAGAATTCTTAAAAAAATTCTTACATTTTTATCTTTAATTAACAATTTAAAACGTATTTGCGTTTTCTATTACACATACAAATTTTATTAGACACATGAAGAACCGTATACACGTGTACAAGCGTTGCATGCACCGATTTTCTCGCGCGTTTTGAACGAACGAACGAAGTACTATAAACCGTGCGACCGTTTCGATGGGATTGAGCGGACAATTGGGATGAGGTGGACGAATGCGAGGTTTTCCCTTCGGTGTGTAGATGAACGATGCGGATTCCCACGTTGTGCCAGCTGTCGATACACCGGGGTAGAGATGAATATGATGCCTGCATGCACTTATTTACGGATCGAATTAACAGCACAACCCTCACACAAACACACACAAAAATGAACGATCACTTCTTTGAAATTAAATAAAATAATAGCATGAACATGAGATTTAAATATGTATCCATGTAGACAAGCAAATGAGGCAACACTCCAGACGCTTTAGCGGTGTCGGTTTGGAAGATCACGTGGATGTGGAAATATGATTTATCAGCTTTTAAATTAGATGTTTTAAAGCACAACGAATATTTTTAATAATTGACTCTTCCATACATCCAATCCATCCTGCCCGATGCTTCAGCCGGTCGAAATCAAAGCCTACAGAGAAAAGTCTTCGTGCGGCATCGAGAAAATGAAGTGTTTGGATGGTAAATTTTCATCGCTTGATGAAAAGCCTTAGCTCTGGCGTGGTGAACCGAACCGTAAAGGGAACAAAAAATAAAGGCCCAGCGATTTGTCTTCGCTCATCGTCCCAAGGCGGCCGGTAACGGCTACGTTTCATCTTTCCAGCGCTACCCTGGGGCTGCATCGTTTGCTGTTGGGGTGTCAAGTAAATTATTTGCTCCTTACGTACGAGCTTTGCGGTAAAATGGTAAATTTGTCCCACGAGAATCCCATGAGAGAGGGGATGATCGTACCACCGGCGGACGTACGGCAAACGTCTTCGATGTACGTACATAAGTGAGGATATTATTTTTCTCCACACTTTCTTATGTGTTCTTTTTTTTTTTGTAAACATTTTTCTTCGTGTTCCATTGCCATGATCCGATGAACGACGCTTCGTGTTGCTGTCACCACGGACGGAGCTTAACATGGAGGTTGGTTTATTTCGCTTGCTTGAAGCTTCTTTCTCTGCCAGCACGTTCGCGATCCATTGTGATCGTTAACCTTCTCGCCCCAGTGGAAGCTAAGGGAAACGTCCAACACATGGGCTGTTTGTTCCGAACGAACTGCTGGTGAAAATTGAGACATAAACGCTTAATGGCAGATACTTCTTGCCTTCTTTTCCTAGTTAATGCTCAATTTTCCTCGCATCGGGCGAAAATTTGATTAGACTGCAAATGAACGTACGCTAGAGAAGCAAATGGACGGGATTTGGGGGCGGGGGGGGGGGGGGCGAGTTCTCCCAAGACTCCCAAGTCTGACGTCAAGGGAGAAGGTATCGAAGATCCAGGCACCCAATGGAAGCTTACTGCAATTCAATTTACAACGCAACCTCCCGACCCAACTCAAGATTGTGCTGGGCTGGGGAGAAAAACAACCCCCCCTCGAAAAGTATGCGAAAGCCCCCAAAAAACTTCCACAAAAGGAAAATCAGTGTGTTGTTTGTGTGTTTACTTTGCGTGAGTGTGTGTATGAAGTTGGAATGTTTTACATTTCTGTTTGGCTGTCCATTTCCAGCAAATTTGTCCTTTTTCACGAGAGCTTGATTCGAAGAATGTGAAACCAGGCTAATCGTTACCCGTGGGAGGTTTTTTTTTGGGGAAGAGGAGTGAATATATATATATATAAATAAGGGATGTAAGCGAAAAACTCGCACAAAGTATTTTGTAGCTGAAAATCCACTTTTGTGACGCCTTTGGCGAGGCTAACTTTGAGCTTTTTTTTTTTTGTCCCATGCTCTTTCTGCAACGTGGTTAACGTATTCACGTTGCTGTATGATGCTCGAAAGCGCATGTGTGGGTGATTTTATTTTTTATTTTCCGTTTTTTTTCTCTCGCATATTTGCTTATAGCTGCGTATAGCCGCTGTAGCCTAGATGAGATTTTCGTTCCCTGAACCTAAAGTAAAAGCCCTCCAGGTACAATGGGGAACCGTACCGACAATTCGTAAAGCGGCTTATTCTTTACGGTGAGCCGACCGGTGGAAATTATGTTTCGAAACAGTGAGACACAGTGAAGCACAAAATGGTAGCGAACGGATCCGTTTTTTTTCCCCCCATCACGAACACTGTGGGCAGACGCCAGCAAGGCAGAAAGTCATCTTGGTAAAGAATGAAGCAACACAAAAAAAAGGAAAACTCCATGCTAAAAACAGCATCAAAACCCCGAAAAAACGGTCATAACAATAATGCTTGGAAATGACTATTGCTCCGTTACGTCGTTATGTTCCCTTCAACTCGTACGTATTTAGATCGGTATTGATCTTCCCTTTTTGTGGGATTTTAATTGGACTTTATAGTTGACCTTTCAAACCATTTCGCTTTTCCTTTCGCACAAACGTTCCATTTTCTTGTACCTTTCACAACAATAAAATGGAACGTGACGCTTACCGACGCGACAGTAAATTATTTTTCCACCCTCAAACCCACCACTAAATGTCCTCTCAGTGAGCTTCCGTGGAGAGAAAGAGATAAGGTTAGGCGGACGATTAAATATCCTTGAAAATTGTGCCGTGGTGTGCCGAAACAATGAGAACAAATGTGCAAAACCATTTTTGCTCCCAAGCACACACCTTTGCAACCTTTGCGAGACAGCAAAGCCAAGAAGTCGTGTATCCACCCCCTTGGTTTGGCACGTGTACACCGGGAACAGACACGGCCGGGAAGCGTCGGTTTTTTTTTTGTGGATGAAATTGCTCGCCCGTTATCGGGTACATTTCGTCGTATAATTTATTAAAATGCTGGCTAGCGTGTGTGCTTCGGACGACTTGTTCGTACACTTGGCAGTGGATTTAGTGAAAGCTTCATCGAGAAGCATCTTCTTGCGCCTTTTTCCCTGGTCGAAACTTTACCACTCCCACTTTACATTCCCGGTCGAAAGATTGGGAGAAATACTGAATCAGCGCAATCGGGGCACTTTCTTCCTTCTGAGGCAAATCTAAGGAAACCATTGAAAGCTTGTGAAGCTTCAAGTTGTTCTAGCTGTGCTGCTCGCAACAATCGTTTCATGTTGTTATCATGCAGCCATTTATCTGATGATGGTGGGTGGGTAGGGTCGATGAGATACGCTTTCACGCTCGTTAGAAAGGAAAGGTCTCCAATGGCAACGGATCGGTCTTTCGGTGGTAGCAATCATCGACTAAAGTTCAACAGAACGACCGTTGGATGCTTTGGACTGGGTCTAGCTTCACTCGCGTTTATCATTTTATAATTTGACCTTCTATATCCATGGGAGGGTTTTGTATCTCTTTTAACGCTAACAATGTCTTTATTTATGATTTTTGGAAAGTTTTAGACAAGAAAAGGGAGACGAGTGGATATAATTGGAGCAAACATTTTAGAGCTTTCCTGAACTGAATGTTTATGCATACGCATTTACCACGAACAGCTAAACAACAATCATTAATTATATTTATTAAGAAAGCTAATGGTCGCACGTCATATCGATAATGAAACCACTCGACTTGAGCTCGAACACGAACTAGAAATGCTTCGTCACCGTTAGGGCAACATATTTGCTATGGTCGAAGTTTAGTGCACGATGCTTTCTAGCTGGTGCACAAACACGCAGCATATTGTTGGCAAATAGTGTTGTTTTATTTTTTGTTTTTGGCAAACAACTTGCTACTTTCGTCAAGATAAAAAAAAAATGCTAAAAGCTAAGCATACAAATAGAAGTTAGTGGCATAAATAATTTGCATAATCATGACGATGAACCGGTGGTGCTCGTGTTGCTTTTTTGTTTTTTGGTTTGCTTCTCTTTGCCGTGCTGTGCCGGGGAATGGGGCCATTATTTCGGTCACTTTTCTACTTTTCATACAGCACAAAAAGACGATCGGTGTGCTGTCTTTTAAGAAACAGCGGCAAAGCGTTCCGGTAGTATCGTTTGGAACATCGACCGACAACAGTGCAACAAAATGGCTATCGGAAGGCAAGTAAAGAGCGAAAAAAAAGACAACACCTATGGGAAAGCTTTTCAGCAAAACGACGACATGAAACAGAAGCCAAAAAAGCACAAAAGCGACCAAACAGCACTCTCACTTAAAGGATCTTTTACGCTTTTGCCAAGCACTGCAAACAGCGAGCATGGGCGTGAGGTTTGAGAAAATCGTACCAAAATGCAAAAAGCATGAATCGAATCAGTGTGCTGTGCTGTACGGAGCACAAATTCGTACCATCCGGGGGAAGGGCACCGAGAGCACCATTTTCGGTGCGGCGTCAATGGGTGGGTTGTTGGCCAATGTTAGATTGTAACCAAACGTAGTCAACAATGGTGGCCTCTTTGTCCTAGTGTCCCTCACCCTGTCGTACCGATATCGCAAGGCGCATCGAATATGCTGCGGCACGAAATCCGCATTACCTTCGTTTCTTAACCCGACTCGGATGGGTAAAATAAAAGATTCGATAAGCTGGCGAAAAGCGTTATGTGGAGCGGTTAGATAAGGGTGAAGCAAAAATCAAGTTCAATGTTTTGGAAGAAAGGTCACGGCCTTATGGTACGGTATTTTTAGTAAAGATATTTTAAGAAGTAATAAGTTCAAAATGTTGTATCTTGCGAAACGTGTATTTCTGTCGATTACTCAAATAGAAAGCGAAATCGATTATTCTCATTTGCTTTTATTTTTTGTTGTTTTAATGTATTTTTTTTTGTTTGAATTGTTTTCTTTTGCAATGATTATGATTCTTTGTTCTTATGATTTAACGTTTTCTTATGCAAGCTCATCATTAATTCTCGATTCTTTATTCTGCTTTTCTAGCTTATTGATTTTAAATCCTTACTATGAAGACAGGATTGACTTTTTTAAATCTGTTTCTTTAGTTATAGATTTTTGCAAAGTGTTTTTTGATGATAATGGCTATTCTTTTGTTCGTATTTGCCCTATTTTAATCTCCTTTAATTTGTTGTTACATATTTTTACCCTTTTTAAGAGAAAAAAACAACCAGCTTATAGCCTTCGAAAAAAAAAAATCAGATTTGTTGACATCACTGCTCTAGAAAAATGGTCCACCATATGGTGATTGTGTAGGATGTTGATACCAGGAAGCAACTGTTATGTCATTGCTATGGGTTTGCTAACCAGCGATTAATGATTGGCACGATGAGAAAGCATATTTGACAAAACATTTGTATACAAGACAAGATTGAATCGGGGTCGCGTAGGATAAGAGAAAAACAGATTCCAAGGCGAATGATGATTCAGGAAAATGTCTGCTGTCTCGGGATGTCTTACAAAACTCACTCTTCTTACTGCACAATTTTTGTTAGATGTATCGCTAAAAATTGTTCAACACAAGCGAACCAAAATTAATTCCACAGCACCCTACGGTATGGAAAGTTGCCCAAAGATCAAACCAACCATTAACATTTCTGCAGTAACACAAACTTCGCCATAAATACGCCTTGTGCGCTTTCGACTTACGTGCAAGGTAAGTTGTTTTTTGCTAAACGACCCATTAGAAGTTAAACTTTGGTGCCGCCCTGTCATCAGCATGGGTATCATAATTGTTCCCACTGCACGGTGAACGGCCGAGCATGCTTGGGGGCAACTGGCTCAGGTCCTGCATGCTATATTGATCATTAGGGAATGCAGGACCAACTTTCGAACCCGCACTCGCAAAACCCAAACACACGGTTGGGAAAAGTCCAACCTGCCAACGTGGGAAGCAGTGAAAAGTATATGGCAGGGTAATTAGCATTGCAACGTCCATCGTCAAGCTTTGATGAACTGGTATTGGGAGACTGTCTGAAAGAAAAGTTATCCGGGAGGGAAAAACAGTTTGCTGAAAAATTTATACCATAAAGTTTCACCTTTCCATTTCTCTCTCTCTCTCTCTCTCTCTCTCTCTCTCTCTCTCTCTCTCTATCTCTCTCTCTTTCTCTCTCTCTCTCTCTCTCTTTCTCTATCTCTCCCGCGTGTCCTTTCATATCAAATGTCTTCACTAAAGTATAAAATTCACCATAACATAGACACACACACGAACACAAATTGGTTCGACTAATTTATGGTACGGTTTGATTGTAACGGACTCATCGTCCTATCACTACAAACGTGCCCCCGTAACCGTGTACGTAAATGGGTGACCATCAAAACGGACCACTTACTGCGTCACACTCAAGGCGCCAACACTTACGCCGATCATTCCCAATCGGTTGTTCGGCTGTTACGGTGCGTCGTCCGTGTTTTTTTTTCTTTTTCCTGTGTCCCATTTACCGCTTCTATATGGTTTTGATTTCATCCCAACGGCCGTTACGATTCCAACGAGTGTACCAAGTGCTGGCAATAAAATAAACAAATTCGTCGTCGAAATCCTTCGCACGGGTACAAGGTACCGGCAACTGTCCTTCCAACGAACACGAACCATCTAAGCTACAGGGCGCGTGCAGTTTACGGCTCCATTCAGCTGGGCCCTTTGTACGTTACGACACTCTGGTGCCGTAGCTTACGTTTTCGCTTGCGTCTTCCGTGGTGGGTGGATGGCTTTTGTTTTCCTTCTTCTTCTGTTTAGTTTCCATCCATTTTGGAAAGAACACATTCCGTCGGTCCTGTTTTGTGACGACATTTCCCGGCATCGATGCGGGGTGGGAATTCTGTTTTTTCTTCTCTCCGTGAACAAGGTTTTTGCCTTTCCGAGGTCATAAATATGTCATGGGTCAGTTGTTTCAGCCTCGGGGACATCACGACACCAAAGGCTAAGGCCCCGAAACATTTCGACCAATTCGTTTTGCGCAAAAAAATGGTGCACAGTATAACTTGCAGCAAAATATAGGAAAACAAAGAAGGATGACGAAAGGGTCCGGTTAAGCTATGCTTGTTCGATGTACGGGTAAAATGACACCGACAAAAGCTTCGAATGGTGTATGGTAACGCACTAACGCTTGTGACGGGTTGCCATTTGTTTTATGTATTTTCAGCTTAACAATAAATATATTCAGTATGAGAATAAGGTTTGTCTGGACGGAGCATGTCTTTATTGAATTAAGTAAGTAAGGTACTTGTCAGTTTGTCGGTTGTAAATTGAAAGCTTAAAATAATTGATAAAAATATGAGAAAAACGAAGAGATAAATTCTGTTAACTTGATTACGACTTGTTAGTGAAGAAATAGCTGAAATCAAGTCCAAAAAACCACCTCTTAATCATCGTCTTAACAAGTAAACTGAAGACTTTTGTCTCCCCCTGGGCAAGTACCTCCGTTTTAGGAAAAAGCTTCCACTTGATAAAGCTTTCCCGGTCATGGGCTGCTGCCGATTGCTTTCGATCTCGCATGCTCAAGTGAGAGCGCAAGTAAAACACTCGATCAAAATTTAGGTCAGGTATTGGCGGTACTGCATTACACATCCCCACACGCACACACACACGCACACACACACACACGCACACACACGCTAGAAGCATCACGATTGACCCCTTGGTCGCTCAAGTGCCTTGAGAAAGGTTTGCCCAGTTGCTGTACAACTTCCTTTCAGCATGGTTACAGTGATTGGATTCCTTTTAAGAAAATCCAAAAGCACTTAAGTGTGTACCAGACCTTGAAAAAATCTCGGCACAAGTGGTAGTATGGTATCAACTTGCCAGCCCGTGTACTATTCTCCCTGGGGTATGGTTTAGGAGTACCTTTTCTGGGTGAAGTAGTACGCTTGGCGTTCTTACTGTGTGTCTATTTCACAAAAGGGTTAGCCCCCCAGGAAATGGCCAACATTAAAACGGATGGGTATCGTGGGATTTACAAAACTAAAGTTGTTGACGTTCAAGTTCCTTGCCTGGTTCGTGGGGATCTCTGGAACAAAACTTTGAAATGCACACCACGATGTGTCAAGGGTGTTGATTGAAATAGGGTTTGGAACTTGACTGTTTGATTCGTTTACATCCGTAAACATTGAGCTGTATTTTAGAGTCCCAAAAATAGACGATACCTCCAAAATTCAAAGTGCTTAGAATTGCTCCGAACGTAACAACCACAAACGTTCAGCCCGTCGTGAAGTTAATCGTCCGAACGTTTATAGATGCTACTCGAGGGAAATCTTAAACGCAAGGTGGCACAAACCAAGCTAGCCAAGAGGCAGCACCTTCCCGAGTGGAGTCTACGCTTGGCACCGTTTTATGACTCCGCATGCCCGAACGTGGGGACCGGATCGCCGCATCATGCATTAATCATCAGGTGGAAAGTACTTTTGTTGCAGTTCCTATCGCCTTGCGGCAATACGGTCTAGTCCACTGCTGCATGTTTCCCATTCCACGCTGGGAACTACACTGCCGGACAGTTAATGCTAGCGTACCGGGCACGTTACATGGGATGATCGCCTTTGGCTCCATCGTTTGCGAAAAATACGAGCAGCTAAGGAGAGCAACGAGGAAGGGGTCATTGAGGCCGTTGGGGAAGAAGAGAGCCGGGCGGTCCGGTAATTGGTTTGTAATTGTACGGGAAAGCAATGGACTTTCTTTGGTGCGACTGACGGCTTCGGGTCATCAATAATTCATCTCTCTAAACCGACGGTTCACGTTGACGGGTGGCGCGCCGATGAGAAAACTGCATCGCCCCGTTAAGGTACCACCCATTCTGCATTCGTGTGTTTCGCGCGCCCAAGCGATAGTCGATTCGATTTCTAGGTTAATCGAGTAATTAATTAATTGATTACGATCACCATCAGCCGAGCTGCCCAGTTGCTGGATGTTTCGATGCGAGATGCGCGATAACCAGAATCGTAACATCCAAACCGGATGGCTTATTATGCACCATCTCCGGTGGCTAATTGGTGACCAAATGCTGTGAGTAATGGCGGGAAAGAAACACTAATGCCTAAACTTTTTTGCCCCAACACTACGTAAATGGTGTGCCTGGTATTGAATAATTTCCCGACGGGTGAAAGTGAATCATGTGAAGTTCGGTGATCAATCGTCGAACTCGTCCGAAGACACAAACAGTGGCAGTGGGTGAAGGTCTTTGGAAGGAGTGGTGATGGCCTAACCACCCATCTTCATATCTCTTCCATTCGATTGTTCAATTATCTACCCCAGTTCTCACGTTTTTCCACGTTTCTTGCACCCATTCTTAACTAACGCACACGGAGACGATGAGATAAATTCCGAACAACGGCTACCAATATACGTGCCATCTCGTCCAGTACGCAGTTTATCAGTGGAACTCCTCGTTTCCCAACTTTCTTCCACCCACTATCTGCACCGCCGGTATCGAACTCCGCGATCTTGTTGGGAAATGGTAGATGGGGCCCATAAAAACAATCATCAACCATTATCATCATCACCATCGTGAAGAATCGATGTTTATAGTGGAGCCGCAGTGTTCGTCTACTTTTGCGATAAAGCTCGCGAATGGAAACCATTTCGTTGGGGGTTTCGTGCGCCACACATAAAGCACAATTTCTTTCGTATTTTTTTGGGGTTAAACATAGCGAAGAATAGCTCTTTCCAGATGTCGCCGGGGAAGGTTTATTTTTTGCTGCCAAAGAAGTAGCGCCCAAAGTTCGCGAATGTGTCATCGCGGGTTTTGTGTGTGAGGCATCACATACCGTGGGTGTCGCTGCTACGGTGCATGGATGAAAAGTTTGGCCAGGAACAAGTTCATAATCTTCACCACTTGATTTGACCGCGCAAAGTTTTCGTCTCGAAAGCATCATAAAACCTGCGTGCGCGCCACGATCGTACCGGCAGTGTTTTATCGCTTATGAGCTTGTCTGTGCGGTTGTCTTTCGTTCTGCGGATGGTATATAATATTTGTCAACCCTCACCGAGTGTTTTTGGTTTATGGTTTGGTGTTTGGAGCCTTCATATAAATCGCCATTTTGACACCGGAAACAATGTGTTGAGTATGTTTTTATTTTGAATTTTCTTTGTTGAGTGCAATATTTTTAGCAACTTTATGTAAGCTGATATTATGAATCGTATCATCAGCCGTCAACCAAGTTCAATTTAAAAAATGTCAATTTGCCAAACAAACGTCCCGGAGTTGTTGGATCGTTTCACAACCGGGAATTGAATCCCTAAGTCCCAGTCGTACGGAGATACATCGATTTCCTGCTGCTATGCTCGAACAGTCACAGTAAAACAATATCATACAGCCACCATAAAACGGTTCAATTTCGCTTGCAGCTCCGTCTGCTAGCTATCTTATCGCCCATGCTCTTAGGCAAAGCGTAATCTCCCGGTGTGTCGGCCGCTGGATCTATTTGGATCGATGTGAAAATAACAAAAGTTTAATAATGTCGTTATCATTATCATCATTCAATATGGCAAATAAGGGCAAAGGAAACGCACATCCACACTTGATGCGGGCCTCCATCACGGCAAAACTTGAACCGTGCCAGCCATCTATCAGTGTCAGTGCAACGGCCGTACCGTGCGGTACGATACGAAACAGGGATGAACTTTTGCCGACCATTGCTGGTCACCGTTGTCTTGGTGGTGGTTTTCGTGTGTGGTTTCGAGGCGGTGGACGACAAGGACTGGTACCAGCATGCCACGTTCTATCAGATCTATCCAAGGTCGTTCCAGGATAGCGATGGCGACGGTATAGGCGATCTGAAGGGTATCACCTCGCGGATGGCGTATCTCGCCGGGTTGGGTATCGATGCGACCTGGCTCAGTCCGCCGTTCGTGTCACCGTTGGCTGACTTTGGGTACGATGTGGCCGATTTCTACAACATCCAGCCGGAGTACGGTACGATGGCGGACATGGAGGAGCTAATTGGTGAAGCGCACCGGCACGGTATCAAGCTGATGCTGGACTTTATACCGAACCACAGCAGCGACGAGCACGAGTGGTTCGTGCAGTCGGCGACCGGCAATGCCAAGTACCGCGACTACTACATCTGGCGCCCGGGCAGGATGAACAGTGTGACGGGCGTGCTGGAACCACCGAACAACTGGATCTCGGTGTTTGGTGGACCGGCGTGGACGTACGATACGCGCCGCGGTGAGTACTATCTGCATCAGTTCACGAAGAAGCAGGCCGACCTGAACTACCGCAATCCGGCCGTGGTGCAGGAGATGACGGAGATGCTAACGTTCTGGCTGGAGAAGGGTGTCGATGGGTTCCGGCTGGATGCGATCAATCATATGTTTGAGGATCCACAGCTCAGGGACGAACCGCCCGGTTGGGGACCTCCCGGGTCCTATGATGAGCTGGATCACATCTACACCAAGGACAACCCGGACACGTACGGTGTGGTGTACGGTTGGCGCGACCTTTGCGAAGACTTTGGCCGGCGGATGAACAAAACGATCATCATTATGACGGAGGCGTACGCGTCGATCGAGAACACGATGCTGTACTACGAGGATGCGACCGGTACGCGCCAGGGTGCCCATATGCCGTTCAACTTTCAGCTGATCTACGACTTTAAGAGTGATCAGAATGCGATCGGGTTGAAGCAATCGATCGACTTCTGGCTAAACCATATGCCGGCCCGCCATACACCGAGCTGGGTGGCGGGATCGCACGATCATTCGCGGGTTGCTAGCCGCGTTGGGTTGGTGCATGTCGACCAGGTGCTTACGCTGGTGCACACGCTACCGGGCACAAGCATCACGTACTACGTAAGAAGCTTGCAACGCTATCCACCAACGATAAGGGCTTTAGTAATTGGGCGAATACTTTCGTTTCTCGTTACCAGGGCGAAGAGATCGGCATGTTTGACTTTAAGGAAGCGGAAACGTACGATAACCGTGACCCGAACCGTACGCCGATGCAGTGGGACAACACGATATCGGCCGGCTTTAGCACGAATCGTACCACCTGGCTGCGGCTGCATCCCGACTATCCGACGCGCAACGTTATGATGCAGGAGGCGGCTGAGAAGAGTACGCTCAAACATTTCCGCACGCTGACGGCACTCAGGCGCCATCCAGCGCTGGTGCACGGGGAGTTTGTTCACCGTACGGTTGGTGCGGATGTGTACGCCTTTAGCCGTGAGCTTCACGGGGAGGATACACTGCTTACTGTGCTCAATATGGCCGCCAGTAGCCGGACGGTCGATTTGGGCGATTTTGTGAACTTACCCCAACGGGTCAAGGTGGAAATAGCGCAACCGGACTCGAACTACAAAGCCGGGTAAGTGTGAATGGTCTTGTCGTTTGTTAGTTTTTAGTAAATGTGTTAAATAATTTTTGCTTTTAGGGATGAAATTGATATCCATCAGGTGACCCTGCTGAAGCACGATTCCGTGGTGTTGCGTGCCGTTGTGTCGGGATCGGCTGGTATCAAGCTGTCGCTCGTGGCCCTGCTGTTGGCCGCCGTTAAGCACTTGTTGTAGGGCCAAAAGGAGGGAAGGGCACACATTTAAATCGTGTAATAAAACGTATCATGTTGTTAGTTTTGTAGCACCGTGTTTAAGCACACCTGCCTTTCCCGAGGTGGTTAAACAATTAAGTGAAACGCAACGACGGACGGACGCAAACGGCGAACTAATTGAAAAACGCGTTGCCTGGCCCGGGTTAGCGATTATTTAAACTTTACCAATTGCACGCGACAGTTTGAGTGAAATCTCATCCGGCCCCCGGTTGGTAGCTACAGGCATCAGTCGTCCATGCAACCGTGCAGTATGCAGCAAACCGTTTCGTACCGTCGTTTTCGCGAAGAAATTCGCGTGTTGTCGCGCGTAATTAATTGTTTCCGGCAGACTTCGCCCGGGCGCTCGGGTGGCGGTTGTAGGGCAAAAGAAAGGCACATTCACACACACACACACTCACAAGATAATGCTTGCAATGCTGGAGAAAGGGCCAGTGTTGTGCAAAAAAAAAAAAAAAAAACAACCCCTTTCGGGGTGAAGTGCTGAGTCTGTGTTAGCCTACCGGCTGACTGACAGTCGCCGGAAGAGCAAGATTGCAACGAGAAAGTGAACCGACGTTGGATGTGGTGTTATGAGAGTAATTACAACCATGTCTAACCCAGGGGGAAGTTTCCAAGTAAACCCCGGAGGGAGTGGGAGTGAGAAGTGAGGAGTTCCTGAGGTGAGGAATGGCACGGTTGGTCGCTGTCTGGAGAACGTGGCGTCCCAGGGTTTCGTGCTTGTACTTGACCGACGACAGTCGTCCGTCTCGAAACCTGGTCGGATGTCGGGTTTTTGGCACAGCTGGACTCACAGCTCTGCCAAGGCGAAAGCGGTGCAATATGTATGAAGCTGCAAATCATTCTTTCCACCGGGCTGCCATGCTGGATCCCATTGCTAGGCGGTGGAGGGATTTGGGAAGTTTTAAGATTCGTTTTCATAATCCTCGTCTCGGGCTAGTCTGCACGGTGGAGTATTGGGTTGTGGTTTTGCTACGAGTTTTTGGGGAACATCTTTCCAAACTTCTAGCCACGACCGATCGGCGAAACACGTTCCTCCCGGGGCGGCTACGATAATAAATCTTGGATCAAGTACTCAAACTCGGGAAAAACCTCGGGAATTCAGTTTTGGGCGGGGTTAAAGTATAGTTCAATGTGAAAGAAAATCTTAAAGCTAATTCCTGGGGTGTTATGTTGTCATAAGGAAGAAACAAAAATTCACCGCACAGGTGAAGTGTACTATATGTGCGAGGTGTATAAGGATTTAAAGGAATCTTTGGTTCAATAAGCTCAATGTTTGTTAAATATTTTGGTACACCGTGGTGATTAATTAATTTGCCCTTTATTTTTGTTCGAGAGGATGCAATGTAATAATGTCTTAAATGTATTGGAAAAATAATCTCCAATAAACAGCAACTTCTTGCCTGTTTTCTTTCCATCTCATTGATCCAAACGGGATCAATTTCACCGGCGTACGAGAAGGACAATCGAACAACAGAATAAAGCAATTATTAGAAGGTTTCAGTTTCAATTTTACTAACAGCTCAATGGCACAAAACACTAGCCACAGAAAAAAAATGGGGCTACGATACGACGATGACCTTTTGAAAAGGGCTTTTGAAAACCCGACTTTTCTTATGATGAGACAGAGAGAGAGAGAGAGAGAGAGAGAGAGAGAGAGAGAGAAAATATCGTGCGGAAGCAATAAAATGCTGCAAGAATAACAATAAACGAGAAAATAAAACAACATTGGTAGCCCAGTACAAGGATAAGGCCGGGATAGACCAATCGTCGACCGTCGTGTAGACACATTCCCATTTCCCGGTTCTGAATGCTTTCAAGCACACTGACCACTCTACGGGAAGGGATGTTTTATATTTCTCGTCCCTCTCCCTTCCCCCCCGAACCCCCAGCGCCACGGTTCGGGTCTGTTGGGACGTTTGTTTATATGTTGTTTTGTTTGTTTTTGTTTTTCATTGTAGCGTTTTCCTGTCGGGGTCCGCTTGGAGCACGAGACAAAACTCACATTCCGAGTGGCGATTGAATGTACCGAACCGGAACGATTACACGCAAAGGATCGTTCCGAGCACTTTTGTTCTTGAGTGGTCGATTTTCCGGCCTGTTTCGGGGGTGTGTGTGTGTGTGTGTTTGGGGTGGTAATGGGGAGGTTTTGGGCGAAACTGAAACGATTTGGTTTGACTGCTGAAACGCACGATGATGGACTGTTGGTCCATTTCCGGTTCTTCACGGGGCACGAGGAAAAAGATTGTTTGTCACTGAAGCGGAAGCACAGTGAACGAAATAAAGAGGAGGAATTCGCCATCGAACGCGGTACCAGCAAAGGAAAAGGAAAAACATGTAGGCAAATCACGCCACGATTTATGTGCACATGTTTCGTCCGGTTTGGCGGTCAGCGCGATGGGTAGAAAGGAGAAAGAAAAAAGGGATTTTTGCACCCACAGCCCAATAGCACTGCAACCGGACCGAAGAGCAGCTGTAATCGGGTCAGCAATTTATCACAAATACCTAGCAGCAATTCAACGCGCGGAGACGGCAAGTCTGCGAAACACGTGTTCCGATTAAGGGTGTGTGTGTGTTTGTGTGTGGTTGTGTGTTAGAAAACACACAGGCGTGGGAAAACGCGTCGGTAGGGAAAATAGTTTGCTTGGAAAACTGATAACGAGGTTACAAGCCGTGTTTGCCGTGTGCTTACACTCACACCCGTACGCAGCCCAATCTATCACGCGCGCGCTCTTTAGTGGTAGTTGTGTAAAGTTTCACCCGTTCGCCTGCTGCAGTTCCGTCGCTTTCCGCACGCGTATTGGTGCAGCCGTTGCGTATTGATTGAATGTGGGAGGGGGGGTGGGGGGTGGAATGGGGAGATGGGTCGAGAAAAACTTTACCCATTTTCCACCCCTTTTTTGATAGGCGCGGCGATCGCAACTATTACGAACGGTTCGTCGGTTGTATAGCTTGGCTGGGTTTGATGCGTTCCAGAAAGGAACCGGGCAGTGCTATTTAAATGTTATCCACACACACACATATACACACATACGTCCCTTTCCACCATCCCAACATCATCCGAGTTCACCAGTTCCCGAATTGATTGGAAAACTTTGTGCCGTACCGGGCGCTGGTACTGTTTCGCATGGCGAAATGACGCGCTCGCCACAGTAAACAGTGCGTGGTATAATAATTTTATGACATCTTCACCCATCGCGTCATCGATTCCGATCGTGTGCGAGCATAGGGGTTAGGGTTGGCCGTTTCCCGCCCATTCATGAGCTGGGTATCGAATAAGACAAAAAGGAAAAAGCAGCAGAACAAAGAAACAAGCCACAAATGATTGTGGTTGATGCTATTGATTACATATTGATTCAGTTTTAAATGAAACGCATTTGAAGGATATTTGAGGTAGAATTAAATTTAGATACTAATTTAAATGATGAGCTTTTTTATGAGTTTAATCTAAATAAATTTGTTATAAAATGTGTAGTACAACATGCATGAAATTATTCATTTTTAAGTAATAATTTTGACATGCTATACCTTCGTGACCTTCAGGGGACTGTATATGCTCATAAATATGCATGCGTGCCCATGTACAGCAGCTCCGACATTCGACCGAAAGTTTGGTTCTCTGTTGATAATAAGTTTCTGTCCCTCTGCTTTCTGTCCCTCTGCTTTCTGTCCCTCTGCTTGAACGCTAGGGACAGCAAAGTCACTGCGACACTGAGCTTCGGTTTGCTTGGACGAGCTTTCCAACCAAAATGGGGAGAGAATAACAAATATGGCATAACCCATTCGTGCGAGTTGTACGCAGAAGATAAAGTTTTATTTTCATTTGAAAATGTAATAACATTTGGAATCCTATTCGTGTGCCTTCACTGCTGGCTGTCGTCGGTGGTTTTTGGGGGTTCGTAAAGAGCATGGCACTTAACTACTACTACTTTTGCCCTTACCGACTGAAGCCGGCAGGCGTGATTTTGCTGCTTGGCAAGCGGTGCCAAGTGTTGAGTAGTTTGTCTGAGGAGCATTTTTTTTGCTTCTAACCCACAACTCCGTTTTCTGAAGTATGTAAAGTTTGAGAATTGGGAAATGAGAAATTGCTCGCAACAGGGCGACTGACAGCAAAGATTTAGATTTATTCAGTACGGCGTCGATATGAAATTATTATTATTCGAGAGGGAGAATTTAATCAGACAAAGTGCTTGAACGCTCCCTGACCTAGCTGGCACACTGCGGTGAGCTTCCTTTTCTTTTGTTTTTGATGATTGTGCAGCCATTAGTTGCTTTTGTCAAGTTGGAAGTTGTTTTTTTTTTAATATTATAAAAGTGTTTTGTTTCAGCTGCAATTTAAATTCGTTTTTACACGCAAACACACACGTGATAAGATCACGTTTCGATGATTATTTGTGTTATTTTGCTTGCGTTGGAGCGCTTTCCACGGTGTGATTGTATATCAAAGGAAGGTGTAAAATCGCTTGTCCTCAGAAGCGGATCTCGAATAGGGGTACAAAAAAGCAAGTAGATTTTTTAGAAGGAGAAAAACCAATTCAAACGCTTGTTGTCACCTAGGGTTTTTAGCCCTGGCCTTTCACACCATCTCACCAACACTCGCAAACAACCGCCGTGAGCCATGCTCGCTGTTGGGCATCTTTTATCGTGCCTTGTGGGACCATCGGATTCATTGCACGAATGTAGATATTGATTTTCATTGCCTTTGCCGGTAAGTACGCGTGTGTTTTTTGTTGTTGTTGCCCTTAGTTTGCCTCGAGGGTGCTTATTTTTGCGTAAAAACAATATTTTCCGCACCACGAAAAGCGCAAAGGGCCCGATACGATGTGGATGTACCTTGGATTACCGGCAGTGGAAGACGCAAAATCGATAACGAATCCATTGTCGTTAGATTTGGAAAAGCTGCCGCATAAGGATGGAAATTGTGCACACGAAAAGGAAAAGGAAATATAGAAGACTGTAATAAACATTTTATAGTATAAGCCATGGAATACAATAACTTTCTGTTAGATGGGAAGATACCAAATCGGTTGGCTTCGTCAGGTGTTGTGGATTCATAATTGAAAAATTATCTTTATGCGTATCGCATCAATTGCTGATAATGTGACACTTGCTGCAAGGATTCCAATGTTTATGGTAAGTGAGTGATGGCAGACACTTTGGAGTTTTTTTAAAGTTTTTTTATATAAAAAAAGATTCTAAAATTTAATTAAAATTTTATAAAATATTTAAAATTAAATATTTAACAAATAATTAAAGTAATTTACTTGTTACAAGATGAAACTACATTAAATGAGAATTATATTCCCATACCCATTCCCCAAACCTTATCACAGTCTCAGTAATGCTGTTTGTAAAACAAGATTAATGCTATGTAATGATGCTGGTGTTTCTAGGCCCTATTCATCGCACTTTGGCACAACCCTTAATGCCTGTATTAAAATGCCAGATACGTGCGCGGCAACGGTTCACCTGCTTTGCTGTAAAGCAAAAACCGAACTACCTACTCACATTCCATCGCTACCGACCAACTCTACCGCCCGGACGAAACAAGCTTTTCCAGCGAAATCTGTCAGCATTTTCATAATTTCAATGTTGTCACCGGCAATGGTGAAAGCAACTGGGATGCGGGGATTACGATACGTTGTTGAAAAGGGAGCAAAAGAAGAAAAAAAAAGCAAACGAGTGAGAGGATTTACTTCTACAAGATCTGATCATGTACGAAACAAAATGTGGCCACGGCAAAAGCGGATTACGTATTGGCCCGTGACACACACGCCGTTGTAGTTGTGATCATTTGGTGTGCTTCAGAGGAAAAACGCAACCGGCAAACCGCTATCAATGGAAATGTCTTTGTGAGCATGGTTGATTGCTGACTTGAGTGAGAAGTTGGCTTTAAAAGGAACTCTTATGTGGCGCTTTATGACGCACTCACAATGGAGGCTCATTCTTCAAGCTGATAAGCCGGTTGAAGAGTGGTTTTTAAAGGAAGGAAATTACGCTGAGAAATTGCTTTCCTTTGCGAATTAAACAATTGAACACGGGGACAGTGTTTTAAACACGCTCGGTGAGCTTCCATTACTGAGATGAAAGGTAACAGAGATGAAGAGGTCCTTGGCAGAATGGAATTGCTTGGAGATTTATCTCGATTACAGTAACCTTTTATCAAACAGTGGATCTTAGTGGCTTTGAAGAGCAGATAAGAGGTTATGCAAAAACCTTTTTTTGCATAATCTGTCTGCAATGTGAAGTTTATCAGCAGTTCCCAAGCTACCTTAAAGATGTCACGATAATTCTAATGCTCTCTAGTGTGGAAGAAAGTTGTTGTGAAGCAGAATGTTATTTCCGCGTGGTATTTCGTGAACGTACTCGCCGTATTGGAGATGATACCGGAGACAAAGTCATGAATGCTTTATGTTGCCTTCTATTTTTTTTTCACAGAAAGTCTTTTAAATATTGCACGATTTAACGACAGCGGGAGAGACAGTTTGAGTGAGTGGACTAAAGTACAGGAAAGCACCTGTCATCGTTTCGACCGGTGTTTCAAACAGTTACTTTCTGTCTCCACAAAGTCTTAGCTCCAGCTTGCTGTTCTTTGTCTTGGAACTGGGAATAAAACATACATACTGCTTGCAAAAAGAAATGTGTGTATTGCGCCATCTTTGCTATAATGTAGTCCTTCCGCTCTGAAAATGTTCCAGAAAACGGCGAACAAGAGAATAAAGCACACCGAGCGATTGGTAGTTCATCTTGTTGGCACAAAACTCCGTTTGTTTCCCTTTTGGTACGATGAAAGCCACAGTAACCGAAAAAGGGAAGAGCGAACATGTCATGCGAAAATGTCACCCTTAATAAAAACCCTCTTCATCCCTTGCGGGTTGGTTGGTAATGGAGGTGGTGATAGGCAGAAAAACCTTCCACGATGGCACGATGATGGCAACTTGAGATTTCGACATTTGCTATTCAACGGTTTGAAGGACATCTGCCAGTGGGAAAAATAGAAGGATAAGACAGGCTGAAGATTTGCGTGCGATCAAACCAGGATTCGGGCTGTCAGAGCGTGCGTGGCCGGGACCGTACAATTGTAAAACATTTTCAAGGACACCTGGTAGAGCGATAGGCAGTCGCTTCTTCGAGCTGTAAGGGAAAAATCGCGTGAAAATTGCGTGTACGCCTTTTCATACTGTCAGTTGGAGTAAAGCCCCGACACGCCGACTGGTGGGGTTTGAGTTGAAATTGGAACGAGCAAAAAGGGTCCCAGTTGTTTTGCCACAAACGTGTGAAACGCGATGAGGAGAAGCAGAAGAAAAAAAATGATAAATTCTCGTCCTTTTTTCGCGTTAGAAACCCCTTTTCATGCTCACACTTACGGGGTTGTCTTGCATTGTTGACGGGGCGAAGCTTATGGTGTTGGTGTTTAGTAGTTATCCGGCATCAACTCCAGGCACGGTTCGTGTGATCTTTCGATGCACGGCGCAAATGATCCGATCAGTGGAATATATATGTATTATCAATAATTTCCATCCCACGCAGCTTCGCACGCACGTGTTAATGCGCGGTTTAAGGAAAGGGCAATTTTGCAAAAAAAAACTCTTATCCCTGGAAATAGTGAAAGGCGGATAACATAATCTTTGGAAAATGGAATATGAATTCGACGAAATGGAAGCAAAAGGCTGCCATCGTCACAACAGTCACAACATGCCCGAAAAAGGCGTGAAACATGAACACACAAGCACACACTTCGTGAAGGAGATAAACCGGATATCAAATAGATCGAGCCGATGGGACACACGATTAAAATTGATTTGATTGATCCATTTCTTTCCTCTCTCGCTCTCTCTCTCTCTCTCTCTTTCTCTCTCTATCTCTCTCTCTCTCTATCTCTCTCTCTCTCTCTCGGCAAAGCAATCGTATCGACAAGGGGGGAAAAAAGGGATCGCCAACACATCATTCACCCACGGCGTGTTCAAGGACAGTCGCCCATCTCCGGTTTTTTTTGTGTGTGGTTGGTTCTATGCTGGGCCCGCTTGTGTATATCCCAGCATCCATGTTTGGTAACAGGCCGCGTCAATGGTTTGACGGAAGCCCCGGGAAATGCTATCGACACATCGACATCCCTTTGGTGAATCCTTTGGCAAACCGTTTCCACTGAGAACCGTGCTGCACAAGTGCGTGCTAAAATGGAGCCCTGTGGCTGAACAAAAGGGTCGCGGGATGGTTCGTGTCACGCGTAAATCCCACGGGCAGCGAAGATCATGTCAATTAAGTTAATTGAAAACGAGATGCGACAGATGGATGAAGGTGACGCCAATGTGTTTAGCTGTTTGTAGTCGTTTACACTTTCTTGATAGATGTTGAAAACTTGTTGAAGTTTTTGTTTTCTAAGTCTTGAAGCCTTTATTTTACTACTTTATTTTATATTTATTATTTATTTTTAGTGTTTTCAATAAAGTACCGTATTGTTTACACGAAGAAGAAAGCAATAATAAACTAATATTTCTGGTCTCAACCTGTTTATTCTTTAAACATCGTTCCATAACCTCTTCAGGCATCGATAATTCATTCCTTCAACTTGACAACGTGAAAAATCAATAATCACCAATCGATGTCCAGCGTTCCAGGCACACCTGTTTTCCCCAAGCCCTTCCAAACCCTTTATGGTACCATCAGATGTATCCATTGGAATGGCAAAATTATATTTTATAACAAAATAAAATCAATAAAACCACCCAAGAGTCCAAAAGCGAGGGCCGTCAAAGGCCGAGTACGGCGTTAGACGTTAATAGACGTGAAGCTGCTCTGCCGGGTGCCCTTCCGGAATTCCGACAAAAAAAAAAAACACCACCACTTCGTGACCTTCGCACAGGAAGTTTGATAAGTTTTGGCGGGAAGTGGTAAATGGTGTTGTTTTGTTTGTTTGCGTGTGAGTTACCATGGTGGACGCTATGCACACACCTCGTAGCCATGGAGGTCGTACTGATTATCCCACGGTACACCGTCAAGGTGATGGACCACGAGCAGGGAAAGATTAGCTGTGTGACGCTAGCATGGTGAAATTTTGGGGAGAAAAATAGTAAACGATAGTGCTAATTTTAAACCCATGCGAAAGAAGCGTCTCCACTACAATGTCAGGTATGCAAGATGGTTTTCGTGTTATTGGTTTTTATTTCCGAGTTCTTAATACTCCGAATGTTAGGGTAATTAAGATTAGTTCAATTTACATTAAACCTGCTATGCAATCCGGTTTGTCTTTCGTTTGATGCTTAAAGGCAGGCAACAAAACGAGGAAGAAGAAGCAAAAAAAAAAACAAAACGTTCCGCCTTTGTGTGTCAGTATCAACAAACCACAGACACAGCGAGCCCCAGGTCTGCCAGACCTAACATTGGCCCCATTCACGGTCATCGATCGGTTCGGTTTCTGCAGTCTAATTTTAACGACTTGTTTACATACTGCCCTACTCGTAACCGTCTCACCGTCGCCGTTCAGCTTCGTCCGGCTAACCAACAGCGGCCAAATTCTTTTCAGCGATCTTCAGAACACTGGCGTTGACCATTCGAGCGAGATATGCGATGGAGTGGGGAAGCGTGGTGGTTTGGTGGAAGGTGAGGAGAAAAAGGGGAAGGGACAAATTAACCTCCTAGTTTGTACCTAATCTGTTGCATCCTGTCCCATTTTCCCGAAAGCCCCAAAACCCGCCAAGGCCACCATTGACCGGTGGGGCTATTTTTGTAAATCGCTGTCCGCAGAGATCAAGCGCGCTCGCGGGCGCGCTGACAATATAAAATCATAATTAATTGAAAACACTTCACCAGCGTATCGGTGCGAACCGGTGAACGAAAGGAACGGGTGCCGGACTCTGTTGGTGCCGGTACGCCCCTGCCAAAAAAGGGCCCGTGATTAATGAGGCTCGCGCGCTTGTCAGCGGTAGTTGCCCGGTGGTTCTCGTTTGGCCGGTACCTTTTTCACGACTGTCGACGATGAGATGTCGCGTGATAGCGGGGCCCCCGAAAACTAAATCGCGTCCGGTTTTGCGGTCACGAACCGTTACGTTGGTTTTCAACCCAACGAGAAGCCGCCCGAGATGGCGGGTGATTTAATTGGCAAAAGCATGGGATGTCAAGTGTGCGCCTGAAGGCGCGAGTGCATTAAAACACAATCACTTACGGTCGGTGATCGGTAAAGTCGCTTCATCTGTTGGCATTCGCTAGTGAAAGGAATGCGCCACTCCACGGGGGGAATTGTTCTCGTGATGGGATTTATAACGTATTTACTACGAACGTTCTGCGAATTGTTTCGTTTCACGTGCTCGAGCTGAAATGGTTGACACTCCGCGTTGACACTTTCAAGAGTGAAAAGTGTTAAATTTCTGGTGCAAAAATATTTGCACAGACTTTGGAATCGAGCGGACTGCAGCACGGTGTGCATCCACCAGTGTGAATGCTAATTAATCGTGTTTTGTTTACTGCTGGAGAAGACAATCAAACTGTGCCTTAGACGTTGACACGGTTTTGAAAGATATTTTACTGATTGTCGCAGGAGACAAGTCACAAGAAATTTAATCTTAGACGACTTTGGAGCAAATCTTGATAACTATTGTTGGTTGTTTAAAACAAGTTAATTATTTAGTAATTAAATTGACTATCTTTACTTCAGGACTTTCTGTTAGTGAACTTTAATTATTATTTTCGAAACTTAGAAAACAATTCTTTAGTAAAACGTTTTCATATGAAATATTTGCTTCTCAGTTCAAGACTTTATTCTTGGGATGTCGTTAAGGTCAGTATTAAATATTTGAATGGTTTCAGATAAGTAAACGTTTATAGAAATTAGTTATACTTTAAAGATCTCCAGACTTTACAAACATACTTCGGGGATGAACATGGACTTGCCACCCGATTCACTCCTGTAGTGAATCAAGACTTCAGCAACAAGCATTGGGCTTTTTTTTTGTTCCCCAAAACGCCCCTGTTTGCATTGCTCAGTGATTTCTCCTTTCTCGGACGTGACGAAACGTTTTGCCACCGATTATGCTACATCTTCAGCTCCTCCCTAACCAAAAAACATCAAGCGCAAAACAAGCATGCCTGGGCTTGGGAAATTGAAAATTGAAATGAGGAAACTAACCGCAAACGATTTAATGTGTTTCTGCGGTTGTTATCCTGTGTTCTGGTTACTTCCCACGAGATTTCCGCTTCTCAGCAGAAAAATAATAATAAAAAAAAATCCCCCCCCGGGTACGGAGCGGAGTGTACTAAGCAATCGAGTGGCAGTACTTTTATGTTTCCTGTTCAAACTAACTCACTCACGTCTCAGCTATACCCTGAAGGCAACCGTACCGTGGTTGGAAGGCACATCCCGTGATTTACGGTTAACTACACTTTTTGCTACTTTCCGAACGTTAAAAACTAGTGCTTGGGATTCAGCACACTGCTAGGTGGAAAGGATTGTTGGTTGCTGCTTGTGGTAGCATCTAGACATCATTATCAGCACCTAATCTAAGTACCCGGGACCGACCCGGGGTGGTTTGACTTGTAGGAAATTTTATGAGACAGGTGAAGCAGTTCACAAGTTATGGCAAAACGTTTTGTACCCGTGTTAGGCGGAAGTGGAAGAATGCCAGCCACTATTGTTTGCCTTGCTGCCATGTCGCCGGCAACAGAAGGTCCACAAAACACCAAAACTCATAAAGCTGTTAACTGATTAAATTAGGCGAAGTTTATGTGCTTGTGGAGGGTTTACAACACAGTTTGATGGTAGATAAAGCTAGGAGGAAGCTTAGAATTTCGAAACAATTTGTACCATATCTACCTGAAGGACATCAAGCAGTCGAATAAATCGAAACCGACGTACGGTTGAGCTTTAATAAAGCATAGCCAATGGGTGATATTACAGCGAGATGTGTCTTTATTCCCAAATTAACCTCAACGTGACAAATGACAGGCTTAGCA
The DNA here is from genome assembly GCA_018908115.1 of Anopheles rivulorum. Classification (NCBI taxonomy): domain Eukaryota; kingdom Metazoa; phylum Arthropoda; class Insecta; order Diptera; family Culicidae; genus Anopheles; species Anopheles rivulorum. The sequence continues at coordinate 10,925,266 of STHB01000003.1, forward strand.
AAAGGTCGTTATTAATTTTCGACTCATCTGCCAGCAAAGCAAATGGAATGCTGATCAGCGTACGGGCGGCCACTGCTCGTTATTAATAGCTATTGTTAAAGGGGACACGCAACTAAAGCTCACACCCATGGTATTAGGCACAAACTGTGGACCACAAAATTGCTACGCATTCATCACCTTCTGCATCGTTATGCGAGTTGATAATCCACCATGCAAGGACACTGGGCCATCCCAGGGAGAACGGTCGACGGGTGAACCATCATTAGTGCACACCCGAAACACACACACGAACTCCGTCACCCTTTACGGTCACACGGTGCCTAATAAGGTCGCGCACCAGCTGGCGGTCGGGTCAACACAATAGCAAGAAGGATCGTTAACTTCTTTACCGAAACAGACCAAACAGGCTGCTTTTCGGTTTCGATTGAGTGTTGACAAGTACATTCCCAACTGTGGCTGAAGGGAAAAAAGTATGTTAAAAAAAGGACATCACAAAAATGAAACCTCAACAACTCCATGCAGTTTGACAGTTGACAGCAACTTGTCAGCCGATTTTAAGCCAGCAAAACGTTTTTCTATTTACTTTCTTTCACTCGGCGTTTTTTTTTTGCGGTTGAAGTTATTGTGTGTCATGTTTGGCATGAAAGCATGATTTAATGTTACCCATTTGGTTCACTCATCGATTCGCCCGACCGGTGGTATTGAGATTGATTAAGTTGTTTTCTATTAATCCGTATCGGCTTATTATGCGGCTTTTGTACAGGTGGATAAGAGTTTTTACAGAAACAATCTTGTTGAGACTGACGCGAATTCGCGTGTTATTGTTGGTTTTATGTCTAAGTAGAGGAATTAATTAGGCACGAGGTGTTATGAGCCATAAATGTTAATTAGTTATAGATCATAAATAAAGATTACGCATCAGCTTTTGATCCACTTTAAGTTTAGAGTCAACTACTGAGTATGAAGGGTAAAGAACTCAAAAACACTGAGAGTATATGCCATTAAAAAATGGCAAATTAACTCATCCAATTAATGCAAAATTTACAAATAGAAGAGCAACTGGATGCATTGTTTGACAAAAAAATAAAATCCCCGTGTTAACAGCACGAAATCTTCTATAACTGACTCTTCCACGGCTAACGCTTTCGCGGTATGTCTACAGCCAGTTCCAGATCCAAAAGCATCCGGTGACGTAAATTTTTCTTTTTCGCTTCCCACCATCACAAACCATACATTCATCCAAACGTGTCTAAAGCGAAAGGTTTGCGATAAACAAGCTTTTTTTTCGCTCCTCCCTTCTTTTGTAGGCTATTTTGTTCGGCCAGAACTGGCTCACACGTTTTCGCCCTGGATAACATTCACCATGTGTTTTTTTTGTTTTTTTTTTGGTTCAAACTAGTAATTTTGCATGCACCGGATGAGAATCGGTTTATTTATTCGACCGATGTGCGTCCTTGTATATGTGTGTGTGTGTTACTGACACTAATTTGTTTACTTATTTGTTTATTTCATAAGTGCGCACTTTGCCCACGCTACGCATACCGATTCCGATCGCGATTGGAAGAAGTTCTTTTCCAAAAGGAAAATGGTTCACCTTGCGATCGCGCTCAGGGTACAAAGTACGTAGAAAGGAACAATATTTCATATTGCAATGGCGGGAGGTTTTATTTTTCGTTCTCTCTCCCTTGTGCTGAGATTTTCCATTACATTTGATAATAGCAGATGGATAATGTTCACTCGTACTCGAAGTGTGTTTGTGCCTCTGTATTGATACATGCGTACCCGCAAGCTGTCGAGGATTATTTGTCGAGCAGGGATTGTTTCCCCTTCGGGAAAATCGGTTAATTTTTCCTCACAAAATGGGCAGGAAATGGAACATTTGTTAGATGAAAAATAAATTCTCCCCTCCCTGGTACTGCATCCTGTGGCGCACCTTACAGCGCAGAAAAAAACGTCTGGAGTGGAATGCTGTTTTCTTTTAAATTATAACATTTTAAATTAAAAAACGCTTCATTTATTTTTTTCCCGGGCGCATATTTCACAAACGGCACACCTTTTTTTTCCTTCTTCACCTGACACCACCGTATGGATGGCGTTGCACACGATATTACTGGCAGCACTATTTATTTATTTATTTTGCTCATTCGCACCACACACTTCGCAGGGAAACTTCACAACTGCCAGCAAAGCACAAGCTTTCGCATAATTTTATCAACCGAAACCGAAAGAAATATGCCCCACACACACAGCTACAACAACAACGACAACACCGGCATTCACACACACACACACACGCGGGTGCACGTAATGTTGTAACTATTTTAACTCGCCCGGCCCGCCAATACGCGCACCATTCCGGATGGGATTGATTTAAAGAGCAATATTTAATGCAATTATTTGTTTACTTTGCGTGCCACGATCTTGGCGCAATACACTTCAAAAAAAAAATACACCGATTCCCAACCGACTGGGAAGGAGCGTGTTCCGTTTGGGATGTAATTTTATCTCGCCGTTTCGAAAGAAACAAAAAAAAACCGGTCGACCGAACGCACACTGGACGATTCGTAACCGTACCAATCTGATTTTTTAATGTTTCCGGTTGTGATTGGTAGTTCGGTTTTGCTTTCGTTGGTTATATGTATTCGTTTTTTTGCTCTCATTTAACTGTGCAGCTTCAAGCCGGATAAGTGTCCGTGAGAAGTACGGTACGAGCTGCGTATTAAAGTGCTGTTGATTTCAATCATTTTCTTTCCCCCGGGAGAGGATTTTTTGACGGCTTTTCTTTTGTTCATCGAAAGGATAGCGTCTTCTACGATTTAATCGCGTAATCGATCGACTATCGAAACGTCACGGAAATGAGCGAACAAAACCCGCCGAAATCGGAACGCGCGCGCTACGGAAACTGTCCTTTCGTACGAATCGGTGGAACCATCCTTTATCTGCTAACGAGCTCGTTTAGTGTGACGCTCGAGCGTGAAAGCGATGCTTCGATTGCACAACACACGCACGCACGCAAGATGGTCAGTTCGTCCCGAAACAAACAGACGAACGTGAAAGAAAAAGAAATATAAATCTCGCGACCGCGACCGTGAATAGACGCGCCCGCTAAAATGTCCCGCTTGCCGTTTAGTTGCACCGGGCGTTAGCACGCGTTTTTGTCGGTTAGCACGCGAACGCGATGCTTTCTTGAGCGAAACTGTTTCATTTGCGCGTGGTTTTGTGTCGCGAGACGTCCACCGTTAGGGGGCCACGCGTGAGCGTTTCTTTTTTTTTTTTTTTTGTTGTTGTGTGTGTTCCTTTTCCTTCTGCTGTATCGCTTGGGCCCGCAGCCTCAGCAGTAACAGTCTCTCAGTGTTGGATGTTCATGCACGCACAAGCGCGGTTCCGCTCGTACGCGAACGTGCCATCCCGTTCTGGCTCAGGCTCGGTGCTGGCCTTCGCCACAATCGAAAATGAACGCCACGCTTTGCCCGCGGTGGATACATGAGAATTGGTTGTGTGAGCGAGAGCGAACTTTGGCTCGGTATGATTTGCTGGCAGCGTGAAATGAACACAGCGTGCTCCCTGTGAGCTCCCCACTATGGGATGCCGAAATCGGGAGAAATGGTTAACAATTGATCTTGCCCTTGCTTATGGTGATTCAATATGTATTGTTTGATTAAAATCTTTAAGTAAACTTTGAATCAAATGCTGAATGAATCATATTGTAGTTTTAACATTAATCATAGTGTGTGAGTGAAAATGAGCATTTAATCGCAAATAAGCAAATAAATGTAAATAAAATAGATAAATATATTCTAGTTGATAAATTGCAAAGAAAAAATGTACAAACAATTTGTTTTCCTTTTCATCTATACGATACACGAGTTTGCACTTTTAAAACACCTTCTCCAGACAAAACAAAAAAAGGTGTTACTCACGATACAAACTGACGCTGACGTAGCGTACGGGCATCACACCTTCGCCTACTACGAACAAACAAAGCACAAAACCCCCAATGACGTACCGGTGACAGACGTTTTGGTCGAACAAATTTGTGTTATAAATTAATAAGCTCCCTATAAATAACGCAATTGAATGCTGGAAGACAGCAAGCATTCGATTTACACTGGCGGCATTAATTAACAGCGAGTGTCCAAAAAGCAATAAATGCATAACGGATTCGAGGTTTTGATGGTCCACACACGCACACACGACCTTTGCCAGAGGGCGCCCATCTAATTGACACCGGAAATAACCACTTCTTGCTACGTTTTTTTATTAACGAATGATGCTCCTGAATTCGGTAGCTTTAGTAGAGAGAAAATAAAAAATAAAGACCCGAAATAGATTAAGCTAACTTAAATTGCTTGTTTAATTTTTAAAAGACAGATATTATTGTTAAAAACGGCTTGGTAGAAAGTAAAACCCATGAGAAAAGCCCTCCTAGGTGGATTAAGCTTCAACCAGTGCAACCTGCCGTGTTCGCGCCTTGCTTCAGCATAGGTTTCATGTTTTAGCTTGTGTTGTTGTTGCTGTGGGTAGTTTTTTTTGTTTGTATTCTCTTCTCTTTTTATATCTTCACCCAAACCTGTCTCAGCTTATTTTGCTTTTTTTTCTCCTTCTCTTTAATCTCAACTCGAGCCTCCGTATCGTTCCGATTTTGCATGCTGCTGACGCTGCCTAGTGCTACTGCTGCAGCCAATGTTGTTGATTGGAAACCGGGAAAGCGAACGTTTCGGCCGACATGACATAACTGTAACATGCGCTTGAGTTACGACGACGGCTCGACGGGCATCATGCGAGCAATAAGGGGAGGTTGGCGATGGGGGAAGTTGAGGTTGGCGTTGAGCAGGAGATGAAACGATACATAAAAGAAAGAACAAGGTCGCGCTAGGAGGCAATACAGCGCTCGTGATCGAATGTTGCTGAAGCTGGAGATTGTGGCAGGCCATGGGTTGTTTTATGGTTCAGTGAATATGAAAGGCGTTGGTATTGGGGTGGTGGGGTGGGAGGTTATGCTGAGCTTGCGTTAGACAGGGAACAATAGATGAATGAGTTCCCGGAGGATGTGACGATTGCTCAATCCAGCTGAAGAGAAGTGGATAAGGAATCTCCGAACTTTGCCGTGACATAAAATATATGATTCTTGTATTATGTTTTGTACAAACTTTTAACACATTTTTTTTATAATTTTCAGCATAAAACTGAATTTTGAAAGGATTTGTTTAAAATATATTCATTCCATAATTGCGTGAGCTTTTATATATTCTACCAAGGGAGAGTGAGAGAGAGAGAGAGAGAGAGAGAGAGAAGCATAATAATTCTCTCACACTCTGCACATCACTAGCGATAAGTTCATCCTGCAGTTCATTTCGTTCGGATTTTTCCCCGAGCATGCAGCAGGTTGTTGTTTCCCATTTTCTGGCGCAAAATCACCTCCTTTTCCCCTTTCTTTCAACCGTTGGCAGCCAGATTTAGCTCGCTCTGGCAGACAGCACCCAGCACAAATCATATGTTTTTGCAACCTACACTTATCCTGCTTCAGCAAGCAACACCGCATAGGACATGGTTCTCGGCAAATCGATCGGCGCTGAAACCGCTCGGTGAGACTTGGGCAGCGTGTGTCGAGTTTCCCGTTCCCGGACGGTTAATATGTTTGTTCTTTTTCCGCTTTGCATCACTTTGATAGTTTTGGTACAAGGGGTTACCGGGTAGCCCGGATAGGTAGTGGTTCGGGTTGGAAATCGCTGGTAGTTTTTGTTTGTGTACACTCACGAAGCGAAGGAATAGTTTTTCTTGTGCAGTGTACGAATAATTAAGGGCAACTTTACTCCGGGTTTTTTTGTTGTTGTTGTGCGAAGTTGCTTGGTTTGAAGCTTTTAAAGCTTTGCTTGGGCATCGGGAGGATTTCATAGTACACTGCAAGCGTTTAAAGCGCAAGAGCGCTGTGTCCGCTTGAAAAACCGGGCGAGTATCGTTTAATTAATCGAAGACGAGGGCGAGATTATTGAACTCGGTGGTTAAAAATAAATGATGATGATGATGGTGGTAGATAAAATCGATAAGGGATTTTATCCCTTCGTGGGGGCCACCATTATCGGGTGTAGCGAAGAATGTGTGAAGAGTATTTCATAATATTCTTTTGGTCCCTCTCGTAGCAAAGATCCTTGACAGGGTACCCCCCCCGGTATGGTAAGATTTGCATTATTTATACGTTGGCAACAATGCATAAATAAATATCCTTTTAATTAGTTTAGTAGCGTCTTGAAACGGGTTTGCTTCCGCTTTTCTTACCGGAAAAAAAGTTAAGGTTTCACAACGGTCTTTATCACTTACCTGTAACGAGAAAGAAAGAGAGATAGAATCAATAAGTTAATGATATAGTTAAACAAGCAACTTTATAAAAAATCTTTAATATTATTTTCTTTTTTTGTTTTCATTGTTCAATATGCAAATATTTATTGTTAAAAATCAGTGAATCGATGATGTGTTTTTGCTGCGAAACTTCTTTAGTTAATAGATAATCAGAAAAATGGATTCCAATTTTTATTCCAAATCCATTTACAAGAGTAATTTAACGTTAAACTATTACTAGTCAACAGGAACAAATGCCCATAACCAACACAACTTAAGTTGACAACTGACCTCATCCATGTTTTTCTTGCATCATACAGTCACAAGTGATGAAACATTTCAAAGAAACGATAGCAAACGTTTCGAAAGAGTTATTAAAGCACCAGAAACATAAAGTATTTTCCGTTTGCATCAACCATTTGTTTTTTTGAGCCCACACAAAGTATAACCGTCGATAAATCACTGCGCCTTTCGCAATAAATATTTCCGCAACCACAAGTACACTCAAGTAAAAAAAGTGGGGGGAGAAAATGCTTTTATTGATGACATAATGCCGCCCCATTGCAAGTGCAATTATTCAATTTAAATTCATGCGCAAATCAATTTGTACAGCAAAATGGGTAATGATAAACATGAGGGAAGCGTAAAAATTTACGACACACGGAGCAAACGAATTGCAGCTCACGGGGCACTTACGAGGTAGGTTAAAAAGGAAGAATTATTTTTGGCAAATTTCATTACAATTTTATAGACTTTTTTTGCATTACACTAGAGCGAATATGGTGTTCCGGATTTACAGCATTTTGTTATTTTGTTTCGTATTTTTTCGACCTTCGAATGATTGAATCAAACAAAATCGTTGCAGCCGTGAATATTGTCTAACTAATGCAATTACAAGCACTTTCACAGCGTTGATTCTAGCGTTTTCTATTTACTGTTTTGAACATTTTAAACGAGGGAAGGAAAAAAGAAGCAGAATACCTTTTCCCTGTCCACAAAACTCTCATCAACCGAACCGCACCACACCTACCGTAAATGTGATAAATGTGATCTTCGCCGCTCGACGGTGCCAGGACAATTTTTTGTGACTTCTGACGCACGATGCACTTCCTGCTATTGTTGCACAGAGGTGTATCGCAGCAGCGTGGCACACTTGCAACGGCAACGGCACTGGCTGGAATATCGCTGATGCTGTTGCTGCTACTGACAGCGCTGATGCAACCATTGTCTCTGTCGCCGCTAGTGTCCGTGACGTTGGTTTCGTGCTTGTCGCTTGTAATTACAATGTCCTTGCTGTGACACTGTTTCACCCGTCTGGGCATTTTCGAGCCGATCGGCACAGTACACGGCGTTAGCGTAGTGCCGGTGTACTTAAGCGAATCGTCTACACTCAAACTCACTCACGAGAAACATAAATCCTCTTTTTGCGAACTGATTTTTCCTTCGTTTCACGCCTTTGATAAAGTTAAACTCAATTCTGTTGCGTGTGTTTGTGGAAGAAACGATTGCATTGGAGTGAATGAAATCATCATCGCAGCATTACGATCCTTTCGTACCCGTACCGGGGTAGCGCCTTTGCCCCTTTTGTGGGTGAGTAAATCTATTGTATGGGGGGGCTTTTCTTTAATATGATTTTGTTATTTGAATTTCTTCAACACCCTGGTGCGTTGGGAAACGATTGCTTTCGATGGCATTGTAGTTGTCTTGAGTTTATGGAGAAGAATTTTTAATACAACATCATACGAAGCGTGATTTACAATGGCAATAAAACGAAGAATGTATATAAAGAAAAAATAAAGCAAAACATCTTTATAGCAACTGGATTGCTAGGAAAATATCTTTGTTATTATAAGTTTACACTAACATACATTTTATTCTTTAATATCAATCGATAAATTTTATTGCCTTTCTTTATAGCAATAGGCAGTACTTGCAACTTGTTTTCCATTTAGTAATTGCTTGAACATTAAAATAGCTCGGAAAGAAATCGAAACAAGTAATTGTTTCTTTCATACAGTGCGTAACATAAATATACGTTTATTTGTTATATTTTGAAAAATAAGATAAAGTTAAAAAATTAATTCCGACCGTTTTTGTTCATTCTAAAAAAAAAATAACGTGTTATATTGCTGATTGTATCGTTAATAGTAAATTATTCTTCTCGCTTTAAAATTTAATGTTTTGATTGAAGAATTTGTTGGTTTTTCTCCTTCGTACTTCATATGATGCTGTTTCCAGAATCGTTCTCACCGTCGCAGCAAGAAAGACGTTAAGACAGCGCCTTACTCGCTTGCCCACGTTTCCCAACCTAATTTCGAACCGTTTCGCACGGCCCATCGTGAAACAAATTATGTTGACGGAAAAGCCCGTTGATAGCTCGCGACGACCGGCATCTCGCAGTGTGCCTCGTGCAAGATGAACGAGGTACGGAACGTTCCGTACCCGCGGGAATCAATTAGTCCCGAGGAGTAATCGAGTTTGGGCAGGGAGTCGCATTTTTAACAAGTTTATTACAGCGAAAACGCGCAAGGCAAAGCGCGGTACGAGGCGTCTTTCGAGATTGCTGCAACGAATTTTCACACCGCTCGGCAACAAACCCGAATTGGTAGACCGTACTGAGTAGAGCACCCAGTACCGAGTTGACCAATTTTTCTGGCATGTCGCATGGGGTCAGTCCTTGGCCGGTAGCACTGCTGGTCTGGCCTGCCGCAGCACACCGTTCGGACAGAAACTAATTATTTGATTTTGCGTCGCTGCGTCGCTTCCACTGCCCGCCGACCGGTGTCCAGCCTGGTTTGCAATGTATTGAGGTATCTGTTTATGCGGTACGCGACGCGATGCTTGATGATGGGGAATCGAGTATCGAGCAGCAGGCCTGGTGCTTGGTGCCTTTGTACGCCGTACGCGGCTGGCGCCCTGTTTGCGGTTTGGTGAAATAAATAATTAAGAAGTCACCGAATGTGGTATGGGCCGGTTACGGTGAGTGCAGCATGGTTTGCGTCCACTTACTAGTGGCACATCATTAAAATGCCTTCGTGTTCCCTTCCTGGCCCGGGGTTTCGGTTTTTTGTTGGTGTTTGTTGTGTGTTGTTAGATTCGGTACGGAACGGTATGGTGTACGCGTTGGGAATGTATTTAGATTGCAGCATACGGGGAACGAAAAATAATGGTTTTTTTCGGGGCTCGGGTACAGCAAATGAGAATTTGGGTGAAATTATTTAAAACGGAACATCACCATAATTATGCGTTTTTCTATAAAACTTTAACATGGTTTTTAGTTTCCTTAAAACAATTGGAATATTAATAAGTCTTAATTAAATCACTTTTTTTTGGAAACTATTAAAATACATGAAAATTCGTAGAAAAAGGTTAATACGTAGACACCTATACAAAAACACTTGAAACTCGTGATAGTAGCACGGAGTGAAGCAAATGAACTTGTCACAAATGAGCAAATAACTTGTCACACTTAATTTGCTTTTCTTGAATAAATGCGTTAAAAAGCACCAATAAATCCGGTTATTACACTTCTGATCTCGTTTGATGGCCCCATAAGCCGGTGCACGGTATGAAAATTAGCTTCCCGAGGCAAACGATGCACTTGATGCAAGAAAAGGGCGTTCACTTGGGCAACAATGTTGATGGTAGAATTATTAAATATCGTCGTACGAGTTTTTAAGCCGGGGGTTGACATTTTTTTTGTGCCTGTGCGCGCGCGTGTGTGTCTTATTCGCACAACTTATGCACATTACTTGGGCCATACGCCCTTGACGTGGGAGAACTTGTTTGGCAAGCCGCGCTAATTGTGGCTGCTGCACAAAAGCGAAATATTTAGAAACATCACACAAAATACACACAGAGACACACATAAGAAAAGAGCACACAGTAAACTCACACACAGAGGTATGACGCCAAACAAACTGCAACGAAATCCCGACTGCACTGAACGACGCGCGACCGAGCAGACAAACGAACATTAAGCCCCTCGGAACCGTACCGAAAAAGTGCGCACGAGTTGCGTGAAAAAGTGAAACTGAACTTATCTCCATACGACACGGCCCGCGGCATCGTGACGCCGATCGTCCGGTTCACGCCGGACGCCGAGTGAACGCAAGCCGAAGTGGCATGAACGGATGAACGGCAGCACGAGATCGAGATCGTAACGATCTTATTAAAAGTGGCATACGGCATGGTGGCGCAAGCTTTACGGTTTAATGATGTTGCGCTGCTAGTGCTGCTGCTGCTGGTGTTATTGGTATTGTTGTAATTTTTTAATGCTCCTTTCCACCTCTTCGGACTCCTTTTTCCCGTTCACAAATCCCTCATCCAGTCCTGATGTTCCACCAGCGTTTACCATTGTCATTGGCTAGACCACCGGAGCAAAAGGGTGGCTGTACAAACCGCCCGAAGCTCTATCAATTCATCATCTTTGATATGTTAACCCTTGGGTTAAACGATCGCGAGCAAGAAAAGGGTTTTTATTGTAGACTTTGCCGAATTTTCCTGATTTTTATTTATATGGACAATGAAATGGAAAAAAATAATAATATCCCTGCTGAAAGGTTAACTAGTGAGACTGATGCGAACTATGCTGTCAAGGGTTAATCAGTGTAAATCGGATGCTGCAAAGTTGTGCCGGCCAACTGCACTGCGTGGCGGTGTTCAAAGACAGAAGGCCCACTCACAAGGTGGTAAGCAGTGGTAAGGCGACTAAGGTGAAGCACCCGACAGGCCGTTGTTCGTCGCTCACCCGTTGGCTTTCGGTGCCGTGCGTAAAGCGACATTCGCGTACCTTACGCATGCCCAGCTTACACTTGCACTTGCAACCTCGGCAGACCATTCGGAAATTGTCCGTCGATCAGGCACGCCGTTGGGAGATGCAACGTAAACAAAAAGAAGAAATAAAACAACAAAGAAATACTTTCAGCACTACAAAAGTTTCAATCACGCACACACACACACTCCTGAGAGTGGCGAGTGTGTTAAGGCGCACGCGAACATAGTCTCATGGACTTTGCGCAAAAGCACGCACGCAACCACGGGGACCGGATCGGGTTCAGGTGTGCGCACCACGATGACCCGGTGTGCGGTCGGTCTGGTAAAGCAGTAGACGAAGTGGTGTACAACGGTTTTGTGTACCGTTTCCATTCCCGTGTTTTGATTTGTCGACGTTTTTGTTGTTGTTTTGCTTGTTTGCTGCCATTATTTAACATTTATTAAATGCCCGCACGAGCGCACGGGCTTGCTCGTTATCATTCGCAGCAAACGGCAACGGTGGGATATCCGAAGCCAATTTACTATCTTTACTTATGCGTTTAGCACCCGATCTCGCGTGTGCGATGTTAAAAAACGGAATGATTTGGAGCGATTTTTTTTAATTTAATGCTTTCATAGCTTGTTAGCTATTTTGTAACATTTTGTGTAGCCTTCAACATAATTATACCGCCACTAATGCTTTTTGAAACAAAGTTGATAAGAATCACATTTAAAAGTTTGTCACTTAATTGTTTCAATTTTGTGGTGAACACCAAAAAAAACAACATAATACTTTGCTTAGTTGAGTAATGTTTGTTATCAACGGCCACTTATAAAATTTGAAATACTTTGCAGTACGCCATATTGGAAATTATTTATTAAATGAAAATGAATGAATGAATGAATAAGTTCATGAATAATTTCAAAACAAATTTGTTCACTCCTGCTGTCCAGTAATGATCGGATGTAAAATATGCACATATAAGTATGATCAAAATCATACAAAAGAGTCATGTTTTTTTTTACTTTTTCTACCTATGTGTTTTAATAATTTCTCTGGTTCCCAATCAACAGTTCTGTTACGCACTTTTATCGTCATTTTATATATATTTTTAAGATTTTTAACAAAACCGAGCAGACAGATTTAGATTTAATCAACCTTTCGAGTTAACGTTTCAGGTTGATTTATTCAAGTTCATGTTTATTTCTTCCTTAATTTTTTAAAAAAAGTTTCAATTGTAGCATGTAGTAGATTTTAATATAAATTGAATGCTTCATCTAGCTGTTCTATAATCATTTAAATCGAATTTTTCTTTTCTTTTCGTGCGAATAAAGTGGTTTTAGAAAATAGCAACTAGAAGAAAAAAACAACAAAGTTCATCGAATGTTACCGTAACCCACCGGTAAGGTGTGGCTGGGCTGCATAGTTTCACTCGCGCTCGCTACTCAAATCACAAACCACAAACCACGAGCGGAATCGTTCACCTTTTTCGACGCGGCAAATTAAAATTTTGCGGTTCTAAGGCCACCCCCGTGGGGAGGGGGGGGGGGAAGAGGGGTTGGTGGAAACCATCATCACCCAGCATCACCACGGCGAGGCAGTGATTGTTTCCACGATTAAGACACACCGAAAACAGCAAAACGCGCCGGCAAGCGTGCCCAAATCGCAACACAAACTTCAAAATCGGTGTGAGCACAAAAACACAGCACAAGAGCCGCTTGTTCAAATCTTTTTTTTTCCAGAACCGCACGCAAACGGTACCTAGGGCCGCACCTGGTTGGGCGATACTTTTCGGTCACCCTACGGTTTGCCGGGCAAAATGCTCACGCTGCGATTGGAGCTTTCAGTTGCTTCGCCTTTTGCCTTGTGTTGTAGCTTATGACACGCACATTAATGTTGTACGGGGTTGCGGCCGGTAGCGATCAAATGCAGCCCGTTTCCAACCCGTTTGTCCATTAGGTCGGTCCGAAGTCAAAACAGCGTCTTACGGAAAGGTCTCGCGCCGAAGAAAATGGCATTGATTGTACTGCATTACGCGTCGGCCTCTTTTGGCCAAACCGCCCCCATACGGTTTGAGTGGCACTAGGGGTGAGTGCAAGCCTTATACAGTGCAGATTCAAGCCTTACCAGCCCGTGCGGGAAGATATATAATGTCGCGTGGCAACCGGTGCGACGGCGATCTTTCCCCGTGCTGCTCGATCCGACTTTGCTTTTGACGGTCGTGCGCGGGTAATGAATCAATTTTTCATGCTAAAACCGTCCGGACGGGTGGACGGGTGCACATAATCTTACCACACCGTTGCCAGCGTGTGCCAGTGACGTTTTTTTACAGATTAGCACATATTAATTAAGTCTGGCATATTGTTCGCGTTGGCGATGTTCGATCCGGTTATGGTGATCGATGGGGCACGGCGCAAAATGTGGTTTGCTCTTTGATGCACTTGGATGCACGCAAATCGCAGCAGGCGAAACCCCGAACGGATTAATGAGCGTGTGGGTTGCATGGAACAATGGTGCGAGCTTTTCTGCTGGGCTGGCCAGTCGGTGTGAGTAATGAACAATGTACGAACAGGTGACGGCCGATGTGCAGTGAAGCCGATCCACGTGGTATATGGTGAGATTATTGAAATTAGCTGTGGCATGAAGTTTGATGCACTTTTGGTGTGCCGTGAACAGTCGGACAGTGTTTTCTAGTTCAAAAACACTAATTGTGCTGAAGAAACCGCAATTGTCCACACGAGATTAAAGGCTGTCTGGAGAGAATTATCCTTGACAAAAGAACTGCTTTTTCTGCTGAATATTAATCGAAAACACTTTATCAAACACCCCTTTTTGAGTGACCCAACGCGGTCCGATACGATCGCACGGACCCCTACACGGACAGCATCACTCATTAGCTTTCGCTCGACGTTTGCAACGTTGCGTCGTTGCGTTGCCCGGCGATACAATCACGCCACGGTACGTTCACGCACACTTGTTAGTCCATTCTTTGACAGGAGCCAGCGATAGATAGATTAGCGCCGATAGTGGATTGTGCGTGTGGCAGGTTGTTGATACATTGTGTTCAGCACCCGGGCGGTTGTGCTTCAGGTCGCGCACCGGACACGTTGCGTTTGAAACCAATTAAACGTTCCGTTCGCCAAAACGCTTCCAATTCGGACGGTGCTTTCCTGCGCAACGAATACGCTGTCATTTTTATCCGCTGTCACCACAGTCGGGCCTACCGAACGGAGGCAACAGAGCTCGTTGTCAAGTGTCAAGTAGACCTTGGAAGGGTTGTTTGTTGTTAGTGTCGGTTTTTTTGTTGTTGTTGCTGTTTGTAGTTCTTCTGTTCCACTGCGTTAGGCGCATGGAGCGATCCAAAAGGGTTTCGTTGACGAATGGTTTATCGAGCGTATTGTTTATTTTTTTTAAACAGGTGCAAGGCTCTTAAGCCAAGGAGAGCAAGTTGGGTTTTTAATAGAGTGTTGGATTAGCCAGTGTTTTTGGTATGATGTTGATTAAGCGAGGTCTCAGGGCTTTGTTTTGAATAATAAAACATTTGATATGTTCTTGTAGTTTGCTTATTAATTTTGATCCGGAAGAGACCTATTTAGTGGCAGGAGACCCTTAACGTGTATCGGGAATCAATAAGATTTGAGTAGACGAATCTTACACCATGTTCCCGAAGAAGGTCTTTCGAAATTTGACGATCGCTTACGATTTCCAGTACTTGGGATATGATCACATAGTGCCAATCTGAAGTGGAGTATCATGAAGTATCTGGAGCAGATTAACTAATTAAAGCAAAAAGTTTAACTGATGACTGGGACTCATTCCAAAGATCCTCAAACAGAACTCGTCAGCACAAACCTCTAACTATTGATTTTATCTTTCAATTTTTAGGTAAAAATAAAACGAGAAAGAGAGAGATGTATTGGTTATGTCACAAAAACCAAAGAACCCGAAGCTGGAAGTTATTTCTATTAATGCAAAGATTCGGATTGGAGACAAGGTGCACTTAGTTCCAACAAATTGCGTATTATTCAAGTCAGAAGTTAGTACTGGTCTAAAAATATATTTCCATCGGCTCTGTTTATAACCTATAATTAATAGAAAATTAGGAAAAAATGTCAAACATTTTTTAAAATATTGAATACCACCTTGTTTCGATTTCAACAGAATTCGTTATGCACAAGGCTTTTCAATTAAATACAGAACTGTCCTTCCTCTTTAGCATGTTCATGTTAATTCATTGAAAAGTGATGCAGAGGAAAAAACGTGAAAACATAATTGCTTACAAATTACTACACCACTGTTGTGTTTGTGTTCGCTGCCAGCATAATGAGTGCTAAACAGCACCGATAGCCGCATCATTTTATGCTCTTTTTTGTTGTTGTTGTTGGTCTGTTTGTTGCGCTGTCCGCCGGTGTGATTATCTTTTCAAATAATCTGCTGAAAAACATCTCTCCCGCTAACCATCTTACACGTGTTCGGTCGTAATCAGTCCAAAGTGACTGGTATTAAGCCAATTAGTGTCCGGCGATACGCAAAACAGCGCACCCGCCAACGTTGCCCTGTCGCTGCTCGCGTCTTGCGCTCGGTGCTCCATGCTGCAATCCATCGTTTCGATTCGTTTCGTTTCTGTTTTTTTTTTTGTTTCGTGGCAAGCTTTTTTTTCTCCACACACACACACGCCTTACGGCTTGGATGCTGCAGCGGGCCAAGGAAGATTGGCCACTCGTTTTTGGCTGGTGGCTTTTGCAAGCACGCACGCACGATCGCATGTAAATCAAGCCTGCACGCAGTACGGCACGCCGTTTGTTTCATGCTGAGCTCTGTATGTGTTTTTTTATTTTGAGTTGCAGTCAGAAGATTGTATCTGTGTCGCATAGTTTTTGTTGATCCGATGCATTTACTTCTTGCGCACGCCAACGAGAACCAACGGCTCGTCGAGGAGAGTGAGAAAATAAATATTGATGAAATATTTGCCTTCTCGCTGCAGTTCGCACTGGAACCGGTTCTGGGGCGACGCCGGTTTGCCGTTTCGATATTTGCCCATTTTATTTCCCTGCGAGCAATGCGACGGCACAGGCGGTGGTTGTTGTGCATTTATTTTATTTTATTTTTTTTTTAAAACCTCCCTGGCAAAGTAGCCGAAACGACGTTCACTTGCCATGGTGGGGCACTTTTTGCACGGGATGCCTTAATGTGTGATCGCCACCGTTTGCCCACTGCAGCCGGACGATGCCGTGCGTACGATAGCGAAATGAAGCATCGACAACAAAGCGGGATACATACAGACACAAAAAAATGATAAATGTTTAAGGTCATCCGGGGAAAAAAAAGAGGAACCAAACGAGTGCGTTATGCTGCTCGAATGTATGTTGTCTTTCGTTTTATTATGGTTGCTACTCCTGGTGGGCTTTTGTTTTTTGTTTTTTTTGGAGAAATCATCGCATGTTCGCGCGAAATGACACGATCGAAAGCACTCCGATGCCGATGTAATTGGTGGTGTTTATTTGATTGATTGTATTGATATTGACGTTCGCTGCTGTTTGTGCTTTTGTTTATTTTTTGCTGCTTTTTAACATCACATTAAGGACAATAAGCGATTGTTTCATGTCCGCGTAATGAATGAGGTTCAGCGGATTGCAATGAGTGTGTGGTGATGTATATTTGAGCGGTTTTTTTTTTGCTTGGGGGACACAATAATACATTGTATTAAGCTTGATCAAACTCAGGTTGGTCGGATATGTCATGCGAATGATACCGGACGATCAAGTCTGTAAATGGTGTTTAGTGCTTCAGGATCAACACAAGACCGTTTATGACCGACATTGGTTAGTCTTCCAATAAGGTGTAAGAATAGGCTTTCTATGAATAATTATAGTTTTGTGATAAACTAATCGATGATTTTGTTTATATTTTATGTTAAACTTAAATAGTAAAATGGTACAAGATCATTTTTTGAAGTGAGTCAAGAAAAATAAAATTCTCTAAAATAAGAATCAACCTTAATAAGCTTTATAGCAACGGGTTGAGCTTTTACCCTAAAGCTTTTTCACGGGGGTAGAAAAGCTCTCCGATTTTGGGTTTTTACCATTCTCGTTGTGCCAGTATCCTGATGCTATAAAGCTCTGCAAAATAAAAGCTCCAGAGCGTATCGAAATGAATTCTCTCTCAAGCTTCAACCGATGCGCTCTCACGTCATCCCATTCAGCAAACACTCTCAGCAGCAGCAGCAGGACGGAAATCAGCACGGAAATAATGAAGCGAAAATCGAAAGCGCAACAGGTGTCATTTTCACGTGCTACCACCCGGAACACCCCCGTACCGCCCGTGGTGGCGAGATCGGTTGGAAAATCTCGTAAATCTTCGCTCTCCGAGTGCCGGTGGCAGTTTGACCTACGCGAGTCTGACCGGAGCCAACTGGCGGGCCACGTGACAGATGGGCTAATTAGTTTTCCGCAAACGGTGCATAATGATTCGCCCTTTCGTGTGTGCTGTGAAGGAAATGGCAATGGTCGAATGAACCAGATTTATTGCAACGTACTGATGGTAACGGTGTGATGTTAATATTAATGAAGGTATAAAGAGAGGATTTCCTGTGTGTGTTTTTAAATATAGGTTGAAAAATATGAAATCCAAAAAAAAATATTTATGACTAGTAAACATGTGATTTACAAATCCCATGTTTTTTTTTATCATAAAACATTCAATTCTGTTTTTTTTTGTTTGATAGAGCATGCGAGTGATGAGAATAAGCTTTCGTGTTCATGATTTCTGTTCCATGGCATACTATTTTTAAATCCTTTTAATGCAATCAAACAAGAGCTTAACATTCTTAAATCATGACACTACCGACAGCAGTGATGGATGGTTCAGGCTTTTTTTCTCGGAAAAGAATTTCAATTAAACTCGCAATGCAGATGGGCAGGCTGTTTGGCAGACAAATCATTCCCATTCTGTGATTGTTTTACCGTCTGGCGAATAGCATTTACAGTTGCTAAAGACTATGTAAAGAATCTGTCCGAGAGGTTGAAACAAGTAGAATGCAGTTGAAATGTTCTCGTGATGGTGGAAGGACTTTACAATGGGTTAGAGTAGAAACAAAGGAGAGAAAAAGTTCTAATTAATTGTAGACAGAGAAGTATCTTTTTTGGTATTAAAATACATAGAACAGAGAGGGATGTTTGGTTTTCAATTGTGCTCTCAATAGTATTGTTCGCGAATATCTTGCCATTTGTTTCTGCGAGTTCAATTCAATGTTTTCTTACCAAAGAGAAGTTAATTTAACAATATTCCTTTTGCGAATTGACTTCATGAATGATGAGCAGAAACAATTATGTCACACATCATTAATCATTCGCCAAGAAAAGAATCGTAAGCCATGAAGTACGCTTTAACGAGGTAATTAACGCTCACCATCAAGTTTCAAGGATTTTATCAGTCCGTTTTGCTCCCGCCAACAAGGCAGCATCGTGTGGTATTTCATTCCCCCACGGCCAAAAGCTCACCTTCAGGTAAGGTGTGAACCAGCACGGAAGTTTGGCATTTCCATCGAGTGCC
Organism: Anopheles rivulorum; assembly: GCA_018908115.1. NCBI lineage: Eukaryota > Metazoa > Arthropoda > Insecta > Diptera > Culicidae > Anopheles > Anopheles rivulorum. Next base: position 10,943,909 of record STHB01000003.1, read on the forward strand.
GAAAGCCCCGATGGGACGAAATTTCCGCCCGGTCACGATTCGGCCACGACGGGCCTGACGGTGACGGGTGAAGTGTTGATATAATTGTCCCAGGGATCCCGCTAAGGTCATTTTCTACGAATGATGAAAAGTTTTCCATAATGATCACCGCCAAAACCATAATTTGCCATCGTTTTCACCCATCGCCGCGTTGGCGGCGCAAGGATGCGTGCTTGTGTTGGTGCTTGAGGATGGCTTTTGTGATGGGCAACTTTTTAGTATTGACTTTTCAATTGTGCACGTTTCTAATTTGGTCAAAGTTTAATTTTGGGAGTTGATGTTTGGAACATTTTAATTTTTAAAGGTGTACGACAAGCAGTATGGCTTGTAAACTTATCCCTTAAAGGACAAATGTTTCATATGACGCATCGAAGAAAGAGATAACGAAAATTATATTTAAAATTCAAATGAATTAAAATAATCAATAAGTCATTATGTTTCCCACGATGGTTCAAACACTCAAATTAAATAGCTCTGGTTTTCTTTCATCATTTAATTCCAAAAATAAATCCAAATTCTATTGAAACCATTCACATTTGTGCCATCAGTTAAATAGAATGCTTGATTTTTTGCTGATTTGATTCTTTTTTGTGTTTCCTCGTTTACTCGCGTCACGGAAACATCCATTTGGCAAAGGTAACAAAATTTCCCGGGAAGGATCATGGCAAAAAAACTCATCAAGAGGAAGCCTTAGGACCGGAACCATAACATAACCTACGTGGCCTGCCACCCCACCCAGCAATTTCCCCGTTCTTTTTGCAGTGTTCAAATCACAGCCACAAAGTAATCACAGCGCCCATGGCTGCTTTATTTGCCTGTTTCGAATTCCAATGAATGTGGCCCTCAAAAAAAAAATTATAATAATATCGGAACATATCATTGCGGTTTTCGTACGAAAACCATCTGCTTATGCATGAAGATGGGATTCGATTTTCGATGAATTGATTTCACGGAATGCAAAATCTTCACGCGTATGGGAAGCTTACTGTTTTGCGATTTGATTGGCTAATGTTATAAATATTTTATCGCTCCAGATTTATAACTCTTACGCGCGTGGTTTCGCATGATTGATTCACGGTTTTGTTAAGGGTTAAGTGAACGGATGAGATTCCTTTCAGGAAAAAAAGAAATTTAAAGTAAAACATGTGGCGTTGTGATTTACCATTTCCGGTACAAATGGAACCGGAACGAACGGGAATTGTAACCTTGTTTGGCGGAATGACCACGGTTGCACACTTGACACAAGTGTCCTGTGAAGCTGCTGATAGCGGCTTAGTAAGTTTTGTAGCCTGTGTCATATTCGCCCATTCGGTGCCCTATGTACAGGTTCACTCAGCTTTAAGCATGGTTGGCTGTTGGATGGTGCTCAACGAGCACAAAAAAAAACCCTTCTCCAAACAGCAGAATGAAATTGCATCGTCGCAACAGTGGTCGTGGCAACATCCCGGTTTCCCGGTCAGACCAGTCGGAGTTTCCGGCCAACCCATTTCACACGCGAAGATAACACGACGAAACGGACGGACTGGGAACGGAGTTCCAGGGCTAACTGTAATATGGATTAAATGTTTCACTTAAGGATTATGCGCCACCGTTGTCCGGAAGGTACGCGACCAACCCGGCAATACACACAGAAACACAAAATCCACGCCAAGATGAAGTGGAATGAAAAATGGTCCCTGGCAGGATTTAGGAGCAACGGTGTAGTGTGTAGCACCTCGTCCTGGGCACGATTCGTTAGGTACGTCGGTATGTCGCCCGCCACCCAGGCTTATGATGAAAAGAGACAGCCAATAGGGTACTTGCCCATTTACGCTGGCTGGCATTTGAAACATCCACGCAAGTGTTGCATGGAGCTGCGAATGGGAAATCTAAGGATTGTGAACGGCGTACCTTTTTTTTTTTTAGCTCGAACCGGACGACTTTATCCTAGCAATTACAGTTTGTCACAAAATACCGTTTGAAAACGTCTCCCACCCCCAAGTTTAATGGTGGATCAACGGTAAAGCAGCTGCATTTGCTGACCGAGTGACTGACGGATTGTTGGATGCTCTAATTGGTGCTTGGTGTGTGGGTTGACCGATTCTTTAATCGGTCGGGGGACGTGGGGCTGCTTTTTGGGTTAGATAAAAGTAACTAGAATAAGCTTAATGAAGGCAGCACGCTACGTGTCTGGCTTATGGAGTGGAGTTGAAATTAAAGAACTCAATTATGAAATATGTCATGGACTTAACAACGAAATGCTTTTAATATTAAAAAATACGCTTCCCTTGCGGGAAACGATTAAACAAATTAATTTTCTGTAACGAATTCCATCGGAGCAAAACTTTTGAAATACTTTCAAGAGCATCTCAAAGCGAAAACTTGCATAAAAATGGTGTCTTTTTGTGCAAGTCTTTCAATTTGGCAATTTATTATGTGTGAAAACTTTCCCTTTTTGTGATGGCCGTGAAGTTGAAAGGTGATAGAAATTTTGCACCATTTTTTGATTGCATTCTTTTAGTTTCACTTTTTCACCCGTTTGTTTTTTGTTCCATGGTGGCTTTGGAAATGAAAACAAAAGCAGCCCTTTTCTTTGCGACTGAGCAAAAGAAAATAGGGAAAGAATTTTTTTTCCATTCTAGGAAAGAAGTCACTAAACTTGCGGCTGATTATAAATGATAAATTTGTTCACCGTTGCTGCCGGTGCATTTAGCGACAATGCTACCGGTCACGTACACACCCCCGTTTCCGGCACGTTTCCACCGGAGCCCTTTGTTATTCCCGTTGTGCCACCAGCATGTGCCAGAGCATGCCGGCAACATAATGAACCTCGTCATGAACATACTTCACCGGCGAATACTTTATCCCGTCCGCTGAGCCGCTTTCACCGGCCCATCCGGGGACGGGGGACGTTCTTTGGGAGGTGAGAAAGCGTTGTCCATCGTTTTACTTTCGCCCCGGTATCATAGACGAAGCTGCACGAAGCTGGAATAGTAACTAGCAACTTGAGAGCTTGGGCGCTTTCCCGTGGCGTCTGTTAGCGTTTCCGGTGGGGTTTTAGTGTAAGTGTTTTACTGTATTTGCAAATTAGTTCGTGGAGTGTTCCCTTTATGAAACAACGTTTTGTTTTTATAATTTACATCGGCGAATAATATTTTAGTACATACCAGAAAGAGTATAGGAAGATTATTCTGATTTTTTCGTTCAAAGGGACGTCTTACCTGTAAGTAGATTAAATTAAAACAATTAGAGATATTACAACGATTTACAAACGGAATACTTGAAAAAAACACAATTAAAGATGCTTTAGATACCGTCAAACTAATTTCTATAATTTCTTTTCTAAAATGGAACCCAACATAAGTTACTTTAAAACACCAAACTGATCTGTACTGCGTGTCCCTTTAACCTTGAACATTTTATCGACCAGCAACCGGGTCCCCTATCCAAACCCGGTGCAAAAGCATTCCATCCTACACGCCATACGATTCTACATCCGATGTCAAACCGATCGCACTCTAATCGAGCGTGCAGTATCATCCGGCTGCAAGTGACCTCCCAGTGCTTTCGTAATCCGTACCAGTGCCTTCCATTCCCGGGGCACTGTCATCTAAATTGCAAAACTATGGAATGTTTAATATAGAGCAAGGGCGGTAAATAAAACAAAAGTTCTCCTGATGCTTCCCGCACACGGGTCCCGGAACCGATGGGTTGACTTTTACCGTGCCAGACACCCAGGGGTAGAATGGAAAGAATTTTCTTTCCCTCGGGGTGGTACAAAGGTGAAAGGGTGGAGCAGTTTGGAGACACATTCAAAAGACAAACGATAAAAGCGGCATGATATGGCCGGTGGCCGGTTCGTAGTCGTTATCGAACGGTGTCTTTTGCTACGAGCTAGAGGCCCTGGAGCCCGCTCGAGTTTTTGAAACCCTTCAGGTGGAAAGTTTACCTGAAAAACTGCAGAATCATGCTTTGCATACAGCAGCTCAGCGAGAATGTGTAGAAAGCTGCGCTGCAGGGCATTGACAGCTTAACAGAGTATGCATATTCAGGTTAAAAGTTGACCCAAAACTAAATAAAGCGATTAGAGCACCTGTGTTGTTTGCGAGAAGATTACAATAATTAAAACCAAAAGCCAAAAGATGCCAAAAAAAAAGGAGATTAAAGAAGCATCTTTAGCTATAAATGAAGATACAGTCCATTGCACACTACCATGGTGTCATCAAAACGTCCTGACGTAAGCATTCAGTTTGCTTACTTCAAGTAGAGCAAATGATTAATACAACGTTTGTTAATTATTGTTAAAGTACCCGTAAACGATGCGAGCAATCTAGTGAAATAATTTGCTGCAAAATCACAATAAATCGCTTTGATTTACAAGCGAAACATATTCCACACACGCAAGCAGCATCAAGGCTTGGTGCGACTAGCACAAAGTAGCGCAACATCCGGCAACATGTTGAGATAGCGATTTGTGGGACTCGACTGCTCCGGCCCAACCGACCGTACGTGTACGTGTAATCTATAATTTCATTCATTAAAATCACTACGAAATTGAATAACATGCACGTGAAATTAGATTTGCCCGTATGCTACAGCATTCCCTCACCGGGAGCATGTGCACCGGAGCTCACACAGCCTGTCCGTGCGTGGCGTTGCTGCTAGCAAAAGGGTTTTGCAAAAGTGACTTTCCCAGCGACCCGAAAGGGCGTGAACGTACACCAGTATACCGTCGAATCCGGTGTTCACCGCCGAAAACGCACGCCTCGTCCGGTGGGTCTGTTTACCCAAATTTAGAGTCGAACCGTACACAGGGAAACGGAATGTTGAACTCCAAGCGGCACGAGTTAGTCGGTCGATATCGAAAGTACCTGGTGCGTCGTCGTGCGTCTTCGTCGGTTTTGGGTATGGTTTTGCACCGTGAAATGGTTGACACTAGCCGCGAAAGGCGAAGAGATTGGTGAACGGTGTGAGCGTGGAATGGTATTTGTAGATCTTGAAAAGTGATTCGCAAAATAAATAAACTTCAACGGTCGTCTGTGTCTGAAACAGGGCGTCAGTGGAATGGAATGACAGCTTCCAACAAAATTGCGTGCAAGAGAAGCTATAAAGGATTAAGTGTAATATTGCGATGGATTACGATAATATTTAATGATGCTGTTAAAGAAGCTTGAAGATTTTGGATAATTTAAAACAAGATTGAGTGAATTAATGATCTAAGTTGAATGATTTAAGCTATAAATTTATGAATAAATAAATAAATTAGAATAGGCTTTAGGAGAAGATTATTTTTGTGATGTATTAATAAGAACCACTTCTAAAGAAATCAATTCAAGCCTTTTTTCACAGTACAAAAACACAAAGAACATTCAAAGAAATGGAGAAACTCACAAAAATAACCAACAACTCAAAAGTTTAAGTAAAAAACGATGTTTTAAATATGTATGCCATTTAATTTACAAAAAAAGCATTTAATTATCCAAATTAATTTCTCCTCTGACTGATTGGCTCTGAGAGCATGTGAAAAAAACCATAACCTTTTACTAAGAATGATAGTTATATCAGGAAAAATGATAAGTAATTATTCATAAATTCAAATCATTCAGAATTCCACGTTAACGATAATAACGTTGGCAGCACGATTCGAGCTAACCTTGGTAGGAACAAACGCTCCTGTATGTATTCCTTTTCCGAAAAATTCACATGATCAGCAACGAATGATGTTGTAGGAGTAATTTGAATTTAATTAATTCTCCGTAGAAAAACATCATTTTTAAATATTCGACTCTCTCTCTCTCTCTCTCTCACTCTCTCTCTCTCTCTCTCTCTCTCTCTCGTTTTGGCTTAACGACCCTACCAGGTCTTGTCGGCCATCAAATGGTTTACTAGACTATTAAATACCACGTAGATGCATAGTCAGTGCTCACTACGGGGGAACAGTCCGAATAGGATTTGAACCCAATCCGGTCGTGTTAGGAGCTAGCGCCGTTGCCAAATACACCAACTGGCCGTCACTGTTGTTCGACTCACAATGAGATTTTGATGGTTTGACGTGTGTTGTTTTACACATTTACACGGTGGAATCAATTGATTTAGCACCGAGACGATATCCTTAGCAAGGGATTATGATTTGTTTCAATTACTTTTAAACATTCAGCGGCACTAAACAAGTGCCAGATGCCAGCCAGTGTCTGCCGTGCTGTTTAGCTCGTACTCTTTAACTGCTCGTTAGCAGCAGTCAGTTGCTGTCAGACACCGAAATGAGATTTGCTTACCACCGCAGCGGGTGGTTTTTGTTCATCTCCCCATCACATTGTCATTTCGGTTTGCTTTTTTCTCGTTGCTGCTTCGCAACGCTTGTCGGTGTACATTTCATTCTTCAATGTGCATGTGAAGTCGGTAAAGTCTTTAGCTCAACGGTTGTATTTTTCCTCTCCTTTTGATACACACCACAGGGAGCCGGATGAATGGTAAGAAAATCAATATCCGAATCATTCGTCCTGAAGTCGGCTTCGCAACGGAAGACACTGTGAGATTTGAACCTGCAAAACATCTCGGAACTGTCATGCAGTGAAGCTTTTCCGTGGGCAGATCAACGCGTGATGAAAGCGATGAGATTGATTTATGTTTGCTTTCTTCAACGCGGAAAAGTAGACAATTAGGAAGCAAATGATGAACGAAACAGTACGATTGTAAGACTATGGCACACTTAAAGTGTCATTTGACGCGAAAATTCTATAAATTAGTTATCTACGTCTAATGTCTTCGAATCCTAGAATTGAAAACCCTTTAAGTACTACAGTTACGGATTCATCGGCTTCACTGTACGAATACAAATGGCCTAAGCCAAACAAACAAGCAGCGCAAACAAAATTTAACTGATGATGATTGAGCAAATTATCTTCCAGCTACGAGCTCGCGTGACCAGCGTGCGTTATAGATAAACAACCAGCGGAAAAAAGATCGATACGGTAGGCACAGCGTACGTGGAACGCTCTAAGAAAAGCGGAACAAAAACAACGAAGGCGAAGACAATGTGTGTTTTTCTTTTCTTTCAGCCGTGCTTTGGGGGGTTGCCCTTGCTACATCAACTTGAGGCGGCATGTTGGGAGTGAACTGTACCGGGTGTCTGTCGGTTGGTCGTTTGTCTCACGGACCATGGCGGATCGCCATGTTTGCGTGTGCTGCCTGAAGTTGCGTTGTGTTGCTGCACGGTTGAGATAGCACCGAGAAGCGTTAAACAGCTTCCTTCCGGTAGACGGACACGGGGGTTTCGAACTTGTTGACTGTTGCGGTGCGGTAGTACGGGGTCCGATCAGGGAGGCAGACGGGAATGAGTGATAACAATCGGATAACGATTTGATGGATGTGTGTCGACAGTGTGTGTGTGTGTGTCCTGTTGTGTGTTTGGGTGTGATGGTATGCTGGTAGTAGTAGTAGATGATGCTACGGCATGGTTAAAAGAGACTGGGACATTGCTCCATTTACCCATTGTTGACAGATTTCCTTTCAGATGGATGTTATGTGGAGGGAGATTTGTTTCCTTTTTCAATTCAACTTGTTTTTAATCATTAAATGACATTTAGAATGTCAAAAATATGAAAATTTGATTGATCAATTTTCTCTTCGATCATTCTATAAATAAAAACGAATATTGAAATTAATAAAATACACTAAATTTGCTACATTCTCCTTAGATGCTCTTAATGCAATCATCACTTATTCAATCGAAATTCTTGAATCTCCTTTGTGACGCCCCTAAATGGACAGAAAGCACCACACTATTGTGTCAATAGTATCCAACAAAAAAGGACATTACCATTTTATTATTAGATTCCCCTATCATTGATGAAGCTGGTTTAGTGATCTTGCTTCTCTTGCCATTCATTAATAGAAGCCCAAGAGAAATGAACAGCAGCCAAGATTTGTCATTTCGTGCATTTCGTTCCGTTCCCTTGGGAGCCCATTACCAGCTCACCGGAGCGTTCACGCTCCCACGGTCACAACATCGAAAGCCCATCAGCAAGCGCTCGTTAAACATGGCGACCAGCGCACGCAAACCGGGCGAAACTTTATCGCAACCCAATCGGGTGATCCACCCCACCATCCCGGTGGTGGTTCGAATAAAACTTGTCAAATATTTCCCACCGACCCAAACGGACGTTTCTCACCTTCCCTTCGCTGTGGTTAAGGGTTAAAAGGAAAGAAAATGGTGACGAAGGGAGAGGGTGAAGCGTTTTGCGATCCTAAATCTGTTCGTTATCATATCACCCCCTGTGACAGCTATTTGTTTCACCGCAAGATTAATGACACCATGGCAGTTTATCCAGGGCCGAAACTTATCCTTTCCCAGCAGTTGCACCCTTCTCAAATAAAAAAGGGCAACAGCACGCGCCACTTGGACCGAGACACTACGCAACGTATCCTTCCTGTTTGCTTTGCCGTGCGAAATTTTCATCCCCCACACCGGAAACTTCCGGAAAGCGAACCGACTTTGGACGATTTTCGGCGAAACGGTGAAACAATACTTACCTATGGTGTAGGTGTGTCCATCGATCTGGAAGGTGGCACTTTTGCACTTCTTGAACACGCGCATACCCGCCGTCTGGGAGGCGAAAGGGTTTGAACCCCCACCGACCGGCCGGGTGGCACTGCGCGAAGGTCGCACACTCAGGGCGGTGGCCGGCAGTGGGCCACCCGGGTACGCTGGCACCGTCGGCAATGAGGCCGGTCTCGACGGTTGCGATCGATCGTACAGTGACGATCGATGCGTGCGGGAATCTTTCGTCATGGTTGGGACCGTCGTTTGCGCGATGGACGTTACTGGTGGCAGTGGTGGCACTGACGAAGGATTATTACTTTTCAATGATTGATTGGTTTGGTTTGCCATCGTGTGTCCTTATTAATGCACCGTCGCTTTGACGGCTGGTTTCGCAGGGTTTAGTTAGCGCCGCTCGCATAGCACACTGATTGGTGGCTCAATCTCGACGGCCAACGGGTGCCATACCTTGGTGGCCGTTCAAACCGACCGGGTCAATATTGATCGGGGACGAAGGGAGTACCATTTTCTACCAACCACCAGGCGGCTCCATTAACGATTTAGTAGAAGCCATTTTGGATGCATTAAAAGATTTTAAATGATTACGGTTACTTTTTCTTAAACACGCATCCTTAAGAGAATGATGAATGAGTAGCATATTATTTTGGGACGAGATGTACACTGTTTGGATCACGATTCACTTGGTATCAATGAAATAAATCACTGAATAGCACACAAATTGTTGGATGTTATCTGCTGCACTGTAGGATGATCACCAAATATATTAACTTAAAATAAAATCACTTTTCACTTATTTCCTTTAATGCTAACAGTCGTACCGGCCACCCTTAACACTTTAGTCCATGGCCTACTTATTGGTGAGAAAAACTCCTCAAATATTCCATTAGCAGAATAACAAATCACTCTCTCCTACCAGATCTGGTTGACGCACAAACAGACGGATTATATTACTTTGCCGCGCGGTTGACAGACTCGGTTGTTTGCAAATAAAATCAGTTCGATTTGGGTACCAATTTCGGTAATCTAGAAAAAAAAATACTGTTCTCCAGCATCTAAATCCACCGAGTGGTACCGAGGCGTGTCGAGATTTTACCCGAGCAAAAAAGACATGGGTTCCTTAAACGCAACTGAGCCAGCGAAGTGAAAGTGTACGAGTGTGGGCACGTTTCCGCTCTGATGCTCGTAGAATGAACCACAATGCGATCGGAATGGGTTTCGATACGCTTGATGCGGACCAAAAGGGGCCAAACCAGCGGAAAGGGACATGGGATGGGTGTTTTGGGCAGACATTCAAAAGCATTCGATTGTTGAGCACGAACGATTGTGTCACAGCCGGTGGTTTTTCGTGGGCTTTCGTTTCATTTTTGCGGTTACTTTGGGTCGATTTTGTTTTTTTTTTCTTGTGCCTTCACGTCACGGTATCATCACTGTCTCGGTGCTCGGCGAAAAGGAATAAATTAGAAGCTATGTAGGCGGAAGCGAAGGCTCTTGACATTCTTCCGTTTGCTATTTTCAGCATTCACGTTGTTCTATTCGGGAACAATTACATCATTGTGCCTTTTTCGATTTGGGAACTATTGTCCGTACCATCGATCGAATGGTGTTGATTTAATGGTGCCTCTTGCCATGCTTCTTAGTGTTTGGAACCGAAATTAGGTGACGTAATTCAGTGCGAGAAGGAATTTCAGAATACAATAAGAAGCTTTCTAAGTAATCGTAAATTAAAACAATATTTTAATTATGAATTGTTTCCATGAACAAGAACAAGGACCTAGGAATATTGTTGTTGTATTCCAGAACTCCTCCGTCATTAGCAGATTGTTTTCAAAGTTTCGTGCAGTTTTTAGTTCTCACTAGCAGTGCGTCAGCACATATATTTTTTTTCACAGCAAATTAATCCACCAAATGGAATAGAGCTCTGCTAGCGCACTGTTGTTATGGTCACTTCAGTGCAAGGAAGTAAAAACGTACAATAAAATGGACTGTATGTTCTTTTGTTTGTAACTTTTTGCTTGTTATTTTTCACTCTCACTCTTTGTTCGTACAGTTTTGTGCAGTCGTGTTGGGTTTACAAGGAAGTTTCTAACGTGTTAGAAATTTTGTAATGCCTTCAGTATTTTTTTTTTCCTTTGTTAGAACGGACCAGGCCGTATTAGAGTAATTTTACCACGTAGCAGGCTAGTCAGACCGTGCTACGGGCGGACGGTCCAAATAGGATTTGAACCCGGTCCGGTCGTGTTAGGACCTAGCGCCGTTGCCAAATACACCAACAGGTCGCCCCAAATGCCTCCAGTATGTTGGTGTATAAAAACAAAAGGTTTAGATTTTAGATTCGTCATTTACACTTCATAAAAGTTGTTCGTTTTTAACGGAAGCTTATATTTTTTCTAAACTAAGTTATTACAAATTTAAAATGAAAAAAAGGCGTCGTTAGCGCAAAATCTTTACTACATATGGTGGGACCAAAAGCGCGTCATATATTACGAACTGCTTCTGAGCCGGGGAAATGATCAAATGTGAGATATGAAAAACAGAGATGTATCGATTTTTCTTAAGCAAAGCCACATATTGCTGATTAAAAAGACTGTTAACTTGCTTGTTCACCCAATAGTTTGAACGTTGTTTGAAAATAACATCTCTAAAACGAGACAAAATGTTAGTTGAACAAACGGTGTGTTAAATTGTGCCAAATTAATCTTAATTTAATTCGATTTGTTTCTTCGGAACGATTATTGAACTAAATTGTACATGACACTGCAGAAGAAAATTCCCATAAACTGCTCACATGCAGAAGAATGATAGTGATTGTCTTGTTCCTTCCCCCATTTAATCGCTCGTTTTTCTTCGAATGAAAATTACTTCGCGATGTGTATTTAGTTAACAGCGTACTTACACAACGCTCGCCATAAGCGATTTAAATTAAAGATGAAGTGAAAACGCCTCATGTACGGTAAGAAATACTACCGAGCAAAGTATTGACACACACACCTACACATTCATCGGGCAACGAAATGGTTCGCAAGTGCGTGAATATTTTATCACGTAATCATGTACATTCGAGCAAAACTTTTCTTTGAGCGCTGCGCTCGTTCACAAGAAAAGCAATCGCCTTTCAGCAGCAAGCGTTTTCGCAAGCGCAAAGAAAGAAAATACCTGCAAGGAATGGGAAGCAGCCGGTGAAGTTACTGCCAAAACCGTACGATATATACGCGTGGCGCGAGTAAAAATAATCACTGTCCAGTGGTGGAAAATGTATTGTACAAAAAAAAAAAACAACAAAAGATGGAAAACAAAAAGTGGCCAAGGTAAAGGAAAACTTCTCACAAGTGTTTGCTATGTGCGATACGCGTACGACATGGTACGATTTAATTTTTTTTTGTTTCGTATGACGCCGTCAGCGAAACTTCTCGCTCGCGTCCCATGTGGCTTTTGTTGCGGGCCAACTAAAGTGGCAAAATTCGCTAAGTGCCGAATTTATTTACTTCGTTAGTTCTTACAAACGACGAAATAAGCTCGTTTAGCTTGAGCAGGACAGCGGGAAGGTGCAGATCACAGCGCACCATTTGATTAAACGTGATGCTCTAAATTATGATGTGCTTCGGGTTCGTCATCCGCAAAACTCACCCTGAGACACCCTGTGCGAGAGACGTCCGATGTGCTTAGTTTACGCCTGGTCAGCAGCCAAAAACCTGTTCGCACCGATGCAGGTTTCGCTGTAAGGTTTTGCTGTTTTCATAAATATTAAATTACCGCTACGGGCTATTTATGTCGTTAACGTAGTAACTTTTACTTGCGCTAGTGATTACTTAACTTGATTATTGTGCGCGAAAACGAGATTAGGGGGAACCTGCGGGGAAACCCCCGTAAGCATTTGGGCGTGAAATCGGTGGATGAAAATTTAAATATTTAATGCGCTGGAAGATATTCTTTTCGGTACGATGTTACAAATAACTGACCTTTCGGGGAGTGTGGTGTGACGATGTGAGTAGAACACTGGTTTTTTTTCGCCGCTGCTAATTTACCATACACATATTTTAATATAATTTTCATCGATCGATCAGCAGATAAAGCGTTACCGCGGTGACCTTAATTGAATCAATTAACAGCGAAATCAATTCCGCGGTCATCATGAAGCGGTCTGCCATGTAAAACTTCCCTTGGGGAAGGCCGGTGGGCGAATGTAGTTGTGGGAGGGGGTGGTTTCACCGTGTGAAAATTGGTATGCATACGTGCCCGCACAGGCAAATGGGCACTGGTGCTTCGCAGTTTGTCTTGTCACATATGATTGTCCACAAATCGATTTGACTATCAGCGACTGTGTGTCGGGTGGCACCAAATGTAACACTGATATCCTTATCTTCGATACGAGCCACAGAAAATTGAATGTTGGAATGTATCGAAAGGATAAAGAGAGAGAGAGAGAAAGAGAAAAAAGCGACAAAATCTATCATACTGTTGACATCATCGTTTTCGTAGAATTTGTTTTTACGAAACAAAGGTTTCGAAAACTGGTTACCGACGCACAACACAACCTGCGAGTGAATACAGCCCGAGTGAAATATGGCAAATGTTGTCGAGTTCATCACCCGAAACATATGTCGGTATATACCGATACTGATTTAGTGCAACCTTCTTAGCTCCCGCGGTTCAGCCTAACTCCTGTCACTAAGCCGATCGGCGAAAAGATTTATTTTTCTCGATCAGTTCGCGTGTCTTGTCGTTTCTGCACTTACACAAAAGAATAGCGAATTTTTGGCACATTTTGTTTTGAAGCGCCAACACGTTGCTTATCGTTAACGAGGGAAATAAATCACATCATTAAGAGGTCGAACACGAGTGTACGAGTTTGAAAACACGATGACGGTGGATTTGTTGCGACACTGCTGTTGGGATTCATGTTGTTTGTAGCTATTTTTTCGTTGTTGGTTAGACGCTCATACGATATCAACAGCATAAAACAAGCAAAAACATCATCATATACCGGTTAGATTCTTGTGGAAGTGCATGTTCTAGCTATAAGAAAATGTAGTTAATTGCTACGGTTCAACTGAGACGATTCCGAAGACAACATAGCTACGATTCTCTTATACAGTGCGTAACATAATTATAAAATCGCATGTTTAATGAAAATAACAAATAAATTAATAATAAAAAATTACAAATACAAATGTTGACCTATTAAATTAAAATCCTTCAAATCATCGTTATTCCTTTCAATATTTTCCTGTGAAGAAATATTCGTCAAAAATACTATCACAAAAAATTGTGTAAATTTGCTTTTAATAATTATTTTGAAATGATCGATCGAACAGTGGCCACTAATTTGTTAAAGATAATTGTTTTAGTCTCGTTTTAATCACACATTTCGTGTCTACTTTTTCTTTCATCAGCAACGCTCAAGCTTTAATTTATGTATCGCGCTGTATGGAAAACAAATTAAATATTTACTCTAGGCAATCAAATATGTACTTAAGTTGCACTATCAGCAGAGCATTTTACGAAACAAAGGGAACAAAACGAATTGCTATAATGGAGAATGAAAAATGTTTTTTATAACATTTTGTTTTGGTTGCTTAAGGTGATTTTTCTTCCCCAGAGCTTTAAAATTTCATTAAAATCGCTGCCGGAACTGTGGTAAACCGCTTTGCAAATCACGCACCAGCACCATCGCAACAAAGCGATCGAAATCATTTGCCCATAATGATCGCCCCTTTGTCCTTTCTCACGTTGGGGTTTTTTTTATGGAAATTCATGTTTTTTTTTCATCTGCCCAACCTCAAAAAGTTTCCACCGTTTGGATAAATGAAACCTCAAATAATCGATGGCAATTATTTTGCGCTTATCGAAATGGCTTCCATGTCAGTGCGCCTCGGCCAGTACCAGTACAAACTGAAAAGGGAAACCAAACACCGAAAATGGGTAGGAAATGGTCGATGCCAACTGTTAAGCATTCGGCGTTGTAAAGCGTGGCTTCGCAGCCTATAATCACCACGATGATCAAAGGCCTTCGGCAAGGGCATCCGGTGAAATTCGCACCGAAGGCGCCGCACTGTGTTGGGCCCACACGGAGTTGCGCCAACAAAGTTGGTTTAAAGAGTTGCGCTTTTTTGCCGGCGTTTTTGTTCTGACTGCCTCCTCACAACATCAAAAGTTTGGATTCGGAGCAAGTTAGCAAGTGGTAAAGTTTCAATATTTAAACATCTTATCAGTGGTATATCCGTGAAAGCGCCTCCTGAGGGTATACGGCAGGAAACGAGCTAAGCAGGGAGCAACAACAACAAAAAAGAAGAGAAAATGAAACTTCCTTTTGCGGCGAGCTTAATTGACTTGATGAAGTTTTGCTTTTTCTGAAGTGCTTCACGAGTGCTCCAGCCGGTTGGCATTGGGCGGCACAGAACGAGGTTTCAACGCTGCGTGAAATATTTAAAGTTAATTAGCAGACCCAAGATGCTGGTTGCTTTAAGCTGCACTTGATGGTACGCGAGTTCAATTCTGCACGCCAAGAAGAGAAGTGAACGTTGGAAACCTTCTGATTTGTTCTTTAAACACGATTTTAAACCTTCTTCTCACAAAATTGTCTCGTTTGCCGTAAAACTACATGTCTTTTATATCGCTGGAACGGATAATTGCCGTCCGCCTGGAGATAAATAACACATCTTTACAGCGCTATCTGTTTCGCCCACAAGTGTATCATTCATTATTTTTTATGGACCAATTTCCGGCGCAAAAAAAAAACAATAAAAATGCTTCCAAAACCCATCTTTATGACATCATTTGCATCGTATGGTTTTTTAACCAAGCCTTTTTAACATCGCTTTTCGTTGGGTTTGGGTGTTGTTTTGTCACTTAGTGTCTGTGCGTTCGGAAGGGGGTTTTTTTTTTGTTTTAGCTGATGATGCTAACACAAGGGACACCCGTTAATATGCTTTTCCTACACTTAAAGGCTTGGATGATTTGCAGCTTTTTTTTTTATTATTATCATTTTCATGGTTGGTTCTGCGAAAAGGATCGGCCGCTTTGGTGTATTGGTGCATTTACTTAAAGCATAACTCTCTATTTCAGTTTTATCTTGCTCGTAAAAGTCGGGACGAGCGTGAAATATTGTATACGGGCAGCTCTCAGCTAGATCGTACACTAAGAGCGATGTTACACTGCGTGTTGAATGTTTTGCGTCGGAGGAAATAAAAGCAAAAGGGTTTTCTAAAGTGTTTCTGCACTGCTTATTCTCGTGTCAAAGTATGGGAAACCGATTTTACTTTAAAATGATAGAAAAATGTTCAGAAACTTGTTTTAAAGATGTGTCTTTTACATTCATAATATTTTTACTCAAAGTGCATGAACAGTCGTCAAGTCGTCCGAAATGGGTAGCAAAATTCAAGCAACGACCTCACGTGAAAACGTATCATCTTCTGACATTGTCCATGTCCTGCTGTCGTCTAATATTCGTCTTCGACGATCCAACCCATAAGCAGCACTCTGGCATTGTTTTACGAACACACAACAGTGAGTCGGTGCTCGTGTGCCATACATTCAAAGAACGTTCCAGAAAGGAAAATGTGGATAGACCCGTCTGCCCTACTTCACGCATTGGAACGTTGCATAAGTGTGCCAAGTTATGAGTCACGTTGTCATAAAACCATTGCTGGCTATGTTTAACTTTGTTGACCGGAATGCGAGAGATGATGCTGGTCACTTATCTTCACAACGAGAGGATATTGTTCAGTCCCACATGTTTCATCGGTAGAATCTTTACAATTACTTCACCCCAGCGGAACAGACGCGACGGCCTTTTCACGGCGTTGCAAGAGTTAACTTTTACCGACAAGTCATGATTGTGATCACATTACCAGCGAAACAGGCCGATGATGATGGTGCACAACATATATATATATATATATATTTCCCGTTTTACGCACAACGACACATCCTCCTAGCTGTGGAATGTGTGTTCTTCAATGCTCATTTTAAAGATGCGCCGGGTCAGACACCGGGCGCCTCCATTATCACTTTCGCACAGGCTTTCATAGCGAACGATCGAGTGTTCGGTGTGCGTTGCTGAATGACGTTATATTTTATTTGATTGAAAAATGCCATTCATTCCCGTGCACGGGTAAGCAGGCAAGCAAGCAAAGCGCCATCCATCCGTGGGCAAATGGTCGTGTAATGAAAATGGACGGCCAAACCGGGCCAAACCGGTGTTTCACCGTTGTGTGACACAAGGAATTTACGCAATCGGGTTCAAAGTGTGACATGACGGGAGGTCCGGGGCATGGGGTTTAAAAGTTAAGAGAGACTTCAAAAACAAAAGCTGTGCAAACTGTGGGGAAGACAACGGAGCCTTTTCCGAGACGGAACGAAATATCCATACTCATACATCCGGCATCCGTGGAAGATCACGGGCAATAATCTGTGAAATTGGATCTTTATAAATATACTTCCCGGTATCTTGGTGCGGTGATTGATTTTTCCTTCTTATTTTGCTTCCTTTCTAATGCTTCGATTACTGCGTTTCGCAATCAAGTGCCGGAGGCACCGAGACCAAGCACCGTCCCGTCTCGCTTTCAACTGCACTCGTTTAGTGCCACTAGTTATCGCAGGCTGTTGTTTTTTTCTCTTTCCTTTTTGCGAATTGGTCATTTCGCCCGAGGCTCATCAGTCCGAGCAAACTTCAATGGGCGGGAAATAAATTGACATTCCTGCTCGGGCACGGTCCATAACGGCTGAAGGGTCGACATTTCCAATGCCAGCGCGAAACGATCGCACAATGAACCATCGTACATGATTCGTGATGGAGTGAAGTTGATGTGGCAAATCTTGGGTGGAACGTTTAAGCGAAGACGCATGTATTTGACTTGTTTGTTTAAGAGAATATGAAAGAATCGAGAGAACGAAAGAGAGCGAGAAAGAGAGATTTGTTCGCAATCGAAGGCGCTATCGAGGAACTCGAGTGATCACATTTGTGTAAAAACTAATCAAAACAAAATGTTTGTAATTGTGTGGAGAAGCGAGTATGATTACTTCTGCTTTGCCGTACGATGGTACGGCGGTGACAGCAAACCTAGCAACGACGAGCACGTGTCAAACCGCAAACACTTGCACGTTAGTTCCAAATTAAGTACACCATCATTATGCACCACAAAATGCGAACGATTGTTCATTTGTGTACGGCTGCGAACATCACGACCAGAGTACCGCCCGGTGGCGATAATTTGATTTTGATTATCGTGTTCGAACGCTGCCGAACGATTTGCTCTCCAGGAATGATTGGCGAGATGTCCACCGATGGACCGCCGCCAAAAACACACATTTTATGGCACTAACCACAACCGTCCGGCGGTGTAGTTCGTTCGGTCTCAGCCTTCAGCACAAACAATTGCCAGTAAATTACGACAGCCATTGTGACTATTTAGGGGAAAAACCACACCGATGGTGGTCGTTTTATGGAAATGATCAAGTGTGGATGTCGGATTTGGTGAGAATGGGTTTTGGTATTTACCATTGGGGTGTTTGTTTGTGACATGAAATTACATCCGACAATGGTGGGAAGATACAGTTGTAAAATTTTACACAAACATTTGTGAAGAGTTTAATACAATAGAATTAGTTTTTAATTTTCTAGTCATTCTTATTTCACTCGATGTAATAAATGATGAAATATAGATGTTTCATTGCAAGTGTGCGAAATATCGCGAAGAGTACGAATATCTTGCTAGTTGTGCAATATGTGTGTCAAGTGTTAGAAGTTGAATTTGCTCCTGTGTATTCATTTGTCCTTTTTAGTTCATTACGTTACAAGTTCATTTTCCTAAGCCTAATGAATTCCATAACTGTCAAAAAACTAATCTAGAGCAATCTCTCTATTGTACGTGAAACATTTCATGAAATAATCCTAATATTAATTCCCAACAGCAAGCTTGCAATTCGTGATTTCAATAACAGCATCAATATTTGAACGTTTTCTAAATTTCCTTATATCGTATTTAAGTATAATTGAATCTCCAAAACACATTTCTCTTCTTAATGTTCCACAATTACTTTCACCTTCACGTTTATCATCGCACAATTAATAAATTTGACATTAACAAACACTATCACAACACATACTTTTGCATTTTAAAATACACTTAATACACCGTAAAATCGTTTACCTAGATAGTAAATCGCATCTTTTTACTATTATTTTAGGTAAGAGAATCTGATCACATGTTCACAATTACAAGAGCGTACCATGATGACACCTTTCTCAAATCACTTATTTCGGTCACTTGCCCTGTAGCTCCGGCAGGAAACAAACTAAACCAGGCCAACAGGCAACCAGGAGCGCGTCCGTTACAGCCGTTTTCCCGATCGGAACTGAACCTAAAAACCCGATCGGGAAAGCTCACCGGAGGCGGACGGCCGTTTTTCTTTTTTTTCTTTTCTTCTTCGCTTTTCTGCCAGCGAGTTCACCATCCCACACGCAGCACATTCACTAGCCGCTCGCGGGAAAACTTCGCCGTTCCGATTCAAATGCACACACAGGGCTCGTAAATCAGTGACGCCACGAGCGCGAATTGCACCGCTTTTTGCTACCGAACCGCTTCTGCTACTGTGGCAACCAAAACAAAAGGGGCACTACCGATGGCACTACCACACGGACACGGACGCATCACTTTCAATGCCAAAAACGGTTACCGCTGTGGCACGACGACTGCCATAGCGACGATCTTGATAATGCCCGTAGCGTTACGATAAGGCGCGCTTTAGTGGTGGAGAGACCGATACATGTATTGTTTCACGCAAAACTCATACAGACACGTGGCCTGAACGGAGCTACGCGGCGTAGAACTTTCGCGCAGAGGGGCTGATGATGACACGTGTATTTTTATGCGGGAAGTCTTTACCAGCTGGTTTTGCCTTTCGGTTTGTACGGCAACGCACACACACATAATGGTAGAAAAGTTTTGCTCAACGTAAGCAATCGCATTCGCAGCTTGCGAGCTTGTGTTGATGGTGCGTTTGTGTTGGTGCGCTGCTAATGGCAACCGAACCGAGCACCTGACGCTGAGAGCCGAAAATAGCCGATGCGATGTTGCGAGCGTGAGCGTGCGGATGCAAAGGAAAGAAGAAAAAAAGTCAACAAACAACTCTCGGCAAAAGCTTCGCTAGACGCTGTGAGGATGCTGTGCTAATGGTACTTCAAAAAAAGCTTCCGCACAGTAAATCTTTCAGCTTGATAAAACATACTGTCCCGTGAGAGATGAAAATATTATTTAGGTTATCCTTAGCATTATCTCTTTTTATAACACAAAATTTTGAACATTAACCAATCTAGCCGAACGCTTTGTGTGAGAAAGTCCACATTGGCATTGACATTTAAATCCTCGACAATTCATAGAAATGCAAATGGCATTGAATCGATGTGTGCGGGTTGGTTTTACCATGGTGGTTATGCAAAGTATGACAATGATCATGCTTTATGTCTTTGTGCTCGCCAAACTTTTGCATAGGTAAACATCCTTACGGTTCCAGGACCCACGCGTTCGGCTCCAACTCCTACCGACTGGGGAGGAGGACAATAGTCCTCGTGTGTCGTATACCATGACACGGTGCCGTCGCACGGTAACTGTACCCCGTTGCCCATGGAGATGATTGGGCATCAAGGTATCCACCGAACACCGACATCCATTTGCTTTTTGATAATGTTCGGTGTGCTATTTTTAGTGCTTTTTCCACCGATTTTCATCGGTATCGGTCCGAGGATGACACCGAGGGTGGTCTCGGGGTACGGGATGGCAAGGTCAACGGCCGTAAAATAAATCCGCTAGCCTTAGCTGACAGCCGGGAAATTCCTCCCCATCGGCATTGGTAACCCAATAAAGGAGACACTTGGGAGCCCGTAATGGATTCGAGAGATTTGAGGTTGCGCCGAGACGAAACGGTGTGCGAATGTCTACTCTCTATGGCACGGGATTCACCACGCGAAAAGTAGTTGACGATATGTTTCCCAATCGTTGAGTCGAAATGTACGGCTGAGGTAGTTTTGAAGTTAATGTGCAGAATGTGAACTAATAAAAGAGCCATTTTAACAATTCGTATTCTTCATTTAAAACCAGCAAAAGTACCTTATATATTCAGTTCTTTTCGTTATGATTTAAGCAAATGATTAATGAAAAATTATAACCTTATTAAAGAAGTTGTTTGCAATGTATATTGCTAATTAAAACTTTGATTAAAATTGTATAATATTCTAATTGAAAAGAACTTAACTTTTTGCTCATTAAAACTGATCCGATCATAAGGGAGAGCAATTAAAATTATAATGATTAAAGATATTGATTAAAATGTAAAAATCTTTAAACTTCCACCCTTTAAAACACTTTGACCTTCTGAATGAGAGTCTTTGAAGTGGCTATTAGTTCAAGTTCGTGGGAGGAAACGATTTTTGTCTGTAATTAGTATCAAATTAATCCGTCCTCGTGGAGTTCTCGTACAGGTTCATTCGTGGTATCGACATGAATTCAACATTATCAAAATATTATTTTGTAACATTTTCCTGCATCACAAATGTTCGTAATATAATACTTACTGAATATCAAGTGAGACGAATCAAAATTTGTAGTAGCGATATAGCACTTACCTGTAAATAGTAAAGATAAAATTTGATTAGTAAAAATTGGAAAAAAATATTATAATACGATGAAGATAAAATATTAAGTTCCAATTTTTTCTTAAAAGTACAAAGAAAATATTCAACAGGTTTTAAGAATAAATTAATTTCCTTACTAAAGTAAAGGTTGAACTTTGTAAATCTTTTCCCTGGTTATGCTTCACCACTAGCTTAAGATTATTGTATACTTCACACACATACACCCACGTTTCCGCTGTTAACCTTGAATGCTTTTTCGAAAACGTCGAAATCTCGAGCCTCTCAGATCTACTTTTCAATCGTAAACCATTCGGCTAATTGAAATGGGAACCCAACCCCTTTTTACGGTTCGTTGCACTGTGTTCCGTTTACCTTACGACTTTAGGCCCCAAAAAAAAATGACAACCATTTGCCAGCAAAAGCATAAAAAACGAAAAATATGTGTGTGTGTGTGTCGTTCCTTTTTTCTTCGTTCCTTTCCTCTGAATAGGTCTACTTTGTATGATTGAATTTTGGACTTTTTAGTTCGTGTCCCTTGGCACCTTTTCGCTTTTGAAAGATATTAGGTGGGAGGCAAACTAATTGTCGATGACAAATTAGCTAACATTTCCGTGCAAATTCGAATTGATTGATGATTTGTTCGAAAATTATCCGGTATGTTTCAATATTTATTCACATTCCGATAATATTTATTTTCGTAAGCTAATAAAATATTTATGATTAAACTGCTACCGTATTGACAGTATCAATTGTCCCATCATCAACGGTATTTACTCACATCGGTAATAAAACAAACACACATCGGCACTACCAAACACTCGAACATTAACTCGTGAAGTGCTTATATTAATCATTATTTGCTGCAGTGCAATGCGATTACATCATAATCAATTACGTTACCACCGGCAAGTACTTTTTCATTCTTGTGTTTTATGAGTGTTCTAGCGAAAAACAAAACAAAAAAAAACAGCAACACAACATCATGCTTTCAACTTTCCTCGCGCGCGGAAAAAGGTGCTTGCTTGCGTCTATTTTGAGTGAGGGAAGAAAAACAGCACCAAAACAAAACTGGTGCTTTCGCCGTGGAAAAAAAACAACGAATAAATAAAGTGAGTGCCTGCCAGTAACGAGCAGGCACTTCGGAAACACGAGAATCTAATGATCTTTTTAGGTGGCGCGATATTTTTAGCAAGACATAAAGTAACCATATCATCCCATGATGTTTATCATGTGTGCGCCCATTGCCTGGCGCGCTTGTCCGTGTTGTGCCCGTTCGGTTGTGCAGCAGCCGTTGCAACAGCGCAACAGAAGAAAAAAAAAAGGCAACCACCTCCTATCTGTTCGGTCGGTTCTCGGTTGTTCTAAGAAAAATCGTGAACCTTGTTGTTTTGGCCACCAGCACAACACACTCGGGCTGGTTCGTTAATCCATGAAATGAAGTTCCCCGTGCGCCTGCTGGCGACGACGACGATGATGATGATGCTGATGGGGGGAAGAAAAAAAAGAAGAAGGGATCGATCGAAAGCATGCATCGAAGTGAAACATTGTAAAGGCGAAATTGGATCCGACATCTCGTTTGGGATGCTTCACCGGCGATGATTTTACAATTTTTACGTCCGATGGAATCCGAAGCCAATGGCGATAGTGTGCTGCGGCTACGACAGGAATGCCACGGGATGTGATTGTTTTTAAAAGGAACAAATTAACAAAAAGTGAGGAACCTGTTTTTTTCTCTTCACCCTAAATGGATTGATTCGTGTTTAATTCTCGCTGGAAGCTCCGGTAGGCGTTCGTTTCGGTTAACCACATAACATGTGTGAGCAATGTATGGTGTTGCCATCTAGTGAGCAGTAGCGGAAGCTTGAAATGTTGCGATATGAAACAGTTTGGGACGTTTCCTTGTGTGACGCTTTTCTTTTCTTTTATTTATTTTAAGTTAATATTTTGTAAAAAACAGTTTAAGTTTGGAGTAGTAATTGATGAAAATGTTATTAATTTAATACTTTAAAATTTGCAGAACTTACTTTCATTTTTAAACAAGTAAGGAAATTTATTAACTCATCATATTATCCAATCATTCCGTACTGCATGCTTTTGATTAATCGTTTTGTGTTCTTAAGTTGCTTTGTATAAGATTTTTCTGAGCAACGAATAAAGGCAACTTTCAAAAAAAAAAAAAACTCACACGGCAAACAACGATAAATAATATATGTCGGATATCGTCTTGCAGAAACGGTACGCTGAAGCATCCCGGTACGTTGTTTCGTCGTACGTGCCACACGGACAGAGGAGTTCTTTCATGTTTTACTTGTTTTGTGCATGCTTTTGCCTCGTGAAAGCGTTTTCAATTTTTGCTGTGGACGTCCCATCCAAATTGCTTCTTTTGGCTAAACGGAAAAAAAATCTCTCTTGCAGCCAGTGCATCTGACTGAATGAATGATCACATTGCGGGTGCAAAGATAACGTGCACGTAATTGAATGAGTTAATGCAAGCAAACGTTCGTTTTGTTTTGATAAACGTTAAAGTGACTGCTGAGAAAATATTTAACGACCTTTCCTTTGCTGTTAGTATGCAAGCATACATTGCAGAAGAACGACCACAAAATGTGTCGCAAATGTGGTCATAATTTAACCTTTTCCCCTTTAATGGTGCTTAATGAATCAAATCATTCCACAAACGGCTGCTAATTGATTTGGTTTCTACAGATTTGATATTTTATTTAGCAAACCAGTTCCCACACGTCCGCAGCAAACTAAACTAAACATGATTATATTTAAATAATGAGGGTTTACATTTCTCTCTCTCTCTCAAACTCTTTCACTACGTTTTTCTACTCCTTTCAGTAGGATCATGAAGACAGAAAGAAGAAGAGAAAAAAAAAACACACCCCGGTTAAAGGGCGCACTAACCTAGAAGCAACTCCACCGGGTGCCAGCACCAGCGTCCAAACTGTTGCGTTTTGCTTAAAATTTTCCGAAACTGAAAAGTTGGTGCGGCCCCCATTAGCCGGTGGGCATGTTTGCTTTGGCAAGCCGTAACGAACAAATTTGAAAGTATATTTACCTCGTCCTCGCTTTCTTTCTTCTGCACGCAAGAAACCCGTCTGAGGTCGGTATCTCCAGTGCCGTGACTAGGATCTTTCATGCGTCGTAACCTTCTTTTTATATCGGTCTTATTCCTCTAGCTCGCTGGTACTCGGGGTACGTATCATCGTATAGGACGCATCCTTTCGCAGACACCGTTGGCGATGACGTGCCGTGTAGAGGGTGTAATGTTTCCCCGTGGGTATGCGATATACTTGAAAACACACTCGAAACGAAATGTCTGCCCGGCGGGCTCGGCAAAGGCAGCAGAAATGAAACGCTAAAGCTCCGTGCGCTTCTTGAGCACGCCCGCCTTTGGCCTGTGTGCCGTTTGGAAGCGAAGAAAGGTATTGCTTCTTTAATTAAAACTTTCGCCACAACTGTAAAACTGGCTAAGGGGAGGGCAAGAAAATACTAGGGAAGAAATAGGCAGCCCTTTAACCTTGGTCGGGGGTAGTGCGTTAGCAAATGCCCCGTACGGGTAACAGAGAGCGCCAGAGAGTTAACTAGGCTCAAGCTCGCATACACCAGCCAATCAAGACACACGTACAAACATACGGAACCGCACACAACTACAGCTAGCGGGAGTGTGTGTATATGTGTGTGTGTGCGCAAAGGGCTTATGGGGTGAAAATTCAAAGAAAAACATCAAAGTCGTTGACTTTTAGAATCTTTCTAGCCACCTCTCGGCCAGGATAAGGATAGCTTTAGCAGGTTTTCTAGAACAAACGTAAGGCATCAGACGTATTAAACAGGCGTACGAATACCATGCAAGAAAGCTGAATGTGTGGGAAAAGTTCATAAAAGTTAAAGAGATATTTAAATGATCTTCAACTTGAAAAAAACTTCAATTTCTGCTTCAAAAATCTTCAAAATAAGTCTCAAAATTCGGGAAATAGTACCGGGTAGTATTATAACGATGAGACAAATCTACAATATTCAAATCACAGTTAATTGTTCTTGTCTTGCCCCTTTGTGTGTGTCTTTTGTAATTGTTGTTTATTTTTTATTGGATCAATATTTCACCATTAAATGACAGCTGTCAAAGTACAGTAAGTCATCGAGAGCTTGAAGCGAGCTTGAAGTATGCCGAGCGGAATTAAAACATGTCATGTCACCACTCGTTTCCGTTCTCATCTTTCACATCTATCTGATCAGCATTAAAGGTTTGTTGGTGGTTTCTACCATCATGATAATTAACCCACAACTGGTAGCCGTCCTTTTGGGTGAGTGTTGTCGTGAGCCTTGCCCCGGTGTACGGTGTGCAAAACCGGGACAAGACACCCGGCCCAGTTACGATGATAATTGTGACCGTTTCCAGGACGTCAAAACGGCAAAGAACGGTGGGCACTCCACTTGGGTAAACCAATATTTACGACCCCACTACCCATTAGAACTATTAGCTGTATGCGGTAGCGTCGTCTATTGATATGAGGCAATGGAAAATGTCACTGTGTGCACGTGCACTCGTCTGGTGCGAACTGAGCTGACAATAAAATTACACTTTAGCTCACTTTAGGTCGTGCGACGGGCGAGTGTTCTGCTTATCATCTTCGTTAGCATTAGATGGTTTAGATTTCGGTCGGTTGGTTTCATTGGCCACCCGTTCAATGGTTGATGGTTGTCCAGCTGATCCGTTGATTGTTCGCTGCTAACGGTTTGTTTTTATTGCTCATAAATGCTCGCAAAGCAGCTCAAGCCATTTGTTCTTTTGGAAGCTTTTGGCTCGCCTTTTGCTGGCCTTCGGTTAAGCTGAGGGGGGGATTGTTTGGGTGGTCATTTTGTTCCGTGTTCCTCCCAACGTCCTTCGAAGTGATGTGTGTGTGTGTGTTGCCTTCCAGGAAAGGATTGTACTTGAGTGAGCTGGATCGGTTCCAGCACGGCCCATCCATAAATCATCACGCTCGCTTCGCAGGCCATCGACCATCGGTTCCGTCAGGACATGATTGTCATACGATGAGTGCATGTAACGATGGAGCCGCCGATGGTTGTGGCCTGGAGTTGAACACAAAAATGTTCCCAACTTCCAGCAAAGGAAAAGTGTGTTTGTGTTTTCCCCGTTTCCCGTTTGCTACTGTTTTGGCTTCGCTTCGTGACAGATAATTATGACAAATTACTGGTGGACTATCTTTTACATTGCACTTAAGGGTAAGGATTGCTTGCCAGACAGCACCGAACGTCGTTGGGGAAAGGACGGTAGAGGGTTTGACCGTAGAGGCACCAAAAAAAAGGGATCAGTTTCGTGTGTTTGTTGAAGGTTTCTTTTCTCTTATTTTTAGATCTCTTTCAGCTGGTTACTTTCCCCATAGAAAGCCGATGGGCTACGTTAAATATGGTTGTGGTTTAAAAAAAAAGGCATCAGCCCCAGTATGTATGAATATTGTCTGCCTGTTTAGCTTAAACAAATCACACTCACTTTCCTTCACTTCGATGAAAAAAAAGGGCCGGGAACGGTCCTTCGGAAGGGTTTCGAGGTTCGTAAAATCAGCAGGATGGCTAGTGAAACTTTAAACCCAGCACACTCCACATCATGCGAAAACTCCAGCGTAAATTTAAACCATCATCATCAATCTAGCGTACCGAAAGGGATGAGTATTTATCGATCGTTGTCAATAAAAACTGACCTAAAAATATTATCTTTTGCTTGAAAAGTTATGTGCTAGAATAAAAATAAGTATAACGAGCGCGAACGGTAGACAATCAATAATATTCAAAATCTAAGGGTCTTTGGGTAAACAATGGTTTAAGAAAGAGGGAATTTGTCTGATAAATGGAGGAGACTTTCTGTGGTTTTAAATAAGAATATGTCAGAAGAGTCGTGATTTGACTTAAAGTGATCTTTTCTATTTTTATTAGCGAAGCGGAAGTATAACAAGGAATAAAAATTGTAATGCATTTAATCTTAACAACAATATTGTTAATGATAGCAATTGTATCACTATTAAAAGTAAAATTAAACATGACAATGTTGCAGCATTTTTCATCTTAACAATGTTTTACTAGTAATTTAATTAAAATTCACTCGAAACACATAATTCTAGCCCAGGAATGTAGAAGAGGCACGATCCAATAACAAGCTGAATGCGTATTGTAACATTGTCTAACGGCCGCGTTGAATTGCCAACAGCTTACACGTGTTGCATGTATTGCCTGCTTTTTTTACGATTTATTTTCCACCATAATATTTGCATTTGCAGTGCGCTCAAATAGTTTCATAATCACCGGATACTGAATACCAACAACGGCAGACCCAAAATCACCGCACCGAACAAACGAACTAGACACTTGAAATATGAAGATTTCATTGCGCGTGATTTACCGCTTCGGTGGCAGTTTTATGGCAGAATGATTTTCATTGCTTTCATTGCCCCATTGCCAAGCGGTCCTTTCC
>STHB01000003.1:11003911-11015433 GCA_018908115.1 Anopheles rivulorum
GCGGTCAAACCCCTGTACACCTCATCCATTGTGGATGGCAAAAAGGTGTACAGGGAGACCAGCTCGAAACGGATTACCTTTGAGTGAACCGTACTACCGGGTTTTGTCGTGTACGAGGGACTTCGCGTCCCAATTGCACGACCCTTTGTCTCCAGGGTGCCCACTTGCGAGAATTGTAGCCAGATTGGCCACGCAAAGGAGTTCTGCAGTAACAGGACCAAATGTGTGAAGTGCCAGGGTCCGCACTTGTCCTCGGACTGCACCGCAGCGCCATTCAAATGCGCTCAGTGCAAAAAGCACTGGCACGAACTGAAATCGTGCCCGGTGTACAAGAGGACACAAGCGGAGCTCAAAAAAGCTCAATATCAGCTTGCGCAAAGGTCCTACGCTGAGGTTCTTATGGGTGGACCATCAAGCGAAAACGCCTACAGTCTTTTGGCCGGAGAGCACGCCCTCCCCGGTTCGGAGACAGTGCGTCCAACGATCTCGGAGGTGGTGGTGAGAGTGAAGAGGACGGTGAGTCGTCGCCGCAGGAGAGCCCCAAAGAAGGCTACACCTTCTAAGGAGAAAAAATCCTCTTCACCAAAAGAGAATAAAATTTCTCCTCCCCAGGCACCCCCTCGTCCGGCAAGTGCCCCCCGTCGCCTGTCCCATAAAAGAATCCAGCAAGACGAGGTTCTCCCCTCCCGCCCTATCCCTTCCCTAGCATCCAACTCCCGGCCCAAGCTACAACAAAGGCTTAGGGCCCGTCGTCAGGCCCTTCAGGAACCGATCTGCTTGTCCAGCCTGATCGATTCCCTGATTTCAGCACTCGGAATACCCGAGCCGCTGAAAAGCATAATAACAATGGCACGACCTTTTATACAAGGCGCCATAAAACAATGGCTTGGGCAATGGCCTGCTCTGAGTACGTTAGTACGATTGGACAACTAATTTTCCAATGGCTAACATACTTCAATGGAATTGTAGAAGCTTTCTTGGCAAAATTGATCTTTTTAAAGCGCTGACCAGCAAACACAAAACAGACGTGTTTGCCGTCTCTGAAACTTGGCTTACCCCAGACAAAAATGTAACCTTCCACGGATATAATATAATCCGTCAAGATCGAATAACTTCAGGTAGGGATAGTCGTGGTGGCGGGGTGCTGATTGGTGTCCGTAAGAACATACAATTCTCCCGGATACCGCTCCCCCCGCTACACGTTACTGAATGTGTCGCAATACAGGTAAAGCTAGGCGATCTTGACTTATCACTTGCATCTGTTTATATCCCCCCGGAAGCCGAGATTGAAATAGAGAAGATCACAAGGGATCTTGACAATATAGCAGCAGCTATAAAAACGCCCTTTTTTATCCTAGGAGATTTTAACTCTCATGGACACGACTGGGGATGCACCAAAGACGATTTACGTGCTCCAGTCATCAGGGATTTCTGCGACAAACATAGTTTGACAATATTAAACTCCGGTGAAACTACTAGGGTTTCAGGGCCTTTGGCGCGTGAAAGTGCAATAGACCTGTCTTTATGTCCAGTGTCGCTTGCTCTGGATACTACATGGAAGGTTATCCAGGACCCGAATGGCAGCGATCACTTACCGATTAAAATTGTCATCACTGGGAGGAGTCGTTCAGTTGAAACCACTCCTGTCAAATGCGACCTGACAAGGAACATCAATTGGACGAGGTACAGCGAACTCATGTCAGATTCGCTGTCATCTGTAACATCCAGTTTAGATCCACTAGTGGAATACGAAAAACTCGTAAAATGTATATACGAGTGCGCCCTTTCTGCCCAAAAAAAGGAACCCCACCAAACAAGGTCCTTTAGGAAACCTCCCACACCTTGGTGGGACAGAGACTGCCAAGCTGCATACGTAGCGAAGAGGAAGGCCTTTGGCCAATATAGACGCTATGGCTCTATGGTTTTTTACGAGCAGTACAAAGCCTTAGAGAGAATATGCAAAAATCTGCTCAAAGCAAAAAAAAGAGGCTTTTGGCGGAAATATGTCGAAAGTCTCTCGCCTTCCACTTCGCTTCGTTCGTTGTGGAATATGGGTAGAAGGATGCGTAACAAACCCACAATTAATGAGAGCGAAAATTTTTCGGGTGACTGGCTTTTCAAATTTGCGGAAAAAGTCTGTCCAGATTTCGCTCCTGCGCAGAAATTTGAGACTCATGCGCCTTGCGGTGATCCTAGCATGGATTCACCTTTCAGTATGGTCGAGCTCTCCCTTGCTCTCCTATCTTGCAAAAATTCTTCTCCAGGTCTGGACAATGTCACAAGCAAATTGCTTCGAAACATGCCAGACGTGGCGAAGAAGCGATTATTGAGCATTTTCAACAAAATGTTGGATCTCAATGTCGTTCCGCAAGAATGGCGAGAGGTGAAAGTAGTCGCTATTTTGAAGCCTGGCAAACCGGCATCAGAGCACGGGTCTTACAGACCAATATCCTTGTTATCGTGCTTGCGCAAATTATTCGAGAGGATGATTCTTTTTCGTCTGGACAACTGGCTGGAATCCAACGGCCAATTGTCCCGTACCCAGTTTGGATTTCGCAAGGGAATGGGTACAAATGATTGCTTAGCGCTCCTTGTCACAGAAATAGAGTTGGCACATACTCGTAAAGAGATGTTGGCCTCTGTATTTCTGGATATTAAAGGGGCATTTGACTCAGTATGCATAAACATACTGAGTCAAAAACTACAAAACGCGGGGTTACGTCCAAAACTAAACACTTACCTTTGCAACCTCCTTTCAGAAAAGGCAATGAATTTCGACAATGGTCTGGTTCAAACAAGACGAATCAGTTTCTTTGGACTTCCACAAGGGTCCTGTTTGAGCCCCATTTTATATAATTTTTATGTCAATGACATAGATTCTTGCCTGGCGCCAAACTGCACTCTAAGGCAACTTGCAGACGACGGTGTTGTCTCAGTCGCTAGCAACAACACCGTAGGTCTACAAAGCCCTTTGCAATCCACTCTTGATAATTTGCAACAGTGGGCAAACAACCTAGGTATCGAGTTTTCACCTGAGAAAACTGAAATGCTTGTATTTTCGTTTCATTACGACACACCTAAAAACAGGCTTGCAAATGTCTATAATCCTATGTTTGACATATGGTTATATGGTAAAAAGATAAAAATTGCCCAAACTTTTAGATACCTAGGCGTTTGGTTCGATACTAAAAATGTGTGGAGGTCACATACAGAACAGCTGGCAATAAAGTGTGCCAAAAGAATCAACTTCCTCCGAACAGTCACAGGATTCTGGTGGGGTGCACATCCACAAGACCTCCTGCGACTTTATAAGACAACGATTCTATCCGTCTTGGAATACGGATGCATCTGCTTCTTTTGGGCATCCAAGACGCATATAATAAAACTGGAACGTATCCAATATCGATGTCTTTGAATTGCGCTGGGCAGTATGAAATCCACTCATACAATGTCCCTAGAAGTGATGTCCGGAGTGATGCCGCTAAAACTACGATTTTTGCAACTATCGCTTCGCCTTCTACTGCGTTCCACAGTATCCAATCCACTAGTGATTGACAATTTCAAATCGCTACAAGAGGCAGGCTCTAAATGCAAAATCATGAATGTGTATCATGATTTTGTGTCTTTACAGGCTAACCCTAGTGCCACAAGAGCATCAAACTGCGCCACTTTACCGGAGTCCTACAATTCCTTTTTAGTAATCGATAACTCGATGAGGGAGGAAATGAAGGACATGTCACATGATCTTCGCTGGAGGACAGTTCCCAGCATTTTTCAGAATAAGTATGGCCATCCCCACAATAAACAGTTCTTCACAGACGGATCCTCTTCGGAGGCGGGCACGGGCTTCGGTGTGTATAACACATGCACTGAAGCTTTCCACAAGCTTAGACAACCATGCTCAATCTATGTAGCTGAGCTGGCTGCTATCTTTTACGCACTATTGCTAATTAGTGCGTGTCCTCCGGACCAGTACTGTATTTTCACAGACAGCCTCAGTGCTGTGGAAGCACTGAAGTCCGTTGATTCCATTAAGAGCTCCGATTATTTTATCCGTAAAATCTTGGATATGCTAAGCTCTTTGTTTAATAAAGCGTTTCGAATATCGCTTATTTGGCTACCAGCTCATTGCAATATACCAGGCAATGAAAAGGCAGACCTTTTGGCCAAACGAGGTGCCTCTGAGGGCAGCTTTTTTGAGAGGCTGATTCCCCCTCACGAGTTCCTTCATACCCCACAACAGCTATGCGTGGCACGTTGGCAGGGCATGTGGGATGAAGATGAGCTCGGGAGGTTCCTGCATTCCATCACACCACAGGTATCCCTGCGTCCCTGGTTTCATGGACTCCCGGTGGGTCGCGCGTTCATCCGTATGATGTCAAGACTTATGTCGAACCATTATGCGATGAATGCGCACCTTCAACGTATAGGCGTGTCCGACTCCAAGGTTTGTAGCTGCGGTATTGGATTCCACGACATCGACCACATCCTCTGGTCATGCCGGGAGTTTGAGGCCGCAAGACCCGAATTATTAGCAGCCGTTCGGGCATCAGGAAGAGTCCCTGCGGTGCCGGTGCGCGACATTTTGGGACAGAAGGACTACGAGTACGCGCGGATACTGTTCAGCTTCGCCAAGGAGAACGGAATCACTCTGTAATCCTCTTTCCCTTCCCCTCCCGTAGTTGGTACGCACTTTGTCCCGTATATTGTTTTCTGTATCTTTGTTTTTGACCATATGCAACTACTGTTCTGAACACACCATTTTTAGAACAGTGGTTGCCCCGTCTTGTTATAGTTTACGTTAATTGTTTTATTGCCGTTTGCTAGCGCCAAGAATTACAGGCAGCAACTGGAGACCAGCATTAAGCGTCGACCCTGAGGACAGGCATGTTTGCACAGGATAGACAAGAAGACAACCTTTGAAACGAATTTTTACCGAGCTCACCCGGGATAAGGTGCAATGGTGGAGGAAGGAAATGTCCTTCCACCCCCCTTATAGCCATAGATATAGAATTAAGAAGAATAATGTTAGATAATAAGTATAGCTTGTAAGATATACGGCTTGGCCGTCATGATAAGAATAAAAAAAAAAAAAAAATCATTGCAAAAGAAGGAACCACGGCAAACCATTGAAATAAATATAGTTGCTCTTATTTTGTACCTTGTT
Organism: Anopheles rivulorum; assembly: GCA_018908115.1. NCBI lineage: Eukaryota > Metazoa > Arthropoda > Insecta > Diptera > Culicidae > Anopheles > Anopheles rivulorum. The sequence continues at coordinate 11,009,079 of STHB01000003.1, forward strand.
TCGTTATCATTTGGTTTCAATACATCAAGACCCTTTTACATGGGTATTACGTTCAAGTGTGAAAGTTTGTGCCATTTTACGGCTTCCTTTCAAGCGGAACTTTGGAAGCAAGTTCATGTGAAACATGTTAAGGTGCATGTGAATTTCTTCGCCACTTGCCGGAACTTGTTCAATGTGGAATTAATTCCATACAAAGCTTTTCCCAACCGGCACACATGAGAGGTCCGGATGGAAAAGCTTTGGCAAAATGTGCAAGAGTTTGAGAAAGTTTTGCTTTTGTACAGTATCGAATTCGTTGTACCTTAAGTTTAAGGATGGGTAACAGATTACATACTCAAGAAACATTCCGTCGTAAGCGTGTGTTGTAACATTTTTATTATGGAAATGTAAGATCAAATGATGACTTTTGATGACTTTTTATTATGTTGAACTGGTTTCATATTATACGCGCCTTTAATGTGTGTTAAAGATAGCTACAGGACTGACCTATATAAATCCAGTTGAAGACATTGACTCGTAAGACCTATTGAGTTACCTATACCAACATGATTATTATAAGGACTAGAAAGACTTTGGGTGTTAACATCAACTATCATTTTTTTTCACGATTATTAAAATCATTAGAATTTAATGTAATGTCTACACGTATACATGTTATAAAATAAATACTAAACATCTGATACAAGTAAATATGTTTATTAAGAAAAAGTTTAAATGATTTTCGTAGGTTTTCGTTCATGTTTGAAGTCATCATAATTGAAAAGTTCAAGAGAACGGTTTGCTGACATAGCCATGTCAACAATCCGTTGCCAAGAAACTCGGTCCGTTATACTCCATTTCCGACTGCATCTAATCTTCGACAAGTTTAGCTATACTTGATCCAATCAACAAGCTCTCTGTGCTCCTGTAAGGTCGTGCTGATCATCGTCTTTGTAGGGTATGAGTCCTGGAATCCTCATCTTGTACCCTTCGGACTTTGGTACCGTCAGGACATCGAAAAAGATAGTCTTTAGAATTAGTTGTTTGAAAGTGGCGAGCGCAGTGGCGTCTTTCGTCCTTGATGTCCCGTGCCCATAGACGACTACCAAACGTAGTCCGTATATGGTGTCTTTCGTATATTTATGGAGTCTTTTGGATTGTTGGAGTTTATGGAGCCTATAGTAGGCTCAATTCTCCGTATCAATATTCGAAGTTTCGTTGATATCTGAAAGTACAATCGTTCTAAGGAAGTAGAACTTCTCAACCATCCCTAGATCGTCACCGTCTACTGACGCTTTTGCCCCCAGATGGGCCCAATTACGGTGAAAACTACCAGCAATCAGGTATTTATGTCTTCGTCTAATCGATTCTCAATACAAATGCATAAGGAACCAGAGCTGAATGTACATCATACAGGAGTCTCCATCCATCGTCTTGCCTCAGTCTTCGGTGAGTTTTGAACAGTTCCGACAGCAATGTCACCGGTGATAACAGGTGATGCATGGGAATCTCTTGCTCACGACACTTTTTGGTAGGAATGATATAACTTTAAAATGTTTTTTATGCATCAGTTAGGCTAGAAAAGAATCCTAAATGTTCTCCAATTTCAAGAATACACATGAAAATCTCTGTAAATGATTCTTACCACAATAATTTTTGCGTTACAAACCAACATTTAATACTACCAACACAAAACGAATTACAAATCCACATATAGAACAAAGCCGAGACCATATTCCGGGAGAGCATGTGTGAGAGTGTTTTTATCCCTAACAAAATTTCCTGCATCTGATTTGTATAGATAAAAATGGCTGCATTTATTCGATATCAATATCAATTACCCATTGGTCGGGGCAACAAAAAAGAGAGCAAAAAAAAAAACAAATTTGATCAATAAATGCAATTAAATATTCGTCCATATTTTTCTCGAAAAGTAAATTAAATTTGCTTTGCCATAGCACGGGCGTGCGGCTTGGTCCCGGCGGCTTGGAGTCGATTTAATTGCAATATCCTGTCAGTATGAATCGAGTGCACCTGGTTTCGCTCCACGATCGCTGCCAATATCGATAAATTATCCTACGTGCCGCGCTCCGGCAGAAGGAAATGGGACAAAAAGAAGGCAAAAAGTGGGAAGCAAAGATGGAAGAAGAAGGATAGAAAAAGTTCTAAAAAGAAATAGGAAACCTCTTGTTGCAAATTTCGGGCTGGAGCTGGAAGGCCACCCGGCCAGGAACGGAAACCAGCTGCGTTGGTAGAGAATTCTTTCATCCAACCATAGCCGCCATCCCTTCCGGTGGTTTGAAAGTTAGCTTTAATTTAAAGATTACTGGCACGGGTATCGATGGTATGGATCGGATCGGGAAAATGTCAGCCATGGCATGGCATGGCATGAGAGTGTAAGCGTGACGGCGGTTCGGTCGCGTCGAGATAGGCTGCTGTGGCTTCAAACAGCGACATTAAGCTCCCGTTCCTACGGCAAAGGATGATTAGTAACGTGAAGCAACAGCACGGTGAACGTGAAAGCAATGAAGAAAACGGAACGGAACCTGCAGATGCTGCCATGGTAACGGACCAGTCTGTGCGATTAATGTGGAAAGAAATCGCGAGAGAAGCGAATGATAAATGAAAAGAAGATAATCGAAACTGCTAGTAATAGCGTGCCAACCCGGCGCGGTTGAAGCGAATCTTCCAGAAGAAAAAGGAAGCAAGCGAAACAACGAAAGAAGAAACGTTTGTTCGAATTTTGGAACTCCAAAAAATCCAAAACGGTGCCGGTGGCGTAGTGGTGTGGGATATTTAATTTATTGCTTCCGCTGGAAAGTGCACCCAAACCCCCCTCCCCCTCTCTCTGTTTTATTGGGGGTGGGTTTTGCTTTTTCGCCTTCAGGCAACGGCTTAATTTTCTTTGCTTTGTCGCTTCCTTTTTTTTTGCTGTGTTCTTCCATCGTCCAGAGAGTCTTCGGCACCTTTCCGTTGGCTATGCGTGTCATAGCAACCTGGTGTCGAAAGATGAACTCATCGAAGCAGGCGGTTCGCGTTCGTAAAGCAAAAGCACCAAAGCGAAAGCTTCCCTGGGTCACTGTGTGAATGGAAAAGAGGGACTGAGGGGAGGGTTTGATGAGGTGTGGTGGTCGACCGTTCGCTTCCCCCTCCCCCTTTATTTTTTTGTTTGCTGCGCCACCCATTCTGACGATGGGTTGGCGTGTTTGGTGATAGTGAAAATGTAATCCCCTGATTACGGGACCCGAGTGAAATGAATCGCATAACCGTGAATTGGCGCACGGCGATGTTTACCGGGGGTTTGGAACCCGAGTGGGGTCGTGTGGCAGGGCAGTTGGAAAGCTAAAGCCAGCTGGAAACAGCTGGAGCTGGTAGAAAACATTCAATTTAGAAAGTACTACGCTCCTGTCCAACTTCCTTTTTTGTATACCTGCAACAACTGCCAGTGCCGGACCTGCCGCTTTCAGCACATACCCGCCAGAAAACGGGTTATTTAGTGTTCGATAATTTGATTTACGATCGCTCGGGTCTTTACCCGGTTCCGTTCGTGGAGAAGCGCAAAAGCAAAGGGGGAAGAAAGGGCCGCTGGGTGAAAGGTGGTGGTGGCTCGCTGGTCGGTGCTCGGATGCGCCTTGGAAAAGGGAAACATCATCTTTAAGGTTTCCACCTTGAAGGTGATGTTCGCTGGTTTGGTCTTCTCCGTGTGCCACCATTTGCTATGTAAGCGAACAGGCAGCATTAGAGACAGTGCAGAGCACTGCAGTGCAAAGAAGTGGGTTCGTAGAACGTTACGGATTTTTTCTTGGTGCGTTGCTTTGCGAGTACAGTTTCGTGTTGGATATGTATTAAATTATCATTATGGATGATTAATATAGTTTGTATCGAACGTGCTATCCTGCCGCTGGCAGTTATGCTCGGGACGGGTTCTCGGGTTTCCCTTTGTTTTTGTTTTATGCATCGTATTCCAACAGCTGTTCATACATTTACACCAAGCAAACAATGTTCCGCTTTTCAATCAAAATCGTGTAATTTGTAGGATTTTCAATTGTTTTAATTCAGCAGTCGAATGTGATGAATAAATAATGGGTTGGAAGGTTGTTATTTTACTGTGCTACAGCATTGTATTTTTTTATGACAATAAGTTTGAAACATTGTGGTTTGTTTTGTGTATTTTATCTGCTTCTGGTATTGATTATCTCTTCTTTGTTTTTTTTTGCAGCAATTATGTGAATTATTGGGCTGCTCCAATAATTATTGATTTTAAATTAATTAAAATTCGTTGCTATTTAACTGTAAAAAATGTATAACATACCAATAAAATAAATAAACAAGATCGATTGTGAAATTAAAGTCAGGAATGATAAAACCATTAAATATCTTACATAATAATGCAATAAAACGATAAATATTCAAGCAGTGGGTTGTAACGATAACAATCAACACAGAGTTTCGTGGAACAAATGAAAAGAAAGGTGTTTGAAAAGAAGTTTCGTGAGATACAACGTCTTTCAACGACTGATATCAATGTCTACCTGATGGTAATTGTTTGCCTTTTCAACATATTAAGCGATGAAAACATGTTTAATGTATGGCTTACTAACTACACCTAACCATATTTCCACCTTGCTAGTTAGCTACCTTCGTTCCTTTCAAATAGACCTCCAATTAGAGCGAGCTGGTTGAGCTTGAGTTTTACTTCGGATTGCAAAGGAAACTTTGGATTGTGTTCATGTATTCCTGGAATCGCCTTCAAATGGCTTAATAAAAGCATCACTTTGGTAAGGTAAGTCTAGCGTTGGTTTAGCTGGAAATGTTTGATGAAACAAACAAACCAAAATTTGTTAGTAAAAACTAGATAAACTTATTCTTATTCGAATGAGTGAAAGGGAGTTACCAGGTCTTTAAGATGATGAAATAACGGAAGTGACCTAGCTCAACACACGACATCAGCCATAACAATAAATGTAAGTACTTTTACACTGTTAGTAGGCCGATATCAAAGAAGTGAATTACCTACGAGTATAAACGCGCGGAGAGTAACATTTTGACAGTTCGATGCTGATTGTTTTGAATTGAAGAAAAAATTGAAAATCATTTTTGTAATGAAATAAACTTAACAGACGTTGTTTAAGTAACCAAAAAACAAAAGCTATCTTGTTACGAAGCTTCAAACTCATGGAATATTGTTTTAAACATTTCAAAACGCCCTATTGACAAACGAGTCAACATGTCTGTTGCGAAGTTATACCCCAAAGAGCAAACTCTCGCCATGCGAAAAAGCATCTATTCAAGGTTCGAACATGTGTTCCTCAACACACCTTCATTCAAATTGGTACCTAGAGTTTCTCGGAATACAGTAAGCTGTTTTATTTGTTTTTTTTTCCATATTTGCACACATGGTTAATAAGTACCTGGCGTAAGCTTTTATTTCTAAATTGCTTTTTACTTGTTATGTAATTAAAAAAGGACAAAATTTACTATCTAAAAGTTGGTATTTTAGAACCTTTAGAAACGTCCACCATTTTGTACGACAAGCACTAGATTAAAGCATATCATTATGAGTTACTTTAGTAGCGCCATCAGACACATCCTGAGGCTTTTAAACCTTCGCTTCCTTATTCATATTGGTGGACGGTTTATTGTGAATGAACGATTTAGCTACTGTAGCTGCATCGTTAAATCAAAAAACATCTCTTCGTATACAAACAGCGAGGAAGTTGAGAAGAAAGAAAGCAAAAAAAAGCTTATCCAAACATGTTCCCTGTTAGCTCATTCCAGCCGCTCGTGTTTTGATGTGGCTCTACGACCGTACCATACATTCTTCTCACACTGCCTGTGAATGGCGTTCACCATGGTTTCTCATTCGTTAGTCCATGCGAATAAATCGAATTGAACGGAGAAGGATAATAATATCCAGCTGGACGGACCATGCAAACAGAGTTTGGGAAGAGAAAAAATTTGTAAACACACACACACACACAATCCGCTAGCAACGGCAACAGCAGCAATGGGAAGGCGTTGAAGGTACACTAAAGATGAAAAGAAACTAAATATATATTGTATGTATGTATGTATATTTATACAGCGCAACACAAACACAACATGACAAGCAGGCAAGCAAATGGTTGGAACTGGGAACCTTGGGTGGACAAGTCGTTCGAACGCAAACGAAACGCAAATGACCGTACCTCACGGTCAAAGTGAAATCACAGCGTAGCGTCGATTGTCGATCCGGTCGTGTTTGGGTCGAGAAAACATACGTGTGCGTACATGTGTAGTAGGCGGTGGGCGATTGAATGAAAGAAACAAAAACGGTTTGGATCTGCACACTCGGTCACCCACCAAACAGGTGTTGATTGGAGGGCGAGGGGGGAGG
>STHB01000003.1:11025528-11060836 GCA_018908115.1 Anopheles rivulorum
TTTTTTTTTCGTATTATTTATCCTTTTTTATCTCTCTCTTTCGCTGTCCTTCTTCTTCGTTTGCTTCAGCATCACAAGTAGAGCTCGACTCGGCAAACGGAAGAAATGTGAGAAATTTGGGAAGAAAACAGACCCGGTCCCCGATGTGCCTTGCCCATTTCCTTCTGGGAAACGGTCGCTTTCCCTTTGCGGTGGTATTGTGCTTTGTGGCCCTTTTGCACGCCGTTGTGCAACAGCGTACGGTAGGTAGCCGGATTCGGTCGTAAAAATCAATAGAATTAACATTTCCCGAAACGATGGAGACGCCTGGTGGCTGTGGTTCACTTATGGAATGGTTAAAGGAAACGGTCGCTCGCAGTCTTTAGTGCCGTTTTTGCGCTGGAAATGCACCACTGACAGGGCAGTGGTTAGCAGTGCCTGAAAAGCCAAACTTCACACACATTCCCGGCAGTACGTAGAAGTCAACGACGCTTTCCAGGAAATTTTCTTTCCACTGAGTGGCAACGACTTCGACCGGGATTGACACCGGGATGTGTTGGGAAGGTTTTTCCTTTCTTCGGATATTCCGGTTGATGAAGTTTTCTTCGGGTGCTTTTTCTTGTTGCTGCTGTTGTCGTTGCCATTAAGAGCAGAGCGCTTGTTAGAACGCGTAAGGCACATTGCTTTTCAAGGTCAACCTTGTGTTGCAACCCTTGTCGAAGGATATTCGGCACCGTACGAAAGACGTGCTTTTATGGCAGTATTTATTTTATTTTATTTTAGTTTCACTACCACTTTTCCCTATCTCTATCTCATCCTTTAACCTCCCTTCCCGAAAGGTAAACCTTCAAGCGAGTAAGGTCGAACCATCCCTAGGCTGTCATGTGGTTGTCTACCGTAACGGCGTCCGGACAGTCGTTCTCAATCATTGCCGAACGGTTGTAAAATAGAGGAAAATTACCTACGTCCCACGGATGGTCCCGCTGCCTTAGCCCAATTTGCAGTTTCCTGTCCCTTTTTTTGGGGGGGACAAACTAAAACAGGCCCACAGTCCGCCAGCCGACCTGTGGTGTCCAACCAGCGGTAAGATAAATATAAAGCGGATGGTGGCCGAAAAACCGGAACGTCCACTGGGACACAAAAATCACACCCAACTCTTCCAATATGTATTTTTTCCCCCTCGGCTTTATCTTCTCCCCCAAGGAAGGGTTTGTATTTGTGTGTGTGTGTATGTTTATGTTTTCGTCCCAAAAAGGCACTGCTGCCGCCGTCGGTGTCTATTTTTCCCCCTTTACTGGGCAAGCTTTTTCGGTAAGATGAGCCGGCCAGAGCAATAAATACTGAAACAACAGGATATCGATTGCCGTTTGATGTTCGACCGGACCGGGACAACCACCGGACACAACGAAGCCTGATTCGGGCTTTGACCTGCTTTACAAAAAAAAAAAAACAAGCGGCCCGATTTGGAGTCGTGGTTGGGAAAAGTAAAATAAGGGCTTGGCCGTAAGCGAAAGCGAAAAAACAAAACACGTCCTCCCGGTGGTGGAAATTGAGAGTTTTCCTTCCATGGCTGGTTCCTTCTGTCGGCACATCGACATTCATTACTGTCAGATGTCCCAACAGCGGCCCTTGTGGACTATGTGGTGGGAAAGGAGAAAAGGCGGATTGGGATTGGGGGGAGGGGGGATCTGAAACCGTGACAAACTTCCTTTCAACGTGACACGATCCTTTCTCGCATCCTGTTTTGGGGATGTGCGGGGGCAAAAAGGAAAATCTATTCAAATCGTAATCATTGCATCGGATCGCGTAGGCAGAACCGCTCCGGGTTCCATTTCTCGGAAGACTAAAAAATATATAATAGAAGGTAAAACGATTGTGTGTGTGTGTGATTATTTTGTTCCCCCCTGATGTCCTTTTTTGCTTCATCAGGTTGTTCTTTTTTTTTTTTGGGAGAGAATTGTAAAAATGTTTCCAAAATTGGAAGGTAAATGCATCAAATAGTACTGAGCAGGAGGCTAAATAAGATTAGGCGCAGCTTTCCATTGGCATCCAGGAAAACCAATAAGCTTTCAGGTGTTTTTCTAATCTAATCCATTTGTAATTCGGTCGTATCTTTCTGCTTCTTAAATGCTGACATTTACAATAAAAGCATTGCTCAGTATAGAATTTTGAGATTATGTTTGCAAGTGTTTTAAATATATCTTTGACATACCTTCAATTAGGCGATGAGTTACCGATCCGTCACTGCTTTGGTGAGCTTCCTGCAACAAAAAGTAAAGCTTTACGTCAAGCTTACTGGTATGATCAATCTATTAATTGTGCAAAATATTACAATTGCCTTTTTTATTATTAGACAATACAGAAGATTGCTCATTGTTAGTTAGAGTAGATGGGAATGATTTAAGAAAAATTTAAAAAAAACAATGAACGAATGATAAAATCTTATTTGTAAGAACATTGATTCTGGCCATACATGATGTACAATGAATTATGACTGTCTTGTTTAGATGTTTCTTTACATGTCTTTATTTCTTTATTTTATTGTGTTTTTTATCTTTCTTTTAGGTTTAATTCAATTTTGAATGAAAATCTAATTAGTTTCACAGTTTTAAAAAAAATATTAGTAGTTCAAACACTTCTCTTAGACAATTTAACCTTATACCACACTGACAAGTGCAACATCAAAACCAACAGATATGCTGAAAAATGCTAAATAAAACAGTACACCTAACAATTCCCAGGAAAAAACACTTATTTACACTTCACTCAACATCGATAAGAAACAATTGGTTGGGCATTAAAGAAGGTAAAACAGACGAAGGAAACAAAACAAACAAAAAGGTGTGATTCGTTGCACGGTAAAGTAAAACAAAAACACAACAACATTCACACTTCGGGAAAGACAGATTTAAAGGAAAGAGAATAACAAAATAGTCGAATTTGTACGGTTGAAAGCAGTTCCATTTACCATGAAGTAGCTAAAAAGAGTAACAAAGTAGATTGTAAAGTTACAGCAACAAGGACAGATGTTTCGTTTAACATCAAAAAAATACCCTTTTGTGTTCATATCTTGCATTCGGGTGAAATCATTCACTGCAAAATGTACATCGAACCGAAATAGGGTTTAGCGCGCGTAAGTAAAGCGCATCAGTTACGCTGGGTGGAAAAAAACTTTTTCCCCCGTCTTTTTTTTATCGAAACGTGCAAAAAAGGTGAACATTGAAGGAAAGGCCAAAAAAGAAGTGAGTGAAATCGAGGATAAAAAACAGAGTGATATAGAAAGGGACAGTTAGTTTTTGAAAATTATAAAAAAACGCACATCAAACGTACACGTGCCTCACACGTACGCACACCGACTTACATATACGAACGCAGCAGCGATAGGTGAAAGTAAAAGTTGGATAGAGAGCGAAACAGAGTTGTCACAGAGATCGAGTTGCGAACAGTTCGCAAGGAGAACATCAAAAATATAGACACACACACACACGCACACATAGGTACACACATTCACACGCAGGTATCGAGTAAGGACTTACGGCAAGCCTATAGACACTATCACTTGATGGCACTGTTGGACAGTGCGTAGCGACTCCTGCAAAAAGGTAGAGAAAGGTAATTTTGTAACGCTTCAATTTGTGTAAAAAATATGATGTTAACCTTATTCCGAATTAGTTCAATGGTGGAAAAAGTTTGCAAGTAAAACAGAAATTAATGATAGAATTATAAAATATTAGTTGACTCATTTCTTGTGATTCTCAATCTCTTAAATTATATTTTTAATATAGAACACTGCTTCACAAGCACTGATGGGCCGAAAAAGGAAATGGTATTTAATAGAGAAAACTTAAAGATGAATAGAATTCAAACATGAATAAAATTTTTGAAAAAATTTGGCTCCTTAATTCCGAAGATAAATACAAAGAATAGTTCTGAAACAAAAGTTTAATTACGAATAAAAAGAAAACAAACAAAACGTCACAGCATACAACTAATCAGCATTTCTTTTAAGATAAACATCTTCCAATAAAAAACTTTGTATGAAAGTGTTACCTAAATTAATGATATTTAGTTTAATAATTTCAGTTTTACAGAAGGAAAATGTTTTTTGACCGAATAACTTACGTTAACGTTCCATGGTGCTGATTTAACGAAAACCATCAGCATTTAACGAAAGTTTGGCTCTTGCAAGGAACGTTGATTTCTCAGGAATATTCATACGCTAACGATACTATAACATGGTGGACTGTGACTCCGCCACATAAATGAAACAATAATCAATCGATTACATGTGCAAAACCGAGCAAAAATTTGCTAGTAACTTAAAATTTCACAGTATTCAAATGATGAAAATCTGTAAAATGAATATCCAAGCGCTCGCAGTGGTGAGAAATAGAACTAACTACCATTGGCTAGTAACGCTACACACCGCTAGAGCGCGCTGTTCCGAATAATGAACAAAGGTTATGGACTTTGTTGGTCAACATAAGTACTCCACAAAAATAATTTAAAAATTCATTTAACCTTAAGTTTCATTTAGTTTTGTAAAACAATCTTTGTATGAACAAGTGTAGTGAGCACTGACTATGCAACTACGTGGTATCTAATAGTCTAGTAAGCCATTTGATGGCCGGCATGACCTGGTAGGTCGTTAAGCCAAAGAGAGAGAGTATGAACAAGAGAAACATTAAATTGTTGTTGATTTTTAAATTCAAGTGAAATATTTCCATATAAAAGCAGTAACTAATCGAACCATTTCATATGAGATTGTGAAAAGTTTAAACACTATTAGGGGCGGCCCGGTGGTGTATTTGGCAACGGCGCTAGGTCCCAAAACGACCGGACCCGGTTCAAATCCCATCCGGACCGTTCCCCCGTAGTGAGCACTGACTATGCAACTACGTGGTATTTAATAGTCTAGTAAGCCATTTCGATGGCCGGCATGACCTGGTAGGTCGTTAAGCCAGAGAGAGAGAGAGAATGTACAACGTAATCTTACCTCGTTTGCCAAATGCTTTCGGAAGGCAGGCAGCACACCGGTTACACTGAGATATCAAATCCGGTCCAGCCGGAAGGCAAACCACAGTGCCCATGGTAGAGAGTTTTGCGTTTCTCGGGGATGAACCTTCACCACGTGTACCACCGTTTTCCAAACCACTTCGTCTACTGCTTTCGAGTGCAATCGTAGCTAAGCCAGGACAATTGTCACCACCTACTCGGTCAGCTGCTCTGCATCCATCATGCGAAAACGGCGGCCGTCCCGCTCTGTGTGTGGCTCTCGTTGTACGGATCGATGCTTAGCGCTCCATTAATGATCTGCAAATAGAGAAGAAATTTGAAATCCAAATCAACGGCGAACAAAACCGACCGTCCGTTCGGTGACTTGATATTTGTTTTAACTTGGCACAGCCGCTGAATGGAAGCTTTCTTGCTATCGCCCGTCCGTCTCTGGAACGTGATACGATGCGATGGTTCGGTTTTGGGGTTCAAGCTGTGAAATTGCACTCTGCATGATCCTGGATGCAAAGGTTAGTGGCACTTGTCAAAATAATAAAATCCTTTGGCAAACAAGCGCCGGCACCGTGTCATGGGTGTTGATGATGGCCTCGTAGGACACCTGGTTCGGCTCGGTTGCATTGTGAATAGGTGTGCTTCAGCTCAGAACGCTACCGGCCATCGGTGTTACTCGACTCGTGCCGAATGGCAGTGACAATCAGCTCAGTAACTCTCGGAAAAACCGGCGACTATGAGTGATGACACTCATCAGTTCTTANGATCCTGGATGCAAAGGTTAGTGGCACTTGTCAAAATAATAAAATCCTTTGGCAAACAAGCGCCGGCACCGTGTCATGGGTGTTGATGATGGCCTCGTAGGACACCTGGTTCGGCTCGGTTGCATTGTGAATAGGTGTGCTTCAGCTCAGAACGCTACCGGCCATCGGTGTTACTCGACTCGTGCCGAATGGCAGTGACAATCAGCTCAGTAACTCTCGGAAAAACCGGCAACTATGAGTGATGACACTCATCAGTTCTTAGTGTTGGTGGTCCGTGTCCATCGAGGAAGGATCATTACAGAAGGACCTTGGATGATGATGGGTTGAGCTTGTCAGTGTCATACAAATTTGAAACGGGAGATGGCTTTTTCTTTGTCACGTCTCATGTCATCGATGGTGTACGGTTGTTGACCTATTTGTGATTGATTGATTGACAAATGTGCAAGAGCTTTAATTACGGGATATGCTCCGGTGACGTAAAGAGTTACATGTATTGTAAATGTCTTAATAACGATGTTTTACATGAAAATGTTTGGAATATACATAAATTAGACGTAAGGACCACTTGTTTGCGAAGGCATGACCAGTAGTTATTTGCTCGACGTGTTTCCTTGTCCACTTCTCCTCAATTTTCCTCAACTACAGACGGAGAAGTAAAAAATCTGAACCTCTCCTCATGTATCAAGTGTAAGGGAGCTCTTAAAAACCCGAAAGGATTTTGAGAATGACACAATTGCTTGAAGAATCTAAGATATTAGTCAAAGTTTGGAAGATATTGACCAGAGTTATGGTAATTGCAGTAACGAGATGTGACTTCGAGGTTTGAAGATCTAGGCTCATGGAGACTATTACTCGTTGCATGTACTTGTACACAGCTTTGTCCGTAAATTTTCTGTTATATGTTTACAATTATTCTATACAATGTATATAATCAATTAGAAGAACCAGTTTAAAGAACCTCAGAACTAAGCTATGTGCCTTCTAAAGAATTTATCATTGCAATTCTTCCCATCGCAAAATCAATTACTAAATTCTGGGCTATACCAGCATCACAGTCGCGTATCGATTAGCTCTATTAGTTTCCCAAACAACCAACAAAGGAGCAATTATTTCCCCGACCATTAATTATCGCCCTTCGGTAGCGTATTACAAAAACCTTAATCTTACACCATTACTATTGTTACATTGCGGGCCAATTTTCGCTATCGCTTGCATCTAATCATCACGTCCGCCGCAAAGTGTACGGTAGCACATGTACATCGACCATAATCCATCATACACCACCGGTAACGGAGATGTTCGAGACGTACGATAAGTGCTGGAGAGTGGCAGTACTGCCACAACGTCGCAAGTCTCCGCCGTAAGGCGATGCAGTATGTAATCGAATTACATGTTGATGAAGCCGTTTATTGAGTTATGCCTACTTCCTACGAAGCGCACCGAGCAACCGAGCGACAGTGGCTATCACCAAAAAGGGCTCTTCAAATGATGCCGGCAATGAATCGATCGATTGCCTGCTGACAAATTAGAATATTTTAATACGTACATGCATGTTTTGCGGTGGTGTGGTCGGCTGTGGTTACATGGCGCACTCACACTCGGGAGCTTTGAATCTCTAGCGATCTCTGCTCTCGAGCAACCATCGTGGGAGCACCAAAGCGAATTGAATTATCTTCAAGTCAACAACACCATCCCGCTGCCACGGGTTAGTGCTGATATTTGCCCTTTTTCGATACCCAAAAGATATCTCCCTTAACGGGTGGTACGTGTGAGTGCGCAATCAACCACGGTCAATGTGAAACAAACGCTTGCACACAGTGTGCCTCTTCTTGCGCTTCGGTAGCCGATCCGCAAGCGTTGACGAACTGACGGTTCGGCTAGAAGTTTGAATAGTTTATGCAAATAATTCCACCCTAATGGTATGCGAAGCTTATCCACCCTGGCCAGGACTGCAGAACCCACTCGTCGCCCGTCATCGTGCTCGTCTCGACAGGACGGGCAAGACTTTCGCCGTAGTAATGACATTATCATCATCGACCCAAATATCTTTCCATCTTTCCAGGATGGATGGACGCACCCCGTTGGATCAGCCACCTGGTGCGATTATCAGCGCTCATGACGCTCATGACGATGGAATGGGAGCAAAAGTTTTACGATATGTGGAAGTATCGATTACTTTAAAGTTAGTCAAAGATTGCATCAGGCTTTAGTTGCAAAGGGTGTGCACAGTTTGATCGTCGTTCGCTCGTGGTGTGCTTTTGCCCGTGGTGGAGAAATTGCTATCGGTTGTAAAATCCAATTATCGATTACGGTTGCTCTTTTTTTTGAGGTGCTAGCTCGTTAAACTCGATGCTTCTCGTCTTCGGGATAAGTTTGTCATCTTTTTTTATTTATGACTGCCACTTACTGGGAGTAGTCGATTCGTAAGGATGCTCTTCCAAACCGATAACAAAGTAGAACCTATTGATCCAGTGTGGAAAACTAACTTACCCTGCTGCATGATGGAGCTTTGGCAATGCATGAGTGATGAAGTTTGCAACAAACAACTCACAAAATATCGCTTTTGTTGGAAATTTATAAACGTTTGAATATTATTGTTTCCTTTATATTGAAAAATATCACTTAAAATGATTAAAATATCACCTAAAATAGATTATTAAAACAATTAATTATTTTAATGGATTTTTTTCAAAATTGTTTATTGTTGTGTCTGTGATATGATGTCCGAGATTATTGAACGAGATGAAACAGAACTTAGACACAAACGAATATTACAGATTGTATTTACAATCTCTCTCAATCTCTCTATCTGTCGAATAATCCCTTCCTTGTCGATTAGCCTCTCTACGCGCTCATCCGATACGGCGGTCAGCGCTCTCGGTTACTCACGCAGCATCACGCATATGACAGTTGCATGTCATAGCTGAGCGGCTGTCAATGCGTGGGCGCTTTAAAACAGGGTTCTCCATAACATTTATTTAGTTAAGTTAATTATGTTCAACAACTGTAATATTTTACCGTAATAGTGGAATCAGATTAAAAATAATGTTTTTTTTTATAATTTGAAAATCCATCTATTCTATATAATGGATTTTCCCCATCATTTTTTTATAATTTAACCATTTATTCAAGTGAGTTCAACAAAACGTTTAGCTATTGGCAAAAAATGCAACCCAAATGGCTCAATAATCATTTTCCAAAATGCATCCAATCAGTCTGTTCTGCTTCATTCCATTAGGGAGCTAGCTACCTTTTGTTTCCCATTCAAACTGGTTTATTGGCTAGGTTTTAGCAAAATGTATGCAAAATGCACCCCGATCGGGGTGCCATTAAGCATGAACTAATCTTTACGTTGCGGCATCGGCAAACAGATTTGCGTGGGTCAGTATGCTATCCGCAAATGTGGAGTACATAACGATTTCGATTAATTTACCCTGCCCGGTGTGTAATCCATTTGCCAAACGGTCCGTACAGTGCAGCAAATTGCGAATGAAGAAAGATAAATAGTTTTCAATCTCCTGTTTAAAGCACGAAGGATAATGCTGATAATGCAAACAACCAATACACAGCAACAATTTCCCATGGCGACTGGTGGGGAAGCTTAGCACACACGAGCAAATCGGTTCTCCCTAATCATGTTGCCATTAAATAATTCTCTTCTCTTTTTAGCACCGCGCGTAGGGAGAATGCGTGGTGCGGTAAAATTCAATTTCCCGCCAAGCGTCAAATTGAGTGTTCAACCTACCCCGGAGGGCAACCCCAACGCCGGAGTCTGTTGGCCTAAAACCCGAATCACGCTTTCGTAAGCGTATGATTGTCGAAATATTGCTCCCAATACCGCTGGACTGCAAAACTGCAACTGTCGCCGGGCCTGGTGCAGCTGTCGAGCTGATAGAGCAATGCTTCATTCCCGTTCAACGATCGATCGCCCTCGCCGATCGTGATATGATTAACGGAGTCGCAACCAGCGTCACTTAACAAATCACAAAACCCCGCGGACCAGTGCGTGTTCGCTTTCCGCATTAATCGATCCGCAAGTGGTCGCAGCACGAGAAAGCTTCGAGGCGGGTTTTGGTTCGAGTTCAACTGGACACCTGGTCGCTATACGTGCGATGATGATGATGATGCAAACGCATTAACCCGATACGGTGGTGGGTTTTGAGAACGATTGATCGCAATTGACCCCGGCTGCAGATTGCAACAAAATGCCATTAAACGAGCTATTTGTAGTGCTTACGCATTGGTGTGCCTTTGGCGAACTCACAGCATACAGCTTCAGTACGGTTCGATTCGATTGACAGGTCTCGATGATTATTAAGTTGGAAAATGGTAAGTGAATAGGAAAGAATGTTTTTCTTCATACTGTCAGCTAAACGATTTGACAGATATTGATTATAGAAATCAATTGAATCGTTGAAAATGGCAAGGTTTGCAAAGTGCATAAGCCAACTCCAATAAGCAGCGTGACATTGGGAGACGAAATTACACATGTAATGCTGTGTCACCCGTGGTTTGGAGTGATATTGAAAGGAATTGGGAAAGTTTGGTAGAAAAAACTTTAAATAATTATTTAAATAAAGCACAAATAGATTTATCCAATTTTTAAAATACAAAATGATATTCAGTTTCCTAGGTAGTATTTTAAACATTCAATTATAACATTGGTATGTTCTAAACATTGCACTCAATGATATCCTGTGTATATATACTCTGAGAACTCTCGGTGTTTGAGCATACGTTGGGAAACGTTGAATTAAAGAATTCTAAAGTATCAATTTTCTAGTAAAAGATCAAAAATCCCTTTAAGTAACGTCGCAGAAAATGTTAATAGATACATGAAAAATATTAATCTCCATTTTGAAAATAACATAATTGACCAAAGCTCGTAAAGGCCAACAATTCGCCTTAACACTAGAGAAGCTAACAATTGTTTCCTTGTAATTAGTTCTGGAATATCAATAATGAACCTGATCAACCAATCAGAGACGAATATCAGCTAATCTCAGGCAATGCTACACAGATTTTGTTCGGTGCAAACATCTCCAAACATCAGGTGACAAACGTCAAACAACCCTATTGAGCTATAATGTTGAACGAATAAGTCATTTACGATCTAAGAAAACTCACGAGATTGTAGACCTTACATCTTAATTCCTTAGAACGTGATTGTAAGCCATTGGAATGCCTAACCAAAGGTAGTTTCGCATGAATCATTTGTCAATAGAGATATCAAAGCCATTAATAACAAACCAATATCCCAAGTTATCACAACATGTTTTTTTCACAATCATCTTCTTCAGGTTTTCAATAATCCCATTCAAAGGTTTCCAATCTACAAAATACACCACACGAAAGCGGGACATGAATTTCCCTACCGAAAAAGTAATATCACAAAATCATAAATTTATGTCAACATTGTAAACGAGTTTGCGCTTTGGTAGATTGAATTCCACGAGCAAAGGTAAAACTCACCGATCCTAAATTTACCTCTTTCAACCTTTTACCCGTGCTACCATCTCCTGATATACGTCCTGAACTGCGTCCTATTCCAACCTGCAGCCATATCGAACAGATTGGGTGAATAATTTGTTCACGATTTGCTGTGCGCACCAAACATAAGCACCAATCGATTGCACGGGAAATAGGTCTACCGTGCGCACCACATACGCTCCTGCTGATGCTCTCCCGCCGTGTGCTGATATTACGAACCTCACCCAACAGAAAGGTCACACCGACGGCCGTTCGAAACTGGAGCAAGGTTACGGGAACAAACACGGGACGCTCGTAAAGCCCGTCCAGCCGTACGATACCAGCCAAGGAAAAAAAGCTCTCCACGGTCCGGGATGGACCTGACTCGTTTCCCGAGATGGATCTCCCCCGGACCGGGTACAGGTACAGAGGTTACTCTATTAAATTATCCTCTATCCCACCTCGAATCAGCGTAACCTTCCCGCCTGCCGGCGTGCAACCGATCGGATTCCTCTTTCGTTTGCGATTATCGAACAAAGTGAGTATTTTCATACAGTTGGCGCTCCCATGGGCAGCAGACAATGAGCGCTAATAAATTATGTCAACGTTTTTCAAAAGTATTCAATTATGCTGTCCTCCTTGCCCTTCTTCTCACCCAATATGCGTTGCGTGCGTCTGGGCGCGCCAGGTCGTACGCAAGATGCCAGTGTGTCCCAGTGTGCTCGTGCCCGGATCGTGCTAAAAACCTTAACCTACCGGTCCTTGGCTGCTGTGCTCGTCACTACGTTTTGCGTTTTGCTTTCGTTTTGCGTGGTATGCTCCATATATCTTCAACCATTTATGCGCGCCGTTTAGCTTTAGGAACCTTTATGCAACATAGCACCAGTCCACTTGATGGTCTCTCCCATCTCTCTTGCGTCGCTCTTGCCCAAACACCCAAATGGGCCATAAATTAATCGTGCTTTAATCATTTCCTTCACTGCTCCCATCTTAACCAAGCCACGCAATGCTTTCAACACAACGGTACGCCACTGGCTGGCAACACACGGGCCTGTACGGTTTGTGCAGACATTGAACATGACCGTACCACCGTGCGGCGTGAACTCGTGATACGGTATATCAATCGATCGGCCTCAAACTTAAAGGTTCCCCGGTGGCGTGAAATGAGCCGCACCGAAGCGTGCTTGTGAAGACGCATGCCAGACTCCCAATAAACAAAACCAACTTCATTGAGCTTGAAATGATTTATTATCCCGCGGCTCAAATCGTTTGTTGCCTACCGTACTGCTTTCGGTTGCCATGTAAACGGTTTCTCAATGGGATGATGGAACGGGGTGTCTGCCAAAGCTACCCAGCAAAGCTTTGAACAATTGAGCAGGTAAGTGTTATTGAGTGTGTTGTTTTGTTGTGTTTTATTTCAGTTATAAATATGTTTATAAATATCATTACAAATGTATTTATTTTATTAATTAATATTAAAATTTATTGTTGTGTAAATTATTACGCTTTGGATCGGTCAGTGTAAACGCATACGTCAAACTCGTCGATCGCATGACGTAAACGAGTTGAGAGCCAACGGGCTAACAGTGACATCTAAGTAAAAAATCTTCCGTTACACAGAGTACTATTTGAGAAAACCCGTGTTCTACACTAAAATTATGTTTATAATAAAATGTAAATATTTTTCAAACCCTGCAACCATGTAGCACGGAATAGTGAATGAATTACTATCACACATCCCCAGGGAACACATGGAACGAGTTTTCTCAATCAAACACATGATTGTTGGCAAAGGTCAAGTTATCAGTCAGACGCCCCAAAAGTTCTGGAATGGTGCTAGAGAGAGAGAGAGAGAGAGGAAGAAAGTGAAGAAGTGAAAACCTTTACCACGACGTGACCAGTAAAAAAAAAAGGATGACACAAAAATAGATAAATGAACTTCACACGTAAAAGAATGCTCACACGTGCTAATGAACAATGTGCAACATCAACAACTTCTGGCTCGTGATGTCGTGCTTTCGCTGCGCAAACTGCGTGGTCAGTAGAGAGAGGCCAGAGTGTTTTTTTTATGTGTTGTAGTTGCTTTGCAATTTGTTTTCCGCCTGCAAACCGGTCCACAACATATGCTCGTACGGCACGCTCGCCTGAGATGAACTTTCCGATTATGTGCACCACCAACGCACCGTCACGGTTTGTTGCAATTGTCGCATGCAAAAGCGGCAAGGTTTCCCACCGTACAGTGTAGAGCATAAATGAAATTACACATACAAAAAAAAAGATTACAACTTGTGTCTGGTGTGTGGTCACCGGCACGAAGTATCTCGTCGACCGGCTAGCCTGGCCTGGCTGGTGAACCGCAAAATCACACCACAAATCGTTATTTATGAACGCAACGCGTGCAGAACTCGAGTCGTGATCGTGTCATTTGGTCACTGGATATACCATCAATGGCAATGGAACATACGACGGGTACATGAGCGGTAAACCAGACACACCACAACGCACCCAGCGTTACAAATGAGTGTTTACTAATTAAACAGCAATCATAAATAGTTGTGGAAAGTGTGGAATTGGAAATTATCATTCACGCATTTGTAACGCGTTACTTCTGTCCCTTCTGGCAATGGGAAAAAAGATGAAAAACACTTATTGCTTGTGTACGTACTTAAAACGCACTTTAAACAATTTGAATTATGAATGGTTTATTTTAATCCCCTTTTGCAATTTGCAAAAAGTAAATGTTTTTATAGCTCTTAATTGTGAAATAAATAAAATAAAATGTACTTTTTATAGTCTTACAAAAATCTTTTTCAAAAAATATCTATTAAAAGATGTAAAGTCGAAAGAATAATGTATTTTAACAAACCAGCAGTGCTTTGATGATGTTGAAAAGGAAACAACAAGGCATAATAAAATTTAAAAAACGGAATAAAAATGAAAGAAAAAGCCAATACATACGATTTAACTGAAAATGAAACAGAAATAAAGCAATAATTTCAAAATAAATCAAAAAAGAAAGCAATACATGAGAAACTAAATACAAGTGTAACTGATTACTTTGTTCGGGGTTTCTTTTCGGCAAGGCCATGCTGCGCTGAATGTTGATCCATTTATCAATGGTAACAGCGAAAGGAACCGCGAAACAAATTGATTTCTTTTCTTGTAACTTAAACAAACATTTTTCTACTAAGTTCAACTCATCAAAAGCTCAACATGAGGTTTTAAAAAAGAACTAAGAATATTGAAATTCAAAATCTGATGGAGTTAAAATTCACATATAAATTCTAATTTTTAATAATCAGAATCATTAGAATCCCGCGCTTTTCTTTACGCAAGTACTCGAATAGCAGTGATGGATGATGGAGTTCTAGGAGGCCACCTATTCTGGCCACCGTTTGATCTACTGTCATTGCAGTAGAAAATAAAATTGTCTCCCATTTGAACGCATAGCATAATGATAGGAAGCAGCACTTTTGCTTTTTCGGTTTCTTTTTTGTCATATTTTACCATTTTTTCCGTAACACCCACCCCTTAAACCCATCTTGATTATACCGATTTGACAGAGTAAACGACTGAAATCCGGCCCGCTTTCCCAACCAGCTCGGTATCACTTTGATCCTACGCTCGCACAGCAAAAGGGATGTGATTGCAGACGAAGACAAACAAACGTTTTAAAACGCAATCATCCTGCGCTGCGTGGGCCCTGGCCCGGTGTCGTCTGGAGGTCAAAGTCAAATTGTGGAGGTAACCGACACGACACGAAACGACTCGCTTAATACACGTACGCCTCGGGTATCACTTTGCATCCCGGGTTGATTTTATGGGATTTTAATTAGCAACCTGCAGGCTCTACATCGACGTCGAAGCCTCGAGTGCTGGCTGGCGTGGATGTGAGTGGTGATGTGAAAGAAAAATCGCACCCGTACATGCTCCACTTTCGGTGAGCCAGCTTTATGTTACAAAAATCTACTTCCAACGCGTTCAAGTACTTCCAAAACCACTACGACGAGCGTGGCACGGCGCACACTTTTGCAAGGTTTACGAACGCAAACCTCACTGATAGCCGGACCGTTGTCAATCATGCTTTCGCCACCGGGTTTACGAACTTTAAACGCTGGAAGTAAAGCAGGTTTGTCCGGCGGATGTTGCACCGTTGATTGGTTTTGCCGCACCGAGCCAAGGTTGTAACCGGTGCCTGATCATGCGATGACGGTGTTGACCGGCGTGATGTGTTGCATAATTATTGGACCCGCGAGGTCCGTAACGAGGCGCTTCTTTTAACCGGAGTTAACAGCACGTCCTTCGGAAAGGGTCACCGCCCATAGGGCAGAACGAACGGAGCGTGGCGTGGAATGGTGTCGCACGGAAACGGATGCAACAGACGCCGGTTCGGATGCCCGGTACGGAAATGTCATGGTGACGAGCGCACTATCACGGGATGAACTTTAATAATCGGCGTGCTACAATTGCTGACACGCATATTGCAATTAAGCGGCACAATGTGGGCCGCTGCTAAATTAATGAACAATGAATCAAACATCAGTTAAACAGCCGATCAATTACGAGCAGCAGTGAGTAGCGTGCTGTCAAACAGTAGGCGAAATATGTACAGAAGGAAAGGTATTAAGGATCAATAGGTATCAATATTACTTAATTTATGGCTGTGTGTTGTCAGGTTAAACTGCGCTCAAAGGGAATAAATGAAATCATTAAAATATTCCCAGCGTAATGCAGCTTTACGATAAAACGAAATGCATTTCTTATTCCCTTTCATGATGTTAGGAGCATTGAGTAGTCATTGAAAAGTTATAAAAGTCAGTGTTGTGTAAATTATTACGCTTTGGATCGGTCGGTGTAAACGCATACCTCAAACTCCTCGATCGCATGACGTAAACGGGTTGAGAGCCAACGAGCTAACAGTGACATGTAAATAAAAAGTGAGTTACGAACAATCCAGAAGACCACAAGGTTTAAACTTTCGTTACACAAAGTGCTATTTGAGAAAACCCGTGTTGTGCACTACAGTCAGTAAATCAATTAACAATCAAGTTGTACAAATTCGTTATGAGCAATCTCTTTTAATTCTTTTTGTATCATCAAAAAAGCTCAATAGTAAATTGTAGTATTTTACACTAAATAATAAACATAATTAAACATAAAAACATAGATAAATTTTATTTGCTATTCCAAACGTTCATATAAAAGACTTCTTTGGAAACTACGGTAAATAAACACTTTCTCGTATTAACTGTCACAATCATCATTCTGCAAACAAATGCTCACGACCAAACACAACAAAATAAATCAATCCAAATCTGCTGGTAATTGTCCACATGTTTATCTGCTGTTGCCACTTATCCTGTAGCAAATCAGGCTACCCTTTTATGGTGAAAATAGCTACCAATGTTCCTACCACTGTTGGGTTGTTTGTTACCCACTCTCGT
Organism: Anopheles rivulorum; assembly: GCA_018908115.1. NCBI lineage: Eukaryota > Metazoa > Arthropoda > Insecta > Diptera > Culicidae > Anopheles > Anopheles rivulorum. The sequence continues at coordinate 11,042,192 of STHB01000003.1, forward strand.
ATCAGCTCTTATGTTGCAGGGACCCACGCATGTGTCCTGCTGTTTTTGCAACTCCGGGCTTACCATTCACGGAAACAATTAGGAGCGTATTTGCTTCGCTCGGATGGAGCCACTGTATCGCGCATCCAATTTATGTCTCATTATTGCGTCTCTGTTTTCGCTCTGTAGTGCTACACGTGTGGATTGCATTAGACATTCGCTGAATTGTGCAAAAAGATTCATAAACAATCGTGTTTATATTAATAATGCACAAGAAACAATTACTTTATTAACAGTAAATTCACTTAAATCTAAAGCAAAACAACTGCGAAACCGTCGGGTTGCGTATTGAAAGACCAAATTACGTGACTTTGTAACCTTTGGAGTGCGTTCCAATCGCATGTCTGCGATCAGTTAACCGCAATGCAATGTTGTTTTACATTTGCTTTTACACTCTTGCTCAGCCTAAAAATCATAAATTAAACGCCGAGCAAGGTTGGTTCAAACAATTTCTGCGAAAAATCAACTCGTTCGCTCTTTCGCGCCGTTTATCAGACGGATCCGATATCGTTAGCCCTGTTGCCCTAACCACACAGAAAAGCCTTGACCCGTGGTTAACAGCTCAGTTCGGTGATAGTGTCACACAGGGTTAAGTTGACCAACCCCCCTCCCTTTTGCGACCCATGAGGCTGTCTGGGTCACGCATATATCCTCGTTGGAGGTGTTTCGTTTTTCACCCGTGTCCCAAATATTGGATCCAGCAAGGATACCGGTCACCGGTGTGCCATTTGCGTTTGCCTTCGCCACTTTCCAGAATACGGCGAAACGGCATTCGCTATCGTAGGGCAAACCATTACCACACGGGATCACGGTTGAGTGAACTACCCGCAAAGAGGTTGGGCCGGTTTAATTCGTTGGGTTCGAGAAACCCCAATTTCTGGACGGTCTGCTTATGTTTTCCAGGGATCGTGCATCAAAGTTTTTCGTGTGCTTTTTTGAAATATGACCCTCTTCCTTCCACCAAATATTCAGCCCGCGTCCCATCACAGATCTAGAATTTTTCCATCCCCAGTCGGCTCGATACTCGGAAACGGTGACAGTGCTCGGACAGTGTGGTAGGGTTTTAATTGTTAATCAGGCTTTTAATGGGCAATTTTGGGACGGCGTTTGCTACCGTATCGATTGCAGTCCAGTCAGCCCGCAGCCAAAACCATTGGGACAGCAACAGGCACACGGAAGTGAGCTAAAAAGCGGACGAATTAATTATTGTTGGAAAATAAATGTAATAACCATGTTGGAGTGGCCCAGTTAAAATGGGTAGCCATAAGTTGCGGACGGACATTTATAATGCTCGTTCGGTGAAGATAATTTAATATTTTAATCGATGCTAGAAACGAAACATGCCTTCCATGGAAATTCACCTGCAAGGTAGACATGAATAGCACCGTTTTCGTTCGTTCGTCATAATTATTGCTCAATAGTTTTGCTATTAATTTTGGAACACTTAGCTCTTTAATTTAAGAGTTACAGGAAGTTGAACAAATAATCAAAATAAGTATTAAACGTGTTAGTTTAAGCATTAATTTGACATTTAAAAGCCTTCCAAACCGGATCACTTCCTTCGTCATGCATGCATGTGTGAAAGATGATTTATTGAACCAAGAGCGGCAAATTGTACCATTAATAATAATGCTCCTTATAAGCATCCGCACAAAACATAAGGGTAAAAGCAACTTGAAAAACATTCTTTTAAAGCAAAAAAAAACATCCATCAGCAAGAACGAATGAATGAAACGAAAAAAAGACGAACCAAACACAAAATCCCAAAGCAGCAAAAGCAAGCAAAAAGTTCGCTTCGCTTTGGCTTCCCGCTTTTTTTTTGCCGTTTATCTCATCCATTCGTATCGCAAAAAGAAAAAAGTGGAGGGCAAAAATGGTAGCCGTGAAATGACCGAGAACACACGCTGTTCTGATTAATTGCCCTCGTAAAAGATTGAATCATCGACTGTCGGCGACTGACGGCGACGTTGGACTTTCGTCCCCCTAGTGTTTCGCGGTCATCCGTCTGTCTTCGTACGCGCTTGTTCGTACGCACGCCTCTGGTGCGCGTTGGCTGCGATGGAAAAAGGGCAACAATTGAGGGCCTCTAAGGATGGTGGCCTACGGAGGAAGGTTTTGTGTGGCAATGCAGGCAAAGGTGTATGCTTGTCTTGGCTGCAGCATTTCGAGCCAATGGTCGGTGGGTTGGGGGCTTTCGGTCAAAATATTGTTTTGATCACTTTTGTGCGAAGCAATTCACAAATTAGAACCTAATGTATTGAATATATTTTTAATTAATAAATCCTATAAAATAATTAAACTGCTTTTTATTAAACCTGTAAACGTATGGAGCAATTATTATTCATTTAAAAATATTTCATCCCTTTAAGCTTCACCGCCCATAGTGCTCCAATAACATCAAACTCTTCATCCCTCTCCTCCACCCCCCTCCCTTCCCTCCCCCCACCCCCCTCCCCTCCATTTCGCTACGGCAATGGTGCCAACAACCAACGGCACAATACCTTTTCACCATTTCGCCCGAATCGAACACGGCAGCGCCATACAAAAACCAAAACGGACCACATTTTGCACCAGCCGCCCGTTGACAGGCTGGCCCGACAAAGCCTGTACGGTTAGCGTACCGTTCTGGAGCAAGGTCAGGGAACGATGCAATAACGATGCACCAGTACCGGTGGCGTCCGCTAACGAATCATGTCACGTGGCGATGCAACAGCGATGAACACCCGCAAGATGGCCAGACGTTTGCCATGGCACCAGCTCAACAACAAGAAGAAATAAATTCGATCCGAAACACGGCACCGAACACAGGATCAGGTTATTTCTGGAGCATAATCGATGACCTTGAGATTTATTACGCTCCCGGTGCACACAATCGGCCGCGCGTAGATTTCCAACCTGGTGCACTCACGGTGGTTGCATGGAACGAGAAACCTTAAGGTGACCGGAGAAACCGTACGAGCCAACCGAAGACTGGCCTGCGACCGGTCCTTCCATTGCTTTATTGTGTGACGTGCAAGAGTTATTGTGCGCAGATAATTGGTCCATCCGACCGAAGGAGCAGAATGTCCTTTTCGGTGCCTACCGTGCCGGAAACAAAAATTCACCTCTCCTTCGCTCTCTTCGTTGCTCTCTATGCAAGGCACCCGGGAAGCTGGGCAAAAGGTCACCTAGGCGGAAAGGTTAGTGTGACTAATGGAACAGGTTGAGCGATGCACAACTATTCCAACCCAAAAACCGACCGGGCAAGTTGATATATCGCTCCAGACAGTATCAATTGAAATGTATTACCGTAGGCGTTGGGTGCAGCTAGGCACATAAGCGCACATACCATCCTGGTACTGGCAGACATGGGGAGCCAAAGAGATCAGTACGGTACGCTGCTTGTGAATGGGGCAATGTGCGCTACCGGGGGACGTGAAGAATAACAATGGTTGTGCCTTCAACAAGAACCATGTCGGATGCACATGCGGTTGCATCTAAATCAATAAAAGGCACTCGTGGGGAAAATCCATCTATTGGAAGCAATTTAGAAGAAAACCAACGGACAGCCATCGGAATTGATTTCGTTGCAACGTTTGCGCTTCTGCATTGCCGGATGCATTAAAATGCATGCGAAAGACGGTTTATGGTGGATTGATGTTGGAATGCATTGTTTGATTTTCGTCACTATGTGTAGCACGTGTTTACTTAGAGAAAGTAATTAAATGTGGATGAGCAGTGTAGTTGATTTAAAGATCATGATTTATGTTAGTAATGCATTTATAGATTATTATCATACAAGCTGTATTTATTAACTAACATTTTTGGTCTTCATTCTATGATAATAGCTGTACATAATTTGATAGTGGGACATTTACTTCCTTTAGCATTGTACCCCCCCAAAATATCCTCCCAAAATCCTCTAAACAACCACCATACACCCAGCCAACATCCATTGAAAACCCAAAAATATCCTTCCAAAGTCCACTAAACAACCACCAAACACCCAAAAATATCAACCCAACATCCACTAAACAACCACCAAACACCCACCCAACATCCACTAAACATCGAAAAATATCCACCAAAAACACACTAAACAACAACTAAACACCCAAAAAAATTATCACAAATTTCAGCAAAATCGTCGTCTCCAACAACCCAAAGTAATTTGAAAATTATTCAATTCAATAATTTTAAGTGAATTTAACGTGTTTTAAGTGATGTAACGAATTGGGCGTCGGTGCCAGCTGGGAAAGTGTGTGGTTTTTGTTGGCAAAGTTTTAGAGAGAGAGACGGAGAGAGAAAGAGAGAGGAGAGAACGAGAGAGCCAATAGTCACGCACCACAACAATGCCGGGAAGATTAACGATGGAACATGGTTCAAAAGTTAGCGGCAGATGAAGACCGTGGAAAACTTTTTTCAACACGTAAGGTAGGCGGCGGCCAGATCTAGATTCGATCGCATGTCCATCGGAGTGAAGGACCCATAACCAATCCCCTTGGCTATGAAGCCGCCTGAGGGAGGCGACGTTAATAGTCCAATATAAACGAATAAAGCGGAATTTTAACCCATGCCGGGACAGGCCCAAAACAATCGTTTTCTTTCCTTCCGCATTCTTCACACAATGGCTATGCTAGACGTATCCTCCCAATTTGATTTGAGGAACGAATTCGATTTTTTTTTCATATTGAAATTTCCTCATTTCAACACTTTTTCAACAATTTTTCTTCGTCTTTGCTGCCACTCTTATAGCCTGAGCCACTGTAAGGAAGTGCCTAAGACTTACTCCTGCAACCGATAATTCTCTCTTAATCTCAACATCAAAATTACATAACGTCAATATAATCAGATTCTAAATTTCGTTATAAAACCATATTCTACGGAAGCAAATTAAAATATATTCTATTCTATTCTATTCGTTTACAATGGTAATAGTATTGCTTAAATCATTCATTGTTGAGACAACCAAACCTCCAAACCATTCATTGCAAAACAAAGCATCATTACAACTACAAACAACTAAAAACTTTTACAATTATTTTAATCCGCTAGTTCTCTGTTCAAGCTTAACCTGCACAGCTTCACCTTTAATCGTCCAAACAGTTGCAACATTTGTCCACGGTACTTCCCATCGGTTTCGCTACCATTTTATTTCCCCTCGACATTCGCGCAATACATTTCATTTCCTTTCGTCAGAATTCTATTGTTTCGCATTTTTTTTCATTTCCTTTCATTAGGTTGGTAAGCAGAGACAGAGAGAGAGAGATTAAAGTTTTCCAATTAAACAAACTTTTGGGCAGTCCGGACCGGTTTAAGCACTGAACCGTAGAGACAGTTGCTGTATGTATGTGTGTCACCATCAAACACCTAACTTGCATGCAAAACAAAACAACACAAACTTTTCCTATCTCGAACTGTGGAACTTCCAGCATTTGGCCAAATTCGGTACCATGAAGTACGTCATGAAGTGTACGAGGGCATGGAGTGCTCGATTGCAGCACACTTGTTAAAGCTGGCTTAATTAAATCACTAAATGCTTATCCCATCTACTAGTGCTTCTACCTTCGTATCGCTATTTTCTGTGCAGCGTTTGTCGAGTGTCGGCGCTGGAGTGAACCGATCCTGGTGTAAATGTTAAAGAACGTACTTCGACACTGTTTACGCTGGCAAGTGTGGCAGTGTGTTATAAGGAAAGTTTATCAAACCAACCGCTCGTACCTCATATTACATTTACCTTGTCGTGCGCCCAAGATGTGTGATTTTCTTTTGTCCTTGCGTTCTGCTTCTCTACGTTGGGTAAACGTTGGCAGGAGTTCACCACGATTTGAGCACGATTAGAAACGTCTACCGCTTTACGAAGACACATAATGATAATAATATTAATCCGTACGCAAGCAGATCTCGTGTTCATGTTCAACGTGTTGTTCCGCCTTTGGTTTTGGGAGGGCGAGCTTCTGGGGGTTAGACATGGACACGTGGAGACTGTTCGCATCAACGTCGGCTAGCGTAATTACAGCATATTATCACCCCAAGGGACGGGATATAGGAAGGACCTTCGTCGCACGAGAAATCTGTAGATGATTCTACCGGAGCGCCCCAGGAACACTTGTTGTAATTGGATTTTATTGTGTTGAGGTTAATTTGATTAGCACCGTTTTGGTGGGCCTGGTTATGACACGCTGCTTTACCACATCATGGTAAATCTGACGCGTTGTACCGTAACGAAGATCGCAATCCGATGCTTTGAAGGTGTGATAAATAAGGGTTTTTTTTGAACACTGACTGCATCGGTACACAAAAAGTGATGAAAGGTACTGAATTAAACAAAAGATTTATTGAAGAAAACAGTAAAAAAAATGTTATCCTTTTCATTTGCAACTCATCATTACCTATTGAGCGAGGTGAATTTTTATTCCGCCTCCACTTTACCACGAAGGAACGTCTAATGGCGCGAAGGGATTTTTTTTTTTCAAACAGTGAACAAGTGAACATCACCGTAATAGCGCACGGTAATAGCGCACAGTAAGCAGACACACAGCCTGTGCACGGGCTGCACTAAGTTTGCCGTCAGCAAAATGCTAATTATGTCACTTAAAAGTTCTGTTCAGTCGGCAAAAATGGTCCGCACGAATCATTTGCATTCCGACCCCCGGGGTCGGGTTGAGCGCATTGGCACGGTACCAAGCCGAGCATCGTCGGCAGTCCGTTTCCTTTTCATCGAGCATAATTAGTAGCGCGTCGGATTTCGTACTACTTTGCGGGTGTGACAGTTTTTCTTTTACCGCCTTTTTTATCTGTCCTTTTGATTGCGTTTTCTTCCACTTTCTTTACCGCGTTTGCCGTGCAAAAGATGGATGAAAATGAAGCAAAAAAAAAAAACGCACGAAAGAAGGAAAGGCACCAAGAGAAGAGCTTTTCGATGGTTGAGTGGACCATCTTCAAATGCTGATGCTGAGCCGTTTTTTGAGCAGCAATTTGAGCAGACCCACTAATTTGCGACACATTCTGTGATGCTTTGTGAGCAGTTTTATTTTTTAATCACACGAATCTAAAAATAGATTTCAATTAAAGTGATTTGTTTGATTGGCCGTTGCTTATTATAAGCTTCACAACATTATTATGCTGTAAATTGAAAAAAGTACCTTCACAGTTTGAATTAACATTTGCAAGCGTTTGAAATGTTTATACTAACTACATTACATTTAGAAGAACGAAGAAGAAACCGTGCTTTATTGTACTTATTAATATTATTTTTCTCCTTATCCTAATGGTTAGGTATCACCGTCTATCGCGATCTAGTCGTTATGGTTTTGTCATAAACAGTTTCTGATGTAAAGCTGTCCGATTAAGCGGAACCCCGTATAACAAGATAGATAGATTAAATAAAACTATTATAATTTACTAATCTACAATTTAATAGGTCAAATCGTTCCTTTTCGTGGTGCTTAGAGTGCCCACATTTCCCTTTAAGACTTAACTTTCTGTAATTGAAAAATCCAACAATGTTTTTATGAAAAATTGTTAAAAAAATTTGCATTCTTCCAATTCTCGAAAGTCCATTAGCAACCATCAACAGAAAAAAAACACAAATTTTCCTTACTACCTCACATTTCCGAACGCTAATTTAATGATGAATGAAAATAATTTTCAAACAAGGTGACACATCACCATGTCTCTCGCTAATGCCCAACTAGCAAAACAACGATCGATCATGTTTTAGCAAATCCCACGCGATATGCATCTCGCTGCCATCGAACGAATGGGTTCCCCAACATCAAACGCTAATCCCAATCGAACGACCGATGATCAATTACTCAACATTGTGGCACACATTCGGTTACTCATTTGCGCGATCATTTGTCGCTAATGGCTTACATTGGTGAGCGGTATCAAAATAGAGCAAAGAACAACAAAAAAAAGGCAAAACAAAACGAAAAAAAGAAAACCGAAAGTCATCCCCCAAAACAAAGCCCCAGGCTAATGGTGCATGCGAAGGTGTGTACGAGCCCGAAAAAACCTGAATTAACCTGAGTGCGCGCGTATACGAAGCCTTTCGGTTCGTACGCAACGCTGCACAAATCGATCACTTCACTTCAAAAAAGGGCTTCAAATGGTTGCACCGTTGGTGATGAAACAAAGCCTCTCGCAGAAGCGAAATTCTCTTTGCACTTCGGTACGGGAAGCCCGGTTTTTGTTTTTGATTGATGTCGTTTGAAAGTGGGCTCCGATTAAAAGGGCCAAGTCCGCGCATGTCACACGCAATCCGATGCCATTACCATTCTGCAGGTGCCCTTCGCATTATCGTTATTATTATTCGGCGGCGTGGTTTTGTGCAGTAGGTTATAATTTTTGAGAACAGATAACTGGGTCGGTACGATCGGTGTACTAGCCAGGCCAGCAACAGAACACGAGCTTTGAACTTTGCTTCGTGCACTCGGTTGATTGGAGACCCTGGTTGACATGCAATTTTTTTTAAAGGCAAACCAAAACATAACATCCAAGGGCATAAGGGCATTTTTGGTTGGTGGGTTTATGTTTGGCTGAAAATTAAGTTGTAAGCCTAATCGATCGCACGATCAATTCATCAGCGTATCAAAAGGGCACCATCGGACACCACGCTAGAGGAAACAAAGCGAATCTGTGTCATTCTGCGCCCTGCGCGCTACAAACAACCACACGACTACACCAAACAGCAAACAAAAAAAAAAGCGGGAGAAATCACATGTCATGACAGCCAAAGGTTTGATATGCTGTCCGGCCATTGCCGCGTCGTCCCCGAGGGTATCTCGCCGTGCCACCCCTTAAGACAGCTTCCACCAATCGTACGAACTTATCTTGATCTGTCAAGATGAATTTTCAAGCCGTTCAATCAACGAGCCACGAACCGTGCCGGGGAGCCTGCACTGTGGACAGGGCACAGATTTTGATTAATGTTATTTCACGGTGGCGCATATCATTACCGTTCCTGCTGGTCGCCCTGCTCGAACGCCCAGCACGAAAGAAACGGAGAAAACTATGTTTGGATGTACGCAGCGAAGAGTTCTACCGAACCGTGCTTGAAGGAATCGTTCAGCTTCAGGAGGGAAGAAAAATATAATTCTTCTCACGTCACTCGACCATCCTTGCCGGCCCTACATTATCTTTCCCGAGCATCGTTCGCTGAAGCGGTAACGAGATTTTCCCCATTTCCGAGTGCATTATGCTACAGCGTCATTCGATTGACTGTGACCCCCGTGTCTGTGTGGGGATGAGTGTGGATTGCTGCAGTTCCCGTACGATGTGGATATGATGGGAGAAGCTGTATTTTGCCAGTAGCTTTACGTCCATTATTATGTATTCGATGTGATTATGAGCGCTTACGAAGATGATGTTTCATAATAGTTCGCCATCGTACGTTGTTCTTTTCTCCAAATTGTTCCATTCATGAAGTTGAGGATGAAAAAATATCGTAAATTATGTATTTATTAATGTATGAATAAATTGTTGCATGAGTTGTTATTAAATTATCGATAGCTAACAATCACGTAGACTAGTTTAGATCTTATCCTCTATCCTACTCATAACTGCAGTAGTCAGAATTCTCAACAAGTCAAGACATTAATCAAACAAATATGAATAAATAGAGAGAAAATAGCAAAAAATGATCCTTATGAATTCTTTTTCATGGCACTACACTTCCAGGAGCTAGATTTCTTGTCTTCCTCTGGTCCCTTTAAGGTATTCTGGATTTTTGGATTTTTTTTTTCAATGTTTCCAGCAGGACTTCCAGAAGTTCCAGAAAACAAAACCTTACCAAAATTCCAATGTACTTTTACAAAAAAGGATCTCAATTATCGCCTAAATTAATGAAATGAAACCTCTCTTGGAGCCCAAAAATCCCATCCAGTTCACAATCATCTTCGCCTTCATACATTTTTTCAATTTGGTTCGAACATCAAAGATATTGATATTCTAAAAATCACCACAAAAAACCAAAAACACGACACTAATAATGACTAATAAAACGCATCAATTAAGATGTAATGAGGAACAACCGCCTACCAACAAGGGCGACGATTATTGAAATCAAACAAAACAAACGGATCGTTCCCATTCAAAATTGGCCCACGCAGTAAAACGTTCGCTTTTCATATCCCGTTGACCTTACCTTTTGATTGGGTCATCAAAACAAAAAGCCCTTTCCCCTTCACAGATTCCTCGGCACAAAATATCGCGCAAAAATTGATATTGAATTCCGCACGGCGCCCCGGCCAACGCACGCCGAAAACGCAACATCCTTAAACACTTTATTAATGGGTACCATTTTCGGTCGCGCAAAGCACACTCTTACAGGTAGGGATCATTTTTAATAGCCATCATTAAATGCCCCGCCACGTATCCCGCCACGCCCAAACGCTTGCCGGGCCGGCGGCCCCCGGAGCGCGCGCGAATCTGCGGCGGGATGAAAAATTGTTGAAATTTTCACCTGATTGAATGAAATTGTTCGCCCGGAACACGCTGGGTGCGCTTTTAAGACGCCACCAGTGATTTGTCATGTTCTTTTGTTTTCTTCGGTTTCATTGTTCATTCACCAGACGGCTCGGAGGGTTGTTCTTTCTGCGTTTCTTTGCTGCCGAAACGAACGAACTTCATTGACGGGCAACGTTTGCAGCAACCAGCCACAAACCTGTCCCACCGTTCGGAAGGATCGATCAAGATAAACGCACCGAAACGATTATGTTCGTTCGAGTGGCGGCTGAATCATTCCGAAACATAAATGGGCAAACGGCGGTGGAATGGATTTTCCCATCGTAACCCTACACCTGACACTGTACGCCGAATGTTGGTGGTGCCTTCTTTAGCAACAACTAAAAAAAACAAATCAATTCACCTTCTGGGTCGCATCGGTTGTGCGTGTTTGTCCGATGCCACGAAAGGAAATGGTTGGAGATCTTGACTGAACAGGCTCATACGGTCGTCGGTCGTCGGTAGCAACTGCTCGATGTGCATCGTCGTACACATTTTTCCCATGCTCGCAGCAGATATTTGCAGCAACGCGAGTGAAGGTCACCGTGGAATGCAATCGGTGATTACTTCCCTTTTGCTCGGGCGAGACAAATATTTTTTTTCCGCCCGATGGGATGGCCTTGCTGGCAGCACCTTGATGAATGCAGTGTCTGATAAGAGTGCGTATCGAGCTCTAAAGAAGGTAAGATCGATTGAAAAATGATTCATTCTTTGCACTGGAGTCGTTCAGCAGAGTGAACTATATTAAAGCTCAATCAAATGTGTGCACGTGAGTTGCAATCTAATGGACGAAATTGTTGCAAGCTTACTGTAAAACAAAACAGCCAGCAGGCAAACATTGTAATTTCTTCCCTCCCGTTCTAGTTCGGGCGGATGTCCCCACGAAACTGGTTTACGATCGCTTCAAACTAAAAACATTTAAATCAATCTGGTTTTCGTCAAACACTTACCCTTGCTCCAATAATAATGTGGCGCACCAGCGGCCACCAGCCCACCAGCCATCAACACCGATTGCATAATGTTTATGCACCGTTGGGTACGAACGGCTAGATCGTTTTTTTTTCCGAGCCCCAAACGGCTCGATTGCAGGTTCCAGTGGATCAAATCCATCATCCGGTGTCCCCGATGCCCGCTACCGCTTAATCGGTTATGATCTCCTCCGGGCGGTACTGTCGCCTGCCAGCGGTGTACCAGCTTAGCGCCGCTCAACGCCTCTAATCTCGGGTCTGCCTGCTGGTCTGCTTCCAAAGCCAAAACCACCAGCTTTGGTGCACAGGAGATCATATTTCTAAGCCGACACGGTATCGGCCCCAGTGACAGCGGCCAGTCCTATTTCCCGAAGGGCATCGTATTGCGTACCGGCCATTAACGTTTAGTTGGTTGCTAATTATATGGATGTGAACAGGGCGTAAGAACGGTGCTACATTATACAGGTGTTTTTGGGTGTCAAAACACACCAGCTAAACGGTGGTTTGAAGAGAAAAACAAAGGTCAAATGGCATAACAGTGCTGCCACAAGTATATGGTACCACAAGTATATTTTATATTTTAAATTTTAAATGGTAAAACGTTGGTTGTTATAATAAGCCAAACACAATATTTTCAATTATTATTAAATATGGCAAATACTATTGTTGAAAATACAATCCAAAAAATTTCAGGAAATTTGCATCATTCGTTTCATGAAATATTTCACGGACGAACCGAAATAGGAATTGCACTAGATGAGTTATAGGACAGGAAAAATGAACTATGCAAAATGAACTACACTAATGAACACAACAAAACCAGACAGACGAATATACAGTAGCAAACGGAACAACGCAACAGCATCACGGTTATATTTCTTTCAACGGTAAACCTCGTAATATCACAACCAGTGTTTCGTGAGATTTTCTCACAACTATATTTGAGCATTCAAATACATTCGTTTCGCTGTTCAAAATTACCTCATATGTGATAAATCGCATAACATTTCGAGGATCACATGATATTTCACTGTGAAAGCCACTTAAACAATTAACAATTATTTTAATTCAGCAATAACAATTATTTGCCTAAAATATGGTGAGATGAATTCGCTTTGCCAAATGCTTAGAAATTCTATACTTCATATTTACTCAACGGACAATTCTAAGAATAAAATATTCACTTATTCATAGTGAAAATCCTATGCATTTATGAAATTACTACCCATTAGTCAAAAAAACAAAACAAGTTTCCCAGCAAAACATTATACCAATTAGCATGTGTTGAGGGTGCCCATCAACACGCACATCACAAAATAAACAAGTTCATTATTAAAGTGCAAGCGTAAGCATTTAAGCATGACATCATTTGGCACGAATCGAAGGTGGCACCCACCGGTGCCAGATGCCCGTCCGTTCGGTGATGGTTTGCACTAATGAAATGCATTTATGTTGCTGGGTTCGAATATCAGCATCCATACGTTTTGTTGCTTGTTTTCTGTAGTTTTTTTTTCCTTCTTTCCTGACGAATCAATCAACCACACCGAACACATGCGCCGGTCACATCACGTCTCGCCCACGTCACTCCGCGTTGCATCCCTTCGTGTGGGATGCTGACTGTGGCTGCCCTCGGTGGGACGTGCAAGTTTGTGCAAATATTTGCCACCTTTCTGCCAGCCATACGTGCCATACGTGTGCATAGTGACGCATCCGATTGGGGGGTGCAAAGGTGCAAGGGTCTCGGCAGGAACGGGCACGAACTCACGGCACTTTAGCTCGACAAATGACTTTTCTCCGGTCCTGCACGCCGAGGCAGCAATAGACCACCGCGGCTTACACAGCGTCCCTTGCGGCGTTCGGTAAGTGCAAAGTAAGCAATTTAAATTCTACCTTTCGTGATGATGGCACACACAGATAACACAATGCTGGCGCGTCTGACAGTCCCGGGCTTATCCCAGGCACAAAACACAAGACTTTAGAACATCGACGGCTCTAAAGATTCCCCAGTGAAAAGAGTTTTTGAGACTAATCTTTCAAGCCGTTCGGCAAACAAAACTCCCAGGAAAACTCATGCATCTCCATCTAACGTCAAAGAATATTGCATAAATGGCACATAAAACCGACCGGAACATAATCTGTTTCATTACCAACCCGTTGAACAATGGGCAGGCTTTTGTGACACCAACAAGTACTCCATTAATAATCCCATCCTATCCCGATCAGTCCGACTGGAAGCTTTAAGCTTCCAGTGTGTTTGAAATAAATCCTCCCAAAAAACGTGAGTTCTCTTTCAATTTCTCCATACCTCCGAACCCGACCATATCAGCTCCCTTTCTCCTTGCGCAAAACTTCTCGCACGACACGACAACATAAAGTGTCGCTTTGTCGCATTATTGTAGGTGAATAGTTTTCATAATTGAACACAACCTCACGACCCTTGCACCATCGGACTGGAGCTGCTCCAGTCGGTTAGATGGTGCTTTAGCCAAACCGTCCAAACTGTCGCATTTCGTGTGTCCTGTATCTGTGATCCTGGAAAATGGCCTGTTTGATTTATTACCATCTCCACACACGTGTACGGTTGCTTGTTGTAGCCTGCAGTCGGTACCATATAATCTGGGTCCAGCCTGGGTCAAGCTGTGCTGCGAGCGACTCTCCCCGGTACGAGTTCCCTTTCGGCAAAATGCTTTGAAACTTGCACGGTACGGTTTCTATCACACTCTCTCTCTCTCTCTCTCTCTCGCTCTCTCTCTCTCTTGGCAGTGCACTTTCGCAGCTTAAGCCGGGCACGAGAGGTGTTGAGAGGTGTGCGGAATGTGCACGACCGCGGGGTGAGCTTGGGAAATTCCTAGCGAGCCGTGCGATTGGTGCGTGGTGCGCGTTCCAATCTGCACCGTACTGCAATATTGCAACATCCCTTTGCACTCAGCTTGCACTAGGTTGGAGAAAACTTTAACGCTGGCGTTGAGGTTGAGGTTTTACGGTCAAGGTTGATTTTAAAGTGTGAAAATTAAAGATTAATTTGCTTTTCTTATTACAAAATTACGTGAAACTGTTACATTAAATCTGAAATAATAATAAATATATAAGGAAAAATTGTCCTATATTATTGTTTTAATAATTAGTTCTAGTTCTTCTCTTTAATCAACTAGAGAAAGAAAACATTAAAATTCACGATCAATTATATTCAAATAACAATTTTTGTATTCATTTCTTTTTGCAATGTTTAAGCCGTTTGAGTAACGACGTAAGTTATTCAGGTGTAGTTAGCCTACTTACTTCCTGAAAAACATATCTAAATCCATCTTGAACATAATCTAAATATTCCTGTTTCTTTTTAATGCTCTTTTTAGAGATAAATGCAGACAAAAGAACTTATTCATAGTTTTTAAGTAAAAATATTGTATTTACTGCAGTTATTGAGCTATTCTGCTTCTTTATTAAAATGATTAACTTAAATGAATTCTTTATTAAATCGAAACTTTTATTGCCACAAGCTAAAACCATTAGAATTTTCAAGCAGATAATTCAAGCATAGATCTGATTGATAGTGATATTTACTTCATGGTTAGGAACGAGATGCGATGTAAACGATACAACCCCGTGTTGAAGGTTATGGTGTAGCATTATTCTCTATGATTAATATTACCACTGGATGATAATGCATTTTAGGGGTTTGTCTGTTGTTGATTTTTTTTTCTTCAATGCCAGGCACTAGCGCACCAAATCACCCATGATCCCGGGCTGCATTCAACGCCGGTAAGCTCCGTGGGAGAGAGAGAATGAGCGAAGCAAATCGACCGTCACCGAAAGTACGCCTGCGCAATGTACCCACAAAATACACCACAAACAAACAAAAGAAAGGAAGAAAAAAAGAACCCCCGGCGCAAATGGAAGCAGCTTCGCGATCCCCACCCATCGGCAAACGATGGTGAACTTGCAACGAAACCCTTACGCATGTCCCAAGGGTCCCGGGCGAAAAGGTGCGTACGCATAAACACCGATCGACCGCGAATGCACATCGCGGGTCGCGCGACATTTACGCAGCATACGCATACCGTTGTCTGGCCACCCTTACCGATCCTAACCCCCATGCTTCCCCCCCTTCCCTTTCCCCCTCAATTCCACTCTCCACATTGGGTGGTTTGGGTGCTGCGCATTGCAAACGCAGCCGGTGTTGCATTTCGGCGGCACTGCGTGGGGCGTGGGGTGGGGGCAATTCCAGCCTTCCCATCCACCTCCTGCACGCGTCCGTTGCTCCTTCGCTTGCGTACGCACCACGTGCGTGCGACGCAGGTACGTCCGAACGCGCACCGTGGTAGGGCTTTCGGTATATAAAGTGTGCCGATTGCAGCGAAACGGTATCAAAGTTAAGTTTGCTTTCGATTCATTCACAACCTCCGACCGTCTTGCAGTGCAGTGCAATCGTGCCAGCAGCATAATATAACAGGAGAAGAAAAAACAACCCTCCCCCGATACACTCGAAAAAATGTTCGCTAAGGTAAAGTTTGGTACTTCTTCACCGTTTGTCATCGTACATTGTCATGTGCCCTTACATCGTGGGTGTGTGCTGCGGAAAGGTTCAAGTGCGGAGGTTAAAAGGTCAACAGCGAAACGATCGAAACAGCGGTTCTGTCTTAGGCACTTGTGTGGTTGTTGAGCGTTGGAAAATTCAGCTCGAACAGAGTGCGGAAAGCGTAAAAAAATCCCTTTTAACTGTCGAAATTCTTGCCCACTCGGTCACACTCGGTAGGAGGCGAATGAAAACAAATCCAAATGCTGGGAAACAGTTTTCTTACCAACCAATCCTTTCTTCACCCATAAAAAAAAAAAAAAATCCCCACTTGCCCCAAAACGGAAACAAAAAGCAAATGGAAAAATGGAAAATTGGACACAAAGCCACAAACCACGTCATCACCTTGGAACTGCTTGTTGAATTTTGTTATTTGTTTTGTTTTACTATTTTTCAAGTAGCAGCCAAAACAGTTTTCTTACGTAAAAAACCCATAAAGGGAAGCGTACTAAAACGCACACACACGTACGCAAAATGCCAATGGCCAATTCGGCTCGTCCGGAGTTCGAGTGTGCGTTGGCGAAGGAAATCTAATTTTGTTCATCCACGTGATTTAGAGCGTGTTCGGTGGTGCAAGAGGATGTTGATTTTGTGTTCACCCTTAACGGCTCTACTGCTCCTGGTGGGTTTATTTTTTTATTTATTCTTCTCTTCCAGTGGTTTTCCTTTTTGTGTATTTTTGTGTATTAGTGTGTATGTGAGTGCTTCCACGACTTTTGGAATGCGTTATGATAACAGATGTGCGAAAAAGATGTAAATGGAAGTGAATGTGAATTTAAATAAATCAAGCAGATCAACGGACCGTAGCGCAATTTTTGGACGATCGCCTGTGGTGCTTTTGGGCACGTTAAATCAAGCAGGTTTCTGTTAAAACGAAAGGAAGAGAAATTGTTCCTGTTTGCACAAGTTTATTTGTAAATCATTGTTTGTTAAGAGCATTAACTAAATTAAAATGTTTTCTCGAGGATCTGCCTTTTTAATTGAAGCAAATGTATTGAAACATGCATTTTATATAATGATTCACATTTTTATGTAATGAATTACAGTTTTTGTGGTTTTTATCTACATCACAACAAGCTTTTTGTTTCGATTGCTTAGTTAAAGCAAACATTTTGAAGCTATTTTCGTTTTATAATGATTATCGGAGCTTCAGAACAAAAAATAAAAGTATTTTAATCCATCCCTTTCAATGGATCTAAGCTTTAAATTTATCGGCGACCAGGTGGTGTATTTGGTAACGGCGCTAGATCCCTAACACGACCGGACTGGGTTCAAATCCCATTCGGACTGTTCCCCCGTAGTGAGCACTGACTATGCAACTACGTGGCTTAAGAGTCTATTAAGCCATTTTGATGGTCGGCATGACCTGTGGTAGGTCGTTAAGCCAAAACGAGAGAGAGAGAGAGAGAGAGAGAGAGAGAGAAACTTTCAATTTATATTTTAGAATGCTTTATATTCATTTTTCATATTGTAAGCTAATTCTCATTAACTCGTTAAAAAGCAACGATGTTAAATGAAATACTTTATATCGATCTACTTCAGTCACTCGAGCTGAATCGTTCTCTCAAGAAACTTTACAACGAAGCTTTCTGTGACCTCATTTCCATCACACAACGAGCCGCAACCGAACTCGAAACAAGTGAAAAATTTCCCCGTCTTATTTGCTATTCTAATAGATTTATTTAAACCCGTGCTTTTCTTATTCCTGTTGCCATTTGCCCCAGGTAAAACTGCATTGCACCATGCGCTATATGTTGAATAATCAGATTACTCTAGTTTCCCACCCCGCCATGTTGTAAAATAGTTTCCCATTTTCGGTGAACGTGAAAAAGACACCCGCGCCGGCATCGAAATGAGCTTCATTATTCAACAGGAACCGTACCTGAGACTCAGGTTTGTCAGGTGTGCAAGATTCCGCCCATCCTGCTCGCAGCTGATGAATAATTATTTGATCACAGACACAACCTTACCGAACCGTTTACCATTCCCTTCAAGCACCAGCCTCCAAGGGGAAGTCTCTTGAAGAAAGCTTTAAAAGCTTCCCTTTGGCTGTCCTTTGCTGGTGCTGGTGGGGTGTTCTTTTTTCCGTTGCATCCGTTGCACCTGCGTGCACCGGCTGCAGTTGCAGTTTGGATTTGATCCTTAGCCGCCCCTAGCTGATGACTCGGCAAATGGTGGAGTCTAGGATGGGTCGACCCCTGGCGGTGAAATGGTCGTAAATCATGCAACGTTTGCTCGCGGCTGCACAAAAGATAAGGACAGTTTCCGTCTGCACATACAAGACGCTCGCAGGACGTGCTCGCACCATCCGGCGTGTGTTGTTTTGATGCTGGTCCGCAAAGCTCAGTAAAGTATAAATATAATAACAATTCAACAAACAGACGCAACGGAGCGTGTCGTACCCGGAACTTGTAACGTTTCGATTAACGCTGCCGGATGTTATGTTCCAACTTTGAAGGAACAGAGCACCGACAGGAAAGATTAGTTCCCTTCTTAAGACGTTCTCTCTTTCGTACTTTCTGTTCCATTTTGATCACTTTGGCAAATGGTTGGAGGAATTTTCCATTTAACAACACG
>STHB01000003.1:11073261-11118067 GCA_018908115.1 Anopheles rivulorum
TGGAGAGTTATTAACATCACCTGCGTTTATTGAATTGTATCTTGTGCTTTGGAGGTGGAGTTGAAATATCTGAAGGTATGAACAAAAGCAACGATGGAAATGAAATTTGGCCAGTAACTAAGATACGAACATTCTATTCTAGTCCATTGTATTGCAATTCTTTTTTTTTATTCTAATCGCAACCATTTGTCTGTATCGTTTTTGGAATTTCTTTTTCCTTTTTCCATGGTTAAAATTGCATTGTTAAATACATAAGAATTAATACAAATTCAATAACATATGCGAAACATTCCACCTGAAACTATTTGTCTTATTAAGTTTAGGAGAATGAAGTAGTAGTACAACTTTAAGCTCTCTCTTCTTGGCTTTTAACGACCTTACAGGTCACGCCGGCCATTTCTGGCTTACTAGACTTATTTTTACCACGTAGCCGGATAGTCAGTCCTTGCTACGGGGTGACGGTCCGAATGAGATTTGAACCCGGTCTTGCGTGGGGACCGGCGTCGTTTATCACATGCACCACCGGCGGTGGATATTTGAAAAATGCTATTTAGTGATTTGCGGCTCGGTGGTACAACTGGAATTGGCGGCTTACACGGAAGCGGCTGTTATATATCTCAATCGTCAAGGAAAGCCAGAAAAGCCTCCGGAAGTAGAAGAAAAAAAGAAGAGCCACAAAAAAGAAGAAAA
The DNA here is from genome assembly GCA_018908115.1 of Anopheles rivulorum. Classification (NCBI taxonomy): domain Eukaryota; kingdom Metazoa; phylum Arthropoda; class Insecta; order Diptera; family Culicidae; genus Anopheles; species Anopheles rivulorum. The sequence goes on from STHB01000003.1 coordinate 11,073,952, forward strand.
ATTGCTTTGATTTGGAATATCATTTGGATTAAGAATGGCTATAATTTAAGAATTTTCAAATAATCAGCGATATTCTCTAATCGCCACTCTAATAATAATACCACACGAATCAAGATTGAACACTCAAAATGTTTGCATTAATTACAAAAGGCATGTTGAAGGGCAAAGCTAGGTTTGCCGGGTAAGCTAGTTATCTTATAAATTTAAATTGTTTAAGAGAAAAACTTCAAAAACATAAGTACAAGTAACTTATAACTCAATTATAAAATTGTATATTAAGCTAACAAAATCATTACCTAATCTTACAAAAGTTCTTCCATGTAACGAAATGGAACAAAACAACTGTAAGATAAGATATAAATCTTAATAACTGAAACCAATTTCAACTTTGCGCGTGATGAATCTAATAAAAGATAATGAAACAAACAAAGAGATTCTACAAACTATTTCAAAATTTCTAATTCTAATTTCGAAAACTAATTTCTAATTTCTAAACTAATTTCTTCAAGTTTGCGATTTTTGCGAAGAATAAAATTGATTTCTTGTAGATTCTGATTCAATAGATACTTTTAACGTTGATTAATCACTAATTAAAAGTTATAAAAAAAACTATCGGCGAGGTTCAAAAGGTGAAAAAACTTGAAGCTTTGCATTGAACCCCTTTTATGAAATATCTACAAAAAAAATCTTTAATTTGTGTGCAAAAGTTTACAGCAACTATTTATATTATAAAGAAACATTTTTCCCTCCTACGCACATCCATGACAAGTAATTTAATAAACGNTGTGTGTGTGTGCAGCGGATACTAAGCGGATAAAACTTTGCTGCCACGCAACTGGCACGCAAATTTGCTGACTGCCGTGAATGAAAAGATATTTCGCACGAACACTCATTAAGAAGCATCAGCACCGTTCCAGTTACGGAGCGTCCTAATCAAACTTCTTGCTCAACCTTCCACTCCCGGTGTTATATTTAACCACCTTTACGTTTCTTGCCCTTCGCCCGCCCTCTTTCGTTTCCTGTTGTCCTGTGGCCGGTTGTTAACTTTAGCCAAGCCAGAGTCAAGCCTTTCTTTCGGTACGCCAAACAATACGCTGGGATGGGCGAGATCGATGAAAAGGAAAACTCACTCGCTTCGGTACTGCGTGAACCTCACTAACCTCAAGTGGGGTTCCTGTCCGCGGCGATACGCTTTTCACTCCAATTGGGAGGGGGAGGAGGAAAGAGTGAGGAAGGGTTAAAGAGAAAGGGAAGGGGGATTCCTGTGTGTTCTGAAGATGCGACGCCGGTTATCCCTTTTATGCAGATTGCTCCGGGAACCCAACCGGAAGCGCAAACAGTCGGGTCGCGTCGGAATCTTCAATTCTACCGGATTGGGTTCGGAGTGGTTTGCCAGTTTGCCGGAAACGAACTTTTCGATGGTTTGTTCATTAAAATTTCACTCTCTCATTAGAGCACGTGTAGCGGGACCATGGGAAGAACGATCGCGCAACGAAGTTGCACCGCGAGCGTTATCGATCGGCTGCATGAAAATTCCGATTTGCCAGTAAAGCTCTACCACTTTAAGCTTTAATTTATGGAATGCAATTTCCCACTGGTAAGCGCTAACAGTGGAACAGTAATACGATTCAAATACTAACGAACTTGTAAACCTTTTTTTTTTTTTGAACATCCATCGTTGAACGGTGAGCTTCGAACGTGTTAGTTACTTTTCGGCCATCCACCGCACGTCCAACGACAATTGTGTTTGTTTTTGGCATACATTTTCAACCCCACGATGGGTGGTGTACAACCGATCGGTTGATTTATTTTTAACGTTCACACTGACAGCATGGTTTGGGCCAGTCCTCAGCAAAGACGGTGCTATAAATGGGATGGTAATGGAATTCGATTTATTTCAATCATCGATCCGAAAAGCTTGCAAATGCAATAAATTGTTTCCACCGAAACCTTTCTGCCCGCTGTTGACTTTACACCGTCGTTTGGCAAGTGTGGCTTAAAAGCGTGTTGTGGTGTGATGAAGGATTTTGTTCCTTCCTTTTTTGGGAAGCTAGCAGACGAAAGCTTTATGTGATACAAATCTTCTCCGCTAATGGAGCGCAACCGTTTGCTTACGAAACGGATAGCCAACCGAAACGGTCGGTGATGCTGCAAATGTGCAAATGGATAAACGATGAAAAAGGAGAGAGGGATAAAGAGCACGAAAACGAAGGGCAGAAGTAGCAAGCTTTTCAAAATTTCTTTATCCGACGCGATGGAGGCGCCCGGTTGTGGTTGGGTGAGTGAATTTAATTCTCTTTCCGTTCGTTAGTATACGGTGCAGTTGGCAGGGCAATGTGAAGAATGCGGTAATACCCAATGGTGTATTGCAGCTAAATTGAAATTGCCAAGAATTCACCTCTTCGTACATGGAGGTTTGTGTACCACGTGTTAGCACTGATGCAACTTGGGAGTTTGAGAACCTCCTAATATCCTGCACTTGAAGACATGCAACTGGGAAATATAAATTTCCCCCATACAGTTGTATCGTTAACACATTTCTTGCCCAGCGGTTTTAAAATAAAAGTTCCACCAAGCAGCGTCTTCAGCCGCCATGTTGCTAAAGCACCACAACAATATCTTTAATCTCTCCCCATGAGCTATGGTATAATTTTCCACGTAAATGCTAAAACGATCCGCACTTCCACACTTTCTTCCCTCCATTCGGACCGGTTAATGTTTGCTAATGTGTTGCCCCCAAAAGGACACTTTCACCATTTCGGTGTGTGTGCGGCTCATTTTTAGCTCATCATCCGAAGCAAGGTCATAAAATGGGGATACGACGCTCGTACACCGATCTCCACCCGAAGGCTGGAGTTTGTCTTGTGTGCTATTTTTGGGGACAAAGTGCCGCGAGAATTTCGATAATGGCATTTGTGATGTTCGCTTCACCACGGTGTTGCCCGTTGCGTTTGCGAGTTTGTTGATTCTTTGCGGCGGTGAATGTGCAGCTTGGCAAGCTGCCCGGACAAGGACACACGTAAGACCGCATCAGTATGTACGGTTGGTACGGCGAAGCCGGGATTAGTAGATGGCGATGCTGGGTAAGAATAGCCCCAGACCGATCAATTGAGGGGGCGGGGGGGGGAAGGGGGGAGGCTGGGGGGACCTGCACCCCGCACAATAACGATGAGTGCTCCGGCGAAGCAAAAGTGGACGGTTTAATGGTCACCGTCCTTTGGTGAAAGTACCCAAAACCCAGGACAGGCTCTTCTAATGGAGTTTTGTAGCGCAGCTGGCTGGCCATTGTTTGGATGGGCAGACATTATGATCCTGATGAGATTATTTTACCAATACGCTATAATCACGCATCTCCGGTAGCAATCTTCCAGTTGGGCTTCCAAACCTTCGGCTGGCCAAAGGTGCCACCATTAGCAAACGGTTATTTCGGGACGGGAAGCTTGAAAGCACCATCGGAATGAATTATTTATCCCGTCAATAATGGCAGAATGCTGCATCAGTATGTCTAAGTAGCATACCATCCTCACTTACTGCTTCTTGCAATTGTTCCGGAACTTGGAATTGCTCCGAAACCGGATGTGGTTTCGTTCCCTTTATAGCATCATGCAAATGCCGCACCACAATCGCTGTGGCAACCAAAACAGTTCAATCATACACGCGTTACGATCGAGCACGAGCAGCTCAATAAACAGCTCAATAAATTACAAACCAAGGCGCAATGGTACATCACTCACTCACAATTCAATTCGATTACCCAAATTGGAGCACACACCAACAAACAAAAAAAGAGGCGCACACGAACAAAACCAAACCACACACCGATGCACAGATCGAGATTCGTCACGCCACTAGGCCTTCTCGTCACACCGTGCGCAATTGTTTCGCACGAAAATAGCAACCCGGACAATGGTTCGCGGCCCTGCTTACCAGAAATGGCATGTCGATGGCAATCAGTTCCATCACGCAAAAGCCTTCTCTGATTGACTGTCGATCCGATCGATTGAAGCCAAACCAGCCAGCACGTGTTGTGTGGGTGAATCTTCGCGCCACAAAAAGATTCACGTTTTGTGTTCCCTTGTGGGGTGTTTTTATTCTTTTTGCCACCTATCACACATTTTAAGTGAATATCTAGAACACGTTTCGCGCACAAGGAGATGCTCAGTGTGGATATTAAGCAATAACCAAAAAAAAACCTCCCTCACACCGTTTGATGGAAAAGCCACCTAATGCACCAATGGAGCATACCGAAAAATCCACACACTTCACTGCTCACCATGCTCTACAACGCGTCGAAGGTCGCTTTATAATCCTCTGCTACAAAGCCTCAAAGCTCCACGCTTACCCTCGGTGAATGGAGCGAACGCCAAAAAAGTCGTTCGAATAGGTGCTGTTACGGTAATGTGCCGAAAGCTCGTACCGTAATCCTTGTGCGCTCGTTTTGGTAATCCTTTTATTACACACAGCCAAACACCACACATTGCATTCTTTTCTCGCATTTGGGCGCAGAAAGGGAACAGATAAGCGGACGTCTGGCTCGGAAGCATATTTTAAGATCCACCGTCATCTGGTGGAAGTTGCTTTTTTTCTTCTTTGACAACATAAAGTCTTTAAAGGTTTTAAATTTTAAAAAAATTGGAACTAATCCATCGTCAAGGGTAACGAATTCATGCTGGAGCATGATAAGATTAAAGTATTCACATATGTATATTTAAGTATGCTACTCACGATCTTGGAGTGGTTTCAATTGAAATGGTACAGTTGCAACCATTTCTGGATTCTGTGCAAGTTGAACTAGAATGTGCTGAGGTAGATCAGGAATCTTACCTTTTTTTTTTGGATCAATCAAACGTTTCTTGACGGAAACTATGTTTATGGCATTTTTACAGAGTCATAAAGAGCTTATAAGGAGCTTAAGATCACAACTATTCATTGAATTAATGAATATAATTGATAAATCAATAGTCGTGAGAAGCAAATATCTCCAATGAGAATACTTTAAGCAGCAATGGTTGTAGTTTGCTAAATCCAAATCTATCTTGCCACATTCTAGTTCAATTCGAACATAACCTAGCAACTTCCTCTACTGGGAAACCCTGTAAAACATTTAAACAGCTTGATCTTTCGAACCATGTGCACTGTCATGGTGCAAAGTCGGAATGAAATTTATTCTATCACGTGTATATTCCACTTTTTCCCCGTCCATTTAATCGGTCAATGGCGCAAATGCGCAAATGGCAGACAGGAAAAGAGGGGAGCCATTTTGTTTCGCTGTCCCTTTAAATTTGGTCAGCAATTTTTCATGACTTGTGGTGTTTTGTGTGTTTGAATGTGTGTGTGAAGCACTACAAACCGCCGCTATTCGCTGTTCTTTTTACCAATATTAAAAGTGACAGACGTAACAAATGATAAATTGTGTAATGTGAAAAGAAAATAAAACGCCACGGCTATTTCTTTCTTTTGCAGCCAAAAAAAAAAAGAAAGCGAAGACTGGAAGCAGGTTGTGTTTTTTGTTTTGTTATGGTGAAAAGTAGCCCAAAGAATACGGGTAGGTTCGGAACCACGGTTCACCGATTACCATTTAGACGAGCGAATCAGATCAATGACATTAATGCTAATGATACGATGTTGATGCCGTGGGAACGTGAGCTCCCAACCGGAAGCGACAATACTGGGAGAGAGAGATAGAGAGAGAGAGAGAGAGAAAGATACAGAAAGAGAGAGAGAGAGAGAGAGAGAGAAAGAGAGAGAAAAAGGAAAGGAAATGGGAAAAAAAATATGACCAATCTTTCACATCAAACCCGGCGAAACTATTTGAACCGTTACATGAATTTAATTATCGAGCTTCTGCCTTGTCCAGTCGCGAGTTTCCTCCCTTTGGGGCTCGGATCAACCGTTTCCCATTTGCAAAAGGTGAAAATGATTGCGGGAAAATCGGGCAGATAGAGTCGTCGATCAAACATCGTCCCGCTTGCTGCGTTGCCCATTTTTTGTTGTTGTTCCGGCCCAGCGTTAAATTAATGCCTTGGCCAAACATTGGGTGCCCGGGGAGGTTTTGGTTTACATTTCGGCTAGGTTCGCCCCCCTTTTTTTTGGAAGGATTTTTTGTCTGAGTCCCGGTGTGGTTTTCATGCGATTGGGTGGATTCGTTTTCTTCACCATTCGACAGGGAAGAGAAAGAATAGTAGAGCTCCATCCACGAGCCCGAAAGCTTGCTTTACGCGCCGGTGCGCTTAATCTACTCAAACGTTTGCAAAACGGCGGGCGCGACTAAATATTTGTCGATTTTATTTTGACGATTTTCGTCCCCCCTTTGTCTGGTTGGTGCTTTCGTCCATTTTCTTTGTTTTGTTTGCGCTTTTGAACGGATCGATGTTGGCATTAATTTAATTGACGAACTGTTGTTTTTATTTATATACACCTTGGCTAGTTTTAAATTCCGAGAAGTCGTTTAAACACGGATACAAATCAAATTGAGCAACATTATTCATAAGTTCATCAATGAAAGCAAAACTATTTCATTAAAGTGTCCCTCTCGCGGGTGGATTCTTTTACCAGGCAACCTCAAGCAAATCGGAACTTCGAAAAAGTTAAGGTGAATTTAAAGTTTTGATGAGTTTTTGTGTCGCTTACTGCTGAGCAATCGCACACAAACCTCAGCCGGTGCTTGAAGGAAGCTTTTTCCTTCTTCGCTTTGAAACTAAAAGCACAAACGAACCATCTTCAAACCACTTCGTGAAACTACTTTCCAAACAAAGCAAAAAGTTTAAATGTAAAAAAATGTGAAAAAAAACTGTGTACCAAGCAGTGTGGAACAAAAAGTGGTGTAAAAAGTGTACCAGGTGTAATGCCTCAGTTGTTGGCCATCAGAATAAAAGAAGCTTGTTTAATGGCGCATCCAAATAGCATCCCAAAATCGTACTAATTACTTACAGTCTCTTCATAAAAATCACAAATTGCTCTCCAGCGCGAAACTGTCCGTTGGCATTCTTTTACCTTTTTTCTTTCCAGTTTTGACAATTTAAGCCATGTTTGGTGCCATTTTCCCTCCAAAGAATGTTAAGCTGCTGCTTAAATGCTTGACCGATAAACTTTGTCAATTAGCGTGCCTGGGAGCATTGTGTACAATCCTTTCAGTTTCAAAAGCCCGCTTTTCTTTCCACCGTTGCGTAAAATCCGTTGCGCAAAAAGTTTGCCGGCATTCAAACATTCAACAAGAAGCCATTGCTTTCCAACCGAACCGCACCGGCATCGGTGTAATCGATAGCGTTCCCGAAGTGATTAAACGCTCTTTTCGTGTTGCGTTTAATAATACCCGATCACTTGGCTGCTGCTGTTACATGGGCACTTTAGGCGGGGCAAAAATCTTACCTTAAGTCACACAGTTTTATCTCCCGACCATGTTGCCGGAATTGTACTTGTGCGCTTGTTTGCTGCTTGAAAATTACGCCACACTTTCAATTACGCTTCGACTGTTTGCTACAAATTCCCATCAAATGTAGCCACACGTGCCGGCAGCAGGTGTGGCAAATTTCATGGCCATGGCTCGGGAACTGTTGCCTTTCGGTGGAAATGGAAACCTTTTGTTTGCTTCATGTTTTTTATTGTTGATTTTTTTTTTGTGCCAAGTGAAAGAAAGTTGGCAAAAATTGCTATCGAACAGCACATGTGGGTGTGGTGGTGGTGCTGTATTCAATGTAGGGGCTTGTGAGGCAATAAGGAGCCAGGAAACAGAATTTCCAAAACCTAAACAATGGGGAGGTTTAGTGGAGTGTGCATTGCGAAGCTACAGCTTCATCGAGCAACAACAATCGTTTAGGACGAACCTATCCGGCTCTTTGTGTGCCTAAAAATAAAGAAGTTACATAAAAAAGCCTCCCCAATGTACGTTCGATTCCTTACAATTTTTCTTACAAATTTCACCTTCACCGTACACTGCAGACAAGAAACACTACCGATCCGATCGTTTCTATTTTCTGGTACATGAAATTTAATTTTACCAAATTTGCTATCATCATCGTACAGCAACGCTTCGGATTGCATTGGGGTGGAAAAATGTCCACCTACTTTCCATTCCGTACGAAGTTCTCTGTTCGTTCCTCCGGAAAACAAATACTCCAAACGGCAGCAGGTGGAAAGTTTCGTGGAGAAAAAAGCACCGTCCACAGCCGAGTTGCCAATCGCACCAAAAAATTGGTGCCATTTTCATCGACATTTAAACCTCAAGCACGTGAATTGAATTTGGTTGCGGAAGGAAAAATAACAGCAAATTGATAAAACATAAAAGGAAAAGCTATAAAGTTGTCACCACCATTAAAGCGTCCGGCAACGGATGTACGTGAATGCTTCGCTCACCATTACTTAACCTTTTACTTTCATTAAATTTTCATTCATTATCTTGCTTTCTCTTTCTTCCATTCTTTCTCTCTCTCTCTCTCTCTCTCTCCCTCTTTATCTTCTTAACTGTCATCGGTTCGTTCGATGCTTTTGACATTTACATCCCACAATGTAAACAACCGTGCGCCTCCATCCACGCGCAACAGGTATTCGTTGTTCTGGCCGCCGTCGCCGTCGGTGTCAACTCGGTCGCGATCGGTGTCGCTGCCCCGGCCGCACTGGTAAAGGTAAGTAAACTGTCCCTTCCGGTCGTCCCTATCCTACCTCCCTTTTTTTTTTGTTTTCTTATACACGGCCCATTCAAACACGGGGAATGCCACCATATTGTTTCGTTTGTTCGGATTTGGTAAAGTTTTTAATTAATTTATACCACCTTTGCCGTTCAAGACTTGGCTGGTTTTACAGCGACCGTTGTCTTCGACAGGTTCGGTGCTTCGAATCCATTCGGTTGTTCGCCTTAATGAGATAATCACAGAAAACAACGGTTCGATTTAAACGAGCACGATTGCTTTAATTGACTTATAATTAATGAATTGCAGTCTTCGTTAACATTCTAATGAGCGTAAGTGCTGTTGAAGACTTTCGCTATGATAAATCAAAGGGGTTAGATTATTTACTGGTTAGCGAGCTTTTAAGTGAGACAAAGTGTGAGAGAGATCAAACATTTAAATAAATTAATAAAAAAATTGAACGAGATAAATAATTTTCTTAAAAGATTTTAAATTAAAAATAATATTAAAGTAAATGTTTTCATAAAAGTTCCCTTTTGAAATATAATTAATTATCATAACCACAAGTTTCACTAAACAAACTGCTCGCAAAGATACTTTTCAATGGATATTCTCACCTTCTCCACTGTGGTCCGTTTTTGAAACTGGCCCTGTTTTAGTCCTTTGCCCTAACACCCCTACCACTCTAGAACGCACGCAGTCAAGTGTATGGTTTTAGAAAAGAAGCCCTTATCGGGGTTGGTTCATTGTACCACACCGTCACTTTCCACTTCCAGACGGAGGAGTACGATGCTCACCCACAGTACAGCTTCAGCTACGACGTGAAGGACTCGCTGACCGGCGACAACAAGCAGCAGCACGAAACCCGCGATGGTGATGTTGTGCAGGGTCAGGTAAGTTCAATGCGTTCCTCGTTGCTGCAGGATACCGTCGAGCCCACTTTTAAACACCGTACCGTACCTTTGCAGTACTCGCTCGTTGAGCCCGATGGCACTCGTCGTACCGTCGACTACACGGCCGATCCGGTGAACGGATTCAACGCCGTCGTCAGCAAGACTGCCGATGCCGCCGTCGTTAAGACCGTCGCCGCTGCTCCCGTTGCCCATCCCGTCGTGGCTTACCACGCTCCGACCGTCGCCGTTGCCCATGCACCGGCCGTTGCCGTGGCCCACGCACCCCTCGCCTACCATGCGCCAGCTGCCACCACCTACGTTTCGCACGCCCCGGTCCTCTCCCATGCTCCGGTCCTTTCGCACGCTCCCGCCGTCTACTCGCATGCTCCGGTCTACTCGCACGCACCCGTTCTCTCGCACGCCGTCTACCACCACTAGGCGATAAACGATGCGCCAAGGACCTTTCCGGGAGAAAGATAATGGATGTCGCAACGATAAGGACACGATGCCGACCTCGACTCAGGCCATATACAAGTACATATACGCCCACAAACACACACACACACGCATACGTAATCTAGAGGGTAGCCGCCCGAATGAATCGTACCCGATTGACTCAGATTTGTTCTGTTTGATTAGCTGTTTAGAATAATGCAATGTTTTTTTTTAACGAACAGTATTAAGTACTTTGTTTCCTTCACTTAAACGCTCTCTATCTTCTTTTCCTTTCTTTATTGTATGATTTAAATTACTTTACTTTTTTGTTTGTCTCTTCAATCTGTTCTGCTCTCGAAGCGTGCCTTCGGCCTTCGACGCCACCCATGGCACGGCAGGTTACTATTGCGAGGAAATAAAGTACTACGTTCTGCCTCTTCTACGTTTTATATGATAACGTACAAGGTAAACTTAAGACATGGAGTGGTGGTTTATTAGTAAATGATGACACTGATTTACAGTAATGGCTAACGGTGATTGGTGCCGTGACCAGGATTACATGCAATGCATTAGCAGTGTAATTGTACTAAATGGTCTTGCAACCAATACATTTATGGTCCTCTGACGCTTCATCCAGTAATAATGCTAAAGAGTGCAAAGGGAACTACTTTTATGTCAAAACATACAAAACCGTGGTGTACAACTAAAACGTAAACAGTGATAATTAGCTGAAGATGATCGAGATTAACATGAAAGTTTGATAAAAATTTACTGCCAATCCAAATTCTCTCTACTTTGAAGTTGTCCAATAAGAATTCATGTCTCGTTGTGCTATTTAACTTTCATATAATTCATCCCAATAAAACTTCAACCAATGAAACGCTTCGATGGTACTACTGTATACTCAACACTTAGCAACGCTTCATCACACGTATCTGAACTGAAGTACGGTGCAGTTGGCAGTATTACGTTGCTTTTTTAAAAATCAGACTCAGAAAGAAGGGGATCCTTTTGCCAGTGGTCGTTATCTGTGTTTTGGAATTTGCTTTTGGAGTGTTCGTGTTCAATCGTTATAAAGCAATGGACCGTACTATCGTTATTGAACCATCGTGAATACGTGTTTTAACCCATGTTTCCCCAACATGGGTTTTATAGAGTATTCAGAAAAAAAATCTTACGAAATGTTTGCAAGAAATGGACCATAATTAAAACTTTTCATCAACTAGCACAACATGAAAAGAAATGGTGAAAATAAAATAAAAGCTGAAGTTTCTTTTATATTAGTGTTTTTCATAATCTTCTGTGTACAATCATTAATTTTTTCTAAACAAATCGGGATATCACATCTTATTTAAACATTAAAAATAATCTTTATTGTGTTGCAACTAGAAGCTTTTGGTCTTTAAATTAATAAATTACTGAAATATAATAAATTAAAATTTTATTCAAGAGGTTTTAATTTGAAATTTGGAAAACAAAGTTACCTTTTACTGTACCAAAAGTAACAACGTAAAGTATTTTCCATATTATTTAAAAACAAGATTTTAATGCTGTTTACTAAACATTACCATTAATAACTGCTATTTAATTTGGAAAAAATGATAAACATATACAAGGTTTTAAAATTAAATTCAAACACCACTGACAATCATTGTAAAGGCTAGCAAACAAACAAGAAAATTGCAATGTCCTTAAAAGCATTGGCAATTTGTTCGCCAAATGGTCATAAAAGCCAAAGTTAACAGTACAATGTTAGCAACGACGGACATTCGCTATTGTTCGACAGACTTTCTTCCCCGGACCTTGTGTGTACATTCTTGTACACAAACACCGTTTGTCCAGCGCTGGGAAAGATACTTAAACTTTAATGTCCTTAATCTCTCCCCATCCCTATGGAGGTTTTTACAAGAACAACAAAATGTCTGCCTTCCCATACTTTAGCTCGCCTCTAATAAAATCCCATTTTCCCGTATCGTTTTGTTGTGGCATTTTCTTCCCGTTGTGCCAAACCTAGCTGTGAAAAGAAAGTATTACACTGCAACAAAATTGCATTTCCTTTCCCGTGTTGGCATGCTACAGCTGGGAAATCCGTAAACCAAAAAGAGCTACAAAACTGAACCGCAAAATCTTTTCTATGTACTTTGGTGGAGTATTCTTGTTGTATTCTAGTCCTTTTTTTGGTATTATATTTTTAGTTGTTCGCAAAAGTTGCTCGTGCACGAAAGTAACGATACAAATCGTGCCCATTTGTAAATGAAGCATTGGGCACGGGCACAACCAAAGACCACCGGGTTCGGGCTGGGATTGTAAAACTATTTCGCAATTATCTTTCACTACACATTACGCTCGGGACCTGTCCTATAGGCGCAATCGCAGACGAAAGGATGAAAGTCGTAAACTTGTTTAGTGGCACATAATATCTTTCTGGAGCTGTTGCGCTTTCCAACCAGTGCCGGACCAGTGAGGTAGAATTGACACAAAGCGGCACAACTGTTGGAGCTGAAGGGTGGAATTTATTTTGTGGTACGTGAAACGAGACTCATGGACGCAATGCCAGCCGGGCTTTATATCTAATCAGTTTTAACCATTCATTTTAATGGGACTTTTTACAGAAGCAAAACGAAAGAAAAAAAAAACGCCTGTAATGGATGCTTAAGCTCGCTTCGGCATGGGAAGGTAGAACGTTTGCCGCACAGGTGGAAATGAGCTTGTTCGGGCGATTGAAAGGATTAAATTGTCCCGCACGAGTGCCGGGCGTGTTGGTGTCACACGGTACGGATACCCGTGTGACCACAGCGTTGGAAGGTATGCAAAAGCAAAGCAACAAAAAGGGAAAGTAAAAAAAACGAAACACACCATCATTGTGAGACGACCTGCTAGCTGCTTTTCGTTCAAATATTTATATACGATCCTCGTCGGGAATATAAATTAAAAAAGAAAGAAACGGCCACACAGAAAAGTTCATCACGATGATGTTGTACCTTTTTCTGCTCCATAATACACACACACTAGAAGTTTATATAGTAAAATTCCCATAAAATAAAACACGGGGAAAAATAGCTCCAAAAAGCAACACGACGAAACTGAACGAAAGTTGGCCCTGCCACTACTCCAGAGTGGGTCACACACACGTGCATGACGATGGTGGCATTTTTTCGTTGTGTGTAACATTGTTTTATTGTATTCGCTTCGCTTCCAAGCGTAAACGAAGCCTGTTTGTTGTGGCTTATACGCCCGATGGCATCCGGGGGGTGTTTTTTTTCCAAAAATGGGACCCCGGCATCCGAAAGGATCCCAGCTGGCAGCTGCAAAACCCACCTGTTTTATTTAGTTTTTTTAACTTATGTTTTGGGATTCGGCGTTTGTTGATCTCAGTCCGGGAAGATCCCTCCCCCCCCCCCCCCCCGCACTCCCCCACCGGGTAAAAGGGTGAAGCAATTTTTTTTATATTTATATTGTTGTACTTACTGGGCGGAATTTATTTCCCCCCAAAGCCAAAGCACCCGGGCAAAAGCCGTGGCAAAACCGACCATGTTCTAACATCTCAATAAATGAGCTTACCTGATCGTGGGATTGTGTCCGGTTTTTCAATTTCAAAATAAATCCTTTCGACTGTGCGGTGCTGGCGTAACGTTGGTCCACCTCGCTTAAGGATTCGATTTTTCTCAGTAAAGATGGAACTGAAGAATGGAGTACATGTGTGTGATGGCACACATACACACACACCTTTTATCCTTTTTCTCCCTCCGATGGCAGGAATTTCAACCATGTAGCAAGAGTCGATTTAAATCTTCATGTTTCTCCAGCTCCAGCTGCTGCCCGCCGGTGGGTGGCGCTGGGTGTGAAATCGAATGCGATTGTGGTGGCCCGAACACCCACACGGAGCAAACCGCACCAAGCACCGATGTTGGTTTCGTTGGTTAGGTTTGTTTCGTAAATCAGGATCCGGTTTTTGGGGAATTAGTGTCAGCACGTTTACTCCAAATTGGTGAGGAGAAACATTTCATTTACAAATTGATTTAATGACACGTGTTTTACACTTATTTACCTATCGATGCATATATATTTTTATGAAACTTTTACACTTTTTCTTTAATTGCACATCACTTTTATTCTTTCACAAACGATTTTTTTTTCTTATTTCCCGAACTTCACTTTAAACTCACTTTTTGGATACATTTTTTCTCAAACATCAATAATGAGAAGCTTTATAACAACCACTTTCAACACTCTGCACTTTCACTTTCATTAATTTTCCATTTGGCCCGTTTTGGTAGCAAAATTTTACGCAACACTTTTCACTCACTTTGGAGTTGGGAGCCAAATCCTTTCAGCTGCACTCAACCGTCGCTGCATTCTATTTCCTCAATGGAAAAAAAACCTCCCTGCTAAAGCAAAACGTAAGATGAAATATCAAAGGGAAAACGTTGCAAATAGGAAGGAAAATTGAGTAAACTGGCGAAAGAGGAAACCGCAAAACCTTTCACCACAAACAGGCAGGATAAAGGCGCCCATTTGGTTTCGTTAGGTTTATCGCCAAATCTCACCAGCAGCAGCAGTAGCAGCAGCAGTATGTATTGTCCATTGAAAGGCACTCCGGCAGCTGAGCAGCCGAATGGGAAGAGTGAAAACTGAAACCAAATTCTTCGTAATGGTGAATTCTGGAACGGTTCCAAACCCGAAACATCGAAAGCTTCCCCCCCATTGCATGGGAATGCCCTTTACAAGGAGTTCCCATTGGTGCTGGAATGTGGTGAAGGCAAACTAGTCCCGGCCGATCTGTATCTGTGGGTTGGAGAACAATGTTAAAAAAAAACCCGTACGGGACAGCAAAAGCAACGTAAAAGGGATAAAAATAAAGAAAACCCCTCCTTCCCGAGTGTCTCCACCACATCCCCGGGGTGCCGGAAATCCTTTTTCCTTCTTTGCAATATAAATACAACGCTAAGGGACGCTCTTGCACACACGTACTTCAAGCTTTAACCGTCGAGACGTCGACGAATGCGATCGACTTGATGTTGAAATATTGATGAAGAAAATTCCATCCATCGAAGCAGCAATTATTCTATCGCAAGCGTTTCAAAGGGAAAATCACTAACCATCACTGTGGCGTATCAGTTCCCGATTTTCGGTACCGGATAATTACTCTGAAAACACTTGGCAAATTTAGCGCGCGTCGTTCAGCGGTGCAACTTCCTGCAGTGCGCTTTACTGGAAGCAGAAAAAACTCCACCGACGGGGTACGTAGTCGATAGCAAACTGCTGTCCCGTACAGCATCAAACATCAGCGCCATGGTGAGTGAGTCAAAACCAGGCGAGAATAGCCCAACACGCAAGGAGCAGCACGAGAGAATGTGCGTGAGTAGAAATTCTGCTGGAAATTCTGAGAGAAACAAAGCGTGGTAAGGATTTTCATTACATTTACTCACCGACCAGCTGACCGTGCAGACAGAAGCGCTGCAAGAAAAGCAAACAAATCGGAAAATAAACTTCTCCCTGCTGGCAATTTCTGGCAATGGAAGTGAGACACATTGTAACAGAGTTTACTCACACCGTGAGCAAACGGTTCGCTCTCCGTTTCACGCTCAGTTCAGCTGCTCATCTGTTACGGTGTGAGAGCGATGCGGAAACTGTCTCACTTCGGTGAGATTTTTAGCACTTCGTTCGCAACTCGCGTATGAATTTTCCTCCATTCGCTTCTGTTGCCTAGCAATGGATGGAAAGCTGTATGCAATCACAGCTGTTTGGTGGGAAACAGTCGAAACCGATAACAAATAGCACGTCCGGAAGGTGGTATTGGTGGTGTTCTGGTGGCGCAAAATATTGCACACCCATGCTCACAATAATAGCCGCAATCGGTTAATGGAGTGTTGACGTGAATTAATTTTATTTGAAAATAATAAAATATATACATATGGCATTTTAATAATTAGATTGATTGTCATTTTTTTAATTAATTATGGAACTTTACATTGAAATGAAAGTCTTAAAAGAAAAATGCAAATCATCCAAAATTTTAACCATCGTAAAAATGGTAAAATGCGAATAAATGTATTAATGAAAATGATAACAAAACAAGTTTAAATGCATTAAAAATATTTAGAAATAAATAATAAAAATGAAAAAGCAATATTTTCCATCGCAAAAAGAAAATGTGATGTGATACATTCACTTCGGGGCACGCACAAACAAAACAGTTAGCAACAAATTAATTTTATTTATATAATATTTATATATAAATTATCATATTGTAGTGTGTTTCTGTTGTTCCATCCACTGTACCATTTTGTTTTTTTTTTGTTTTTGTTTTTTTTCCACTTCATTATCGCTACTCTTTCGCTTTGTCTCACTTGTTTCCTTCTCTGGTTATTTCGCTGGCATGTGCCGCGGGGCCATCGTTTTTTTTCGGGATTTTTTTTTCTTCTCGTGTATTTTTCTATTTTTTTTTGCTCCATCAGTTTTCCATCTTCCGCACTGTACGTAGTTTTTTTTGCTTTAATTTTTGTTTTGTTTCACTTACTCTCGTTTACATTTTGTTGGTTTGTGTTTGTTTATGTTTGCATCCTTTTCTTTCTTCTTGTGTGGGTTGTCTTGTTGTCGCGGGCGCACACGCTCTTCCTATATAAGTACTTGTGCTGGAGTTTTACTACCAAAAAGGGGTTTTGCCGAAAATTATTTTACATTCTCCGAAGTGTTATGTTCGATCCCGGTGCAGACGTTTGCATGAACGGTACGGCTTATTTTCACGTACCGTGCATCGCCCGACGCCGCGATCTGTTGCACTCTTCTTCATTACTTTTGCTTCAGTATTCAAACATACACACGCGAAACTAAGATTTAGATTAATCCAAAGATGTGAATTTTGCTTGAAATTTACACATAATTCTACGCTTCTAACCAACGCACCGCTTGTGACGCTTTTGACGCTTTTGCATAGCTGCAACGATACGTTTTTTTTTGCTCCTCCACCATCCGACTTGCTTTTTTGTTCATTCCTTCCTTAATAGCTTTTTTTTTTGTTCGATCGATAGCATCTAAATAAGTATTAATTTTAAGTATTTTGGTTTCTGTGTCCGGCTGCCAGAATAATGTGCGCGGTGCGATTCCCCGCTCGTCGGCAAAAAGGATACCATTGATAAGAAGTATAATAGTTTTGAATAAGCTTCCAAAAGACAATAAAGTTTGGGACTTTTTATTTTGCCGAAGTTCCGAAAAACGCAATCGTACAGCGCCGTACCGAAGCAGAACTGAAGTGTTTTGGTTTGCTTTTGTGTGCTCATGTTTCGTACCGGCACAACACATCGACATGTTTTCTTTCCCGTACATTTTCTTCTGTTTTCCTTTTCTTCGTTTTCTCAGATAACAGCAAATGCAAGCGTTCTGTTTGCATTCGCTTTCCACTTTGCTTTCATCGTTTTTTTTCTGCGTTTTTTTCTTCTTCTCTCTTCTTTGTGTTCGTGTACTGCATTCGGTGTCTCTTCCCAACCCAAAACGGATGTGATCTGATCAGTTGTTGCATGTTTTTCAATTGTTTCTCTCATCGTCGATTAATTTAATTACATTGTATTTAAAATCACAGATACAATCTATTATTTAATAATAATTCTCATTCACAGCTGCTTGAACAGTTGGTTTGTGGGGCGGTTCGGGAAGATACAAAAATTGGTGTAAAAAAGGATTGAAAAAAGGATAAAAAATGATACCAAAAAACTTTGCAGTTGCTTCGTTTCAAGCAAATTATAAGATAAATTTAACCTTTTGTTAGTACCAACCAATAATATTACATTTCAAAAAATAAAAGTTTCATCAACCGAAATTTTGTTTAAAAAGGTTTTGTTGCTAGCTCAGAATCATCACCATTAAAGACCAATATCGGCCACGGTATGCCACATCTTGGTTGCGCTTGATAGCGCTTCGTTTACAATGTTCGTCAACGTAAGGCCCGAGAGGTACTCCAATATGAAATATATTGATTACGTTTCGTATACACAGAAAATTTAAGTATACTGCTTGATTCTGTATTCCAGCAGTACCGGTGGTGAGACTCTGACGCTCGCATCACAAACTTCCATCAGCGGAACCAAATAAAAATGGTTTCTTCTAATGTGTAATTTCCAACACAAACCAACTGCTAAATCGTACACAAACTAAACAAACAAAAATAGCGCAAATGAGCGTACTTTATCTTAGCTTGCGTAAGTGTTGCGTAAAATGATAACACAACATGGAATTGTTTCGCTAACAGCTAACCAATCGGTTGGGGGTTTTAAGAGAGATATTGCGTATATTGATTTCGTATCGCTCGTACCATTCGCTTCAAACGTTTCACTTCGTATTCTGACCGTAGCAGGCTTGTTTCAGCGTACGTTACGTGATCTTTGTTTGGTAGGTTTGTGCTTTCAACTGCTGCAGCTCGCCGCAGCCGATGAGATGTGAGATGCGGTATATTCGAGTTGTGTGTGTGTGTTTTTTTTTCTTTCTCTCTTCTGCATGCATGCATCTCACTCCACACAACCTGAGATCTTTCTTCTGTGCGCGGTGCCTTACTAAACAATTTTGATACAATTCGTTTTTGAACAAAACAAGATATGAGCATATTCTAACGATGGAGAAGATAAATCAGAAATATACAGCGGCCGCTCTAGGCTCTTGGCAGCTACCGCGGGCAATGATTTGTGTTTTCTTCTTCGTCCCCGTTTTACTTTTCCCGATTTGATGGTGATAGTGAATCCGAAAAATTCAGTTCGAAATTTAATCAAAACCTATCCAAATCAGCTCCAGCTTGCGCGTTTCTTTTTTCAAACATAATCCAATCCTGTTTCCTTATCGATCGTCTCGGATGCTTTTCGTCTTTATCTTGCTTAGTTTCTCTAAGCTTTTTTGCTTTGTTCATTCCGCATTTTTTTTTTTCGCATTTTCCTTTTAGTTTTAATCCAAACATTTGTGTGTACATACGCGTGTGGCTCCGTGAGTAAGGGAGTTTTTTTTTTACTTTAATGTTGTTTCTTTGTTCTTTCCTTGTGTGGGTAGATTTATTACATCTTGGTTCGCCGACCGTTCATTGTCAAAAATATATTGTATCAACTAAACACTTCCTTTTGTTTTCTCTACCAAAGGTTGAAAGTTTCTAAACGTTACATCTTACGTATGTGTTTTACTTGTCTTCTTTTTGTTGCTTCACTTTTGTTCTACCATATTACTAGTTCTTTTGTTTTCTGCGGCTCGTGCCCTCCTTTTCGTATTTGCTTTGTTTTCCATTCGCGTGTTTCTATTTTCCCATCGGTTCCTCACGTTTATCGTTTGATACGTTTTATCCATCTGTTTGATTTCTTTACCACTTTCACAGAATCACTCACGCTTTAGTTTGCTCGATGTTTGCCAGCTTATACTTGCTTTTCATTTTAGTGTTTCTATCCACCCCCAACAGCAATTTTACAGTTCATCAGGTTTGTTTTTTTTTTTGTTTCTCGTTAATTTACAAATAACTTACATTTAAGGTAAATGTACTTTGTCGGTTTACTCTCTGCCCGCCTGTTGTCTACATTAGTTTCATTCGCTTTTGTTTTGTTTTTCGCTATGTTTGTTTTACAGTACTTGAACTCTTTTGTTTTGTTTTTTTTTGTTTTCCTCTTTCAGCTAATATTTTGGATCTTTACTGACTAATGTTGTTATTAGTTTTTGCTTCTCTTAATTTGAACCCTGAAATTTTGTACTTCCGAAAAGTGTGTGTTTATGTTGTCTTTTTCTTCTTCCTTTTTCTCTTCTTTCGTTTGATTTTGAACTATTTTGTTGTTGGATTTTTACTTCTTCATTATTTTTTTTTTGCTGCTGCTTTTATGCACTGCATTGAGCCGTTGTATGAGTGAGTGTGAAAGTGGTTAACACGATCGTTTTGAAGATGGCCAACACCGTGGTAATGGCGGCAAGCAACGATTGTATGGCACACGGCCATTGCGTGCCCGCCACATTACTGGTGTGTAACAGATACGTTTGAATCCTATTTTGCTTTGTAGTTTGTGTTTTTGTTTTTCTCTCTTGCTTTTTGTATCCAACAGTTTTACTTAAGCTTAATATAATCTCCTTTTGTTATTTACTTTGTTTTGCTTTGTTTTTGCATTGATCATGATCTTCCCCAACACGAACGATCATGTTTGTTTCCTAAACGAGTTTGTACTTTTTTTTGTATTCGATTATGGTGCCATCCAGCAGCTATAACATTGTTCACATGCTTTTGCTCTCTTCGTCGTATGTGTAGGTGAAATTTTCACCTTTCTTTGTTTTTTTTGGTTGTTGTTGTCTACGTGTTCTAAGTTGTTGGAGCAAAACCAAAACAACTACACAATGAAAAGCGTGTGTGAGATTGTGTGTGAATAGTTGTGAATGATGTGTTTGTGTATGTAAGTGTGTGTGTGTGTGGATTATTTTTTGTGAGGAATCCGAATGGTGAACCCAACAGGAACTTCCCTAGGGGTGTGTTTATGTTTGCATGAAATAGTACGGTGTTAGAAAAAGGATAGCTACTCCCACGTCATGTCTCGCATCGTTTTTTGTTTTTTTTTTTACTTATTTTGTTTTCCACTGAGTACCCACCCCATTTTGTGAACTACACCAAAACATCTAGGGAGTAAATTTTAAATACAATATGTTTCACTTTCGTACGCGATTTTCCCCCCATTCACTTTGCCCGCTAAACTAGGCTCGCCCTCCCTACTCACACGTTGCACAAATACACACGATGCAAATTTGGAATTTTGATCCTCAACTCTAAAAGTGTATAGTACGCTTGGAATAGATGTTTGTCTCTGGTATACCGTCACGAATTTTGAACTATTCACCATCAATATCATGAACTCATGGTTTCGCTTCCACCGAGCAAATGGTATTACTGTTCACGTTTTGCTGCATTACGCTTTCTTAATATATTTCTGATCGTATCTCTCGTGAAGTATGTGTATATATATATATATATCATATATAGGTATATAATTTTTTAATCCTCTCATCGTATCGCCTGCGGAATGCCGCCCAACGAGGGATAATTAACACTGACTGGTCTTATTCGTATTTTCTACAGCGTATTCAGGGGGTAACCTCTTCTAAGAAGCTCCTGCTGCTCACATGGTGTACTTGTGTGTCTGCCTTTTTTTTTTGTCTGTATATAGAGAGAGAGTATTTTGTTTTGCAATGGTATAGCTTTTTGTCAAGAGAGTGTCCTAGTGTGTTTCGTTTTTTGAAAATCGTTCATCGAAAGGCCCGATGTACCGCTCGTTTCGCTTATGCTCATATAGTTGCTTTAAATTTTATAATTTTTTTTATAATTTGCACATCTACTTGTTCACTTTATCCGTAAAATATACCCTAGTATGCCTAAAAATGCCGACCTTCTAATAGTACGATATAAATTAAAATGTTTAATCCAAAATTGCACCTTTACTCAACTTCATTCGCACCTTCCTACCAGCTACGCACATTTGTGTTGTGTCTTTGTGGGGGTATTTGCCAAACTTTGCCCCCACACTATGTGCACATTTTTGTTGTTTTTTTTTTGTTTGTTTGTTTTGCTTCTGATGTTGTTGTTGTTGTTGTTGGTTGTTGTGGACATTCAGCATGCTAATTTAAGGGTGAGTTTTAGTTCATTCCACAAGTATACACCTAACACCTTCGGTAATACACACGCCTAAAGTTTATCGACTGTCATTCGCCGTTCTCTTTTTGTTTCGGCGATCCAGCTAGAGTAAGAACCGTGCCGAAAACTTACTCCTTATTCATTTAGGATTAATATTTATACGTTTCTTTTCTCTCTCTCTCTCTCTAAAGATAAGTGGTTGTTTTACAATTTTGACTGGTATAATACGAGTATTTTTTTCTTCTCTGTTTTTCCCCCTTACGTTTGTTCATCCGGTTTGGTTTTTTCTTCGGTCATAAAACGTCTGTTTGGGTGTATTGGTAGGAGAGAAAGTTTGTGAAATGTTCGAAGGTTAACTTTTACCATTGCAAATGAAACAAGTTTTTAATTTTTCATAATTAATTACTTTTGCATAAAATAAACTTCAAACTAAAGTGATTTTTTCCCATTCATACAGTTCAGTATTCTATCCAGGGCCTTTGGACGGTTTGCACATTATTGAGAGTCATTTCTTGAAGTCGTTCCATTCGGGAGTGTTGAATTTACGCAAAAGAATCAGATTTCTTATCTACCTTTGTTTGCATTTCTTTGCCTCAGTGAGAGCAACATATGTTTAGCACAATGTCACACATCGCCAGCAAGATGATTAGCTCTGAAAAATAAATATTGCAAAAACAATCAAAAGTAAAAACTATAATTGCCAAAAGGAAAGAAAAGAAAACAATAATTTTAAATCAAACTCACCTTATGAAGAAATGAGCATTAAATTTTAAAAATACAATTAAAAAAATAATACTTACAAAAAAATCACAAACACAAGGCACATAACACATGTCATCAACTAAAGAAAAAAACCACTGCTTTCGGTTGAAAATGTTTCACTGAACCGAAAAAAAGCATATCGTTAATAACTAAAAGTAAAGGAACAAAAGAATGTACGAAAAATTGAGTTTTATTCGTGTTGACGTTTTGTTTTTTTGTTGTTTGTTTGTTTTCTTGCATTAGCTTTCCTCTTTCTTCATAACGTTATAAACTTTG
Organism: Anopheles rivulorum; assembly: GCA_018908115.1. Lineage (NCBI taxonomy): Eukaryota > Metazoa > Arthropoda > Insecta > Diptera > Culicidae > Anopheles > Anopheles rivulorum. Next base: position 11,096,568 of record STHB01000003.1, read on the forward strand.
CTCGAATTTGCACGATTCACGTGCTGACCCGGTCAATTGTACAAAGAAGAAGAATAAAAAAAAATCTGTTCTTCCCCCCTTTTTGTTGGTTTTTTTTTTCTTTAGGAGTTTTCTGTAGGCGTTTTACCCCATATATCGAGCCGACCATACTTATCCATTCACAATAGTAATTTTTTGTTGTTGTTGTTGTTGTTTTTTATACAAATTAACACATTTTTTATCAGATGCTTAACTGATTTTAGCTTACGTACGTACACTACGGAGCCTTAGCGCAACTAAACAATATTAATCCCAATGATTTTAAACCAATACACGCGCTACGAGCGAACTTAAAACGAACCAATAGTAATAATAACCAAAGGGTAATTATAAATGAAGGAGGACATAATTCAAGCATCGTGCAAGCATCGATCATTCTGTACATTGCGCGTGTGTACGTGTTGGTGGTGACACTTCCGTTTCGCTTTTGCTACTGCTTAGCATCAGCGCGATCGTCTCTGCATGAAAGATGCTTCGGTATCGATGCACTCGGGAAGGATGCTTCTTATTACATTAAACCATTACACTTGTCGCGTCCATCTTACCCATCCCCGGATGCTGTCATCCGTGTGATCGTGGACAAAAACTTTAAGCTGGTAACTATGCGGGTGATATACGATTAATGCTTTTATCAACTTTGCAAACCTGCTGACGATGTTTGACATCGAGACTTCAATACGTATGTTGCTCTCTTCCAGCTACTTTACGTTACACGCTAATGGTTTTCGATGAATGTTCTTTTTCTTTCTTCCAAAGCTGTTCCCTTTTCTTGTTTCTTTGCTTGCTTATGTGTTGCTTCTTTTTTTTTCTGTGTGTGTGTGTGTGTATTTTTTGTTTGCGCGTTCTATGTTGTCACGTTTTGTTTTTTCTTACTACAAATTTAGAACAAAATAAAAAACCCAATACCAAATAGTAAACCCAACGTTATCAAACTAGGTAAGGATACCGTCGCACGCGATTGTTTGATGCCTTGGTACAAAAGCAGCTATTATATGATGCGTTAGTAGTTTTTGCAATATACTTAATTTTGACAAAAAAAATAATAATATACATTTTAGCCGAAACGATTTTTTATAATTATTGTTTTAAACTTTCTTTTCTTTTAGCTTAACGTTGACATTGACGCTTGGTCGGAAAATAAAATTCATGCTTGCATTCAAGTACAAGAGGGTAACCATTTTAAGGCCCGCAAATGAGCAACTGGAGTCGAAAAAGTCGGGGTTGCACATTACAAACACAAAAAACAGACAGAAACAAAATAGACGGCACAATTGCGTTCCCGAATTACCGGACCTTACTGTGTAGCTGTATGTGTGTATGCATGTGTGTGTGTCCATCATATTACAAAAGAGTGTTTAAACTAGTGTTGTATAAAAGCTAGATGATTTCTTTACATGGTAAAACGGTGGGATTATGTGGTACGTGGCTCATAAACAGCACACCTCGGCAACGAGCTGTGTGTGTGGTAGTCGAACGCCACACAAAACAACTTACATCGGTCGTAGTGATTTGGCCAAACACAAAAGCGCCGGTGTGTGTGCGTGTGAACACGTTCAGTTGCTTACACTATTTTCGTAATAGTACGGTCGAAACGAAATTGTCTATTTTTTGTTTTGTTTTGTTTGTGTTTGTTTTTAATTATTACCAAGGTTGATAGGGACTTAAAGGAAAGCATGAATCTTGTTCTAGTGGTGTGGTATTTCTTTTCTTTTCTCTCTTCTGTACCACCAGGTTTATCGTTGTTTGAAAGGGAAGAAAAACAAAGAATTTCTATTGATTGATGGAACACCTTGACCCATAACGAGAAAAGACGCTTTTTTTTCTTCATCTTGTGATTCAGATCTTCGTTTTGCAATTGATACCCTCCCGTGTTTCGGTTTTTTAGCATTTAGCAAAAATGGTACGATAAAGATTGCAATAATCGATATCTATAATTCCTCTCTCACTCTCTCTCTCTCTCTTTCTTTTCTGTTTTGCTTTAACATTCCGTCACCATTTCACTCTCATTAGCAACTGTTCTTTCAGCTAATGTTTCCGGTTGTTTCGTTTGCACGGTGAATATTAATAATGATTCTTTGTTTGTTTCGTTTTTAATTCAACTAATTGGACATACGTGAGGCAAATAACTGCAAAGTATTACTATAACCCAAATGTCAACGTTTACGTTTACAGAACGCGCTTGCTGCTGCTGCTGCTTTTCCAGTACTGTAAAAGGGTACTGCGTCTGTATTGCTATATCCTGTTTTGTCTTCTGTGTATATTCTATCTGTGTTTCTCCAGCTGTAAATAGTATAGTTCCTGTTCGTGTGTCTGCATGTTAAGCTGAATGGTTTATTGCATTGTATGGCCATCCCTTTTTGTTTTGCGGGTGTTTTTAGTGTTGCAAAACAAAATTAAACACAACTAACATGCCGTCCATTACCGATCGATGTTTGTCGCATCACAAATGGACGTTCAATCTGTGTCTGTGTGTTGGTATTGTATACGCGCCATTTTGTTTATCTTCAAAAGAGCAAATAGTAAATGCGGTACGTTAAATAAATAAATAATCTGCTTCTCTGGATCGCTTGTGTTGTGTTGACCGTTTTGCATTCGCAATAGCTGTATGTTTATCGATTTGTTTTACGCGTTTTCACCACGCATCATCGCATCACCATACCGGTGAGCGCTGGTGGATTTTTTTTTCTATTTCACAGTTCATCGTTGCTATATTACTTCGTGTATATATCTTTAAAGGTATACGTTATCGTTATACCGTGTCAACTCTCTCTTTCTCTCTTGCTCTGTTACCTCGAAAACTGATCCAATTGCCGTATCCGTTTCCGCACATGAAATGCCACACCGTCTGCACTTCCCTCGCTCTCTCTCTCTCTCTTTCACTCTCTGTCAGCGAATGTTCTCGCGACTGTTTCCATTTTGCTTCCAACATATACAACATTAAGATTAAACGTTCGAAGCGTGTATCGGTCCGCAAAAAAGAAGAAGAAGAAGAAGAAGCTCAGCAATGGCCGGCGGGGCAGATCAGACGAGGAACGGAACGTACAGAATTAATAAACATAATATGTAACATTCGGAATACTGTACTTATCTGCTACTACTGTTCCGGTTTTTTTTTATCTTCTTTTATAAGGCCTTTCGGAAGGTGAACCAGTGAACGATTGCAGGGAACGCTATGTGCGCAAAGCCGTATGTTTGCCGCCATCGCCCCGTGTGTACATATATATATATATGTGTGTGTGTGGTGTTTGATTATAACTATTGGTTTGCAGTAGAGGTTTATGTGCTACCCGTACACACCATCGTATGCCAAGCGGCACGGGCGAAACTACTAAACTCAAACAATTAATAAAGATAATAGTACAAACAAACAAAAAAAAAAATACGCGAATAAAAACTAACATTCCTACATTATTGCATTGCCATTTACATATTAACATCTACTGAGGTAACAATAAATAACAGTCTCTTCGGTTGGCTTTCCATGAAAAAGTAAAAACCCCACCCGCACAGTATCGAATGGCGGTTTCGATCGGGCGGACATCGGCGGCAATAGTAGCGAGGTAGAGATTGAACCTACACTTGATCCCACCATTTGCGCACATAGCTTTCTTCCACGGTCGATTTTCAGCTGGCACCTCCATTTATATCTTGCTGCCACGTGCAACTAGTACGCACCGCACACCACAAGTCCGGTGTGCGGTTACGAACCCGTAGCCACGTGCAATCAGCGTTTGAAAAACAGAAAATATATTAGACTAGCTTATTGCATAGTGTACCAATGTTCGGCGCAATTCTACGCAACTTCCCGCACTGCACCTTTGCATGGATGCACTGGATGGAGCGGCGCAAGACTTCACCGCCGGAACAATGGTAAAATATTTACACTGTTTCAGTTACTTGTGTGGTACGTATTATCCCGGGACGGATGCCACTAAACAACGCTCACGCAGAGCGGTTTGCCAACGGTCGATTCTACGCAACTGCTGCACGCACGGCTAACCTACGGGTTCTCTTCCTTTTTTTTTTGTTTTCGTCCTGAAAGCCTCATTCGCTGTTCCTAGCCTCGAACGGTTTTCTCTATTACTAGCCTCGATTGATAGCGTCGTAGCGTTGGCCACACATTACACGCGACGGCGAGAATCGGCACGTCCACGGCACGACGAGCGCTGCGCTAGTGACATCCTAGGCGTTTCCATGCTCCAATCTCTTGCTTCTGTTGCTTCATATCAATAGGATAACGGTGCTGTGTTTTGCTTCTTTTGGTATACGTTGATGTAGAGATAAGTGGGTAGGTTTGTGTGTACGAAAAGCAATCCAAAAACAGTATTCCAAAAGTATACGCGTTGTATGTTGTATGATGTTTTGATAAGGAAGGGGTGTGGTTTTCTCTCTCTATCTCTCTCTCTTTTTGCAAGTTTGTTCAAGCGTTTCTTGCACATGTTCATGAAAAGGCTTCTAATTAAGCAGTATGAGAAGGGGGGAGGGGGGGGGGGGGGGGATTTTGTTTGTTTTTTTGAAGAATTTTGAATTTTTCACATCCGTATCTCTTGTGTCGTATTTTGCACTGCTGCTAAACCGTCCATTCTCGCGTGTTTTTGCAGCACGCTGCAGTTTTACTTTCTCTTGTTTTGTTTTTAGTTGTATTCGTATCTCGTCGCGATCTGTAAGATCAATGTTTTCCTTCTTCTTTTTTTTTGTTTTTTGTTTTTTGAAGAAAATTCTAACGCAAACAATGACGCAAAAATAGAGAAGAAGAAAAAATAAAACATAACGTTACGTATCTCTTTTTTCAGGTTTTTCTTCCCCACCGTTGATCGTAACCTACGATGCAGTAACTTACGCGCTGACGCAAAAAGGAGTTGTGTGTGTGTGTGTGTTTTTTTTTTCTTTACAAATTTGTTACAAACATTGGGGTACAGGTTCCCTTTTAAGTATATCTCGTTTCGACTACGCGCTAGTATAGTAGTATATAGATCTAAAGTTAATTTTGCCCATTTTCTTACTCGCAAATGTTTGTGTGTGTTTTTTCCAGTGTGTTTTCCACCTGCTTTTTAACTTGATTTCCTCATCCCCCTTTTTTTCATTGATACATCAGCACTGCATCCACCTGCTGTTGTTGTTGTTGTTGTTTATCCATCTTAACATATTCTCTGCCCACGAAAAAGGTGTCCTGGTGCAGCAACGAAAATGTAATAATTAAAAAAAAAGAAACGAACGAAACAAACTTATACAACAGCACACGATCGTGGCGTGCCGTGAGGAACTGTCGAACTAAGATGAAAGAAAACTAAATGCCACTAATCAACACGAACCCGCTTTCGCTTTAATGGTTTGTCTTTCAGCATCTTATCGAGCAACATCCAAACATATATGCTGTGCCTTCCGCCTATTGACTATTATGGTTCGTGTGTCGTACTGCCACTGTCCTTGCGTACGCAGCCACGAAACCGTTTGTGTTTCTTCGGTGCAATCAGCGTGCGATTGCGTACCTTCTATACATGCTAAATAATTCTACAATGTTTTTCGTTACATTTGTATTGTACCTGAGTGTGTTGCACTTGTGACTAGCTGAGTTTTTTTCCTTCGTCCATTCACTTCCCGGTCTTCTTACCAATATGTTTCCTCACTTTCTCGCCTTTTCCCCCTTTTCCTGTCTCTCATCGATATTCATCTCCCAGGCGTCAAAAGGTCTTTCCAGTATTCTGTTTTGCATCAATTGCCTTTGCTGTTTTTTTTTTTGCTATTGTGAAGCTTCTCGATAAGATTTTGCAAGCAAAGGTTCGAAACGTATAGCTTAGTATCGAAAATAAGAGCGAAAAGTGATAAACTTTTCAACAAAAAAAAAAAAGAAAAAAACAACATAAACAAACACGGTCGCGTGTGATTGCTAACGGGAGCAATTGCACCGTTGAAACAACATTTATCAACATCGAGCATAAAAAAGTAAAGCAAAGTTAAAAGAAGTAATACATTCCTAAAAACAGTGTGTTCCCACCGACACAAATGAACATCAAGAATACGTATTAAATATTTCACACCACCATTTCCACAGTGCCCGCCCGGAGATATAATCGCTGCGCTGAATCCTACCCATGGGGCGGATAGTAGAACTGATCAATCATCATTGTGTGGACTCTCTCTCTTTCTCTTTCTCTCTCTCTCTCGCTCATCTATTCCAAAACATACTGCTACTGCTTAAGTTTGCCAAAACAAAACTATGTTCGCCAAAGAAATGTGGTGTTTGCGCTCCTAATAGCCGTTTCAAGCCGAAAACAAAAACCTAGATTACGAACCAGAGCTGAAAAATGGCTTTTGCATGGTAGTTTTACACCGGTCGACTCACATCCTGCACTCGATTTAATGATAAGAGCATCATGTTGATTTTGGGGAAAGGAAAAAACAAACAACAAACTCACACTCAGTTTTACACTTTACAGTTATCGAATACATAGTTGCGTTCTTTTACATATCATCCACTAAAACACGTAATTCTGCAGAATTTTGTCTTACTTGCCTAAAAGTTATGCACCCAGCGTTTTGCTTTGTTTTTTTTTTTGTTTGTTTTGTTTTTCTTTTCTTTCTTCGCTTGAAATTGTTTTCGGTTGTTTTTGCGTTTTCCCTTTCTGCACTTTGCTGGCACCTGTTGTTGCAGAGTATGGGGGCGGTTGCCCCCTTGTGGTGACCTGTGTCCACATCAATATATCCGTACTAGCGTCAACAAAAAACAGCAACGAAAACATTATTTGTTTATCATTCATCACGCGCTCGCTAATTGAATTTAGAATTTTGCTTAGAAATTTTGCTTAATAATTTTGAAAAAAACTTTCGTTTCTTTTCGGTATTGCCTAAACGTTGTTATTTTTATGTTACCTTTGCGCTAACTAAATTTACTTATTTTATTAATCTTTTTTTTTGTCGCGATTTAGTTGCCAAAAGGGGGGATGATGTTTTGCCAAAGATACGTTCGAAGCGCCGTTTGAAAGGCTAGCTATGCCTGTGTCGCTCGTATTTTTTTTTGTTTTGTTTTGTTTTGCCTGAACCATATAATCATACAAAACCAATAAAGTCAATCCATAGCCGTAAACAAACAATAATTTAATTACTGTCGCATTCCGGTTGACGATGGTACGCACGGACTGAGTGTTTTGCTTGCAGGAGGATGCTCCTGCCGACAACGGGTTTCTCTGTTTGCACATTTGTCTCTTTGCACTCTTGCTTTGCGCACTCAATTTTGTCGTATCGTGGTGTGTTTGTGTTTGTCGAGATATTCTACGCATTAATTTTGTTTTCTTCTTCTTGTTGTTGCTTCATAATGATTTCGCCAAACATTAATTTACAGCTTCTCTACTCTTCCAAAGGACAAATTTTTCACATCGCTTCTCTTTTGCTTTGTTTGCTGTTGTTTGTATGTACATTAGCTTAGGAATACCAAACCAATACCTTTTTTGTTGTTGTTGTTTTGGCCTCCTTTCACCATTTTGCACGTTTGTTTTTTTTCCCCCTCTCATTATTTTTTTCCTGCTTGCTTCTACATCAATTGCCAAACTGGTGAAGTGTGCTCTTTGCGTGTATACCAACTAAACATTTCATGATGCATATACGTATAGCTCATCTTGTGTAATGTACCTTTACCTTCTTTTCATATGTATTATCGAAATTAAATCATCGTCATGCATAATTCTGGTGGTTCGCAATCTTCTCCACAATCGTTCATAATTTTATCCGGTGAGTGTTTTAACTCATGCGTTAATTTCTAAGGTAACACCATCTACATAAGCCTGACTGACTGCACAATCTGCTGCATTCTATTCGTATCCTTTCATTAGAAATTTACATCGCTGACTAAATTTTGCCTCCACACTACGATTGGTAGGTATTATTATGTTCGTTCTACAACCTCAACGTTGGTTTATGAGGATAGCGCGGGACTTTACCACCCTGCTCTCATCATTATCATCATCATCATCATCTTCATCATTCTCATTACTGCCAAAAATTTAATTTCATTAAATTTTACTCCTTAAGCTATTTTATAGCTTTAGCATTTGCTTCCATTCTTTCCTTTCCCATTCCGTTTGTGTTTTACATGGTGGCGGAGGTTTGATGACGATCCCCAGGTTGGAGGAGCCGCACTCGAAATACTCGCACAAATGTGTGTATGTACGCTTCTTTTCTCTCAACCCATTTCCACCGCGTGCCAACGTGCATGATCGCTCCAATGCAAATTTACCACTATTTACATGAGATTATTCCAATCCTACTCTTTCCCCGCACGGTTTCGCCTGTCTTGGTCTTAAAAACTAAATTTTTAAAGTGCTCGCACTCAGTGCAATCGTCCGCATGCCGTCGAATATGTTATACTTTTGCTTGCTTTGTTTGTTTATCAACATTATTTGCTTTCGTAAAATTTAGTAATTTTCATCCTTTTTTTTATTTTCTCTCTCTCTTTTTCATCATTCTGAAAACGCTCGCATGTAGCAATTTTGCATTCACTCAATGTTTGCACCCACCCTCCGCATGCTCTCTCGCTCCATTGATCCTTTGTCACACATACAGTCGAAAATTTTGCCGCCCAAATCATACGCTCGTCTGCTTCATCGATTTTGTGCATCCGGTTAAGGTATCGTCATTTGTATATTTCGTTTTTCGCTCTCAATTTGAACTTGCCAAACCTTTCAATCATGCTGTGAGTTTGATTTTTTACGCCTCTTGCTTTTACTTAATTTTGCCTTCAGCTGCGCATCGCTGTCCTTTATCCAACGGTTTTTTTTTTTTTTGTAACTTTTTGTTTCATTTCATTTTTCGACTCACATGAACTACGAGCAAATGTTTAGTGCCTGCATGCAACATAATTCCGCGTTTATTGATTCTCTTGCCGAAACGAAGTTTTTTTTTTACTTGTGCTTTCATGCTTCCTAGTGGTTTTGCCGGATGGGTTAGTTTTAGCATTACGTTTGCTTTGCAAAAAAAAGACTCAAATAATAAATTTTTTGAACAGTTTTGTTTTTCGTTTGTTTTATCGATTGGCGGATTCTGCACGGGTTTGAATTGTGAGAGAATGCTCAATGTAAACCATGCACACTTGCATGTTTAGAATCATGTTTTTTTCAATGATTTGATATTCTGCAGCGTAGTGCATCACCTTTTTCTTACACTTGCTGCTCTTTACTGTTTGCGCTTCCGTTATTTTTTTTTTATAGACCGTTTGACTTGTTTTATCCTGCTTGCGTTTTTGCTTGCTTTAACCTGATTTGTAAATGTCTTTGAAGAAGTACGTAATATTATTGATTTACGACTATTACCGTCGCCTTATTGCTTAAAATCAAGAGCTATTTAAAAATTAACATAAAATGGCGTTTCTGCTAACGCACCTATTTCACTATTTCTACAGTACGTGGAGGTAGTTGATTTCAGTGTTCATTCTTTTTGTTTTCGTTCGTGTTCATATTTCTACGTTATTATTAGTTTATGTTTCTCGTTTTGTCTTCTTTTAATGTTTCCATTTCATGATCGCTTATCATTGTTATCGCTGCATAGGCATGCGCATGGTTTTATGTTTCGAGTTTGTTTCAAGGTTGTTTTAGTTTTTTTTTGTTTTTGTGTGTTTTACTTCTTTTCTTCCTGCCTTCCACCGTTACACGGCTTATCTTAGTATTTTTCATACTTTTCTTTTCTTCTTTTGCTTTAATGCTTTCGCTTTGGAAGAAACCAGTTGTACAGATTGTGTTAACGAATGAAACGAAAGGGAAGTAAAACTTTTACAGCAATTCGAAACGAATAATACCTAGCAGTGTTGTTTGTGTGAAGACAATATGTTAACTCAAAAACCATTTACGATGCATCGCGAAATGCTTCTGGCGGAAAAAATAGACCCGTTTTCATTGGCAGTTGTCTTTCTTCAGTTTGTAAATTGCTTGCAATATCAATCGACGATAGTTTACACCTCTATCGCCCATCACTTCGCCTTCGTCGCTTGTTTATAACAGTTGAGTAAACAGTTTTAAGGATAAGGGAAGGGAAAATGTGCAATTCCAAATTAAACAGTAGTGGTAGCACTAGAAACAGAAACAGGCTATTATTTGTTAACAAGAAACATAATTCTGCTGGGTAGCACATCCTGCACATGGGGGAAGGGAGAAAGGTAGGATGCTTTCCGATTTGTCTTATTGCGGCGCTTACCCGGCTCGGTTATTCCCGTGTGCTAATACAACTATTATCAATATCGGCCATGACACACCATTGCCTTCTCGTGTGACGGTGTGTGTGTGTGTGTGTGTTTTCTTTTAACTATATGATTCTCTTTAAAAATTGAACTAACGGATTCTATTTCATTTAAGCGTTTGACGTCATACTTAAGGGAAGAGGTTCGAGGGAAGCATACTTTGTTTTGTTAATGTTACTCTCTTCATTTTCAGTGGGTGTCCGAGTTCTTTGCATTAAAATAAAACGCTCGTGCGATACCATTCAAACGAATCCGGCACAGCTGTGTGTCAAAAACGAAAATGTCAAATGATGAGAAAAAACTCATAAAACATAAATCCTTACTAAGCTATTGTATGCAAAAATAAAATTCATCTGCGTTATACTACGATAAGATAACAAACGTTTGATAGCATCTTTTCAATTACTGTTTTGCCTCTACTAACCTTCCGGTATTTAATGTTGCGGTAACTTCGGTTTAGTTTATAACAGTAAAAATGGTAGTATTTATACAAATTAAAAAAAAAAAACAAACAAACAACGGAACTCCACCCTATTGCTGAAAATGCGCTCGTGAACATTCCGAATTCGTGCTTCCGGTATTGTATTACTATCATGTTTAAATATTTGCACCATTTAAACGGCAATCATTTCAATTGTCTAGCTCATGTCCTTTGCTTGCCTCTATTCGTTACATCATTTTAAAAGGCTTCACCACTATGTATCTTGTCCACTTTTTTTTTACTAATGCAGCTGTGTTCTTCTTAGTTACTGCTGCTCAAACCCTTCACATGTCACAACGTTGTCTCAAACTACAGCACATTGAATGTCATTTATGTTAACGATTGAGATGGATTGTTTCATCGTTTCCGTTTCCTTTATGTGTTACTGCGCCCAAGGGAAAATGTACAGATTGCGTGGAAATTGGTCTTACAGGTCGAATCTATCCATCACAAGTATAGACTCCGTATCCCGTAAAACCGGAACGAGTGCTATATTACATGTTGAATGAATACGACAAATAACTTGAATAGAATTGGTAGATTCTGATCCTCATATCATTCGATTGAATACATTCGGTGAGTAACAAAAAAAGAAATGCGTACTAGAGTACGTAACTAGCATTCTGAAGGGAAGAAATATGCTTCTCGTCCTGAGGTATGTGATAAATAATGCTAAAGCGGAGTAGATACATCAGTAATAGCTATACGATTGAGATCAACAAAAATGTTCCTTTATCTATTGCATCGAGGTGAAAGGTATGTATGCGGGCGGATGGCAATGATATGAAATTAATATTGCTTGCCATTGGGATCATCGCAAAAAAAACGCTGCAATGTTGTTGTCGTTTCACTTGCTACATTGTTTGCTTGAGAAAAAAAATAGCAAAAGCGTGGTGTAAAACGGTTCAGTTTGCCTTACTGCTCTGGAGAAGTAATATAACCATAATACAGAAGTAGCCGTAGTCGTAGTAAGTAGTTGTATTAGTAAGAGTACTGTTTAAACTAGAATCTTCTATTTGATAGGCACCAAGTTTCCATTGCATGTTGTTCCATAAGGTTTGCTCTTCTATTGAGAAGATGGTTTTCTGACAGAGGATTGATTCCAGCAGCCAACAGCCTGGAATCTTTTACTTTGCATGTTTTTGCGGTTTTTCTACCGCACAATTTGCGATGCACATCCGCTCCAAAGGATCCGGTTCGCATCAGACGAATCGTATGCCTTTTGCGTCGTTTCTTGTTTGTTTTTGTTTTGGGTTCGGTATCAGCCAAGCGGACAGATGTTACTCACTTACAGCCACACCGCACTCTATTCCAAGCATTCCTAGCTCTCTGCTACTGCCTTTCAAGTACATGTAGTATGGTTTTGTAGATTAGGTTTAAATATACTTTCATATATATGCATAGTTAAATATTTCTCATTAAGCTATCGATTTCAACTCTCCTATATCTGATTCCCTATTTCTTTATCAGCAGGTACATTTGTATTATTCATAAAAAGTATGCATTACTCCTACACTCATTGCGTTGCTTTCTTTGTTAAATTAGGACACTATTACAAAGTGTTAAGATATCCATTTATATGTATGTACTTCCGATGCTACACTTTCTCTCTCCCTCCCTATCTCTCTCTCTCTTTCTCTCTCTCGTACATTTCTATGTCGAAAGAAAACTCAAAAACTAAACCACTATTATCAAGCGAAACGACGAAACGGCGAATGCAAATCAAACATTGCGTATGAACCGTTCGCCATTTCAAAGGAAATGCAAATCTGATACTAACAAACAAAACAACATATGCAACGCGACGTGTGTTGCCGCCGGTTGTGTGTTCTAGTGAGTTTTAATTAGGAAACGAAAGAGAAGAAAAAAAACAAACAAAAGTATAATGATCTATCACCTATTCACCCTCTATTATGCTACTCCCTTTCTATCTATATATGTATCAGTATCGAGTTATAGTTACTGTCTGTGGCTTTGTGTGTAACATAAGCAAGATTCTATTTAGCAAGAACCCCAATGAAGGGACATTTGCTTCATGGCTTGGTAGAGACGACGACTCCCTAACACTCAAGATAATTGATGATTAATGACACTTGTGGTGATTGTAATATTTGCTGATATCAGTGTAAAATTAAAGCAAGGTTTTGTTCGGCATGAAAAATGCAGTGATAATCATGCATCACACACCCGGTTTATCGTGGAACATTTCTTGTTGTAGCATTACCAAATACTGGTAAAATAAAGCTATTGTCCATCATTCGTTTTGCTGTGATTAGTGCCTTTGTTGTGCCTGCGGGGAAAATGTAAACCATACTTTGAACATGCAGGAAGAACGATTTGCTCATTGCATATGGTTTGACGTAAACAGTTTGACGATAGTAAATGCAAAATATAACATACATATGAAGAAAGAAAAAATAGATTCAGTTCCCAATTTATAAGCAAGGTTTTGAACATTATTTAAATGTAATTTAACAGCATTGTTACTGTAAATTTCGCTGTTGTTACTGTAATAAATTGTGGTTTTGTTGGATTATACTATTGCTGTTGCTCATCAAATTAACCCTGGTAATAGTTCTACTCGATATGAATTTGCTTGATATCAGTTTTCTACCAATCCAGTTCAAGTTATACAAGAATTTCCGTTCCATCTTCATTCCTTGTCACCATTGTTTTCAATCCTTTTACGTAGCTTGTACGTACTATCGCATAAGTTATGTGACGATTATGCGATACCTTCTTTGCACCATATCCCTAGGAAACAATCGATTTTCGCTCATTCTTGATTTCATGATAAATTATCTTTCTTCCGTTCGCTCGCTCTCTCATGCTCGCTCTTCAAAAACACAGCGTGTTGTGACAATGTGATAACTATTAAGAATAACTGTTACGCACAAAAGCACCTTCATCGAAGGAAATGATGCTGGGACAGTTCAATTTGTTCTTCCGCCGGGGCGCTTCTTTACAGCCCAGCTCTTACCGATAAATCACACTGCGCGCGGGGGGTTGCGGTTCCAATCTGTTTGCATTGGTATACGACCTACCCCTTCTTGGGGTAGGGTTTTGCTGCGGATGCTGAAAACTGCTCCACACGCCGTACTTGATGTGTTACGCTCACGATGGAATATTGTTTGCCATTGAAACAGGTGCACCTTGTCACACAACTCTCGTTACAACACACCAAGCAGCTTGTTCTCCATGGCTGTATCTGTTAGATGGCTGGCATGCTGCTGTGGCCTCTGCATCAAAATCTTTGGATGGCGTTCAAAGAACGGGGCTCTGAGGTATGGCTACAATGCGATAATGCAACAATTCGTTTACTAATTATAGGAACAACAACGGTCCAACGGTCGATCCGCATTACTGGGCCTTGGCAGCAGGATGCGTTGGATGAGGATGGGGAAGGTGGTGAAATGGGGCGGGAGCAGGGAGGAAGGAGACAGAGGAGGGCAGCAAAATCGACGTTCTACAGACACGCGGAGCTTAGCTGTGCAGCTGGCTGGGCATGAACTGCGTTTGCTGTTTGTGCTCCCGGGCGATATGCCTCCTGACCGTGTTGTTGCGGGTAAATGTTCGACTACAGTACGGGCATGGCACGCGTATTCCCTGATGCCGCTGACGTATGTGCGCACGCAGATTCGTCTCGTAGCCGTACTGCCGATCGCATAGTGGACACTGTAGCTTTTTGCCTGGAACGCAGAGTAAACCTTAAATGAGTGATGTCCGTGTCCGCTCTTTGTACAGTGTTAAGGGCAAACAAGCCTACCATCCGCTGTCGTGACGCTTTCCCGCGGTGTGCTGATCATTCCCAACATATCAACTGATGGTATCGCCGCCTCCAGACCACCTTTCACATTGATGAATCCTATCGGTGTCGTTGGTGTAGACGGTGCCGATGACCTGAGTGGTGACTGGATGGGTCGCATTTCCATTTTCACACGCAAATCTTCCGCTCCAGCCTGCAACAAAAGAGAACAGCAGTTAATCACGTAAGCTCCAGCGCCTGCGCTGTGCCCAAGCTATGCAGCTACTGTTGCCATATCCGTACCTCATTGCCCTCCCGACTTTCGTGTTTCACTTTGTGATCCACTGAACCATTGTGATCGTTGCGATCTTCCCGATCCATAGTGTTTGAAGATACCGGTCCGTTACCATGGCCGTGGTGGGTTGTGCTGGGACTGTGATTTTCGTAACGACTAAAACAAAGAAACCGACAACCGTTTGAACCTCCATCGCAGACCGCTGCGTTGCCCGTCCGGGCAGACGAAATTGTACTCACTTGGACTGTTGCGGCGAATCCCGATCCGTGTGTATGGTGTCTGCTTCCGTTGGCGTCGCCGAAGAACCACTGCTGGACGGTCGATAGTTTTTGCTGCCACTTACCGGACTCCCATTACCCGCACTCGCCTTCCCATCCCGCAGCACACTGTCCCGCGTTGCTTCCTGATGCTCGTAGAACGGACTTCGCAGTGATCGTTTTCGGTTCTCGTAAGTGCCCGGCATATAGGACGACGGTTGCAGGTACGGGGAGAAACTGGATGCCGGCGTACTGCCACCGCCTCCTCCTCCACCGCCGCCGCCGCCTCCACCATCGCCTCGGTCGCTGCCGCGACCACCGCCGCCGCCGCCGCGATCCGTGCCACTTCCCCGATCCGCTCCGCTACCAACATTGCCCGTTCCGGTGCTGGCCGTGTTGCCGGATCCGTTTCCACCACTACTTGCACTACCGACTATACTGTCCGTTTCCCGCTTTACCGCTCGGTTGATCGATTCCAGCGAGGACGAGAGGCTGTTGCGCTGCTGGCGGCGAATGGCAGGTGATGGCAGATCGTTCGGTGGGCCATGGAACGGCGATTGTGACGGTTGGCTGGCATTCGCGCTCGCAAAGCGTCCATGTTCTGTTGTGAGTCCTTTGACCTAAAACGATCGTGTCACACAACGAAATGTTAACTTTGCTTCACAACAACCCGTTTCGACACACGTAAGCTTTATTTTGTCTTTAAGTTCAGCGTTTTATTGCAAAAACGCTCAAGAATGTACTCACCTGCAAGTTCTCAGCCGCTTTCAGAAAACTTTCCAGCGCTTTCTGTGACACGTGTACTTCGCCTTTGTACATAAACTCGAGCAGCGCGTGCATGTTGTCGGCCGATGTTGCTTCCAACATAACGCATATCTGTCCCGTGCCAACCGGGGCCCGTTCGAACAGGTCAGCAAAATTTTTCGAACATGCCGCTAGTATGACCTTGTGAGCATTGAACACGGTCCCTGGAATGAAAAGAAAAGGTAAAAAGATCAGAACCGGAATCAAGTGGATTTATTTATTCTGAAAACAACCAAAACTGACTAATGTTATGTTTTGCTATTATAGTTGAAGATCATTAATTTGTGTGAATTATGCGGTAAATCATATGACTCATGAGTCGATTCTCACAAGATTAATGAAGATTCATGAATCATGAATATTCTTATATTCGCTTAAATCTCTTAAAATACGATGATCTCTAACAATTCGCAAATGTTACTCATTACTCCAGCTTTCATTCATTTTAAAGAATTATTTAGGTAAAACCCATCCCTAAGTATTAGCTATTGTCGATCAAAACCCAAGTTTGATGGTAAGGTC
This sequence comes from Anopheles rivulorum, assembly GCA_018908115.1. NCBI lineage: Eukaryota > Metazoa > Arthropoda > Insecta > Diptera > Culicidae > Anopheles > Anopheles rivulorum. Next base: position 11,112,933 of record STHB01000003.1, read on the forward strand.
GCCCGGAAAGGGGCAACATTTTAATTCCAGCTGCAATTATGTTATCATCATTAGCCATCTCTCTAACACATGGTTTAGGTTTTGCAACTGGTGCGACGTTACGCGACCAGCAAGTATATTTAACATGCTCACTGCTTGACTGACTGACTGACCTATTTTCGTGTGTCTAATCTTACCACACACATATACATACTGACTGGCTGCTGCTACTGCTGCTACTGCTGCTACTGTTGTTGTGGCTTGCATCGTGCCAGTAATGCTATCGTGAATTCTTCGAAATTTTTACAACCCCAGCGTGCGCGCGAACGAAACGCACGAAGGAATCCATTCGTTCGCGCAAAACCCCAACGCTGGGATGCAGGCAGATTGTGTTGTGTTTTAATGCTTCCAAGAAATGAATCTTAGAAACCAGAGGAAAAAAACAAAACCAAGACGCATCAAACACAGGAACACCGAGCGCTGCCTCCAAACAACATCGCTATAAATAACTGCTTAGAACGGGCAGCAAACCGCACACAACAAACGCTAAACCGACCATGGTGCATGCATGGTTTGATAATGGGTCATGCGCGAGCAAGAAATTCGGTCACCCCAACGCGCCCCGCGGCCCGATTCGGTGGCGTTGTTTTTTTGGTACCAGAGAATGCATTCGATTTCCGACCTAATTCTGAACGTGTGTGAAAGTTGTTGTTTCTTTCACTCGTTGCTTCTGTGTGGTCATTGCAAGGTGGTTGGATCGTGGGGAGCGGAATCGTAACTGGTAACCCCCGTATCATCGGAAGACCTTGAAAATGAGCGCCCAAAAGTGCGATAGGCGGCTATGACATCATCATCATCATCATCAACAGAATCATCGTTGCATGGCGCAGCAGTGCTACAAAGCAAGGGAGTATTGGTGAGCAGCACGCACGCAGCATATTGGAAATGTTGGGAGCATATTTGTACAGCAGATGGCGCCATATCGAACCAATAAAACACACTAGCGCTGTACTACCATGGGAATAAAGACTTCCGGTGGTGCTGAATATGATTGTTATGTTAAACAAATTCAAAATTACTGAACATTAGTTATATATCGAACAGTTATATTTGCAATTGTTAAAGAAGTATACGAGACTTATTCTTACTTAAATAAAAAAATATCATATTTGGATTGTATTGCAACGCAATTTGCAATAACAAACTGTGAAGCAAACATTCGTTCGTACATAAATCCTTGATGAAGGTGTTAGTAATATCCACGCTTATTCAGAAAAAATGAGTGAATAAAATCATATCAAAGACTAAATTAATTCAAATTTCCACGAAGAGTTTTAAGAATTCTTGTGATTTAACTCACTCACAGTGAATTAAATCATTCATGAGTCATGTAACTCACGAGTGAGTTGTTTTCAGTTTTAATTCTTCACTCCGATTATCAACTCACACAGGCGTTGAAAACAATATGATTTAAATTATACGAGTAACTTAAAAAATAAGTTCTTTCTTACGTATATTTCGTACTCTTTAATTACCCAAAGAGTTGATACTTCCAACACTAGCGTGTGGTTTTCGCGGTTTTGGATTTGTAGAAAAACTGTTATCAGGACGTTTCTAACAATTGTAAGATAATTAAATGTAAATCTCTGAGATGGTAGAATAGTTACACTACTGACTTTGTGTTTTAACATATCCGACTGTTTGGAAATCTTCATTCTTCGAAATAGCCACAGCCAAAATACGACCGTGCACAACTTGCGTCATGGAGCTTCCTCCTTCAGGCACAACGCAGTTTAACACCAACCCTGGGATCGTAAAAGTGGTTGTTTACGTTGTGCAGTGTTGCGTTAGCAATGAATGCATCGGTTTTGTGCGATTGATGCAACTTGTGAAACATAGCTCCGAACGCGATCGTCTCTAGGTTCCGCATTTCATATCTTCTTAACTAGCCAAACAGTGAAAGTGTTTCACATCTGCACGCCCAAAAGCCGGGACACACATTGTAGCTCGTACGCCGTATTGGTGGTGACTTTCAATCTTTCAGTCCCAAACCCCCCGTCCAGCTTTGTCCTCTGGTGCGAACAGTGTGAACCATATCAACATAAAAGACTGTCCGCGTGCTAGGGCCAACGGTAGGGCCAACTCGAAATGGGGCAATGCATTGAGCAAAAGACCTTCTCTTCCGGTCGCGCACACGTGCTGTTTATGGTTGCATCGTTCACAGCCAAAAAGTAGGTCACGCACATTTCAAAGTGTGTCCCACAAAGTAAACGAAAAAGAAACACACATACGAAGCAGCGGCCATGCACATCTCCCTCCTCCAACTACCTGGTTCTAACCCAAAGGTCCCCAAGGGTTGCGTAGTTGCCCCGTGTGCAGCCCAGTTGCGTTCTTAATCGCTGCAATGCGCAGCAACACACATGCGCACATGCGTTAGCAACAGTGTTGTTGCCTAAACCTTCGGGGAGGGGTTTTTTTTACTGCGCTTTTGCTTCTTTCAATCCCCCCAAAAAAGCGACACTCACCAGAGTCACGGTGACTTCGCAATGCGGGGAGTTTTAGTGGGAACATTTTCTGGTGCATGTTGCGCATATAAAGACACATCGCACATTATATGCGTGTAACGAAACCCCATCTCTCTCTCTCTCTCTCTCTCCTTCTCTTCCTCAAAAGACACGCAGTCCAAACGAACGAACGAAATAAACCTTTTAAAAAGTGTGAAAAATATGTGTCACGCACAAACAAACCAAAGCATCTTCTTCGGCGTTTGGGTAGTACGAGCGCACACAAATACGCCCGGCGATGCGCTCCATCGTTTAATGCGTGCACATGACCCCCCACCCCCCCTCCCCGCCATGTTTGCTGTACCGCAATGCCATCTCTTTCACAAACCCTTGTACCATTTATGCTCGGCCTAACCGTTCTCGTTCGCCCCACTCGGCCCCAACATAAAAAGTCAACCACGTTAAAAGAGCACGACGCACTGAGGCAAACACGCACACGTAAACGCTTCTGCGTTTCGGCAACTATGCTTCACAGCCGCATAGATGGGTCACACATGTTTGTACACCCATACGCGGCCGATTTGAGAAGTGCGTTAATGCAGTTGGCATCACCGTTTATGTTAAGCGTCCCCCCTAAGATTGCGTACATGGTTCACAATGCACATTTCAATGGCGCAATTCGGACTTTGTGTCAATGGGTTTCTCAGTGTGTAATGCAGATGGTTAAGCTGCCAATCATGTGCAACATGGATTTGTACGAATATTTGGATATTTTATTTATGAAATTTACATCTAAATCTTTTTTAAACTATTTTAATTATTTTTAAATTCTCGTTCTTTTATTCAAAATCGAATGTTTGATGTTCTAATGGAAAATATGAATTGTTGATACTCGGGGAACTGATTAGTCCAAAAAGGGCGTGTGAGTTTTAGTTGATACTCAAGGCGACTAGAGAAAATTTGTTTAATGTTATAGTAAAGATGTAAAGGATGACCATTTTAGTAGTAAATTGCAGTTTAACAATGCCTCCTTAAAGGTAATTCCATCCATGTCAAAATATCCATCCAATGTTAGGGAAAAAGGTGAGACACTTATAGTGAGACCCAAATTCCCTCATATTGGGTACATTAATTTCCATTCCATGTCATCCTTTATTTTCTAGAATCTTCTCACGCAAATCCTTACGATTACGACAACAGCATCATCATCATCATCATCACTTCAATCAATTCACACTTTACCTTCTTTCCAAACCATTCATCATCATATTTCTTTTTTCGGCGGCATATAAATTCGAAAGTGTAAAAGCCGTCCTTAATCTTTAGCAGACAGTGCCCAGGCACGTAAGGGCAGGTCAGGTTTTGTTCGTAAATTTGATCCTTCCTATTTTGCTTCCTTTTTTGGTTACTACAACGGCCATGTCGAATCTTCCAAGGAAGCGACAAGCAAGTGGGCAGGAAGGTGAGGGGGGGGAGGAAAAAAGGCAAAAAAAACCCTTTTCCCCTGCATCATAACTTTTATCACGCGGATAATTTTATTCCTGTCTGTGCTGCTTGTTCCAATACGCCACCCAACACCAATTGTGGGAACCTTTTGTTGTTTTGTTTTGCTTTCGTATTTCCTTCTATTTTGGTTCCTTGCCGCTTTGGTTTTAGGTCGCAAACCCATTCATTTGGTGTGTGCTAGCACTACGTTTTCCCATTTTTGTTGTTGTTGTCCTCCTGTTAAAGATTCACAACAATCTTTGCGTTGCGTCGCCGGGTGCTGCTCGGGTGTCTTGTTGACACCTTTTTTTGGCCCTTTACAAACGCACGCAGGGGAAACGATTGTTTGGCCCGGTAAAACACCTCCCCGGCTCTGTGTGTGCCGCATTCGACCGAAAACCCGGGAGCATAAAAAAGGTTTTTTGCCAAATTCGGTGGAAAAATATTTCAAAACCCGCCCTGTCCATTTGCCTCTCCATTCTCCTCCCCATTCATATCCATCTCTCTGTCTGTCTACTCACTCTCTCTCTCTCTCTCTCTATGTGTTTATGCTGCTTTTCAATAGCCATAACTGACCACGGAAAACCACCTTTCAGTGGCGCTAGGACTAGAGCCCGTGCTTGACCCAGGCCGACCGATTTGATGGCGGTTCTTCCTTTTACAAACATCTCAGGCTCAGCTCATGAGTTCCCTCATTAATTTCATTCATCCGGCCTATCACAGCGGGTGGGTGGCCAGCCAGTGGCAACCAGACGGAAGGGGGAATTGGGCATTATTTGATTAATTTCCAACACCATCACCTACGAGCAGCATGACGACAGCAACAGAAAATCCATTCTCTTTTCCGTGTCAGTGGGTCGAAATGGTGCTAACGTACGTAAGACGTGACCGTGGTGCGGTGTGTGAAACAGTGGAGCAGTAATACATTTCCTTTAGCCCAAATCTGTCGAGCGTGGTTCTTTTATTTCGTCCCGATGGTTTTGTTTTGTCTGCGTCTCCGCTCATATCCTTCTATACATACAGCAAGAGAATACAACTTTCCGCAACAATGGATTAAAGCTAAAGCAATTAAACCAGTTGGATACCTCGTTTTTATCGATGCCACGATAAAAACATTCGCTCTTACACCAAGGAGTTTCAGCTTTAACGACAATCGCTTGTTTTTCT
>STHB01000003.1:11135709-11151224 GCA_018908115.1 Anopheles rivulorum
ACGATACGCATCTGTGAAGCACGAGGAAGCGCGCTAGGGAACGGCACGGCTTGCGGACCTGATAACGCACCATCCATCCCCGATTTTCCACATCCATCTATTTTCCGTCTCTAGTTGCGTTTTTTGGATTGCTGGAACAGCACTAGTAGAAGCAGTAGCAAAAACGATATGAAAAGCTGGCGAGTGGGACTGGAAAGGCGAAGACTCTTACTTCGGTTCGCTACCAGAGTTACATCTTGCTGATAAGAACACGACACAACCACGCACCACTTGGGAGAGCCTATCCGGAAAATGCTAGGCAAATGAATATCCCGTGGATTGCGCCTCACGTATATACAACACCCGTATATACATAAGGGGATGAGCAGCCTCCGGCGTGCTAATAAGGCCCGGATGCAGAACGGGCAGGGACAGACCGGACGCCTTTTTCCGAGAAGATTTTCACACCAATACCGCCCACACCACCACCGGTAGCCTCCACCCCCACCCCGCGAAACACTTGCTCGGACGACAAATAGAGCTTTTGACGACAAACCACCACCTTTGAGTAGGGATGGAATTGGAAGGAAGGGGCCGGAAGGGAGGAAGGTGGAAATAAATGAAAAACATGGTGGACAGGTTCAAGGATAGAGCGTTTAAATATGGAGCAGTTTTTGGGGAAGGGGTAAAAGGGAGGAACCAGGAGGGTATGGTGGGAAGCACGGGCAGAGTAGCGCAGCAGAAAACTTTCTCGTGTTTCAAAATCGTGTCGGTTTTTATCATTTCCGCCCGCGGCCAAACCCCGTACAGCAACTGTAACACTACTCTCTCCAGCACACTAAACCATCCAAAACACACACACACACATTTTGCCGGCACGCATCTCTTTCAGCCACCCACAGCCCCCTCCCCCTCCCATTGCGATCTGGTAGATTCGTCCTTGGCTATGGAGAGCACAACGGAAAGTGAATTTCCAGGGCAAAGGATTCATTATTTACCGCCTCGTGGCGCGCCCGTCACCCGGCTCCAGACCATCCCCCGGGGTGACGGTGTTAGATGTGCCCTGCGTTTCGCATTTTGCTGAAGCTGGAAATATCCTTTCCTCTGCCTGCCTGCCTGCTACCCACCCGACTGACTGATTCGTGTTGGAAAGTCCGCGCTTGTTCCGTGAAAATGCCTCTTCCTGTACGCGAACGTCATCTTCCCTCCTCTATCTCTTTCTTTCTCTCCCTCTCTCCCTTCGCATCACAATTCCTTTCCGACTCATCTCGCAATGAATCTACTTTCACTCTACGACTAAAACTTTCATCACCATGGCAGCAGCAGCAAAACTGTACAGAGTGCGGCCACTCACAACCGACATCCAATCGGAGCCGAGCGCGCACCCGATTTCGGAAGGATTCACATGATGGTTTGGTTGGTTTTGGGTTTAGTTTTCTTTTTTGTTCATAAATTCTACGTTTTTTTTGTTTTGGTTTTCTAAAATAATCCAGCATTTTCCAGCCCACCACCACCCGACTGCTCTATGCTCGCAACGCAGTCAGCGAATTTGTGTTGACGTGCGCACTTGTCCCAAAACTGCTGGCTTTCACTCTCGCTCTCGCGTGTACTGGCTATCGCTATCGAGAAGCCTAAATTGCTGGCTGGCAAAAGGTGGCCATCTATATAATTTATAAGTGGCGGATGGCTACGTAATACGGCGAACCCGATTCCAACCGAGGGAAGCAACTTTTGGTCCCGATTTACGTTTGGCATCCATCCACATTCCCAGCAGTCTGCGTTCACGTTCGGCAAAGTTTTTGGGGCCCTTTTTTCACTAATCGGTTGCGGGAAAAACCGTGTCAGTGTCACGAACTTGTAATTATTAAACATCGCACGCTTTGGTACGGGTTTTTCAGTGTGCAAATGTTAAATAGTTTGAACGTTCAATTGTTTTACGCTCGTTTTGTATGAAGATTTATGTTAGGGTTATGGTATACTAATATCTTTTTTTAACTAAATGCTTTAAATTATTTCTTTAACAGTGTAATTATTTCGTTGGGAATGCTTCAAATGTTTAATTATTCTTTATAGGAATTTGCATCATTTTTACAGGTTTCTGTTTCCAAAGAACTTAAACATTCGACCAAATGGCCTCAGGAATAGCCCAAGGAAACGCTCTGTACTGGTGCACTGTAAACACGCTTACAACACTTAAAGTCCCCATTCACTGCTCCACCAGCGAATGCGCGCATTAGCTTTAATCTCACCAATGGATAAGGCTAACCGCAGCAGTTTTCTGTTTTTACGATGCAAATGTAGGGCGCAATACAAGCGTCGAAAAAACTTCTGCCCAGCTCAGCACAAGAAATTATCTACTTAACTAGCGAAACTTGCAATATTTGCTTTGCCTGCGTGTCCACCGGTCAGACCGGCACACACTCACTCACACGAAATCTCCGCAATTGTCCACCAGGAATGGCAAAATACAGAGAGAGAGAGAGAGAGAGAGAGAGAGAGAGAGAGAGAGAGAGAGAGAGAGAGAGAAAAGCAAGCCACAAGATAATAAAAATTATCATAAATTCTATCCCCAAAACGACCTCGCGAGACTATCACGTGGTGAATTATCCAAACGCGCGAGCTCGGTCGTTGTTTCTGATACGGAGCAGCAACGAGTGCTGGAAGTGTGGAGAATTAAAACAAAAAAAAAAAAAACATCACCAAAACAGCGTTAGCTGTTGGCCACTTTTGATGGCAAGCTGGTGGTGGTGATGCTGGTTGAAAGGTAAAGGACGGACCGCGGGCACTGTGCACTATACCGCTCGCTCCAAAGATTCGCCAACACATGGATTGTCAAGTGACAACGCAGCCAAACACCGGTCCCCAAAAAAACATTATTAAATTTTAATCCTCCAGCTCAATTCGTTGCTCTCGCCGGCAACGAGCAATTCGGGAGGTTGGCTCGGTGGCCGGGCACCGATTTAGACAAATAAAGCGCGAAACACAAACTGGACACCACACACGTCGATGATTTGAAGCGCGTATTTCCGAGCGCCGGGGGGGGATTTGGGGACAAAGCATTTTTTTGTTTTTTTTTTTTTTCATTAGCCCTCGCTTTCGTCGTGGAGTTTCCACTCGAGGCTTCCACTCAATTTCCCTCAATCTCTCAGGTGATGCATGGTGATAGGTGGTCCTATACTCGCAAAAAAAACACACAAACTCACAAAAAAAAACCGGCAGCGAGTTAACAACAAATCCACAACGACAACAAGAAAATAAAGAATGGCGTAGGGAAGAAAACAAAACACAAAACAACACCAAGACCGCGGAAAAACACCATCCCCGTGTCACGGGAATGGGGTTGGTTATACCCGACCTTCAGACAGCATTGATCTACGGTCCGCTTCTGCTCATCTTCCACTCCACACGCAGCTGCCAAAGGAAGTCGCCAGCAGGAAACCGGAAACGCTGAGCGCTACGATGAGCAGACAAAACAGAGCATAACAACAACAAAAAAAATCGTCCAGAACCGAAGAACAAACTCCGGTGTGGAGTGATGGCTCAGTTTTTCCTTCACATTTTGCTAGCCTTCCACCAGACCACTCCTAGCTGCTGCGGAGAAGTGGATGATTTTTTAAATATATAAAACGACAAAGCAAACAAATGGCACTCCTGGCCGGCAACTGGGATGATAGGCATAGGAGCAGTAAGCATTAAAAAAAAAACACACAAACTCACAAAAAAAAAACCGGCAGCGAGTTAACAACAAATCCACAACGACAACAAGAAAATAAAGAATGGCGTAGGGAAGAAAACAAAACACAAAACAACACCAAGACCGCGGAAAAACACCATCCCCGTCAAGGGAATGGGGTTGGTTATACCCGACCTTCAGACAGCATTGATCTACGGTCCGCTTCTGCTCATCTTCCACTCCACACGCAGCTGCCAAAGGAAGTCGCCAGCAGGAAACCGGAAACGCTGAGCGCTACGATGAGCAGACAAAACAGAGCATAACAACAAAAAAAAATCTTCCAGAACCAAAGAACAAACTCCGGTGTGGAGTGATGGCTCAGTTTTTCCTTCACATTTTGCTAGCCTTCCACCAGACCACTCCTAGCTGCTGCGGAGAAGTGGATGATTTTTTAAATATATAAAACGACAATGCAAACAAATGGCACTCCTGGCCGGCAACTGGGATAATAGGCATAGGAGCAGTAAGCATAAAAAAAAAACATAACCACTCTGTTCGCCACCAGGAACGCTAACCTGCCAAGCAATGACGATGTGTGTCGCGAGAAAAATTAATTTCCGCGATTGTGACACATCCCCTGCCCGGTCTGTTCCCTCTAGCAGGTTTCCCCCTGCCTTATCATGCTAAATATTTCATCCGGGAATATGTTGCCCTTTTTCTTCCAACATGCAAACGTAGATACGTGGTGCGTTTGATCACTATGGAGCAATCTAGCAAAAAATGTTTGCGTTCTTCTAGTGAAATACACTAAAACATAAACAAAGAATTAAAATTTTCGAGAAACTGTACCTCGAAAATTATTTTTCCTTCATGATAGAATAAAATACTGTTCAATTTGATATTTGTTATCAAAAATAGTATCATTTTGAACATAAAAAGTACATAAAACAATGTAGACGTACTAACGCTTTATTGCCCATCATTTCCATGATAGCATGATCAAAGCATTTGCGAAAACAAAAACACGGGAACGTTAAACGCCATCCTACACAACAATTCTCCCTAACATATTTCCTTGCGGAAGGTCACCTATAGCACGCACGCGAATTCATGTACAAGAAAGCACACAACTGGCCGGTAACTGCTTTGCCGACAGACGGACGGTGACGGTTCGTTTCCATTCCGTCCACCGACAGCCGAAGGTTTGACCCTTGTTAGAAAGCACTCGCGTCAGAAGATCACGCATAAAGTATCAAACGAACCAAAAACCCAACGCTTCCGTATGACAATAAATCGCGCGAACCGCGCGAGTTATGCTACAACCCCCCACCCACAGCGAGCATCATCGCGCGATTGTGAAGCGCAGCCAGACCAGACCGCTACTACAGGCGGCAAGTTGTGTAGCAGTAGATGGTAAAATGAAAATTTAAAATAAATGTCTAATCCTTTGAAAATCCGCTTCACATTTCCGTTTGCCCAGTCCCATCACAGACTGGCTGTGCTGGCTGTGCGTGGTGCGAATGCTTTTTCCTTTCGATTAATCGCCAAACGGGCAGGATCCTGGTTAACGCAACGCAGACCCGGCGATGCGATAATGTCTACGTGCGGACCCTCGAACCCCGCTATCGTTGCGGACACAACGCGGTGTGTGCCGAAAATCGTTTCAAGTTCGAGCAACACACAACCGATGGTCATTTCGCTCCTAGCGACGCTCCTTCTTCATCCCTGGCACCGGTTCCTTTCAGTGCCAGGCTTACCACCTTCGCATAATGGTTGTTTTTTGGTTATATCCCTCAAACGAGAAAAAAAAAACCAGCAATACAAACATAATCCGTCTCCATTCCGCGTACGAATAGCCACTTACCTCCACAAACCAACGTGACATCTGTGAGTGTGGCGGAATCGAACAGGTTCGAGAAGGCCGCCGCTAGGTTGGATGAATAGTTGCTCCACTTGAGGCAGTACTGTTGCTGATCCATGTTGGTGCCGTTTGCCTTCCGTAGACACAGCGTACCGGACAGTGACGCTTCCCGTGATGAACGAGCGAAGGATGGAGTCAGAGAGAGAGAGAGAGAGAGAACAGGGCGCTTTATCACACACGCTGGTTCACCGTGGCACACACGCGTGTGTGGTAACGGAGTGATACTAAGTGTGCTGCACCGTCTTGATCCCGGATTGCTTAAAAGGAGGGTGCGCGATTTGATACCGTGGCGGCCGTCGTGCTTGCCCGTCTTATGCCGTGATGCTTGTTCGCTACTAGTTTCCTTTACGTTGCCACTATCCCGCGAACGATCTGTAAAAAAAAGGAAAAAAAGGGAAATAATCAGGAATGCAGGTTAGAAAATCGTTTACGAAAATAGCAATCAAACGTAACATGGAGCAGGACATTTCATTTTCCAACTCACAATCACAACTCGTGGAAGAGTTCGGGGGCTGTAAAACGAAAAGCTCAACAGCCCACCACCCCCAGTGCCTTTACACGCGTTCCACATAAATCTTTGATTTATCTTCGATCAGAAACCCATAGCGGTCGGCAACGTGGAAGCCGGTGTGCCTCCGATTCGGTTACATTTGAAACGGAAATAAAAACATCCTACCCACCTTCAAAAAAAAAAAAACAGACCCTGCCCGAACTTACAACAACAACCGGACGATAAATCTTGAATGCAAGGAAAGCGAGACGGATCTAGGGCTGGGGGGGTTTGGGAGGGCAGGAGCAAAAAAAAAGCCAGAACAGAATAAAACAAACCATCCATTAAAATGATGGTAGGTTGCTTCACAGCGTGCGTACCAACGCACTTTGGGAAACCAGGCGGGTGCGCCAAACGCAAGGATCTCCGTTTTTTTCCTGTTTAAGGAAAGGCTAGTGTAGGTGCACGCCGATTTTTGTGGCTCGGTTTTTTTTTTTGTGGTTGGCGTCCTGAAACTGGCAAGGAAACAGCAGCTACCGCAAAACAAATCCTGCGAACTCGTAAAAACGTGTGGCGCGATTTAGGTGCCGATCGATTTTTGTCCTTTTGACGTCAGGGCTTTGTCTGGGTGCTTTTGCGGGAAAAATACAACAGCACACTAACTACATCTATTCCAGGTTCGATTCATCAACGGTAAATCGGAACGGTTTGAAACGGTGGTTAATTGTTTAATTTTACATTTTAAAAGTAATTTTTGTTATTATTTGATTCAGTATAAAAAAACATCATGATAATGAGGATCGCTTCTATTTAATGTGACTAGAACTTAATATAAACACAAATTTAAATACATTTACTTTGCTTGTTGAATAAACAAGTAGTAACGTGGTACCACAGCAGAACTTACTCTTGTATTTTATTTACATTTAGACGAATTTTAAGACGTATTATTGCATCATTAAGATATCCAAACTAATCTCAAAATGCACCAAGAATTAGAAACCATTCATATTTGTCTATTTTTTCACGTTTTCCCTAACGTTCCACCATTGTCTCATCTTGACAGTTGGGGCTGTCAGGCCGCAACGGCCTAAGTATTCTTTTGACAAAGTTTTCGTGAAACGCTGAATCGATTGGTAAAGTTTGCCGAAGAAAGGATCTTCCCTTGCGACATAGTTTGTGCAAATATTTTAACTTTACAGCCGTAGTTGAGCAGTGTTTGTGTCCTCTCACTTGGAACGAGTGCAGTGGACAGCTGCGCGGTTAACACGAGAACTGAGTTTTTAAACATTTGTATTTGTTGTGTAAATTATTACGCTTTGGATCGGTCAGCGTAAACGCATACGTCAAACTCGTCGATCGCATGACGTAAACGGGTTGAGAGCCAACGGGTTAACAGTTACATGTAAATAAAGTGAGTTGCGAACAATCCAGAAGACCACGAGGGTTAAACTTTCGTTAAACATAGTGATATTGAGAAAACCCGTGTTCTACACTATTGATAGTTACTTTAAAAACAAGTTTCAAGATTATGTCTTAATGTATTTTAAGACGTTTTTAAGACTACACTAGAATTGTTTAACCATAAATATAGAATCTTGAATGTTGAGCTTCAAAAAATGTTTCTAGAGTGTACATTACCACCTTAAATTAATTGATATTTCATTCATCGCCACGTATCGGTACTAACAACCTCCTCTGAGCCATCACGCAAAGTTTGTCAAACAATTTGTTTTTTTTTTTTGGTTATCTTTGTTCCTCACCCTCCCTTCTCTCTAACTCCACTTTTTCCAACCCCTTTTGGCTCTAAAAGCTTAATATGGCCGGAAAGAATGCAGCATGCACAAATACCATGCTAATTAGCAAACGGCCCGTCACCGTCACCAGGACCCATTCTTCCATTTATTGTTTCCATCCAGGGTACCGCGCTTTTAATGATGGAAATTAGCCTCTTCTAATGCGAATGGATGTGCATAAAATTTACATTTCCTCTTTTTTCTCTGGTGTGCGGTTTTTTATTATTTTATTCACACGATGCAGTTTCGGTCCAACGTATTATACAAAAAAAAGAAGCGAAACAATCACATTCGTGGTTTAATGGATTTAATGTGAGTGTCTCTTTGTTTTTGTTGGTCACTGTTTTGCTGCTTTGCTATTTGTTTCCCTGTTCCGACCAGGTGTGGCACACACATGTTAAAGAGGTACGCGCACGTTCGCGATGCGTGTTTAATTAATTTCAATAACACACACACAGCACAACATACAAAAACAAAACCAAAAAAACCCACCAAAAACCGGACAAACACACACAAAACATCAATATGCAACAAAATGTTCACCGTCAGCATAGTGAGCCAGCTCACTGTCGTGCCTCCCGCGTCTCATTTCAAACAACCCCCCACCCCCATGTTCCTTCTCCCCAAATAACCCACCGCAATGCAACGCCACACGGCCGCATCCGATCCGGAACGCACTTGCGTTCGCACAACAGTCGCGCACACGGCTGCGTGCCGATGCAGCCGAAGCTGTCGAAATTTCGGTTAAATAGATTTGACCTACAAAAAAACAACCCGCCCCCCACACCCTCTCTATGGTGGGCCAGCACTGTACGTGCAGCGGTCCGGAGGTTATGTTTTTATTTTCCTCCCACCCCACCTATCGCATCGCGAATGAGGGGGGGGGGGGTTCTTTTTGTCGACGGGGAATGGTTCGGGGCAACCCGTAATGGGTACATGACATCAAATGCTGTTAAATAGGGAAGAAGGGAAGGATGTAAGGGTGCCGCCCGTGTGTGTGTGTGTGTGTATGTGTGTGTGTGCTACCAGTTGCCGCTTCCGCCCTCTAAGGTCGTTTAGCAGTGCGTTACTGTTCATAGGAATGCACTCGCAGAGTAACCTTTTGCAGGGAGGCTAACTAGTACATGCACAAAAAATACTCATCAGTTAAAGTACTTAAAGTAGTTAAACATTTCTACTAATTAATGCATTTATCATAAATAGCAAACGCTTGTCAATCCACGGTTCAAGTCAACCAAAAAAACCTGCATTGGTCAACAACGTGCATCACCTCACACAACAGAACCATCTCGGTTCACCAAAAATGGAGATGTGCTTTTTTGTTGTTGTTTTTCTTGTGCCTGTACACCCCACCTCATCACACTATTCAAATTGGTGGCTATTGCATTCCTCCTCCTCCTCTCTCCCCCCCCCCCCCCCCCCCCCCTCCCTTCCTCCAGGCACGTTCGTTTTTTGGTGGGACAAATGCGCTAATCAGCAATTAAAAATGCATGAATGCTCTTACCGCACGGGCTGGATCGCGCTGCAACGCATGCATGCATATGCCCGCTGCTTGTGTTGCTTGCTTGCTTGCCTGCGTGAGCGTAGAGCGCACGCGGCGGACGCATCCGACTAGCAACGAAACGAAACATCAGCCCTCAGGCCTTTTTTTCTTTTTGTTTCGTAAGCGACGGTTGCATTCGCAGGTTCGTTCACACTCTTTCCGTAGTTTTTTCGGGTCACATGTTCGGGTGGGTTCACAATTCTGTCGCAGCACTTCGGTACGCACCAAAGGTATAATGCATGCCATCGCCGCCACCACCATTGCCTGCTGCCACAAGCAACTTTTTGCCGAAATTTTTGATGGGTGGCTTTTGTTTTTTTTTTTTTGCCAGCGCATTGGGCACGAATTTGTGCATCGATGCCAAAACTGCCTGGGCGGATGTAACACCTGCCGACACCTGTGTAAGCCGGTGCCGTGTCGGAAGTAACGATGCCCCCAAAAGCGGAAAGCTCCATTGACGAACGTTCTATTCATTTTGGTTTGTTTGTCTTCTGGGTGGGTTAATTAAGCCAAAACAAAACCAATGTGTTCCGAGGATGTCTATAGAACTATATTGTCTATATATTTTGTACTGCAACTGATATTCTGTATAGCTGACTCGTAACATAGTAGATTGTAGAAGTACATTTTTGCATAATATGTTCAAATTTTGCTCCATAAAATCCTATTTATTTTGCAGAACTCTAATAAAAGTTCTATAGAAAGTGCGGTTGATTGGGGTGACCCGGTGGTGCACTTGGCAACGGCGCTAGATCCCTAACACGACCGGATTGGGTTCAAATCCCATTCGGACCGTTCCCCCGTAGTGAGCACTGACTATGCAACTATGTGGTATTTAATAGTCTAGTAAGCCATTTTGATGGCCGGCATGACCTGGCATGATTATAAATAGAAGCCAAAAAAGAGAGGGAGAGAGAGAGAGAGAGAGAGAGAGAGAGAGAGAGAGAGAGAAAGTGCTGATTTTTAAATATAATTCCTAATAAGTGAACGTACTGCCAAATAAACGAACAAAGATAGTTTGCTTTAAAAAAAATTAACATGAATTATTTTGGAGTTTCTACGGGCAAATTACTTTTCAGCGGATTAATGCATATTTTGTATAGATTACAAATTTTCCAGAAATAATTTTTTTTATATATTTATATAGTTTAGGAACTCTTTTGCTAAAACAACCATAGCAGCTGCATCTGACAGCGAATTGATGCACCAACCCAATAGGCGCAACAAAAAAAAAGCAATTAAAAAACGGGATTTTTTTGTTTTAAACATTCTACATAATCCACCCTTATATTTCGACGATGTTACGATAGCATACAACATTACAAAATGCATGCACTGCATACATTTCATTTGTTGGAAGGAAGGAAAGAAAAAAAAACAAACCAAAAAACCATTATACCACACTCAGTACGCTTCTTCTAGCACCAAACGGTGGTTGGAGTAAGGAAAACCGAACAATAAACCGTTTTGTAAGAGCCCCCCCCCCCCCTACACTTTCCATGAAAATCCTATCACAAAAAGGGAAAATAAAAACCAAAACAGTTAACAAAAGCCCCCACCCGAAACCAGCCAATAAAGCGCATCTGTGCAAGAAGCTGCATTTGACTGGAGAATGCTGGCCACCACCCTTTTGCAGGAGAGGAACGTAAAAAAAAAACAGGAGGCGTCTACTGCTAGTCCCGTAGAGGGAATGATACGAATGAAGGCTCATATCAACGTAAAAGATTCATTAATTCATGCAAGAAAGTGCCGACGTTAGCAAATGACGGCTAGAGAACCGTTTCACCGTGGTGGCCACCCCGGGGGTGGGAAAACTTGCATTAGACATCCCACCCACCAACAGCACACCAACAAACAAAAATGGACTGCAGTGCACAAACATGGTTTAATTCTACAGTATTTTGGTTGCCAGACCTTCCTTTCTTTACGGTACACGTACGGTACGTTATACGAGGGCCGTGTCCCTTTATGCAACGGGCATTATACGTACGGTCCTTATCCCTCCTAGAATCACTAACATCGTACCACTGGGCTTTCTTACATGCCTGCATAATGGATGGTCCCAGTGTGCATGGATAGATTGGCAAGCTTCTGCAACGGCCGATGACGGCCGACCACCATCGTTCTGGTCCGCCATTCTGTACGAGAAACCGAGGATTTGCTGCACTATTTTTTCCCCCTCGACTCTTAATAGAATACTTTTGTATGTGGCTGTTTTGGAGCTCTAGTTCCAACAAAAATAAAGAAGGTTTGGTCTGTTTTTTTATTTTCCCTTAGCAAGCCACCTCCACCAGACGAGGATACTGTTCCTTCGAAAACCCAAGGTTCTGATGCAAAACGAAGACGCATAGGTTACACAATTTATAACCGCACACGCACACTCGCTCATCCTACAGCTCCAGCATTTTCTGCATGCGTTGGCCTTTACATAAGCAGCTGCAGCGCACAGTGAGGAAATGGCTATTACCAAGGCACCGACGAGTTCACCCCAATGGCAAACAACTCCACGTATACTGGCGTCGTAAAAAGAAGGTTGTTGGAATTCCAAGAGGACAAGTGTGCTCCACTTCCAGCGTGCTTCCGTTTCTGCTCCACACATTGGAACGGTTGCACCACACAACACCGCATCGGTCCTAAAAGTCTGCAATCTCCTTCTTCAGCGTATTAGTCACAGCAGTAGTTGTAGGGCTAGAGTACTGCATAAAATTAAGTGTCCCACAACTGCTGCTACTGCATGCCCGGCTGCCGTCCGTGCCGTGATTATCCTGCAATAGTGAAAGTGAAATCGTAAAACATTCGCCACCCACACCCACGGTGGTACTGGTGGTGGTGGTGGCCTTCCTGCCTTGCATTTTCCCTCCCATCGCTTTGTGCGATTATGCGCAAATGCAACCACGTTGCCTTGTGTTGGGAACTCCGCATACTTCCACTCTCTCTCTCTCTTCTTCTCTCCCTGTTCCCTTTTCCTCTGTGTTCCTTAAGGGCGGTGAATTCCACAATTTCCCTTTCCGGTGCACCGTCGGAAGCGAACGGAACACCGACAAAAAGTAAAGCTGCATGCAATGTGCGCCATTCCTCCATTCTGCTAGCAGCCAGTGGCGCAAAAAAAAAATAACAAAATCCAAATGGTGCACCGTTTCACTTTCACTTTCTTGCTGGTCGTTGGCTTTTCGCCGAACACTCCCAATGCCACTGGGGAATAGCAGGGAACAAAACCCCCCGCCACATGCATATAACATAATCAGCAACAGTGGCAGAGCGTGTGTGTGTGTGTGTGTGTGTGTGTGTGTGTGTGTGTGTGTGTGTGTGTGTGTGTGTGGTCGGTCTGCTGAAAGGAACGGTCTGAAGAAGGTCTGTTACGGGTGTCGATTGCATGAGGCTAAACCCTCAACCTGCCCATTTTCATCCTCCCAAGCAGAGGACATCCTTGTTACTCGCATGCACCAACGAGAAGTCTCTGATGCGTCCTTTACACGAAACCGAACAACATGCACCCCACACGCGTCCACACGTGTAAAACCTCGGGCCAGGTATTGATTTTACCGTACCGTACACACCACCCGGCCGGACCACCCACGAACGCATCCTAGATTGCCAGCCCACCATGCTTCTCATGCTCTTCTCAGTGGCATGCAGAGGATTCTGGTATTAATTTCCACCACACTGCTGCAAACCAACCTACTGGATGGTCCCGGCACCGATTTTACGACCCAGCACCACCCTAACCACCACCAACAACAACACCATCGAACATCGGCCTGCAGCAGTTTTATTGCGTTGCGTTGCTGGTGCGTTACTCGTTGCGCTTCTTGCGCACAAGAATATGCGTTCGTAAAACAACAATCATTTCCCCCTTTCAGGGTAGGCGTCAGCTTTCCTCGAAGCAATTTCGAAAGGAACTACCCTACCCTCTGCAAAAAAAGGGGCGAAACGACGACGACGTATTTGTTGGGTTGTGCGTTTGCGAATGACATAAAAAAGGGTTAAACGCATTTCGTTGCTGATATAAGAGAAAATTACTACCTAACCACTGCGAGAGTTTAGCAGTTCGAGTGTTCCTTGTACCTCGGCACCTTTTTTCCTGTGCGGCTATATGCCAAAAACCCAATTTAAGGTGCCTCCGCCATGGTGCACGAGGCACCGGAACAGATAGGGAACGTCGAGCAAACGCTTAACGATGGCCAGCGGCAGCACATAACAAAGTGTAGTAAAATGCGTTGCACTACACAACATGCCTGGGCCTGGGTGATCTCATTCCGGACGTCAGCGAGCAATCTTCTCCTACGCAAGCCCCGTTGTACCTCTGGTACACAGCGCTAAATGTGTTGCTTCATAAAACTGCATTTTATCGTTTGTGTCCTTAAAAACATAAAATTTACACCCTCTTTGGGCACGCAGAGCGGTAAGCGAGAACGAGAACGAAGTATTCCTTAGAGACCTGGGAACGGAAGCGTCCATTTTGGTGGATCGGGATTAGATTTTTGGATGCAAACACCAACATCAAAAAAAAAAGAACAAACATTATCTGCATTTTGCGTAACACTCGTGTAAATGTTTTGTTGTGGAAGAAACTGCCTTGTCCGTGTTTTCCCCTGGAGGAAGATTGTGTTTGGTTTCTTCACACAACAGTCAAAATACAACATTTATCTGTCAACAGATATCGCTGTAGACGGTTTTAGTTATTGCAATCAGGAACATTTTCGATGCAGCTTGAAGAAGCCTAAAATGGGCAAAGGGACTTATTATGGAGTCGCCCAGTGATTTTTTTGTACTCTTTATCTGCATGCACAGTAGATGCGTTTGAAGATTGTATTAAAAAGGTAATTTCCAAGATCAAAAATTATTATGGCGAATTGTGGAGATGCGCGTATCTCGAATATCCGCGGATGTCGACTACAGAATACAGAACAACAACTCTCCAATCAAGGAGAATGTTGTATTTTCCTTCATTTTACATTTTATTTGTTTGCTTGACGTTGTTCCTAGAGGACAACAAGACTCGAGAACTTGAAGAAATCATTCTTCTATCGAATGAAAGTCTCCAGGAATATATGTTTTAATAACAAATCCGTTGCCAATTCTACTTCTGCAGGTCGGATCAACCAAATCAGAAAGAAATGTTCACTAGGAAAGGCAGGATATTCCTGGAACGAAACAATAAACCAAAACTCACGTTTCGAACCAAATTGTACAATGCGCTAATGATGTACGGCTTCCGGCCATTTCTGCGAGGATATTGTAAAACTAAATGCAAAATCAAACAATTCGCGTCAATAACCTTAGGCAAGAGGTGCTTTAAATCTACAGCCAGACAATCAAACAACAGGCACTCTCGATCGATAGCATTTCTCTTCAAACCTACAGGACACATACTCCATCCCAATCGATCTTCGCACTGATCGGTTGGACAATGCAATAAAAACATCTCAAAACAAACTTCCCTAAAAAGCGGGCAATAACCATAACCAGCAATAGCTATAGCAACGACTAACAAAGACCCACTCACGCACTCACGCACTAATGAGCGGACGTTGGAATGGATTTTTATTTGTGCCCGGTGCGGTAGGTTCTAGTTTCCAGGGAGTGATGTAGCACTCCCGTCCAAAAGTGGTGTTATTATGGGGTTTTTGCTCACGCACCAAAACTATACGCACCACAACATCATTGCTGCAACGGGATGATGATGCTGCCGACACGGAATTGCCGGTCCAAATCACTCGTTTATTGCAACACCCATAAACAAAATGGGGAATGGTTTAATAGTTGCGGTTCGATGTTCGCTGTTTTAATTTTTCTCTTTTTGCTGGACGAAATGAAGGAAATCGTACAACTTTACACCATCCACATCAACGCACGCACGCATGCAATTTTCGTATTGTGTTTTGCAAGAATTGATTTTGCGGATTCGGTGCCTTTTCGCGTACAGCAACAGTCAATTCCATTTACAGCAGGCCCATAGTTGATGATGAGTCCAAATCTTCTAACCTCTATCTGCTGCTTGCATGAAAAAGTGTAGCTTGGTTGACTTTCTTCCCTTCCTCGAATTTGAAAATTCGCTCGCCAAATAGACAAAGAAGCAGTAACAGCAAACAAAAAGACAAACGCACACGCAC
>STHB01000003.1:11170878-11190282 GCA_018908115.1 Anopheles rivulorum
TTTTGCATAAGAAACATGTTTGTTTTTCTCCTTTTTTTCTAGGAAATAATTTCCATGTACGGGGAAGTACACTCACCCCAATCAGTGGGTTCCAATCTGCAGCGACTAATCGTCTCATGCTGGCTGAATGGATAGACGAAAGACGAATCCGAATTTTTGGTACGAATCAAATTATTCTTGAGCTTCGTTGGAACCCATTAAAACGTCATGCTAAAAATATTTGCTTCCTGGCAGGAGAAGGACAAACAGAGTTGCATACGAACCCGTCCCGACAAATGCTCGTTAGCTTACATCGCAGCACAAGCACATGCCACACTCATCAACCAGTCAGCCATCGCAAACCGTCTGGCAGTGATGGCAGAAGCCGAACGATTGTCGCTGTCACTTCTTCCGGATTGGGCCGTACCTGCAACGAAGCAACAGTGCAAAACCAGACATGAAAATGCGGTGGACACCAATTTATTGCCATTACTCGGGGAGCTTGTTTAAAAATAAATGCAATCGTGTGCAGGGTGCTTTTTGCTTCTCGTAAATAAGGCAAGCGAATGGCATGATTCTTAGTTCGTTTCTTTTGCTTCGTTGATGAAATCATCAACGTCTCGAGACGCAGACAAGTGTGATTTTCCTTTTTTCCTGCTGCTGCTGCTGCTGCTGCAGCTGGTCTGCAGAGCTGCGTAATACGATTTCCCTGCGCGCCATATGATTGACATTGAAAGTGAAAGTGAAAAGCTGAAACCATTCGGCGCCACCATAAGACGGATGCAAACGATTCGGCGAAGAATGCAGCCAGTTTCCGCCGGCAAACCCATTACGACCATCACGACGCGATGGACGATCGCGAAACTGCAGCGCCAACTGCAGCAAACTGTGCGCAGGGCGCGAAACGAAGAGTGAAGCGTGGAACGAAAATACTCCCCCAGCTCACGCTTAATATGTGCTGCACACTGTGAATGAACGAGCTACTAGCGAGTGAACCAAAAAAACAACACAAAAATGCACAACGATATTACGTCGATGAGTCGCTTGGCAATGGGGAGGGAGTTTTTTTTTTGTTATTTTGTTTATCTCATCTCATCCACCGCTATTTAAACTTGACCATGAAAATTTCAGACAAACAAGCAAACTCCCCAGTAACCGTGCCCCGGGGCCACGGGGTTTCGCTTTCGCTTTTCTGTGTGTGTGTGTGTGTGTGTTTGCCTTCTTATCGGTTCCACCGGTTTCGTGACATGGCGGCGGTGCATAACATACGACCATTTTGTATAATGGGGTATGCGGTTGCATCTAACCGCAGTTACTAAGTTGCATTCGAGAAGCGAGAAAAGAAATTTAAATGTGTATTTTTATGAGTGATATTTATAAATTTGTTCCACAACGAATGATCGCAACTACGGGAACCGTTTATTTGATTCAAGAAACAGTTTATTCAGAAAAGTTTTCAAATAAAATGATATCAATTTAACCTTTTCTTGATTCTTACAAAGTTAACGTGAAACTAACGTGAGCAGAATATGTGATAAAAGAAGCCTTTAAAAATAGGGACGGCCCGGTGGTGTATTTGACAACGGCGCTAGGTTGCCAACACGACCGGACCCCGTTCAAATCCCATTCGGACCGTCCGCCCGTAGCACGGTCTGACTAACCTGCTACGTGGTAAAATTAGTCTAATATGGTTCTAAAAATAAATAAAACAAAAAGCTTTTAAAAATTCCAGAACAAACATTTCAAGGTGAAATTATTGTTATCTCAAAATTATCCACTTTAACATATAAACCATCTAGAAATTGTGACAAATTGCTCACTTTATTTCGAGCAACCTTGTAAGCCACATGTAAATGTCCATTCGATCGAAATGGAGGCGCTTGGTCAAGATGAAATTTTTGGCTTAAATTATGGAACAAAATAATAGGTTTTATAACTTTCTTCATCTGTTTCAATAAACGTTTAAATGTACGAAAAAAAAGTGTTCTAAGTACAAATATTATCACAAAAAGATGCATTGTGAACAGCAATAAATACTCATGATAATGTTTGTTAAATTATTTCCTCATTTTTATAAACAATTTATAGTAAATTTAATTTATAAATAATGTTTAAGAGCAGCAAACACTTGACAAATGTTTCATTTTATGTTCTACAAACAAACATTTTATTAGCAGTGTTAAACAGACGGCATTTTCTTTTTTTTGTTGGTTAGAATAAATTCTTGTTAACGTTTCCTTTGTTCTTTCAACGAAACGTTGCGTCATTCGCTCTGCATAACTACAAGCGATGGAAGAAAAAAATCATCATCCATTGTGCAACCGATAATCAGTAACGAAACATCTGCAAACAGGAATAATACTAATAAAAAACCCCCCCACCCCCGACCAATACACACAAACACAGCCAAATGTCCATTCAACATTCTCAGTCGCGCACGTAAAAAACGTTGCCTGCGCCTAGAAGAAAACATACAACACGAGTGCAGCGCGCACCGAACCGAACCGATGCTTCCAAGACAAAACCACCAAGGACCACCCGTGTGGGAGGGAGGATCGGGAGGTGTCATCCGGAGGAGAAGGAAGGGGGGAGGGTGCGATATCGCTTCCCCACCACATCACGCGCGCTCCTGGTTCGTTTTCTTGCTCGCGCTGTAGAAGGCACCTCCAACGATCCTGTGCTCCTGATCGTGCTCTGCACTGGCCTGAAATCCGATGCAACTGCCCGGGACGCACAGTAGGGCAAATAAAAAAATAAAAAAAAAACACACACACACATCCCCATCGTGCGAAACACACATTCATTCCTTGGCCTGGCTGTATAGATAGATTGGCCAACAAATAGCAGCAACAGCAGCCAAAAAATAAAAAAAAGGGTGGCCCACAAAACCCGCAGAAACGGTGTCGATGCAGCTACACCGAGACCTACAAAAGCGCGAATGACGCTGCGCCGCGGATGTCGGCCAACGTTGCGGCCACACGTATGCGACTGTGTCGGTTTGAGCGGTGTGCGCATAAAAATAAACCACATACGGGTGCTGTTGTGCGCGCTGCAGATTATTCTTTCGCGGGACGTTTCAGTGTGTGTGTGTGTGTGTGTGTGTGTGCGTGGTTGTTAATGAGCGCAGCGTTCGGTTCCGAAGACTTGGTCCGTATGCATTCGTCTAATGGTCCATGCAAAATGCTCATTTGTCGGTGTGCGTTTTTTGTTTCGTTTTGCTTCTTCCGCGCCATGGGAAGCTTAGGAACGGTTTTGTGTCGTTTTGCTTATATCAGTTTTTTTTTCTCTCTCTCTTTTGGCCATCAACAGACCTCATTATCGCCCGAACGAAAACAGATCTACCAGCGGCATGGCAGGGCCCGCGGGCGTTGCAACTGGGTGGCGAATGGAATGGGAATTGAATTGCAACCAAACAACAAAAAAAACAAAAACACCCCAATGCCCGCCCGGTGCCACACGGATGCCCCAAAATATGTGTCAGTGGGATTTTTGGGGAAGGTTTGTTTGAGTTTGAAATTTCGTGTGGGTTGGCTGATATTCTTTCTTTACTCTGTGCGTGTGTGTGTGTGCGTATGTGTTGTTTATTCTACGTGCGTTGTTTGTGCCCTCGGTACCATATCATCCCTACCACCTTGCCGCGTGTCGCGTTATCTGCTGCTTTATGGCACGGCCGATGAGTGTGTGTGTGTGTGTTTTTTTCGTATTATTTAACTAAACCACCCGCTTCCTCTCTACCTCCCTTTACCATCCCACACACCCCTTTTCGCCGCCCTACCAAGCTAATGCATTTCGAGGTCATTTCGCGCGTCGAAACAGTTTTTCGGCGCGTGCATTCAATGGTGCGCCACAAGACGATGACGACGGTAGAGTGTGTGTTTTTTTATTGTTGTTGTTGTTGTTGTTGTTGTTTACGTAACATTTGTGGCCAGCTTGCGCATCTTAAGCTAGCTCGTAATATTCGCATCTCCGTAGCGGTGGAAATGACGTGCTGGGAAAATTAAATTACAATTTGTATGTTTTGTGTTGTTGTGCGTTTATTGTCGTTCTGATACTTTTAGTGTTTAGTGAATATTTTGTTTTCTTTAAGAATTGAAGTATTGCAGTTTTTAAGTATTTTAAGTATTGAAGATTAAATTTACAACTCTATTTGAAGATTATAGAAATAAACATACTAAATATGGTTTTGGAGATGGAAAATGATACTATAACCGAAAAACATTAATTCTTCAAGAGTAATTACCGCTTGGCAGTGATGAAGTATTGTTTGGCAAGGTACAAGCATTTCTTAACTCCACACTATTGGAATTGGCTCGCCGTGTATCGATTGATCGATTTCCATTCAGATGCACTTGATGTGTACGGTGAACCATTTTTAAACCATTTTTTAAGTGGAAGTTTCCAATAGATCTCCGGCAAAAGATCACCACCATCACCGACTTGGCTGTTACGTTACGATATTATCTCCCATAATTATTTCTACCCCCGTTCCCTCCCTCCTCTTCCCTTCCTCTTCCTGCCCCGCATCTCCACAGGCTCATCTTCACGTACCGAGGTGAATAACAAAACATTTTCTTTCGTATCGCCAGCTTGATGGTTCTCAAATCATCTCGGCTGGAAGAATGCACTTTGTAAGGTGGGCTTTCTCCTGCACCGAAGGGGGTCGATTCCTTGCCGGCTAGAATGCCCGATTCCGTAACGCAACTCACACGCAAGATTGATGGATTTCTAGCATCCCTAATGCCCTTGGCATCATCATTTTCCAGTTGTTGTGTTTTTTTTTTCTCATTTAGTCTTTCCACCTTTACTCTTCCGTCGATCATCCCAGATCATGCCAGTGCAGCTAGGGAACGCACTTGCTCCGCAAGTTGCGCCGTAATCGGTGCATGTTCGAACCGTGAGGGCACACGCTTTCGTCGATGAATGGTAGTGAGAAAATAAAAAGAGTTAATGTGCACAACGTTCATTCCCTACGATCGGACAGAGAATTTTCTAGCCTAGTGCGTACAAAAGCTGATCCAGAATGTTGTGCACCTTTTTTATAAAGATCGAAAACGAAAAAAAGCACACACACACACGGGTACATAAACGAATCAACTGTCCAAAAGCTCGTTGACCTTCCTTTCGCTTAGACCTTCCCAGGTTCGAAAAATAGAGGAGGTAGATAGAGATAGAGAGAGAGAGAGAAAAAACAACCCGTAGACTCAGGAAATAATTAAACACGATTATTGTGCGTTAATGAAAGAAATTGGACAAAACGCGCCGTAACCGTAAGCCCGGCGTATATGCATACAAGGAACTATGGCGTGTGCTGCACCTTGCAAAAGGTTAGGTAGAACCCGGAGCGGACACCGCAGGCAGGGAAGGATGGCCACGCAGGTATAATCGGCGCATCGCGCGCACCAAGCAAACGAAGGATGTACCGAAAGCGCACCAACCGCACCAAAACATAACGAACGAAACGTAACAAAAAGAGATGAAATGGAGAGAATGGCTAGAAACGGGACGAAGATACGGGGAGATGATGATGAGAATAGATTACCTCCAGGGAATGCAGGGAAGGAGGGTTGTTGGCAGTGCCAGAGACCTGAAGATGCATCGAGCCTAGCTGTTGTACCGTGCTGCGTAGAAAATCGTGCATGCGGCTCGTAGAACCAAGCGGACCAAGCGGGCAAGGTGGACAAGATGGAAGAAGCGGGAAGGTAATTATGCGCCTCAGTGGTCAGTTAAACGGATGGATGGATGGAGAGATGGATGCGATCGGTAGATTGATGGAAAGGAAGAAGCAACAGATTTTTACGATTCGACACTATAAGAATGGTGCCTCATTCTTCGATTGCTTCCTCTCACTGCAATGCTGCGTGAATGCTCATTGTGCTACTCTTCTGATTGGATTTAAGTGGCTTAAATCTTAAACGCAATTGTTGCACTTCCAGCACAGAAAGCAAGAATAATATGTGAACCATTTTTGTGAACTGACTTCAGGAAATTCGAACTCCTTGAACTCGTCGTTTCGATGTCTGAGAAGCATGGTCCAACCATTGGTGAAGTTTGAGACTCGAACTAGACCAGCTTCATCAACATTCTTCATTGGTTTGGAGCTGATAAACTTCTAGATGGAACGATATCCTTGGAGGTATCTTCCAACAACTGATAATCGAAATTACTAAACACCAACAATTGCTGATTGTGATCGATCCAGAACATTGTACCTTGTGGAAGCGAAGAAGACTCTTTGCAGACAACTATTGCAGAAGAAGATCGATCGATCATCCTCACTTTGGCAAATAGCCTGAGTCTGATATGGACCACAGAATCGCCGAGTATTCTCGGAACTCTAATACTTGAAGATCACTGATCCAGGAAATGGCAGTAAACGTACCTGATCATGACCAAAATTTGCATGCCGCTTCTCTGTTTTCCTTTAAGTTACATTTGATCCAGAAAGAAGACTCCCTTTTGAAGATTGCGTATTTTAGTTTAAAAAATCCACAAATAAAGACACTAAATCTCACGTGCATGCAACCCTTTAAATCGTACCAAACAGAAGCAAGTTCAAAACGATCACGGCCGTGCAGCGACGATGGCACCGGCCCCAAAAATATGCAGGTCAATAACATCACCCCCTCCCGGCAGTGTATCGAATGCGATTCAATGCAACATTGTTTTTTCCTCTCGAACCCTTGGAAAACTTGCCCCTCTTAGCTGCTCAAGTGGCTTCCTTCGCGCGGGAAATGTACCCCTTCACGCCGGTTCGTTCTCGATCGATTCGATCCATGCTGCCGAACCACATGTTCAGCGCGATGAAGAAGCATCGCACAAAGCAAAAACGCAACAAAGCCACACAAACCACGGGTACAAAACCTAAGCTAGATGCTATCGTTGCGCTCGGATCAAACGCGAACCAACCGGAAAGGTGTCGGATTGTTGGCCATTTTTTGTGAAGCGCAATGCTCAAGAGATGCATCAGTTTGGATAGATTCATACGAAAAACAAAAGAAAGTGGAATTTAGTGCGGTTTCTACCGTTTAAAAGGAAAACCGTACGTTCTTTATCTAGTGCTGGTGGTTTATTTTGGTATTTTCTGCCCGAACGAAAAAACCAAAAGAAAGAAACACGAACAGCGAAAGAGATGCTTCTCACCGATAAGCCCGAAGTCGCGGTCAACCTACCGGCACTGACCGACGGAATTCCCTACACACACACACACACACACACACCCCTAGAAAAGGAAATGCTTTTCTATGCCATGATGATGTGTGTGTGTGTTTTTTTTTCTTTATTTCCTCCCGCACCGCGTCCCATCTGCCCTTCCACGCTTTCTCACCAAAAACGTCGCCGTAACAACTATTTCTCACGCCGGTAACATCATCCAAAAACACTTCAACTCTTCGGCTCTTCCTGGCCAACTGCACCTTTTGTTCGGGACCGTCTTTTCGGTCTCGCTGCTTGTACCCCGGGCCGGGCCGGGGTGACGGCAATGACTAATGGGAATTTTGTAGCTTTCTTCACCTCTCTCCCCCCCCCCCTCTCCCCCTCCTCTCCGCAGCCGTTCCGCGTCCCGCGCCGACAAATGCCGCCCAAAGTTGGACGCATTCGAACCATTTCCGGGCACCACAACGAATGCACCTTTAATCAGAAGAATACGGTTGGAAGTAAAAACTGCTTCTCCTTGACTGTTGATGCTTTTTTTTTTGGCTGAAGGAAACCCACTATGCAGATCGAGGATCATGATCATGTTTTTGTACGTGGGGGTTTTTTCTCTCGAATTTTTGTGATGAATCAAACACTTCATCTGTTTGATGCTTCTAAAATATTCTTTTGACGCATTTCATATGCGCCGTGTCCTTCCGTGCCACAATGTCACAGAAGGATGAATTTAATCGATCGCGGGTGATCACACGCGGACAGGCAGGTGCATTTTTCTATGCACCCAATCAAATTATGCCAACTCATCAAATGTCCAAAGGTTTCAAGGTCAAGAATGGCGAATGAAGGCAGCGCTTTATGATGGCATTTATATAAACAATTTAAAAACAAAAACCCCCTCCCCCCCACTCGGTACCCATTCCAAAAACGTGGCAAAAATGGTGGCAATATTTCACGCCCCGGCACCGAACAATCGGGCAAGTGTCTGAGTGCAACAGCAAAACCATTGCAGCTGATGCAATCTTCCCCACCCAAAACACACACACACACACAGCCTGTCCTTGAAAAGTGGCCAGCAGTGGTGAAAAAATAAAGCAAATAAGAAAAAAAACCTCCCAGAAACCAGATAATAACAAACGAAATGCTGCAGTTTGGGCGCGTGGAAAAGATTTATCATCTCAAAAACCGAAGGGGCAAGATGGGGGTTTTGGGCCGGGAATGGAAGCTGAAATTAAACAAAGTGAATTTCATTTTGCATGCATCCCTTGCCGGACCTTTTTTTCTGTTGTTTTTGTTTTCGCTTTGCTTCCTTGGCGCGTTGGCGTTATAGACGGCGGTGGTTTAAGTTGTTAATTTTTGGTAATGTGTTTTTCCTTTCCATCGGCTCGTTATTTTAAAACCCTCCTGTCCCTCTCCCCCTCTCTCCCTCTCTCTCTCTTAACGACTTCCTTTGGGACAACCCCATCTGTTCGGTGGTTTTGGTCTGTTATCAGCGCTGCTAAAAGCAGGAAGACTGAAGGTGACCGTACATGCAGCTTTATTACAACATTCAGTTTTTATTTTTGTTTCCTTTTTGCGTCCCACAGCTCCATGACTGGCATGGTGGTGTGCATTTTTCGACGGTGCAGTAGCGTCGGTTGCATTCTGCCGATGACATCAGCCGCGCGTTCAGACACAATTTTGAAGGTCGGCTCGGTTTGGTTCGGTTTTTTTTTTTTGTTTGTTGTCTTGCTTTTGTTTCCATAAAGCACACAGACGACCATGTATCAATGCCGGTGCGCATGTTTGCAATGTGTTTTGCAGCAGCCGAAACGTTTTATCGGGTTCGTGTCTTTTTTTCTTTTGGTTTTGTTTCTGTTTTGTTTGCCAGGACAGATTATTTTTGCGTCAGTGCAATGCTCATGATGCAGTTTGAGCTAAATTAATAATGTCGACTTTTGGACAGCACAAAAAACGTATTATCCACTTGTTGAGTGTCAAGCGGAAACGAATTTTAGTTATTTTTTCCTCGCGTGTTCAGTTTTGATTGAAAAAACAGACTTTTTTCTAGGCGTTTTTAATCATTTTGAAGCACATTTTTAGATTTTTTTTATAATTAAAAAAAAGTTAATTAAATAATATTTAGAAATTAATCTGTTTTTCCTGAAAGTACTTTTTCTTGGGTACAATTGCACTTAAACAATAAAGAATAAAAACAATAAAAAAATTGATAAACATTTGAACTATTCTAAGCAAAATCAGGTATCTATTTACCCTCTTGCCTTCCAATGTGTACTTATATGCTATGTATTTCCCTTTAAAATACAACATATGGCCCCCTTGCAAAACACCAACCCAGATGTCAATTGAATGTAATCGTGCAGCAGCAACACCTTTTTCACAGATCATAACAAACGCAAATGCTGTTATCTACGGTTCAAACGGTTCGCTACGTGAAACGTAAACAAACCAACAGCAAAACAACACGAATACAAGAAAAAGAAAAACCCATTCCGCAGCATCCAACACTTTAATTGATTTAAAGAGCTACGCAAACCATAAAGAGCATGATGAAAATGGGCACCGGAGTTGGAAAAGTTGGTACAAAAAAAGGCAGCAAAAGAGAGAAAAAACAGAAACCATAATGGAGAAGAAGGGTAACACAAACAAACATAAACAAGAAATTAACACACATACAAACACACATGCATGTAATACTATAATCATAAGGAAAAAAAGAGGAAAAACAAAACCTTTAAATGGTAGCAATACAACGCATGATCGTAACATACATCAAGTTTTCAAAGTTCTGGTTTTGCTGATAAAAAAAGGGAAGCGGAACGACTGCTATGTGATGAACAGTAGTTCCGAAACGCATTCGATTGCTTAGAGTGAGAAGTTTGCTTACGTTTAAAGGCTGTGAATTAAAAATTTACCTTTTGTTTCTCGTTTCTTATGCTTTTTTCATTGGAAAAAGAAACAATTTCAGTGCAAACAAATGCAAATTATTTACTCCCAAACACACTTTTGCATCTCCGAGTTTCGAATGCATGGGGAAAGTGGGGAAAAGTTTTAATCTATTCCACACAAACAAAACCAAAACCCCCCAAAACTGCACACAAAACACACTCGGAGTGTCTGTTCGCTCCAGCAAAAATAGTCCATTTAAACGGCATGTGCCAAGCAGTCTAGTTAGTCTAACACCTTACGCTCCTTGGCAAACGCATCCACAGCATACCAACCGCGTGTGTGTGTGTGTGGGTTGTGCGAAAAAAAATGTATGCTGTGTCCTGGCAAACGGTCCGTAGCACGTTAAGGGGTATGCCTGTTTTTTCCATGTTTTTTTTTCTCATACGTTCGAGAACGTTTTTCCTAAGCTTTCCTTCTGGGGTGTGCACAGACACACCAGCACACATATGGCACCCGTACTCATTCCACGCTGGATGATGATGATGATGATGGTGCTGGCTGGCTGGCTGGCTGCCATGCGAGGGATGCTGCCTCGCCCGGGCATCATAATCACGGAAATTGGGTTGAAATTGAGCAAATGAGGCAGAAAGAATTAGAGAAAATTTAGATGGAAATTATGGATAATAATGCAATCGCTCGCGTATAGGCTCCAGCTAAGGGGGAGGGGTGGGGGAGGGGGGGGTGGGAGAAGGGTGGTTTGGTGCTTGGCGTAAGAAAGAAAAAACCACGCACACACGCACACGCATAAGGTGCGTACTTCCCGTCGCTTCCACCCCCTCCCCCTCCCCCTCCTCCTGCACCATTCCTTAATCGGGAAATGATGCGATACCCGTACCGGTATGGTACCAGACCATCCAGCGACCCGTTCCAGGAGTGTGGGTTTGGTTC
Organism: Anopheles rivulorum; assembly: GCA_018908115.1. Lineage (NCBI taxonomy): Eukaryota > Metazoa > Arthropoda > Insecta > Diptera > Culicidae > Anopheles > Anopheles rivulorum. The sequence goes on from STHB01000003.1 coordinate 11,181,841, forward strand.
GGTTGACTTGCTTCCAGCAAAATGGTTTCTTCCTGCCGAACGTGCTACAGCATGTGCAAAACTGAAGCATCTTTACCACCTGCACAGCTACGACAGGTTGTACACAGGATACGCATCTTACCTTAGGATTTAGGGAAGCACACAAAACTCACTTTCTTTCCCGGGGGAAAAGCAACGCCCTGATTTGGGGGTGGGGAGGGGGGTGGGGGGTTGGGAGGGAGGCCAGATGCTCTGCAGTTGGCGGCTACGAAACGAATTAGGCAAACGCTTGCTGGGCGAGAGACTGAAGAACGCATCCTTACCCAAGTCCCCGGGGGCTTTTTAATGGTTTAAGATGAGCGGAAAATTAATTAATGCCTGGTCCGATTTTCACCACGTTCTGGCACCACGATTGAGGCAAGAAGTGCAATTAAAGAGCAGCAAAGCTTTCAAACAAAGGGAGAAAAAAACCCTCCATTAAACAAACTCCCTAGCGACTTTATCTTCACCTTACTGCGACTTTGTCTTCACCTTAGTGAAAGCAACTAAAAACCAACCAAAACTAAACGCTTATCGCGTACAAGAAGCGCTCGATCAACGCTCGATAGGTGCATTTCGGTCCGGTGACCCCCAAACACACAAAGGTTGCGATCACTCGGCTAATTGTCGACCAGGAAAACAAAACCCCCAACCCATTCTTCTTTGCCGATGCGACAGCAAGTAAAATGCTTGCTTCTTGGCCTTCTGCGCCCCAGCAGGGAGGATGGGAAACAATTGGTGACCGTTTGCGTGCGAAGCCCTTTTACGACGATCGAGCCGACGATCCGCGATCAAGCAACAGTAATGATAATGATGGTTTACGGAACGGACGACAACCGACAACCGGCCACCGGAAAAATGGGGAACAGCGGGCAGACCTTGGGTCGGTCCACTTCCTGTTTTGAGGTACGGTTCCACTGCACAATCTGCCATCCGCGTGGCATCCGCGGAGCGTCACACTAAACACAAAACCCAAGAAGGAAAGAAAATAAGCTTGCTTCCAACCGTGCATGTACCGACCGTCACTCACTGGAATCCCACGAATGAAAAAGGTCACTCTTGCACTCTTGCCCACGGTCAGCATCATTTTTCCGTTCCCATTTGCTTCAGGCAACGGCCACGACCAACGAACCACACGCTTTCACGGTGAAGCGTACGATCTTGTACGGTGCATTAAAGTCCAGCATTTGCTGCCGGTTGCTGGACCCGTACCCGTGGAGGGTTTGATTAGGATGAGCTAGCACAAAGTGCACTTTGTGCAGGCACAACGGGCGAAGGACCCATCCACACCAGGCCGGAAAATAATTGAACGAAAATAAGCATTTGTGGCTTTCTTCATAAACCCCCGTTCGGTTTATTCGTTCCTTGAACGATTGTCATTTCCCGGGAGTCCATCCGTTCGATTGATGCCATCGTCGTCGTCGTCGTCGTCGTCGGTTTTAGTTTTATCGTTTCACCCAAAACCACACTAATGGGGAACCCAGACCGTAGCTTGGTACATCGAAGGAGTGTACCAAACAACAACAGAAAAAAAAGCACATAGACACACAGACCTCCGGTCATTTTAAACCATGATTCGAATTTGCTCACGGACGATCTTCACCGGGATGTGTGTGTTATTCCTTTTATTTACGATTTAATCAGCTCGAGCATTTCCCGTGCTGATCCCGCACGGTAGCACTAGCGCTGGAAAAGCAAGCAACCAGCCAGTGAGTGGAGTTAAAATAATGATTACGCATTTGTCTACTCTAATCAGTTTTATGGCCACTTCCAGCGTTTTCTTCTTCTGTGGAGTAAGTCCACAGTTCCACAGAAAAAAGAAACAACATCCGCGCCGGTTGCATCGTTCCCCCTTTACATATTCTTCATCCAGCCCTGCTTTTGCGTCCCATTTCTATGCTCCATGTTTTCTCTTTATTCCTTTTTTGTTTTCTAGCACAAACAGAGCAACGGGTTCGGAATGATATTACGTGCATCTTAATTCTAGGTCTGCCTATGCCTATGCATTATTATGCTCATTGTCTGTTGTTCTTAATGTTTCGCTTCTTTTTTTTTTGGGAGGGAAATTTGGGAAACGAACTAGCAGCCCGTAATACCACACCCACCAACCTCCCACCGGTATGCAGCACCCCGTTCCCAGAAGCGCATACGAATACCTTGTGAATACCATTTTCAACCGCTCTACTTTACCGTGCATCATTATATGCCATCATTCTTGTTTCCTTGTTCATACCCAAAATTCTTCTTGTTCGTGCTTTTCTGTTGTTGTTCTTGTTGTTGTCCATTTGGGGGGGTGAAGCCTTTGCTTCGTGTTTGTCGATCGTGTTGTGCAACATCACCCAACATAACGATAGACATTGGGCCCGCAGCACTCTGTTGTGTGGTGCACATTGGTACAAATCCCATGTTAAGCATCAATTGCTATCAGATGGCAAAGCTTTCCAAAAGGGTTCCGGGCACCGTGGCAGAAGCTGTTTCACTGTTTGTCAATGGGCTGGTGGGCGAACAAGCACAAGCCCGTGTCCGGTACTAGAGCCTCCGAAAACAAAACTTCCAACCACCGTTCCACTCATAAATAAGCAATAAATAATTACAACCTGCAACAACAGCACAGCGGTTACAAAAGAATGGCACCCCAAGAAGCAGCACACCGGTGGAGGATAGTTTTTATGGATGTATAATTTCATCATTTTTTTTCCTTCCATTTTCGGTGCTACAATTTGATTGGCGGCAATATATACACACACCGATTCCGTTGGGTTTCGAAATCACGCGGCCGGTCGATGCATTCCGGCATCGCTTTCATCGGCAAGCATCCGATGCACTCCGATGCGCGGATTGCATTCGCCGGATGCACTCGTGCGGATGAAGCAAAAGGGGGGGGGGGGGGGGGGGGGGAAACGATTTGTTCCGTTTTGTAAAAGGGCACATTTATGACTCTCTACCTCTCTCTCTCCCTATTTGCCAGGGAGATTGTTGTTGAGCGGTCTATTAAGGTGCCATAAATCGGAATGATCCAATATTAATGCATGTTGACACGAACCACACAAACCGAAAACCGTTCGAATACGCGGACACGCATTGGCTTCTTCCTTTTTTATCTATGATCACCTAGAGATCGTGCAGAGTGAGAAAGAGTGAGAATGATGGTATTTTCCTCTCCTTTAAAAAAGCCCTTGAACCTGTAAATCTTCTGCTAATAACCAAACACACATACACCGCAACCCTGGTTTGACAAACTTATCTATGATCTGTTTGAGAAAAAGAAAATAAAAAAGAAACCCCGGACCACAAGAAAAAGGCAGCCGTAATTGAAACGTCAGCGCATTAAGATGCACCCGCGGCGTGACCGTTTGGCATGAAAAATATTCCAAAAATCCTTGGGCTCAAACCTCGTGCCGAGCGCTCCAACATCACACCGCACTGTGCCATAACTCAAAAACACAAAGTCTTCCGCTACTTGGTGTGTGTGTGTGTGTGTGTGGAACTGGGCATCTGGCTGGGGGTTTGGGTGAGTGGGGAAGGAGGGAGTTATTGTAACGAGTGAAACGCCAGACCCCAAAACATGCCCAATTTCGCTTTGCATTTAAATGCAGATCTTGGACAGGTGTGGAGTAGAACAGCTTTTGCTTCCAATAGACAAGACACGCCATCACGGGTGGAAATGGTTCATTGTGTTATGTTATTTTTCTCTTACCTTCGCCCAGTGGTTTGTGTTTTGTTTCAGCGAAAAGGTTAACAGAACCAAAAAAAAAACGCATTAAACTTATGCATAAAACGCGCTTGCATGGTGTCCCAGAATCAGTTTTAAACGCACCGATGCATTTGGATACCCGCTGTTACGTTGGTTTCGTTGGAATAAAGATAAACAAACGTTTCTTAGCACTCGTCGTCCGTGCGACCAAGTCCGCGCTGGAGTGAGTGAAGAAAGGGCTCGCAAGATATGCGTGTTTTTTTCTTTCTCCCTTAAAGGAAAATAACTACCTACCTACCTATCTGTTCCTCCCGATCTACGGGGGTTTTTTTCTGTCTACGTCCGCCAGCGAGGTTTTCCCTCACACGGGACAACCAGCGTGAAAGAACGCATGTCTTCACCGAAAGAAAGCAACAGAAAGAAAAAGAAAAAAAATCCCCCAACCTCATCCCGGTTCACCACCCCCGCTTCGGTTGCATCCCATGCTGTGATGCTCTTTTCTGGTTGCGGTTGAAGTGGCCCAAAATTACAGGAATTTCGTTGAGTGCACAATTATGCGAGTGACCGCCATGTACCTACTCACTGCTCACGGTGATCCCCGTTCCGTTCTGTGTGTTTGTGCGCTTTATAATCAAACTATCTTTGTGAGCTTTCCGACACTTTCCGGACAAACACACATACACGGGTACCATTGTGGTTCACGATCGCATCATTAATCGTGCTCGATGCGCGTCCTCTCAACGGATCGGCCGGGGTGGTTAGATGGATGGTCCCCACCCCAAACCGGTGGGTCATTTTTGACCGTCTTTTGTACCGCGATAACGCGGCGTCAATGCACTCGCTCGGGGAATCGTTTGTTTTGTTTACATTTATTTACTGGATAAATATCATTCAAAAATGTTAAATTAAATCTTATTTAACATAATATTGTAAAACTTTGTTCATCATTTCTTTTTTTTTCGCTTATTCTTTACAAAATTGACTTTTACCTTCACCAGAGTATATTTTTTCCATTTCTAAACTTCTTTAATTTTTATTTTTAATATTTTTCTTGTTTTTTTTTTTAATTATTGGTTTACCATTGTTTTTAACAAATCACCAGTTGATATCACAAACTTGACTTTTAGTTTATTAAAGCGCCTAGGTTAAAATTTCAATTAACATTTGAAGTGGTTTTTACTACTTCTTGAATGTGTAAACGTTTTCTAAAATTTATTCCAATTTTCTATGGTTGAATTTATGACTTTTACTTCCTTTATTTGACGAATGACATTTTCTAGTGTGGTTTTTCAAATTTTTTTTATGTTTTTAAAATTTCTATATGTTTATTTAATATATGTTTTGCTCATTCAATAAAAACACCCCAAAAATCTAATTTCAACATCTTAAAATTTATTCATGTATTGCGTGAAGAATTTTTCCATTTTCGAAGTTTTCCTTCATTTTCTAATCAGCACCTTCATCATGCTTTTTGCTTTCTCCTGTGCCGCTTCCGTAACTTGTCGGTAACTTTTTTCTCTCTTCACTTCAACAAGATCTATCCCAAACCCTCCCGAAAGGGTGGGTGTTAAAGCAGCGAGTGCATCACACACCATCATACTGTCCAACTGTCCAACAGCAACACACTTCAAACAATTGCAAATGCAGACGTTTTACATAAATTTTCACTCACCTCACCTCACCAAAACTTCCTCCCCCAAGAAGAGCAGGTAAGAGAAAGGGGAAGATCAAGGGAAGATCAAGGGAAGATCATGGGAAGATAAGGCGTAACTAGGAGAAAGTACTAACAAGAGGATGGAATGAAAAGAGTAAGAGAAAAAATGGCGTACTTTTATGATACATGCTGCCAAACATACCATCCAAAGAGAGAGAGCGAGAGAGGAAGGGGTGGTCAGGGTACTGCTCCATCTTCCTTCCCCCACATAAACGCAATCCAATGACAAACGGCCGTTGAGAGCCGTTGCGCGATGCGACCGTTCCCTGTGACGCGTGTGATTGCCGATCGGTGCGACAACCGATGCAACCGGTGAGCGCATCTTTCCACCCGGTGGCGCCCTGTTTAGCGCGCGTACCATTGAGAAGGGAAAGGAAAAGCATCAAAACAAACGATAAGCCCAAAGCTCTCTGCTGCGGGTGCGAGCGAAACAAACGAGCAATGAAACAAAGGTTGCTCTTGCTGAAGTTTGTTTCGAAGCAAACAAACGATAAAAGGGATGGAAGCAGAAGAAAACAAAACTCTTCTCCCCATGATAGAAAAAAAGTGGGTGAAGAAAGGGCGAACGGTTGGAATAAAAGAAATGCCGAAACAAACCGATGCCTGATGCCGTGTGGGGAGATGTGGCCGAAGCCATGACAGCAATAGCCAAAGGTCCCCATGACTAACCTCACCGTGGACAGTCACACCGGTTCGCAAAGCGGATTAGATCGGTCGATTTTGTTGGAGGAGGGGGAGGGGGAAGGGGGGGGGGGATAGCGAGCGAGGGAAGGGTAGAGCGCTAGAAACTACCGCCAAATTATGCGTCCGGCCGAAGTCACCGTAAAAGGGGGACAAAAAAGCGCGTCCGCGTACGTGCATGCGTGCGTGCGAGCCAGTTGCACCATTGTGGACACGAAGACCCCCGACCCCCAGGCCAGGTCCGGTGCACGGAGCATAACGAAACGCATCAAACTCTCGTCAGTGTGTGTGTGTGTGTGTGTGTGTGTGTGTGTGTGTGTGTGTGTGGGACAGCGCCAGGGAGTTTGCGGTTTGCGGTCGGTTTGAATGATGGCCCTTTTCTGGGATGGGCTGGACGTACGGTGCGGGCACTTCAGGTGGGTAAAACGGTATTTCGGGGTTCAAGAGATTTTGGACCGCCGCGTAGGGTTAGGGCATGCAGTTTGACGGGAAGAAAAAAGGGAAGCAGCTGCATTTGAATATGCAGCGTCGAGAGAGTGTTTGCGAGTTTAAGGGGTTACGGACGTCTAATAAGATTCATTAAATGTAGGTTTCCTGTATATTGGACAATGATCTTGTATATTTACCAAACTACTGCTCCATTACTAATGAACTTTATGAACCATCGGACACATACCTAGAAGAAAGAGAAAGAGAGATGGAGAGAAACAAGAGTGATAAAATTAATATTAATGCGTGTGTAACAATTACATTTAAATAATAGTACATTTTATTTAATATAATTTTTTATATCCCCAAATAAAGATGTTTTCCCATTTTATGGGTACATTTGCAGGCATGTTTTCACCGTTGTTAGAGATTAAAGCTGCATGCGATATGAGCACGAGCTGGATTTTAAATTAATCCACAAGCACTGAAACATATTCATTACCATCCCTTTTTTTGGTAGTATTTTCTCCACCCCCCGTCTTTGCTCCAAAAAAAACCCTTCATCTTATTCATAAAGAGTAATGAAAACCCTTCCCTCACCGGCATTATCCGTTCGATCCTGCTAATGATCGCATAACGCCCGGCCCAATATTTATTCTTTCGTTAAATGCGCGTATCATCGCGCAATGCCTAGTTGCAATGGCCCTGGGCGCATTAGCGCAACAAACAAATAGCACCCATTCCGCAATACCGTTGCTTGGAACCAACACCCCCATCCATCCCCAAATTTCCATAGCAACCATGGAGTACTTTTTGATGGGCTAAGCAGCCTCCCCAACTGCAGAGTAAGGCGCCTTTTGGTGAGTGAACCTTCATTTTTCTGGTGGTTGTTGTATGCAGTACGAAACAAAATGTATCGGTAACTAAGGTAAAGGCAAGCACGGGGATGCAAAGGACAGCGCTACAACCAAGCACGGTTACACAATGCACATGCCACACTCACTTGCACGTTTCGTTTCAAGGGAGGATCTTTTTTTTTCTTTCTTTTCTTCCTCTTCTGTTCGTATCCCATTTGTTATGTGCTTTTCGAAGGTTTCTTTGCAGGCGCTATTGCTGCATTTTGATTGATGCTGTTCATTACACTGCCGTACTGCCGTAGCGGGCAAACCCCATCTCCCTGGGGTTGGTTCATCTTAAACCCACCACCGTGCACACACCGATCGCAATGCTGATCCGATCGAACCGTTCGATCCCTTTCCATCGTTCGCGCAATCACCTTTGGTGGTTTGTTTTTTTTTTTTTTTGGTGAAATGGAACTTCAACACCGAAGGATGTGCTGAGAAGTTTGCAGTGCACTGCATTTTTGAGGTTTGATCTCAGCTACCTTGCTCGCTTACACCCTTTTTTTTTATTTCAAATTCTCGCTCCGGCTCGATCCAGCAGCCCGGTAATAGATAGGCACCACAAGAAAGTAATTGCCAGTGGGGCTTTCTGCCCTGCCCTGCAAACTAAACCTCGTACGCCAACACCGCGGCGTTGGGTTTCTTTACCGATCGTGGAGGGCGCTGATCCACGTGGGAAAGGCAAGGTAGCTGCAACGGCCGGGCAGGGAAAGGGTGGGCAACGTGCAAGTTGCAGGTGGTTGCGGGAGGTAAAAGCATATTTTAATGGTTGCATGAATTGGGTTTTAGGTTCGTATGCATATCATACCCAACCAACGCAACGGCGAAGCGAAGGAAAGAGAGAGAGAGAGAGAGAGAGAGAGAGAGAGTAAGAGAAAAAAGGCTTTACACTCGGCGGCTCTTGAGCTTTTATTTTGAGGGCAACCTTTTTTTTTTTTTTGGTACTCTCACTCCAAAAATGGAACTAAACTTACATACACAGCGCATACTCAACTGCGTTTGGT
>STHB01000003.1:11210373-11242806 GCA_018908115.1 Anopheles rivulorum
AACCACGAACCATGGTTATGTTGGCCGAGAATGAAATAAATAGCAAAGCAAAAAAGAGCAACAAAATAGAGCGAAAATACAACCCCAGAGACGAGCATCATTTAGTGCGAACCGTTTACTTTCTCGCACAGCTTTTTTTCTTCACTTGCTTCCCCCCGTTTTCTAATGTCACTGCCGGGGTCGAAGCAAACTTTCCTTCACACTGGCACACTGGTATTCGCCACCAGTAATGCGACCAGTTTTTCCTGACGATATCCGCTTTCCCTTACCTTCCGAACCGAACTGCCGTCCCATTCCCTCAAGCAATTACGCGCCGTTTGTGCCGAAAATTTCTAATTTGTCGAAAATTCTTCCTAACGCACGACCGATCAACCCTATAAGCCGTTCTAGATTGATTGTTCCGATGAGGTTTTTCTGCGGGGGTGGGGAGGAGGGGTAGTGGGAAGGGGGAGGGAGGGTTGTAGAAAGGTGGTTACTCGCACTGTACGCGACAGCCGACAATGCCGATCCGTAACGTTTTCCGCAAATCAATCGCAATCCACAGGAAACTCGTCCAACACCAGCGGGGACTCGGAAGTTGCTCGAAAGTGCTTCCCAACGGCCACGCAGACAAAACACGGGTAGTGCGGTGGTGACGATGGTAAATGAGGCTAAAGATTGCCTCCCATTCGGGTTTGCTTTTGCTTCGGTGTAAGTGAGAGTTTTCGAAAGTTTCAATCAAATTACGCAAGAAGCCCGGTTAGAGTGGTGGCATCATCAGCATCATAGATTGGGAAGCGAGGATGGAATTTGATTGAATTGAACGAAAATCGGTACAGGTGTTGCTGTGTCGGGGAATCGCACCAGCACAACCACTGAACGGTTCGAGTGTGTATGCGTGTAGTTTAATAACGAAACGAAGGTGGAAAACGCACCCGCAGCACGACCTTTGTGGCCCGGTGCCCTCGTGCTTTAAATCAGCAGCGAACGGGGAAGAATCGATTATCAGTTTTCTGGGGGAATGCTTCCGGCAGATATATATTCTATCCGCGCAAGAGACACCGTGCCGCGTGTGTATCATCATTTCAACCAGCTTAATGAACTCAAATCTTACTAAAAAAAAATGTTAATAATTTCATCAATCATTTCGCTACGATCCATTGCGCAGGGTGCGATAACTCTCTGATAGGATTACGACGAGGCCCATCAGACTAAATTTGGTGCAAAAGTTCAATCTCAACCGAAACATTGCAGGAAGTTTGTCAAATTATTAAACACGACGAAAACATCACGGTTGTTTATTCACTTTCTGGTAAAGACGCTCTCACTCCTGGCTTTACGACGTTCGTTACTCGACTCGACTAATCATAACAAAATATTTCCTCTCCCCTTTTCATTCCGAGGTTCGCGAGTTCCAAGCTCTTTAGGATCGTGTGAATCATACCATTCGCAGCATAACCGCGCGCATGGTGCCGGCAGCGCCCGACACGAGATTCGATTTGATTCGTGGACTATTAATTGTGTCGAAACGAATTTAGAACACTGTTTGTTTCGTTGCGTTTGCCAGCATTTTTCATTCTGGTGATCATCGGGTGGTGGTATGTTTTTTTTTTTTGTTTTTTGCTCATTTTTACGTAGTAAGCTTCGCTGAACCGTTTCCCCCGAGCGCGGACCAGCAAGGCAAAAAGGAAAGCGGAAAAGTTGTGGGTGACGGTAAGGCAAACAGCTCACCCACTATGATATTGGTCTAATCTATTTTGTTACACTAATCCGAAATCGGGCAGACGGAACAGCAGTGGGCATGGCTGCTATTAATAGACGTTGATTTGTTTCCTACACGTTCGCACGGTTCGCACGAAGCGGCAGCAGGAGAGGTTGGAGTGGATGATTCTTTTTTCGGAAAGTGTGGTAAGGTGGAAGTGGAAAACCATTACACATAACGCGCTTATCCCGACCTCTCCCAAGTTCTACTTTTGTTTTATTTTTAATGATGAAAAATAGTCATTTTAAATAGGCTTCTGCTTCCCTTGTTTGCGATGTTTAATACTGCACAGTTGCACAATTATTTTGTAATTTTTTGTTCTGTAAAAATTTTAATAAAAAAAAAACGAGTTAATGCAAGCCCTCTGCATGATCGTTGCGAAACACTTCATCCCTACGAATTTGTACGAACCACCAGGCGTCTCCATCATCGTTCGATCCTCGCATATTCGATCACATTCAAACGCACCGCGACCGGCGGCGGTGAATTATCGCGTTTTGGCGCGAGATTATTTTTAAAAACATGTTGTGCAAAGAGATAGTGTACCGCAACAACGGCGACTGACTCAAAAAAAAAACAATTAAAAAAACGAAGAAACATCCTGCCAAGTAACATTATAAGCCCCGCTCTGACTCTGGCCGTGGCTGTATCCACAACAGTGACGATGGTATTCTTGTTGATACTGTTGCTGCTGTTGCTGCTGTTGTCGTTGAATGTTGTTTGCTTATGCTGCGTAAACGGCACAGTGCGTTGACCGCAAAATTCGCATTCTCGCCAACGCACACCACCACACGCGTGAAACAAGTTGCGTTAGAGGAATTCTCGTACAGCGTTTTTTTTTTGTTTGTTTGTTTTGCTGTTTGTTCTCATCCCGTGCACGCGATCATGCACGCAGCGCAAGATGTGAAACAGTGTGGACCTTCACAGCCGTTGTATCATATTATGATATTATGGATAGAAGTTGTTTTTTTTCTTCTTATTTTCGCCCATTCGGACGTTTTGCTTTTCATTACTCGACCGATGTAGTGACGATAAAATGGAACGCTTCCTGCGCTTCTTGCACACCGTTTTATCGCTGCTGATCGACACACGCCGACATCAGACGAGCTATTGGCGGGAAATGGATAGAAATGGGGATCGTTTTTTATTTATTTTTTCGTCATTTTCGTAACATGCGGTACGATTTAAAGGTTCCTCAGCATAGCATGGGCTTGCGGTCACTAAACATAGATATCAACGGTTCGTAAAGCGATGCTCCGTTCATCCTCACTTGGCCGTTGCGCATTGGATTTGTGTATTGGTGCGTTTTAATATGTATTTTTCTATTTTTCTTCGTTCGTTGCGCAATGTGATATATTTAACCAATAAAACCATCAAAAACAGGCGGAACAACAAAGTGGCTCTTAAACTGACCACTTAAAGGGTGAGGTATTGTTACGGTTGCCTTTGTTCTTCGCTTTATTCACCGCAAGTTTTAATGATTGTGAAAACTTTTTATTTTATTTATAAATTTGTACATAAGGACAATTCTAGTTTAGCAAACTGTATCCAAAAACTTCAGAATGTAGAACGCACCGGGCGGCGGCCTGTTGGTGTATTTGTGAACGGCGCTAGGTCCCAACACGACCGGACCGGGTTCAAATCCCATCCGGACTGTTCCCCCGTATTGAGCACTGACTATGCAACTACGTAGTACTTATTAGTCTAGTAAGCCATTTGATGGCCGGAATGACCGGGTAGGGTCGTTAAGCCCAAAAGAGAGAGAGACCCAAAAACATAGTTTGTCTTCAAAAGAATATCAATTCAAAATTTCTAATACTCCCATACAATCTTTATAGCATGACCAACATTAGATAGAAGGAAGTGGAATCTCTTTTAGTCCCTTTCCATCCCATCCCATTACACACCCTTCTCTTCCACCTGCTATCTCTTATCGCACTACTTCTAACAAAGAATAACCAAAAATTCCTCGCGTTTTTCATTCATTCATCTTATCGTAAATTTTCAGAAGCGAATTTCCTGGCTCACTCACTGCTTCGATGCGCCCGTTCGAGCGTTCCCGTTGGGCCGCGGGGCCGAAACCTGGTTGCAAGTATTGTATCGTATAATTTAATAACCTACAATTAGCTTCACATGATACGGCGATAATAAATTAGATGGAAGCCAGATATGCTTTCGGAACACCTACGAAGTACCGGCACGAACAACGCCCGCAACATGGCGAGATTCGCGACTCTTCGCACCATCCCCTCGAGACACACACACACATCATCGGCAAACTCGAAAAAAAAGGGCCACCAGCGGAACCACTGTGGAACAGGGTGTGTACAGGCGTTCGGACGGCGCATCGTCATGCAAACTTGGTGACCAACGCCGCCTACGAAACGGTTTACCGTGCAGGGTTACCTACTTAACCTTCAAACCCCCGAATGGAAGTTCACGGCAGGTTTCGAAAAAAAAAAACAAAAGGGCCGCAAAGATGGCGGCAGCAGGTTTTTGTGATTGTCTAGGCCCTCGGACCGAATGGCGGAAGCGGTGCGGCAAAAACGGCCATCGTTAGACCACACACTATTTTAAGTTGACTCGCGCAAACAATCTTGCGTGGCAGGTTTTTTTTCCTTCTTTCTTTCTTCGCGTTGTTGTCTACTTTTTTTTTTGCGCGCTCGTCTTGCTACCAGTCGCCGTAGGGTATTTGTTGTTTTTTTCTTCCTTTTTGCTAGACCTGTGTTCAATCTTACAGCCGCCCTCTTCAGCCACTCCGTCGGTCGGCCCTGTTTGCCACACCCCGGCGATAGTGCGGTGCGTAGACGCACTGAAGTGTGCAACGCACACCAGGGTCCCGACCTAGCACCGACCTAGCGAGTTCCAATGGGAAGCGACAACAGAGCTGGTGGCTTGTTAGGGCGAAAAAACTGGCAACGCTGCACCTAATCTCCATCGCAGCTTCATCGCCGTCGGCCGACCCTAGGCTGGAGAGACTGTTCCCGAGAGGAGGGCACCAGAGAATTGATCTGCTCGAAGATCCGGAACATAGCTGGAGGACCACAAGCGCGGGGAGTTCGTAAACAGGTTCGCCAACGCAACATGCGTACCGCGTAGATCAGTTGTTGAGGATCTGGGTTGGATGTTGTTTTTTTTTGGCCTGCTGCCTCGGGTTCCCTGTTTTCCAACCCGATCACTTCTTCCCATTCATTCTTGTTCGCTGAACGATTTCTCCCATTTCCGACCCCGAATTCCCCACGGGTTTTGCGATGCGATTTCACCGTGCGTAAAGCCAAAGCCTCCACGCGAAAAGAACAGCCTGAAACGGTCGGAGTCCCTTGTCCTGCTCGGAACGACACCGATCCCGGCGATCCTCCATTTCCGAAATCCCATCCCCGTCCGGACTAATCTCTAGCAGTTACGCAACATGTTTGGTGCCGGTTTGGTGCAAAGAACCACTGCCCAAAAAAAAAAATCAAACAAGAATAAACCCGGGCTAAGTAAGAAGGAGAAGAAAAAAGGTTCACTTTGATGAAAAATGTGCGTCCACGCAGAACCCCGAACAGATCGCTAGCTCCGCTCGATCATGGAACGAAGCGAAATGGTGTGGTGGGTTGATAATAAAATGTGGCGAGAAGAAGGGGGAAGGAAAAACATAATGCGTAGAGACGCAACTGGTCGCAGATGAGAGAGACAGAGAGAGAAAGAGAGAGAGAGAGAGAGAGAGAGAGAGAGAGAGAGAGAGAAATGATCAAGCCAAACCAACAAAAAAAAAGCTAGCCACCCTTAAAGTCCTCATACAGCGAACTCCGATAATAAAAAGCCAAAAACGAATTAAATAAATGCTAAAAACCGAAAACCGAGTAAACCGCGCCAAGGCGGTGACGATCGTGAATCGAAAATTTGGTATTCATTAAAGAAGCTAAATACAGCCAAAAGGGAGCATAGTCATACTTGACCATAACTTGTGGACGCCCAGCTAGGACCGAAGCGGATTTGTTCTGGCGCGCCGTAAGAACCCCGGTAGGTGCTCCACCCGCTTTACTATTCTCCATTCGCCCAGCCATGCCTTTAGGCCCGCGCAAAACCCACATACCAAACGTACGCAACCGGCTGCGATCGGTTTAGGGCTGTGATCTGCCTTTCCTGTCTGCTTGTTATCCATCTTGCCACTCTCTGCACCGTCAAGCATCAATACACGTGGACTGAGCCGCGGGCTCTAGCGTAGCGGTGACTTCAACCCCAGCTCGGTGCTACATCACACACTTTGCGTCCTCGGACCTACGATAATCGGCTGTAAATTACATATCGCAGCAACGCCGATAGCCTTGACTTTGGAGCGCTTCGCTGCTGGTTAAGCCAAAAACGCACTGAATCAATAAAAAAATGCTTACGTACACACACACACATACACACATGCAGAAGCCTCATATCAGGGAGGGGGAAGGGGGGGGGAGAGGGAGTTGATCGTGAAAACTAACGCAAGCCCTAACGCACTCGAAACTGAAGGGCTCACCATTAGCGTGCGCATCATTAGTATGGGAAGCGGATGTAAAGTTGTTAGGTCGTTGGTGGAATAGCCCAACGCCATGTTTCAAGCGCCGTAACGACTGCCGACAGGCAGACACCGCTTATCACGTCCGAAGCATCAGATGATTCGTTGTAATTTGTAATTTTGTTCTTTTTTTCGCCCCCGTAAGGGAATGTTTGTCATTGCTCGGTAAACTTAATCTGGGTGACATGATTTAACCGACATATTGAATAATTGAAAACACGTATTTTGGCGTGTATATTATCAGTGCCTAGTGCCTGAGTTGATATTTCAAATTATGACTTTATATTTAAAAGTATAAAATGCTTGAATTTAAGTTAATAACAATCCAAAGCTCTTACAAATTCAATTTTAAACTAGTTTATGACGTCGTTACGCTTCAATAATTACTTTACTATTTTACATAAATAGCTAACCAATTAAATTAAATTATTAAATTATAGTCACAACATTATTACACTGCAAGGCTAATTGCGTATATTCAACGCACAGTAAAACGAACTGGAATCTTAAAAGTCTTCTTCAAAACTGTTAATGATCTTCAAAGAATCATTTTAAAATCAATTCCGAAATAATATTCAACTAATTAATTTATATTTTTCACTAAGAAATTATTACTGACAAGGATCCGAAAAGTAATTTTGCAACTAATAAATTACAAATTTGATACTTTTTAAATGAAAATTGCTTGATATAGTTGATGATAGTATCACAATGCCATTGACAGAAATGATCAGCTCTCCCTCTAGGATAGTTTTTTAATAGCTCAGAACAGCAGGAAAAACCCACCGAAACCGAGTTTTGCCTTGTACAAGCCGTCTGTCGCCAACATCTTAGGTGCATTATTGCGTGATACAGCTGCCAGCAGCATATGCTTCTACGATCGCGATCAGCATATCGCCTCACCACACGCACACACCAACCCGGACCGTCGGTCGTCTTGAGGCAAACAAAAACATTAACATTTAAAAATATTTCACCTATCATTGAATTAACGAAACGAACTCGGGTTGCAAACCCCATTTCACAAGGAGGGTTGAGATAGGATGAAACGAAAAACCCCAAAAAGCACACCAAAAAAAAAAACATCATTCAGCGGCATAGTGGGAGAGCTCCGCATCAGTTCCGCTGCTCTTTCTGGTCAGTCGGAGACCGCTGGCGATACGCACCGGTCAACGAAAAATTTATTGGCACCAAGGCACCAACCACCCCAAACCCGCCCCTTCCCAAACGTTGGCCGAAGCTGTGCGTACAGTCAACACGCAAAACTCACGCATACGCAACCGAGGGCCGAGCGCAGCACAGATGTCGCTGCAAAACTACCCCACCAATGAACGCCGCACGCCGCCTGTAGCGAATTGACACTGGCAAACGCACAACACGCACAGTCACCGCATCCCACCGCTACGCATCGTCCGCTTTGCGTGCGTCCTTTGCTCGCCCAAACAGTGTGGTGCGAGTGCGCGCGCGTTTTGAGAAAACGCAATCTAGCAAGCGCGAAGCAAGCGGACGCATAACTTGCCGCGCACACACAAAACGCGGCGCGCTTGTCGCGCTCGGTTCAAGATGTTTTACTAATCAGCCCCCATCGGTGGCGAACGGAGCTCGATGGGGGATACGGTGGCGATGGGACAGGGCGGGTGGGAGGAGGAGCAGGGATGGAAGATGGAGGCCGTTGCGTGCGATGCGTCGGTGTGCGTAGACGGTGCGCATAACGTCTAAGAAGTGGGAACAAACAAACCAACAGCAAGAGGAAAAAAAATCGAGCCAAGCAAGACGTATCCGTCCGGCCAATTCACCAATTTGCGGGCCTACCAGGCAGCGCGAGCTGCAGAATCATAGAAAAGCAGTAGAATTTCGAAGTTTTTGTTTCGTGCGTACCATCCTCTCTCTCTCTCTCTCTCTTTCTCTCTTTCTAGCTTCCATCCAAATCCACTTCCTTCGGTTGTTTAGCTAAGCATCTTTTCGTGGTGCAAACCATGGTGCCAACACGGTGCGTGCGTTCTGCGGTGCGTAGGAATGTGCGTGTTGCCAACTTTGCGACCGCTTTGCGGTAACGAAGGTTCGCGCAGTGTGGCAGAGTGTGGAGAAACGAATAGCGATCATAGGCGATCGTGCTCGCGAACAAAGGATAGACGCATCATAACGCATAGGCGCGCCTTCAAACCTTGTCTGCCTAGATCACATGCGGACGGATCAACAACAAAAAATAGAAAAAAAGCACGAACAAACCAGTCCCTATCCTATTTCGGCAAACGATTTTCGAAACGCAGGTTGCGTTGACGGATTTCAGCGCCCCGGACGGACCAAACTTACACGACTGGGTCGGTCGGTTGCCGGGTTGCGGCAAAGTCACTTGACAGGTTTGGGTGATGTTCTGGCTAGTTTTATTCCACACCAAAACGCGAACTTCTAGCCCCTCAGCCCGCACCCCGTAGACAAACGGTGCTAGAGAGCGCACTAGGCAAAAGATAAAAGAACGCTAACGCGGCTAGAGAAGTATCCCACCAGTCGGTTGTCGCGTGAAAAACCTTCGCCTAAAAGCGCTCGATCAAACGAATCGATAGCCCTAATTTCGAGTGATTTATGGTGTAAAGGGACGGTTTTATTTACATGCCGAGTCCTTGATTCCGAGAATTCTTCAAAACACCCGAAACCGTTTTCATGTGGACTCGATGTCGACCCTTCCACGGTAGAGTGTAGAACATGTCTTGATCGGTTTACTATCGACTGATGAGAGCAGGGGATGAGAATTCTTCTGTTTTAAAGTCCAAATTTCAAAGCTATTATCAGATTTAATGGGAATTGCTTAAGAGTACTCAAGATATCGTATATTGTCTAGAGTATCATTAAGATCTTAGAAGTCACAAAGATACAATCATATTATTAGACGACTCAAGCTTTCGATACAAGACCCTATATAAGTACTGATTGTATCTTTTCAATTTAAGTCAAAGTCTCTCATTTTGACTTAAATCAATGTCTGAAATAACATAATTGATATCATTGCAAACAAAACTATTTTACTAAAATATATTGATAATATGAAGGTTCATGTTATTTTGTGTCTAGAGATCTTCACAAATCAGAATTCTATAAGAGCTTATATATTCTTTCTCACTAGAATTAAAGAATTCATAACCTCACTATTATTTTTTGCTTCACAGCAAGGTCACCATGAGTATTAGTGCACTATAAAGTCCAAGACTGAAACTTCCTCAGCATTTCCAAGGTTCTTCCAGTTTGCTGTCTTATATACTGACGGTGCAGTATTCTAGAAACGATTTGTACACTATAACCAACAGTAAATAGTCATGCAACAGCTACAAATGGAGAGATCTTGCAGATCTCACTATACATCATGTCTGACAGCGTAGATTGTGACCGTTCTAGGTAACACTATTTAATGGCTCAAGAACCAGGAAGTTTGTGGCGGTAACCTTCAACCAGGGTGCTGGCTGCAATGAATGTCCATGGTCAATCTTCTTGCATTGTCTACAAGGAGTTTGGAAGTACAACCAAACCAAAAAAAACCCCAATTCCAATCTTCTTCTCTAGACCTGCGGCAGAGGAAGGAAACCGTTTCTAACTGATTGAGCCTTGAATTTTCAACCCTGCTATCACACCAATACACTGCTCTGGCGAAGATTTCGGCTGTACAACTACGAATGCAGCAACTGGTCACGATTTTGCAGCTGCCGTATGCAGTATAAGGCATTCCAACATCGTTTGGCTGTGTAAACGTGTGGAGAAACGTCACCATACAGTTTTATACGTGTACAAGCTGATATTTGATGTCTGAGAGTTAATAGCAGTAAGAAATCAAGATTTACTATAAACAGAGAACATCAGTCACAGCTTTGAATCATATTTCCAAGGTTGTTTCGAAGCATTTGGATGAAACAATATCATGGTAACGCTGCAATACGGCATGCGATTTTTGGGTGCTGTTCGGTAACTTGAATCACACGCACACTATTGGGTCCCGCACAATTTGGGGAGCTTATCGTTGTGCTCGTAAGTGCGTAGATGCGTTGGTTGGTGCGTACACGCACTCACGCACATTTTTCTGAGTGCCTGCGCGAGTTCCTTCTCTCCCATTGCTCTGAGTGGCGTACTCAACCGAAAGGGGCCTATCAGTTTGAGCGGCTTCAGTGAGGCTAAACCATGCTGCGCTAAACTGTGGTTGTACGGCCGTGGTGTTTGCTTCAGCTTCGATCTGACCTAACTTCCAGCTAGTCTAAGCCCTTGTCCAGTGTAATGTTTTGTCCGATTTCAGCTATCTTGCACGTGCGGACCAAGCATTGCGAGGTACGCTGGTGTTCCGGATAATTTTATTCACGAACCTCTAGTGCACAACTTCTGGCGGCCATAATGGCGTCGTGGCTTTGGGGCTTGCGAGCTATTGCACTGTTGCCAACCTAGCTCCAAATGTGATGCGACGTCAACTGCAAAAAATGGCATTCAGTGGAGTCATCACCCTTCTCCTGTCTTACTCCTGCCCGTTGCCTGCCTGTCGTCTAAATGTTAGACTGTTGTTTGTTGGATCTGCAGGATGGTTGGAGCAGCGGGTTCCTGAGGAACTAGCTGAAGGGTGTGCTGGTGCGGTCGAGTGCGGTGGATGAAGTTTCTATGGTGGGGAGCATTTTTAACCTTGAAAAATGCTTCACGCACACCATCATAGTCGCTGCTCTGCTGTTGGAACGTTCACGATAGCCAACCTAGCACATTTGGCCGAAAAACAACTTGCTTGGCGGCTGCGGATTGGAGCAGGCCGTTTGGTCATAGTGCGCCATACTGCACATGCAGGGCATGTCTGAGGATGGTGGAGGACGGTTGACGGAGGAGCTGCTGAAGTCCATGGTGTCTTCCGCAAGTTTTTGTATAACTTTCGGTCACAGAATCGTGGAGCCATGCTTGTGTGACGCTAGAAGTCATTCCATTTCCTGCCAACAACGGCCACAAAGATCGTTGCCGACTTCAGGTGGCGAAGGCAGGGTTTGACGGTGAGACCTGAGGAGAGAGACCTTTGAGGGCGGACAGGAGGTTGGAGAAGGAGGAGAGATATAGAGGGTGCTGGTTTGAGGGGAAGGAACTGACATTTGTGTACACACATCTGCACACGCACTTAGGCAGTTTTCTAATCGCAATATTAGATCGACCGATGACTCGGACCCACGTATACTATGATCCGATGTACTTTCAGCACACCATGTGAGTTCTCCGAGTTTCGGTGCGTGGTAGGCGCATCCAATCGCAGGCACTTGCGGGATGTGCTTGGAGAGGAGGGTAATGTGGAGGGGGGGAGGTTTGTACGCGCATACTGCGTAAACTAGATGTGTTGGTGCGTACCGGGGTCGTGTGTAAATTGGTGGATGCGTTCGAATGGAGATTTCGGCTAGAGGCGTTGAATCTGTGGAGGTTTGGCACCAGTGTGGACGGTACCCGCCATGCACGGTTTTTCGAATGGTGTCCAATGCTGTTGGTTGCTGGTGTTGGTAGTAACTTTCGGGTGTTGCTCTGAAATCAGCCGAAAATAATAACCCATGACACCGCTGCAATTAACGCATTGTGGTGTACTTTTCAAGGTCATAGATAACTTCGGATGTAACGACGCCTTTCCTGTCTAGTTGTGAGTCGTGTTTTTCGTGGGCAGAATCAGTGCTACGCGTTATATTTAACTATACAGCTAGATTTTTCGTCGTAAACCACAACATTTAGACATTATTTTATATTTGGTACACAAAATTGAATAAAAATATAAAATAATGATGCATTAAAATTTACAGATAGTAAAACCAAAACCTCCGTTAGAGGTTTGCTCAACGGGTTTGAGTTTTTTTCAAGAATAAGACATTTTTGGGATTTTATACAAATTTTTGCTGTTCTCTGAAAATATGACGTTATCGAAGTTGATTAGAAATCAAGTTGATATTTGCACCAAATACATAAACATCATTTGAAAATATTTCACATCTTTAAATATGTATGGTACATACAGTTCATAGATTTTTTTATTATTTCTTTCAAGAACTTTAAAATCTTGAACTCAAATATTTCCCCATTATTTAATCAACAACCTTATCGTCTCGTTCGGACTGAAGTATTCAACTCTAGGCGTTATATTTGGCTGCATTCAAATTCTTGAATAATCTTGCTAGCATGGCCTGCTCGCTTCCTCTTAGCCTGCACAAAATTTCAAGGTTAAACTCGATGTTGTTCTAACATTTTCATAACGCTTCTTCCTACCATTTGGCTTCTTCTCGCGTTTTTCTCCATTCGGCGCAATTTTTTACTCCAAGCAGTCCAAGCTTCCACAACACACGTACACTAGTAAAATTAGTTACACGAAAACAAAATATTCTCTCTACAACCGTTCCCATGTGTGCCAGTAACCATGCATTGAGTCACAACTCTTCATCCACATCTGCAGG
This sequence comes from Anopheles rivulorum, assembly GCA_018908115.1. Lineage (NCBI taxonomy): Eukaryota > Metazoa > Arthropoda > Insecta > Diptera > Culicidae > Anopheles > Anopheles rivulorum. The sequence continues at coordinate 11,223,083 of STHB01000003.1, forward strand.
TACTGTGCTGAGTTGGCCTGGCCAGTCCGTAACAACCTGCACACGCATTTGTGACCAACATCATGCTTCGGTAACTTCGGCACAACATGGTGGTCCCGGTGCAAATGCGTGTGGGAACGCATTTTATTTTTAAAAATGGTGCGTTAGCTAGTGCGTGCGCTTACGGAACGCAAGCGCACCGCGCATTAATTCAAGGTCGCCAGTCTGATGACCGTCCCAGGGTCAATGTGATTTGGATGGTGGATTTTTTTTTCTTTTGTGCGTTTCTTTTTCATCTATTGCATCATTGTCCAATGCGTACGAAGAAGCACAACATCTAAATGATGTGCGTCGGGCATCAATACATTCGTTTCAGCAGTGTTATTCTAGAAAGGCTTAAGCAGTATCTGATGTTACTGGTTCCTCAGTACCTATTTTTATCTTTTTTATTTACTTCTCTTAAGTACTCAGAATAAGAAAAGAACTCCGAGAAAAAGACAATTATTTTAACACATTAAAGTGGGGAAACAATAAGGATCATTGTCATTATGCCAAATAATCATTGATGCAGAGGTGATCATGTCATCAAACAGGTCGTCGTGTTTATGACCTCATAAGCCGTTTTGTCTACGTCAAGAACTAGAATTGATACGTAGCATTTTCAGCAAGCGAATTCTCCTCCAAATTCTCCATTTTATGTGCCTTTTTGTAGCGAGGAAGATGGATCCCTCAGCACTTTGACCACGACCCATCGAAACTAGTTGATCATTCGGTTTGTCACCGCCAATAGCCCGAACCAAGTTCCCATCGGGGTTTTATGTCCATTAATTCAATATTTATTGTCATCATAATCAACCCTCCGAAATCGTGTACCGCTCCCTAACCGATACGTCCAAGCGTCCAACATACGTTGCAGCTTTCGTAAAGTTCACGGTCACGGTCATAGTTTGGCAGGGAGCTTCGCGATTAAATAACAGGGGGGAACAAAAATGAAAATCATAGTAATAACAATTCCCCAACTACGTACATAAAGCGATTCCAAGGAGATTTGAGTCCGTGTCCCGTGTGCGCTGGAGTTAATGTGGTGGCATTTAGCAAAGGCAATGCGTTTCCACACACACACACACTTTCCTTTCCTTGTGTCGCGTGTTAACCACCCCCAAACAGGCTTCCTGCACCGACCGGGCAGCGATAAATTTCGTCCTCATTTTGTGACATCATCGAGGGTATTGGCTTCCAGCTCGCTACTAATTTGACATCCCCGGAGCAACGGGGCACGCCAGCATCCATTCGCCGGAACCAAACGTTCCCGACGTTGCCGGGAACATATTTCACGCACTATAAGTAAAGGCACCATTAAACGCATCGTACAGGGAGCCACCAACACAAAAATGCCGCCTTGCGTATTATTCTCCTCCTGCTATCGTGGCGCACAAGAATATAAAGGATGTGAAACGCACAAAAAACGTACACACACACACACACACACACACATGCACACAGCAATGCCCACCCATTCTTGCTTCCCAAATTTGCGGTTCCCTAATGAAAAGAGCGCACCGAGGGACGCAATTCCGGGTCACTAACCAACTGACCTTGAATACAGGTTGCAAGGAGCAATGACCATGGGAAGGATTTTTTTTTTCCTTCAGTGAAGTAAGTGCGATAGCGAAACGCACCGTAAAGAAATCATACGCAACGCAAGACATTTATGCCGTGTCCATGGTAACGGTTGGCAGACATATAATGGGGATGCTTTTCGGGGGTTGTTTTCTTTTTTTTTTTGCTTGCTCCTTGTGAGCCGCACCATTAGAGAGACGCGCTCAAAGACGAACGGCAACTGCGAACGCACTAGCGTTTGGGTAGCAAAACCACGCCACCGTACCATTGCGTTGCGCCATTATTCCGCAGAAGGTACTCAATGTTTAAGATATTTGCAAACAATAGGACACGCTTGGGCCTCTTTTTTTCTGTTTGGTTGTTGTTTTCTTTGCCTTTGCGCTATCCTTAGCCACCGCGCGTTCGTCTTTGTTCGCCAGCGGTAAAGTGCCTGACACACTTTCCTTGCTGTTTCATCATTTTTTTTTTATTTTCAACTAGAACGGCCTAGGGGCCGATGCGTCGGCTTTCGGTTCCGAGCGCAATACGGAAAGGATAACCCACCTCCGGCAGAAAAAAAAGGAGCGATCCTTGGCGATAGGAAACGGGGATAGCGAAACGTAACCGCCAACGTACGGGAACGGTGTCAGTGCGCAAAGCCCGGCCAAAGAATAGCATTTCGCTGGTCGTGAAGAATGCAAAATGCTTTTTCCCGCCGTCATTATCTCGCCCTGGCGACCGAAAATTCGCTTCGCACGCACATGCTGTTGCTTGTTAGATTACATTTCCTGTTTTTGTGGGCATGGCCGCTCCACTCTTTTCTCTTGTTTTCTTGCTTTTCTTTCCTGGTTTGTTCTAGTTCGGGCCCATTTTTTTGTTGTTAGTTTGAGGCTTACGTTATTTGTTTCAGCTCATGTTGGATGTGTGGATGATTTTTTTTGTGTCGTTTTCTTTCCTACAGAATACACTTTCTTCATTTAGACGATTCTTCATTGTTTGCATCACATTTCTCATGGGAAAGGTTGGGCTTTCACGTGGTAAATAAATGTTTTTCTGTTTGCTGTTGCTCCAGTTTTTGGTTGAAAGAGCATAAATGCACATGCGAATAGCCTTTTTTCAGTTCAGGAGAAAATAAAATAAATTATTTAAATTTTTTTTAATAAACTATTTCATAAAAAATTGTTTCCTTTTATACGATTTAATCCAACGGAAAAAATTAATAAAATTAAATTAGTTATTTCACCTTTCATTTTCCTGTTTGATATCTAACCACAACTGCACGTCCCAGCAAAGAAAAGGTTTCAAAACATCAGCAAGTGCTTCTTACTCCAGTGGGGCGTATATTAAATTAAAGTGCTTTAATATCATTTCCAATCATATTGATCCTTTCCATTATGTGTACAAACTACCTCCGGTATCCGACCATGGCCACCATGTGGTACGATTGGTTGATGAACGACAGCGACTGCCTACCGGACCGTACCGTACGTGTGTGCGTTTGGAACGCGTTATCCTTGTTCAACGTCCTCCTGCCAGTAGTTGCCAGGATGTGTTATCAGGTTTCGAGCTGGTTCTTGATAAAATTTATTTTTCTACTCGAGTGTATAAACTTTTTTGCTCTGCTTCTTCCTGTGCGTATGTGTCACACCGGGTTCGCCCTTCACAAATAAAACGTTCGTATCACTCGCCCACAGAATACTTTCCCGCTACGGGATGGTTGTCTTCTGTTTCACCATGAGCAACACAAAATATCCCCACACACACACACACACACACACATGAAGAACCACTTTTGTCTGGCAGGTATCAAGGTGCGATCCGGAACGGGGTGCCACAGTTTTCAATTAAGATGACAAACGCCGCGCACAACTAGACGCGCTAGTGCTTGTTCAGTCGTTTCTCTTTCCCCCAGGCCAAAGTGGGAAGTTTTTCTTTTTCCATTTTGCTGATCGAGTGATTTGATGTGATTTTTGATTCCCTGCACCAACAAACCAGCTTCGCCGTGCCTGCGACCACTAGGCGTCTCCATTTAGGCAACGGACGGATGCTTCCTCCTTTACGCCACCTGATTGTAGCCGGAAGTTACCAAAGGATGGTAGAAGAAGAACCAAAAAACAAAAAAAGGACAAGCCCGCACACAACCGTCGCGGACGATGATTTACGGTCCGAACGCAACAGAGACAGATCGAACGTTATGAGTTATGGACGGTGATATGTAATGGCTTCGATGTGAAAGCAAAAAAAGCGTTGCCCACCCTACGTACCTGCCGTGGCCATCACGGTCACCTAATCGATAGCGGGACGGTACACCGGTCCGGTGCGAAGATGCGGAAGCTAAATTCAATTTCAACCAATGTGCCGTAGCAGGGTTTGGATGGGTGATATTTCAAAGAGCACATTTCGCGTAACGAGCTGTACGCACCGAGCATGAAAAGTGCAGTATCATGAAAATTCTCCTGCAATCAACCAGTTTCGCGTAGCACCAGGAATGCACGTTTGTGCCCGAATCGGTACCAAGGATGGGGTGGAACATTAGTTTGGTCAATACTGATTGAGCGAACGTAGCAAAATGTTGCCTTTCGGATACTGTCGAATTTCTTAAAGTACCTGAGCACGTCAACTGTTTGATAAGCTCGTGAGCTTTGAACTTATCAAGTTGTGTTTGCAATAGAATTTCTTGGTGGGTTTAATCAAGATGTTGGATAACTCACGACTCACTTTGCTATGAAAGACCGGTTCATGATGAGACTTCCGCTCGCATGACTTTAGACCATATAGTTGAACAAGGAATAGTGATTAATCGCTGTTTAAACCATTTTTAATTGCTAGCTTACGTCTTGAACGCTTACGTAGCGTTTTGATTCTTGAAAGAAGACTCAATAAAAATGGTTGTAGACGTAAATTAACAAGAATTGAATAAGAGACAATACCAAAAGTTCACTGTCTAGAGCTTACCACAGTTCTCGCACTTCCAACAGTGTGTTTTCTCGACAAAGTCTCCAATACCTTCGAGGTTCTTGATAAAGCCTCGAGGAGTATGATAGAGCTTCTCCTTATAAAGATTTTTACTCTATAATATACCTATACACCAGGTAACTGAGTTCTGGCGCCAGGAAACTGAGTTCTTGACGCGAATAAAAAAAAATGTTCCACATAAACACATTGTGCGTATGGTCACCATTATGAATGCTAAACCACACTTATTATCGATTCTAGCAAAACCGATCCTTCGAAGAGAAGGAACAATTCCTAGAATTCGTACGCATCCCTCCTTTTCAGTCCCGTTCTTTCTCAGCTTAAAATCGCGCATCTGCACTATTGCGACTAGTAACAATAAAAAAGCACATGTTAATTAGCTGCACGGTCCCCAGCCGACAGCCAGAGGTCCCAATCAAATAGCAAAACCCCGAATGGTAGACCTGCCCAATATGCTAAATACCACTTGCCTATGCGTAATGGACCTCCACCACGAGGGGTGTGACAGCAAAGTAAAAAATACATGTTATTCTGCTCGTTTCTTTTTCCTCTGAGGCCTGCAACAACGCACGCACATGGTTTGAATATCGAATCAAAAATGGCCCGGCAACGCGAAATCGAACCGTCAAGATGGAATGGAACTCACCAGTTGCTTAACGCACAGGGATAGATCACGCACCTTTACGCATAATGCGTCTACTGCGTCCGTTTCTTTGACTGCTCCAAGGTTCGTTGAACTGCGAAAAGACCTTCATAATAAATCTTAACCCACCACGGGTAAAGGATAAAGCTGATCCTTTTGCAAAACCCGCTTATTCCACGCATACAAAGGTTAGGTTGATCGCGAGATTGCGTTTAACCCTACGCAAGATTAGACCGGTTGCGCCTTAATCGATCAAAACGTTGGGCGGATGGCTCCGGTTTTGTCGTTACCACTTTTTTTTTCTCCCCCAAAGGCAAAGCTAACCTTCTAGCTCAACCCTTGCGAAGGATCTCTAACCAAATGTCGACGGTGCGTAATTTTGTGCGTTGTCCCTCGGAAATCCCTTGCCGAAAAAGGGATGATCGTAGACAATGGGTACAATTTCCTGGAACTTGTATTCGCCTTAGGGACTGCGAACTACACTTAGGAAACCCTTTCTACCTTTACGAGTGACTTCCTGGAACTTGGAAGTGAACCTTCGCATCCGAAAGGGTAGAGATAAAAAGACTTAGGAAATACGCATTGTGGTAAGTGATATTTTTGTAGCACCTTCTTGTCCCTGGTTTCTTGGAGTAATTTGTTTGACCTGTCCGAAGAGTTCTCGACGAATAAACGAATTAACTTTTCAAAATTTGTAAGTTATTATTTCCAAAGGTTTTAACTGTAATTTAAAACTAGAAATTCGGGTTTCCAACTCCGTACCATAACATGTGTAAGCATTACATTTATAGAATATTTCCTATCCTCAAAAACAACTATTTTCTTCAAGCACAAACCCTCCTACTCCCAAATCGAAAATATGACGCCATTCAACTCTACGTTACCTTGCACTTACTACGGTCTCAGCAAGGAAAAGTAAAGCTTCAATGCATGCAAACAATGTTGCCGGTGAATTCTAGGAATTGAACCGTCCGATAACAAACACAAATCATCTTCCCCGATGATGACGGTAAGGTTGACGGTGAGCAGCAACGCAGGAAGCGAGCGAAGCAGAGCAACATCGCTCAACACAAAAACCCCGAACGCACCCGCACGCGTGTGATCTCTCCATGCCGCAAGGATCATGGTGTGCGAGGGTTGTGCAAAAGCGAGTCACACACAACTACGCACCCAAAAAATGCCCGACTCTTCCCGTTCGCTTCCAGTTTCCCAAGTTTCTAATCTAGCGTACCCTGCCGTCGGAACGCATTCGCGTACCCACCAGCCAGAGACGCCCTCACGCACACAGGGAAGCGCGTCACGCATTCGGAACGCATTTGCTGTAAGCTCCATGTCAATTAGGGCCGCCGGTTTCGCAGATGGGTCTCCGATCGCATGCACGGACGGGACGGTGTGACGCTGGTGCGACGGAACTCCACGAACAAGTTGACGGCGTCGACGGCTAATAGGCCGATGCTATTGCTGCTGCTGCTGCTGCCGATTCGGATGTGGTGAAGGTTGAGGAAATCTTCTTGGGGCGGCGCGTTGGTGCCGGGAGGTGAAGCCGGGACGCAACGAAGGGTTGCTTAGAAATAGGCGCAAGAAGAATGGTGGACCCAGCAGAAAGGTGGGCCAGCAGTAGGGAAGCAGCCATGTACCCCACGTGCCTTCATGGAGTGTTTTGAGCTGCGCGCGCGCGCTCGCACCACTATACGCACACGCATACACTTTTGATAACAAAATCGCACGATCTGACGCGTGTGTGTGTTTTTTTTATTTTTTTGCCTTTTTTTCGTTTCTTCGCATCTTCGGTGCCTTAGGTTAGATTTCGTCTATTTAACAACCCGCCCCATCCACCCTGGCTCCCAGGTTTCAGTTCTGTCCCCGTAACTGTCCTAAAACGGTCAACCGTAGGTCGGTGTTGATAGGCCTATGCGTCGTTTCGCTGTTCTGTTTTCTTTTACTCGCCTGCCCGCTGGTTCGCGCATTCTTCATTTGCAGCGAGCTGCGTTTTCTAACTCCTAAAATGGCTGCCATCCTCATTTCGGTTGTTGGAGATAGAAAAAAATAATATGAGTGAAAAAAGTTAATTAAAAATCTATCGAACTAAGATGATTGAGAAATTTGTTAAGAAACACTTACATTTTAAATAATTTGTTTAAAAAAACGTAATTTTACATCGAATGGACAAAAAAAAAATGAGATATTTAAGAAATGATAATAAAATTAGCTATTTCAATTTGATGTTTACTGAAGGTTATAATGTATATAATAATAAATGATAATAATAGATTATATTAAAAAAATTTCATCAAAACCTCAAGATATAGTTATATGAGTAAACACTGTTTTTATGACAATCAATCGCTAAAAACCACTTAAAAGAGCATTTATTTTCCATTTCGCTGTTGCTTGCAAGTTGCAACAAAAAAAAACCCCACTTCTTTTCGCAAACAAGTTCAAGTTCAAACGATTCTCTTATCAATTTTGCAAGGATGGGTTTCCTTGCAACCCTTGCACCCTTGCAAAAAGTAGCCCACTGGCAAAAGGAAAAAAAAAAATACCAAAACGGGAGGCACAATAATTCACAAGAGTACGACGACCCGTACGGCTCGTGGTGCAACGTTGTCAGTTGTAAAACTTCCACCCACTCCCAACACCATTACCTCGGTTGGTTCGCACTCTAGCAACCACATCACATTGCACACAAACGGTGATGGTTTTGGGGTTTACTACACCCCATGTCCGATCATTACACTGCATCCCGAAGTGCCCCTAGTGCCCCCAAAACCCCGGGAAGGGGTAAATAAACTCCATACACACACACAAAAACCGGGAAACCGAGATCCTCCACCAACCAAGAACCCACCCAGTGGTTCCCTGGTTCCCAACACGTACACATACGGCAATCTGCGAAACGAAAGTAACGCTGTAGCCTGTAAAACGCTACCACACATATTGCCTACCGGTCGGTCCGGCAGACCTTCTAATAATTGCGCGTTTTAGAACTAGTACAAACCGGCGTTGCACCAGCCGACCTACACTAGCGCGTGGCGTTTAAGCTTTAAACGGCCCACCGGCTATGAAAGTGGAAGCAAAAGACACATACGCACATTACGAAATCGAAACCGACGCGAAATAGTAGCGCGAATTTTAATTTTCTCCACTTTTTTTGTTTTGTTTTCTTTGCAGCACCGTTCTCTCCGTTCTCTTTCTGGCTGGAGCTCAGTTGCGAATTTTGTGTGCGTGTGTGCGTGTTTTTTTTTTTGCACACTACTAACTCATTCGCACCGCCGCACAATCATCAACGTCACATGACGGAACGGTTCGCGAGTAAATGTGTGTATGGGTGTGTTTGCGGCTGTTTTTTTTTCCTTCTTCTAATCCACTCCACTCACCGGTCGCTTATGAATAGAAACAGTTTGGCAACAGATACAACGAGGAAAGGGAAGGCTGGGAGGGTTGGCTAAAGGGTGCCTTAACCGTGTGAGGTAATGGGGAAGGAAGTTTAGAAGAAAGTAAGGCGGAAGACTGGGGGCTGTGCCTGCCGGTTTTGTTTGCATTCGTAAGAGTGCAATCAACCCGACCCGAACGGCTGGTTGAATGACTGATAAGACGGTTGAAATGTTCGCCATTCACTAACCAGCCATTTGCTTGACTTTGCCACACTTTCCACCATTCCGTACGATGCGATTCCATCGATGCAACCCCATACAAAGCCCGATCCTCGATCGAACTTTGTGCAGCTGTTTTCGCCCTTTAGCTTCTCTAATCACATTTGTGCTTAATATTTAAAAATTGAAAGAAATAAATAAAGCAACACCAACCTACACAGTTGCTGGCCATTACGTTATCGGAAAGAAGAAGCAGCGGAATAAAACAATCCATGCAGGAAGTAAAGCGCAAAACGTGCCACGTAACAATGTGCTTTTTATTGCGCTTTATGCAGCACGAACGATAAGCCCCCGTTTTTTTTTTTTTGTTTGAACCGGCAACTCATCCCGAAAAAAGCGTACGAGATTGCAACATACCTGTTCTATCTTATCTCAATCTTCACATGCCGAAGGTGCTGCTAATATGAGTGGGTGTTGAGGGGGGGAAGGAAGCATACTGTACCATTTCTATTGTGCATTTTGATTTTTTTCGGGGATGTTTTATGATCGGACAGAATGTGTTGACAAAAGCGCCCCAAAACCTGTCCATCACGCACGTTTCGATTGGTTTGATTTTATTTACCAAACTGCGTCACCTACTCTAAACGGATGACGCAACAGGGAACAAACAACAAGGCATCGTGCAACGTGCAGATGCGTAAGTCATCTCACCTTATGAATGTGAGCTTTTATATGGTGAAATGACAGTTTTATAATTATTTCAGTATTTTAAACCTTTCATACTTAAATTATAAAACTTTTCTTAACTGCGCAAACAATTCTCTCGAGCGCAAAACAACATCTTGCAGTATGACAACGCATTTGCGCATCGAAACGCACTGCTACGTAATCTATTAATATACCGACCTGTTTGTTTGCCAAACGATTAGAGACCCAGCCCTAAGCAATCGTTTCCTAGGGGATCGTTTTTGAACGGGGAACGCATCACCGTTTAGAGCATTTTTTGTTACACCGCTTGAAGCAATCATTTCAACTATCTAATGTAAAAGTAGAATTTATTAGAAGGGTTGTAAGTCTAAGTCAGCAAACGATGGCCCTGATGACGATCTACAAAAAAAAATACAACTATCGTTCCTACATTTAATATATTTTTAACCATCGTTCGGAAGGTACCGCAACGCTTCGTAGGCCTAGACCTTCTTCCAAGTTCGCTCATCAACCTGTTCGTGATGTTGCAACCAACACTACCATACCGGCCAACTGGTTTCCTAGTTGCGTCGATCACACAGAGTTACGCATGATCGGTAGACGCACGCACCGCGACTAACAACGACAAACGTTACTGCGAGCTGCGTTACTGCTCTGCTGAGAAGGGAACGGCATGTTTTCTTCACAGTTTCCTTTATTTCACTCTTCTGCTACATCGTTCATCTTCAACTTTATAACATGAGTGCAATAAAATACGCGCACCGCCAAATCGATATGAAGCATTAGGCAAAACCTGACCTGAAATGTCCAGAGATAAGTCAGCTGCAGATGCGAAAGGTCATTGGAATTCGGCATGGAACCGCTTGTTACTGGTCCGGTTGCCAATGGAATCGATTTTAATTTACACCTCAACGGTTGGTAAACTGCAGGAAAATGCTTTCAACGGATCACACGAATCAAATGGAATGACTGCACTGACTGTAAGAAACGAACCTGTAGCTAGGTAAAAATGAAGATTGGCAAATCCATCAAACAGGAAAAAGTACATTTAAATTTCTGAAAAATCAATTCAAGCGATAATTCAAAACTTTATAATTATTTTCTTCAAGCTTCACGAGACTGAATCAGTATAACATTAGAAACAAGAAAACAATGGAGGCGCCTAGTACTTCAAAGAAAATATTTTAAATTTATTTTAAGTAAAAGTTTTAACCATTATAAATATATTTTATCATGTTTCAACTATAATTTAGTATAAAATATGAAATGGAAGAAGTATAAATTAAAACTTTTAAAATAGTAACTATTTAAAACTTTTTAAACTTAAAAGACGTTTTATTAAAAGTTTTATTAAAACTTCTAAACGATTTGCGCATTAAAAAACGAAATAAGTTATTAGTTTTTTGTTCTAAATTTCCATCTCGCCTTATGTAAATTTTCAAGAGTTATCATACTATCATTATTTTTTAACAGTAGTGAAACTAACTTATAAGAAATTAACAAAACCCGGTAACTTATACCAACGCTCCACATTTGCGCAACGCAAACCAGCGTCGATCCGCTCGCAAACAGAGCACACGCGTAAGTGACTTACGCAGCGGACAGTGCAAAGCGCAAATAGTCGCGCAACGATGCTGCGTGTCGCACCGGGATGTTGCAGACCCGAATATTGAATCACGTATCGCCAAAAAAAACACAAGTATAATGCTCTCTCTTTCCATCTGCTCATGCTACCACCGCTGGATGTGGTTTCACTAGAGCGGTGGGGGTAGAGATACGGGAAGCGCCTGGTGACGCAGGGTGTCTATTTCTAATTCGCGCACGCACACGATCATACCGCATGCTGTTGCCGAATGGCGGGGGCATATGTTTGCGTGGTTGATTAGAATTTTAGTTCTTTTTTTTTGTTGCTCTTCTTTGGCCCAGCAACTCGGTACACACAGCTGTGAGTGAGAGTGTGTTTGAGCCGGTTTTGGGCGTAGAAGAAAAAATAACAAACACACACACACACACTGGGACCGGCAATTTTTTTTTCTAAAGTAACCACTTGAATGGGAACAGTGCAATAGAAGGTTGGAAGAATGGAAAGAGATGGCAAAATTGTGTTGCGGGCAGGCAGTAGGAAACGGAGCGCTGAAGGGTTGGTAGAAGAGGCATAGATTCGATGGAAGAATTTGTCTAACAAAACCCACGGGAACCATGTGAGCTGCTGCTTGGTTGTATGCGTTTTGCGTGTTTGGAGTTTAGAAAGCAATCTATCTACACCCAGCCAAGAAGAGGAAGACTCGGTTCGGTGAAGAATAAGCAGAATATTCGTCTTACCATAAGAATGGAAAACTAATACCTAGATAATAAGATTCCATAGAATATTGCATCTGTTGAATGAATCACAATGAAAAGGGAGCCTCTTAAGCTAGATACCAATCATACGCAATTTAAAACAGCAAAATAAATGTAGCATTAAAAATTATTCCAAACTAATTTACAATCGTTTCAGGTTCTCGCAATATTCTATTCCGCATCATAATCATCGCATCATAATGCGTGTCAAAGATTTACTAAAAACGCACCACCGATTTGCGATACGGTGGTGCGCTAAACACTCTCACGCGCGTAAGTAACCAATCGGGTAGCTAGGTGTTGCTTTCTTCTTCGTTTGCTTTTTCTGTTGCTTAGTGATAACACACCGTATCGTACGTTTCGAAACCGACAACTAACCGTACAACAGTCGTAAGCGACAACAACACGATGTCGACAACCGTGCAATGCAATGTACACGGTCATTCACCCCGATGCCGCGTTGCGCTGCCTTTCCAACGCTTCATGTGCATGTGGTACTTTTGCTTCCCGGATTATCTGTTCCCGCTTCCAGCGCTTTATTATTTGGCGCTTTCGCACTGGTGATAATGGTGGTTTCTACTTTACCGTTTGCGCTTTCTTACCAGCATCAGACCACCATCAAACTGATCAATGCATAATGCCACTATGCGCAACGGGGTCCCGCAACGCTGTGGGGCTCAAGGTGTACCGAATGTTTCAAGGTTACCACCCCTTTTGTAGGGGCGGACGCTAAGGATGGACAGCGGGTAAATACATCTTGCCCCGTGCCGCACTCCAAATCCTCCCCTTCTTTTTTGCCTTCGATCATCAACTTCTAACAAGCATTTGCTGCAAAATGCAAGAAGATTGGAGTCTTTAACTCCATCTCACTCGACTCCCATTCTCTCTCTCTTTCTCTCTCTCTTTCCTTCTCTTTCTGTAACTCTTTTATTGCCTTTTATTTTCTGCCCAACTTCTAAGACTTCTTAGAAGTTGTTTGAATAGGTGAACCGACCAGCGCTTCCATGTGTTGGTGTTGCCAATGGTCTGCGCATTGGCACTTCCACTCCACTCACGCTTCAAAAATTTCGTCCGTTGAAATTCTAACCAAGAAACGCAAGAGATTGCTTAGAACTTCTCATCGTTTTTTTGCTTGTGTTTTTTTGTTTTGTTTTCTTGGAGTATTTTTCTTCTTTACACTCCTACTGCTCGGTTGAGTAAAGCGCTTGGACCTAGACAAACGCACCGATAGATCCGGTCCGGTCTGCTTGCTGAGTGCCTCAATTTATGACTGCGAGTCTGCGTCTATGTGTTCGTTAGTGATCTTTCTCTGCTTGCTTTTTTTGTCTTTGTTGTTGTTGCTGTTGGTGATCGTACTCGAATTCTTCTTGCTTTCCTGCTGTTCGTCTAATGCTAAACCATGCAACATAGGGCGAGTGTACGCAAGAGGGAACTGGAGTTGGCGAGAGGTCTAGAACTTCGCAGCAAAACTATCGACTTCCACTACCATCCGTCCATTCGGCCGTCCATTTAGCCGACCGCTGCAGGAGGTAGCATTCGCTCGGCTCGACAGTTTGAAATCTGGCTGGCTTTTAATGGTCATTTCAAGGACTTTATGCAACGACCAATGACCGCGCATGACGTCGTACGTGACGAGGGCGTCAGCGTGCCAGAACGGCCAAAACGGTTTTTCCCACCCCCCGTGCAGGCGGAGCGGAGATTTGGGAAGGAAAAATGACCTTAAAATGCGTACTACCGATAAGGGCCTACCTATTTAGCGGTTTAGTGCCCCACCGAGACCGGGTCCAACTGCCCTAAAGCATGCATGCAATGAGTCGGAGTGGAGCAACGGAATGGCACCTCATTTCTACCCAACAGTACCCAAGTGCGAACAAGATCAAATCGTACCGATAATCACTCGTCGGCGGGTAACGCAATGAACATTTTCACAAAATGAAAGCTGGCACAATCGAGGCACAGGAAAGAAAAAAGAGATTTGTTGCGAACACACACACACACAAAAACACCCCCCAAAACCGGACAAAATTTACGCTTCAAAACTACCATCTCGCACGAATTACGCAAATGTCCGGCGAGAACCGCACGAAGGCGATTTTCAGTATGCCCACGAGGGTTCGATGTCATTTCCCACTTTCGGCTTCCCGTACCACCTTTCCAAGCGGCCATCGAAATGAATAATCGCAATCGTAAACGCAATCGGTGCGGTTTTTAGCTTTCTTTCGGCCTGTTTGGCATTCCTTTTCTACCAGCACCAACTACTACTGTGCGCACGCTGGTGCGAATTTTGCGTGCAGCCATTTGCACCAGCAGCTGAGTTGCGATAAGAACTTTTCTTTCTCCTTTTTTATTATTTTTTTGTTGTTGTTGCTGCTGCTGCCATTCGGCGAGCTACAAAGACCCAGGCCGCCTTCGGGCTACGGTCACATAAATCACTGTCGTCAATTGGCTGGGCAGCGATCCATGCGATCGAGGGAAAATGAAATTTATTCACTCGCTGGGGCTCTCTTTGCACGGATCGGTAGTGGTTGTAAATTATCAAGTGTTTGGCAACACTGCTTAAGAAAAATATCCTATCTGCAAGTTAAATCAAAATTCTTATTTATTTCTAAACTAATAAACGAATTTTATTATTTCCGTTAAGAAAGTAAACTATTTCAAACATAATCTGATGCATTTCACACTGCAAAAAGCTCAACTCAAGCGTACCATATCCATTAATCATCAATAACTACCGAGAAAGTAAAACCCAACCGACTCGACGCTCACCACGATTCGGTGCTTTGAAATGTCCAAAAAAAAACTTCACAGTTTTTGCTGATTATTCCCATATTCATTTGCATTATATTACGCAACGCATTCGCTATCGGCAGCCAGGCATCTAGAACACATTCAACAATGTTCAGTTGCTCCTGCTCTTGCCACCATCAACCAAGGGCCAGCACATTATAAAGCCCATTCCCACCCTGACAGTGTGTGTGCATGGTCCAAGGTTGTGCACGGTGCGTTCCGAAATTCGGAAAGCAAAAGGACCTCCAGAGAAGGGAAAATATATATAAATGTGTGGTACACTTGCCACCCATACAGCACAGCCTCGTACACCGGCAGCAAAACGGCAGCAGTCCGGCAACACGGTACGAGGCCACCCACTCATTATGCGTATGCGGCCGGGTTACGGTGGCGCAGTGTAACGACCGTGTTCCCGATGCGTGCACCAAACGTCGTCCGGTGAACGAAATTGGGCTATAAATTATTTTGCCGGCAGGACGAAAAAGAAAACCGAATCAGGGAGCGCAACAACTCCAACCGAGGGAGTAAAAATATATAAAAATATTATAAAAATATAAGGGGAGGGAGGCGAGGGAGCGAATATAAAGCATAGGAAGAGAAGCACACAACAACAACAACAACAACAACAACAAAACACTAACCCATTATCATGATTTGGACCCCCAGCGGGATGGGGAACGTTCATGTGCATGTGCGTTATGGGTTGAAAAGTTGGTGGAACAGCATTCGGCCTGGCGTACGTGGAGTTAGATTCTTGGATGGCCTGGGTATTATCCCCAAAACTGATTGTTATTTAATTAAGAGTTCTTTTAACACTGACAATAGAACAATTCTTTCGAGAAGAACCTTTCCTTTGAATCTTTCGAGTAGAGTTAGACGTAAGTATTTTCAATTAAGAATGGTTCCTATTATAATCTTCTGAGATGAATCATTATTTGACGTTTCTGATTCGAAATTCAAGAATATTTGGATCTTGATATTCTTTTGGGGATATTATTGATGCTTTGGAGATTGATAAATGACCAGCAATCTAGATTCACGTCTCTTTTAAAATTCTCTGATTAAATTGATTCATGATTTCTTCCAGTAGAGTAGGGAATAAATGGATACTTAGAGACTCGTCAAAGATAATAATGACTATTTGGAGAGTGAGATATCTTTTTATATTCATAAAGAATTGCCAGGATTTATAAATCCTAATAGATCCAAGTTCAGTAGCCTTCGAGAATTCGTCGAACAATTTCTCTTGACCAACATTAAAAGTGGCACAATCGGTTAAAACAATTTATTAATGAGTTTAAGTAGTTTATTTGTTTTCCATTGGCTATTTATATGAATGTATGAATGTCTAAGTTGAATGTGTTGAAATATTTTTTCTATTCCAACTAACTATCGTTTTAGAAGAAAAATAAATGTTACTTTCCAATGAATCATCCAAACAAACAAACTAAAGCATTCAAAATAGTTAGCTCAACCGTTCCAACTTCTTACTTCTCAATTCATGCGTACATTGCGCTTATTTTCCACCGCTTCGCACCAGCCACCACGATCAACCCAATTAATTGCAGAACCCGAATAAAACCCCCGGGTCCGTAACGTTAGCCATATCAGGCCAAAAAAACAAAAAAAAACAACGCCCGGTCTCCATCACGTCGTACCAAACATTCAGGAACATTGCGTTCCATCATCGTTTTCCAAAATTTTTCACCTCACGCTTCACCATCGTCACCGCACCTCACGCAAAAAAGGGGGAGAGGGGAGGTCCCTTGTTGAATTGCAAATTGTAGAATAAATATTAGTTTTACTATTCTCGGAAGTTATCCGCCCAGTGGGTCATAGTTTGTGAGGTGTATTTTCTGTGCCATACTTGGGTGTTTTTTTTTTCTTTATGTTTCTTCTATGTGCGTTTCGGTGCGGTCCATCCTTCCATCCACCCACCCATACAAGCCTTTTGGCCGGCATCGCGAGTCCGTGAAATTTGCGTTCCCTGTGACTCCCACTGGAAACCCCACCGTAGCCACTGTTTTGGAAATGCTTTTTTTCCGTGTGCAAACGAAAAAAAAAAACATGAAACAAAAAGTAAAAACCTCACAGCACACAAGCAAGCAAATGTCTAAAATATGCCCCGCTTCACGAAACCCGAACAGGGTACGGCCAATTCGGTAACATGCACCATGTAATTATATTTTCCTCACTCCGATCGATCATAGCATTTTTGGTATTTTTGTCCTTTTTTTTTTTGGAGGGGGGAGGACCGTTTGTTGCCGTTTTTTTTATTCTTTTTGTTTTTATTTTGCCAGGGTGCGTTAGAACGAAGCCATTTGTATGGCCGTTCCGTGACCACAAAAATATCCTTTTTACTCGTTGTTGCTCTCGTCAATGGAAAAAGCAACCAACAAACATCACCAAAGTGAGGCATATTGTAGTGGTCACCCCGTGATCGCCCGCAGGAGTATGTTCGCATAATGAAATACGGGTACTAGAAATGGGTTTATTATCGAATCTTGGACCACTAACACCCAACCGTTCAATCGTTTACCTTTAAAATGCATAAAACTTTCTTTATTAAAATTCAAGCAAGCAGTCACATAAAACACACACACACCCAATCACCGTGCGTGAACATTGCCAAAACATCCTTTTCCATCACTCCAAATGCTATAGATTGAAAGGAAGTGAGAGAAAGAGAGAGAGAAAGAGAGAGAGAAGCGAAAAAAAAACCAAAACAAATCACTTCCCGTGCGAACTTTACGAACGTGTCCGAGTAACGAAACAGGTAGAATAAATTAGCATCCAGCCTAACACGATTCCATGCCTCAGCTTGGTGTATTTCGGTGTGTGTGTGTGTGTTTGAAGCCCACGGAGTGAAAGCAACGAAGGAAGAGAAAAAAACAAACTCACACACATTTTTGCCACCACGCTTTAGCTACGAAATGCAAATCGCCACATCCGGTCACAGGACGTCGAGCGTCCATCCTCACGTACACGGGACGAAACATGGGTTCTGCTTTTTACCCGCTCGCACGCACCGGAAATCAAGCCCCGACCCGACGCTACCAATGCCGGCCAACGTTCAACGCAACCCCGTTGCTCCGGTGTACTTTCACTCTTACCCTAGACGCGTTTTATTTGTGGCGCGTCCCGAAAGAAAACACCGGCCTGGAAAAAAAAAGGCAGAGGAAGAAAATCTCGTCCTTTCTTCCAAACACAACATTCAAAAAACGCGATTGCGAACGATCGCGATACCCGTGCTTGCAAGGGATTATTAAATCTTATATCCTTTAATTATGCTCCGAAGCGATTCGTACGCCATTGCGAGCGCCGATTGCGTGATTCGCTCGCAAACGCATACGCAACACACGGCGCTGCGTACTACTGCGTGCAAATGCGTGTACCCAAAGTTGCTACATCCGGGCCAGGAGGCCGGGAAAGCCGTAGGACGGTGGCCATCCACGGTGGCTAAGGATTATTGCAAGATTTAGTCGGGGCCATATATTTTTTTTCTTTACCTTCATTTCACGCCTGGTTTTAATGCTGACTCGGACCGGTGGAAAAAGTAAGGCCCCAAAACCGATGGCATCATAGACCGCGCTAAATTATGGAGTAAAATATGATCGGTGAAATTTTCACCACCATCACCACCACCACCACCGAACGCATTCTTGCTTGGTTTAGTTGGATGCTCATATAAAGCACGAAACGGTGCGAGTCCTGTAAATATTTTTTGGCGAATAATTACCACGACGTAGGTGGGTGAATCACATCCGGCACAATATTTGTTATGCAATTTCGAACTAGAAGCCGGGCTTTTACTGCCCGCCCCATATTTGCATGTCCATGCAATCTGCTTTGCATTCCCGAAGATCATTTGCTAGTTAACGTTGGTGGTTGGACATATGGGCACGGTGGCCTTATTATGATCTCCCCCCCCCCAGCTCTGTAACGAAACCTCTGTTTTTATTCACCTCAACCAATTTTCACCTCTTCCTAGCGCTTGTTAATGAGGGCCAATAATTTATCCCTTAACTGTGTGTGTTCCAGTGGTTTTGTGTTTTCGCTTATTTGTGTCGTTAACGCTACATGGTAACGTGTTCCGTGTTAGTAAAGCGCGACATGCAAGCATTCGGTACAAGCAACCCAGGCCAATAAATTTTCGGTGAAAATTGTACATTTGAATAATAGTTTAATAGAAGTACATGGGTTCGTTACTAAATTGCTGCAAATAAACAGCGAAAGCAATACCCTTTGTGTTTATTAAATTATAAAAAAATATTATCAAAATATAATGCTAAAGTTGTTACCTTTCTGTTAACTCCTCTTTTTGTTTGTATTTGAAATAATTCAAATTCAATGTTGCAATTTTCCCTTTTTTGGACACATACACATGGAAACCATTAACCCTGGAGCACCATTTGCAATAAATTGCTTCATCCATATCCATTGACCATGGACATATTGACCAAATGCTGCACTATTTACGAGCATCAAGCATTTGCTGCTAGCTTCTTCCGCCTGCATTCAACATTCAACTGTTAATGCTTGCAAACATAAGCTCAACCAACACAAATAAACACACATCGAACGCATTTCAATGATTCATGGCTGGGACCGTTGGCGTATTGGCAGGAAAAAGGGACTATGCAGGATTTCGTTATTAGTACCATTATCATCTCTACCAGCCGTAATGGTTTATGCCATCCTGGATGGTTGGTTTCCCTGTTTCTAGGGGGAGGGTGTGGGTTTTTTAGAATTTGAAATTCCAATCTAAATCGAACGAACAAAGAACAGTTCAATAGTATGACCGTACCAACCCTAGCAGCAAACGTTCGAAAATGGACAGGATCTTATTCACTTTTTTTGTTTCGATATCCCATGATGTGAAACGAGATGGCCACGTGGATCTATTTTCACAACTGCAGAGAGGCTTAGCAACTTTGAATAGAAACCAATAAAAGCCTCATAAAGCTTCTCAAAGCAAGTTTGTCTAACGGATATGTAACTAACAGTGCAAGGGCTCTCCTATTTCTTAATTTCTCAATATTTAGTTTTTAAGTGCTGTTGTTTGCTATTTGTGTTAAGTCTTCAGCTTTACTTCAAAT
>STHB01000003.1:11243298-11326608 GCA_018908115.1 Anopheles rivulorum
TCTCTCTCTTTCCTTCTCTTTCTGTAACTCTTTTATTGCCTTTTATTTTCTGCCCAACTTCTAAGACTTCTTAGAAGTTGTTTGAATAGGTGAACCGACCAGCGCTTCCATGTGTTGGTGTTGCCAATGGTCTGCGCATTGGCACTTCCACTCCACTCACGCTTCAAAAATTTCGTCCGTTGAAATTCTAACCAAGAAACGCAAGAGATTGCTTAGAACTTCTCATCGTTTTTTTGCTTGTGTTTTTTTGTTTTGTTTTCTTGGAGTATTTTTCTTCTTTACACTCCTACTGCTCGGTTGAGTAAAGCGCTTGGACCTAGACAAACGCACCGATAGATCCGGTCCGGTCTGCTTGCTGAGTGCCTCAATTTATGACTGCGAGTCTGCGTCTATGTGTTCGTTAGTGATCTTTCTCTGCTTGCTTTTTTTGTCTTTGTTGTTGTTGCTGTTGGTGATCGTACTCGAATTCTTCTTGCTTTCCTGCTGTTCGTCTAATGCTAAACCATGCAACATAGGGCGAGTGTACGCAAGAGGGAACTGGAGTTGGCGAGAGGTCTAGAACTTCGCAGCAAAACTATCGACTTCCACTACCATCCGTCCATTCGGCCGTCCATTTAGCCGACCGCTGCAGGAGGTAGCATTCGCTCGGCTCGACAGTTTGAAATCTGGCTGGCTTTTAATGGTCATTTCAAGGACTTTATGCAACGACCAATGACCGCGCATGACGTCGTACGTGACGAGGGCGTCAGCGTGCCAGAACGGCCAAAACGGTTTTTCCCACCCCCCGTGCAGGCGGAGCGGAGATTTGGGAAGGAAAAATGACCTTAAAATGCGTACTACCGATAAGGGCCTACCTATTTAGCGGTTTAGTGCCCCACCGAGACCGGGTCCAACTGCCCTAAAGCATGCATGCAATGAGTCGGAGTGGAGCAACGGAATGGCACCTCATTTCTACCCAACAGTACCCAAGTGCGAACAAGATCAAATCGTACCGATAATCACTCGTCGGCGGGTAACGCAATGAACATTTTCACAAAATGAAAGCTGGCACACTCGAGGCACAGGAAAGAAAAAAGAGATTTGTTGCGAACACACACACACACACAAAAAACACCCCCCAAAACCGGACAAAATTTACGCTTCAAAACTACCATCTCGCACGAATTACGCAAATGGCCGGCGAGAACCGCACGAAGGCGATTTTCAGTATGCCCACGAGGGTTCGATGTCATTTCCCACTTTCGGCTTCCCGTACCACCTTTCCACACATAAATCGGTCGTCACATAAATCACTGTCGTCAATTGGCTGGGCAGCGATCCATGCGATCGAGGGAAAATGAAATTTATTCACTCGCTGGGGCTCTCTTTGCACGGATCGGTAGTGGTTGTAAATTATCAAGTGTTTGGCAACACTGCTTAAGAAAAATATCCTATCTGCAAGTTAAATCAAAAATTCTTATTTATTTCTAAACTAATAAACTAATTTATATTATTTCCGTTAAGAAAGCAAACTATTTCAAACATAATCTGATGCATTTCACACTGCAAAAAGCTCAACTCAAGCGTACCATATCCATTAATCATCAATAACTAGCGAGAAAGTAAAACCCACCCGGCTCTCCGCTCACCACGATTCGGTGCTTTGAAATGTCCGAAAAAACTCTACAGTTTTTGCTGATTATTCCCATATTAATTTGCATTATATTACGCAACGCATTCGCTATCGGCAGCCAGGCATCTAGAACACATTCAACAATGTTCAGTTGCTCCTGTTCTTGCCACCATCGTCCAAGGGCCAGCACATTATAAAGCCCATTCCCACCCTGACAGTGTGTGTGCATGGTCCAAGGTTGTGCACGGTGCGTTCCGAAATTCGGAAAGCAAAAGGACCTCCAGAGAAGGGAAAATATATATAAATGTGTGGTACACTTGCCACCCATACAGCACAGCCTCGTACACCGGCAGCAAAACGGCAGCAGTCCGGCAACACGGTACGAGGCCACCCACTCATTATGCGTATGCGGCCGGGTTACGGTGGCGCAGTGTAACGACCGTGTTCCCGATGCGTGCACCAAACGTCGTCCGGTGAACGAAATTGGGCTATAAATTATTTTGCCGGCAGGACGAAAAAGAAAACCGAATCAGGGAACGCAACAACTTCAACCGAGGGAGTAAAAATGCGAATATAAAGCATAGGAAGAGAAGCACACAACAACAACAACAACAACAAAAACACTAACCCATTATCATGATTTGGACCCCCAGCGGGATGGGGAACGTTCATGTGCATGTGCGTTATGGGTTGAAAAGTTGGTGGAACAGCATTCGGCATGGCGTACGTGGAGTTAGATTCTTGGATGGCCTGGGTATTATCCCCAAATCTGATTGTTATTTAATTAAGAGTTCTTTTAACACTGACAATAGAACAATTCTTTCGAGAAGAACCATTCTTTTGAATCTTTCGAGTAGAGTTAGACGTAAGTATCTTCAATAAAGAATCGTTCCTATTATAATCTCCTGAGATGAATCATTATTTGACGTTTCTGATTCGAGATTCAAGAATATTTGGATCTTGATATTCTTTTGGGGATATTATTGATGATTTGGAGATTTATAAATGACCAGAAATCTAGATTCACGTCTCTTTTAAAATTCTCTGATTAAATTGATTCATTATTTCTTCCAGTAGAGTAGGGAATAAATGGATACTTAGAGACTCGTCAAAGATAATAATAACTATTTGGAGAGTGAGATATCTTTTTATATTCATAAATAATTGCCAAGATTTATATATCCTAGGAGATCCAAGTTCAGTAGCCTTCGAGAATTCGTCGAACAAGTTCTCTTGACCAACATTAAAAGTAGCACAAACGGTTAAAACAATTTATTAATGAGTTTAAGTAGTTTATTTTTTTGCCATTGGCTATTTATATGAATGTATGAATGTCTAAGTTAATTGTTCATATTTTTTCTATTCCCACTAACTATCGTTTTAGAAGAAAAATAAATGTTACTTTCAAATGAATCATCCAAACAAACAAACTAAAGTATTCAAAATAGTTAGCTCAACCGTTCCAACTTCTTACTTCTCAATTCATGCGTACATTGCGCTTATTTTCCACCGCTTCGCACCAGCCATCACGATCAACCCAATTAATTGCAGAACCCGAATAAAACCCCCGGGTCCGTAACGTTAACCATATCAGGCCAAAAAAAACAAAAAAAAACAACGCCCGGACTCCATCACGTCGTACCAAACATTCAGGAACATTGCGTTCCATCATCGTTTTCCAAAATTTTTCCCCTTTCGCTTCCCCATCTTCACCGCACCTCACGCAAAAAAAGGGGGGGGAGGTCCCTTGTTGAATTGCAAATTGTAGAATAAATATTAGTTTTACTATTCTCGGAAGTTATCCGCCCAGTGGGTCATAGTTTGTGCGGTGTATTTTCTGTGCCATACTTGGGTGTTTTTTTTCTTTTTGTTTCTGCTATGTGCGTTTCGGTGCGGTCCATCCTTCCATCCACCCACCCATACAAGCCTTTTGGTCGGCATTGCGAGTCCGTGAAATTTGCGTTCCCTGTGACTCCCACTGGAAACCCCACCGTAGCCACTGTTTTGGAAATACTTTTTTTCCGTGTGCAAACGAACACAACACAAAAAAACATGAAACAAAAAGTAAAAACCTCGCAGCACACAAGCAAGCAAATGTCTAAAATATGCCCCGCTTCACGAAACCCGAACAGGGTACGGCCAATTCGGTAACATGCACCATGTAATTATATTTTCCTCACTCCGATCGATCATTTTTGGTATTTTTGTCCT
The DNA here is from genome assembly GCA_018908115.1 of Anopheles rivulorum. Lineage (NCBI taxonomy): Eukaryota > Metazoa > Arthropoda > Insecta > Diptera > Culicidae > Anopheles > Anopheles rivulorum. Next base: position 11,247,122 of record STHB01000003.1, read on the forward strand.
TTTTTTTTGGAGGGGGGAGGGGGGAGGACCGTTTGTTGCCGTTTATTTTTTATTCTTTTTGATTTTATTTTGCCAGGGTGCGTTAGAACGAAGCCATTCGTATGGCCGTTCTGTGACCACAAAAATATCCTTTTTACTCGTTGTTGCTCTCGTCAATGGAAAAAAGCAACCAACAAACATCACCAAATTGAGGAATATTGTAGTGGTCACCCCGTGATCGCCCGCAGGAGTATGTTCGCATAATGAAATACGGGTACTAGAAATGGGTTTATTATCGAATCTTGGACCACTAACACCCAACCGTTCAATCGTTTACCTTTAAAATGCATAAAACTTTCTTTATTAAAATTCAAGCAAGCAGTCACATAAAACACACACACACACCCAGCCACCGTGCGTGAACATTGCCAAAACATCCTTTTTCATCACCCCAAATGCTATAGATTGAAAGGAAGTTAGAGAGAGAGAGAGAGAGAGAGAGAGAGAGAGAGAGAGAAAGAGCGAGAGAAGCGAAAAAAAAACCAAAACAAATCACTTCCCGTGCGAACTTTACGAACGTGTCCGAGTAACGAAACAGGTAGAATAAATTAGCATCCAGCCTAACACGATTCCATGCCACAGCTTGGTGTATTTCGGTGTGTGTGTGTGTGTGTGTGTGTGTGTGTTTGTGTGTGTTTGAAGCCCACGGAGTGAAAGCAACGAAGGAAGAGAAAAAACAAACTCACACACATTTTTGCCACCATGCTTTAGCTACGAAATGCAAATGGCCACATCCGGTCACAGGACGTCGAGCGTCCATCCTCACGTACACGGGACGAAACATGGGTTCTGCTTTTTACCCGGTCGCACGCACCGGAAATCAAGCCCCGACCCGACGCTACCAATGTCGGCCAACGTTCAACGCAACCCCGTTTCTCGGGTGTACTTTCACTCTTACCCTAGACGCGTTTTATTTGTGACGCGTCCCGAAAGAAAACACCGGCCTGAAAAAAAAAGGCAGAGGAAGAAAATCTCGTCCTTTCTTCCAAACACAACATTCAAGAAACGCGATTGCGAACGATCGCGATGCCCGTGCTTGCAAGGGATTATTAAATCTTATATCCTTTAATTATGCTCCTGAGCGATTCGTACGCCATTGCGAGCGCCGATTGCGTGATTCGCTCGCAAACGCATACGCAACACACGGGGCTGCGTACTACTGCGTGCAAATGCGTGTACCCAAAGTTGCTACATCCGGGGCCAGGAGGCCGGGAAAGCCGCAGGACGGTGGCCATCCACGGTGGCTAAGGATTATTGCAAGATTTAGTCGGGGCCATATATTTTTTTCTTTTTACCTTCATTTCACGCCTGGTTTTAATGCTGACTCGGACCGGTGGAAAAAGTAAGACCCCAAAACCGATGGCATCATAGACCGCGCTAAATTATGGAGTAAAATATGATCGGTGAAATTTTCACCACCATCACCACCACCACCACCGAACGCATTCATGCTTGGTTTAGTTGGATGCTCATATAAAGCACGAAACGGTGCGAGTCCTGTAAATATTTTTTGGCGAATAATTACCACGACGTAGGTGGGTGAATCACATCCGGCACAATATTTGTTATGCAATTTCGAACTAGAAGCCGAGCTTTTACTGCCCGCCCCATATTTGCATGTCCATGCAATCTGCTTTGCATTCCCGAAGATCATTTGCTAGTTAACGTTGGTGGTTGGACATATGGGCACGGTGGCCTTATTATGATCTCCCCCCCCCCAGCTCTGTAACGAAACCTCTGTTTTTATTCACCTCAACCAATTTTCACCTCTTCCTAGCGCTTGTTAATGAGGGCCAATAATTTATCCCTTAACTGTGTGTGTTCCAGTGGTTTTGTGTTTTCGCTTATTTGTGTCGTTAACGCTACATGGTAACGTGTTCCGTGTTAGTAAAGCGCGACATGCAAGCATTCGGTACAAGCAACCCAGGACAATAAATTTTCGGTGAAAATTGTACATTTGAATAATAGTTTAGTAGAAGTACATGGGTTTGTTACTAAATTGCTGCAAATAAACAACGAAACCAAGACCCTTTGTGTTTATTAAATTATTAAAAAATATTATCGAAATAAAATGCTAAAGTTGTTACCTTTCTGTTAACTCCTCTTTTTGTTTGTATTTGAAATAATTTAAATTCAATGTTGCAATTTTCCCTTTATGAACACATACACATCGAAACCATTAACCCTGGAGCACCATTTGCAATAAATTGCTTCATCCATATCCATTGACCATGGACATATTGACCAAATGCTGCACTATTTACGAGCATCAAGCATTTGCTGCTAGCTACTTCCGCCTGCATCCAACATTCAACTGTTAATGCTTGCAAACATAAGCTCAACCAACACAAATAAACACACATCGAACGCATTTCAATGATTCATGGCTGGGACCGTTGGCGTATTGGCAGGAAAAAGGGACTATGCAGGATTTCGTTATTAGTACCATTATCATCTCTACCAGCCGTAATGGTTTATGCCATCCTGGATGGTTGGTTTCCCTTTTTCTAGAGGAAGGAGCTGGTTTTTTTTTTAGAATTTGAAATTCCAATCTAAATCGAACGAACAAAGAACAGTTCCATAGTATGACCGTACCAACCCTAGCAGCAAACGTTCGAAAATGGACAGGATCTTATTCACTTTTTTTGTTTCGATATCCCATGATGTGAAACGAGATGGCCACGTGGATCTATTTTCACAACTGCAGAGAGGCTTAGCAACTTTGAATAGAATCGTATAAAAGCCTCATAAAGCTTCTCAAAGCAAGTTTGTCTAACGGATATGTAACTAACAGTGCAAGGGATCTCCTATTTCTTAATTTCTCAAATATTTAGTTTTTAAGTGCTGTTGTTTGCTATTTGTGTTAAGTCTTCAGCTTTACTTCAAATTTTTTTTTTGTTTTGTAAATTCCTTACCCCCTTTACTTTCGATTTTTTTATCCGAGTTTCATAGTATTTCCGTTAGTTGTTTAGATTTTCAATGGAAACAGTTTCATTCAAATGTTAAGATAGCTTTAGAACTTCAACATGCTTAGGCAAAAGAACTTATTCTCACCTGTGTAAATCAGATTTTCGTTCTTAGATTATTTTTTATACAAATAAACGATTTTTCTTGCTCAAGGCAATTCTTGCTTCTAAGCTTCTATCTCACTAAATTGCTACAAAAAATGTGAAACTCTTATGAAACCCTTTCACATAATGCATCAACGACAGATGCCTCGTATATCATTACGTTCCCATTTATCCCACTTATGCTACATCTAGCCGTGTATTGGTATGTATTACTTCAAGGTCTTCTAATCATACAGTGATACAAATAAATATTTAAATACGTCTATCACCGCCGCCCAAACCCTAATGTTTCGCCCATGGATGTGAACCATCAACGCCATCGCGTTACAGGCCCGCGCAGATAACGCTTTATGCTAGCGCTTGCAGGGTGGTGGCAGCATAGTTTCAGTTTGTCCAAGTTCTTCCAAACACCCATTCCGAACGGCACTGAATGCCGGTCCGCTAGCGTGTTCTTATCTTATCAACTGCAATTCGCGTTCATCGCTTCGCCACACTGATGGACGTTAACTTTGCACGCACTTCCGCATTCTGTGGCCCAGCGTGAACGGTGCTTGGCCACCGTCCCTTTACCCGCTCGCACGTGACTTGCAGGACGGGTGATGGGTGGTCTGCTTCACACCGTCCGTTGATATTGGCGAGCGGGAAAGGAGCAGTAGCAACGGCAACCAAATTACAATTCGGTATCGGGCCCGACCTTGGCCGCGCGACACAAGTTTTTGGGCGTTTTACAAGTGGTTACTTTTTTTCCATCTACTTATTAATTAAATGGTGCCCTGTTTTCCTCGCAAAGCTAACGACAACACCTACATCTTACAACAAATTGAATTCAATACAGTAAAAGTGCGTTCCTTCATAACCACAAACTGAACGTGTGGCACATCACATCCAGCCAGCGTAACTCATTGCGACGCTCGGCGCGATCTTGTACCGTTTTGTAACATAACCCTTTTGTTTTACAACTAGTTTGACCGTGGCTCAATGTCAACCAGTTTTAAAATATGCAGCAAAATAAAAGATTTTTAGTGCCCTACTGCTTAAGTTCCGCGTTTCGAACCGTCTTTCCTAATCATTCGTACGCACGTGGTCATGATGTACACTGTCGAAGCCCCTTTCCTATGCAACACAAACGCACACAATCCGATAAATTAAGCCCTTCCAAATGAGAGGGAGTAAAGCTATCGCACCATCACAAACAAAACCTATAAACTCGCTCACTCACGAGCCCTTCATCCAAATGCCTTGACATTACAAGCAAAGAAGGCAGAAAAAAAGGTCTCCCAAACTGATGCGAATGAAACGCGGCAGCAGCTCTGTTTTTTTTAGTGGACTTTTTATTCTCTCTGTCTCTTTCTCTCTCTTTGTCACGTAACCTTACTGGTGCAATTGTATTGAAAGCGCGCTCCACACGGCTGGAGGTCACACGGCGCGTCATCAAACGCATCGGTGCGTACGTGGACGCACCGTTTGTGTCTGTTTCAACAATACGCACCCCGAAACTAGTTTCGTGCGTTTGACATTGGCCGCAGTGTGTTTTTTTTTTTGAATGTCGCTAGCGGATCGAGCGCTCGGTGCTAAAACAAATGGCTACGAACTTACGCGCCAGCTGAACACACAGGGCCTTCCCTCTGTGCCGAAGGTCTACGCTCGCGAAGGGTTGAGTGTAAGGTCTCGCTAAGCTAAGTAGTGTTTCTTTGAACACTTTATTCACGCAGAGGTTTACTAATTTTGGTCATTTTTTCAATCAAGTACTATTCAATTTTATTAAGTAATAAACAACACTTATTGGCTCAATATTTTTCTATTTTTTATAACAAAACATGGTTTACAAGGTAGCAACAAACACCAATAAAACCAAAACCCACATTTTAATCTCACAATATTATCGAATAGTCCCCAATTCTTACATTTCATACTGAAAGCAAAAAAATCACATCAAGGCTATTGAAATGAAAACGAAATTTTGAATAAAATTGCTAAAAGGAAAAGTTACCTTAAAAACACACACACACCAACACAAAATGCGATAGTCTGTTGCGATCTAGCAAAGAAAAAATCTTTCCTCTAGGTAAAGACACAAATATACAACAAAAAAAAAGTGCTCTACCCGGGCGTTATGCGCATCGCCACTGACCTTGAAATGCTTCACAATGCCCCGGGAGCATAGATTCCGGACCCGTGCATGCTAGGGTCTTCCGGGGAATGGTCTATAAAACGCTTTGGGACGGGGATTCGTATTTTTTTTTGTCCATTGGCGACCGAACGAACGAAACTGATAGTTTTTCGTACGGTGTTGCAGTTTTCCACTCCTTGCCTAGCTCAAGGTGATTTATTTTCGGCTCACAAAACTCAAACACACAGCGCATAGACGTTATTGTCGTGTGTCTATTTTTTTTCTTTCTTTCTTTCTTTCTTTAGTTTTGTTTGGGTCCACAGGAATGAATTGTTATTAACTTTTTTATTTTCTGTTCAAGTGGAACCTAACCCGGGTTAGGGTCTTCGTGTTGTTGTTGCAACGTTTCTAAGATAGCTGCTATGTTCGCTTTCGTTCACACAACTTCGCATCACATCTTTATGCGCTGCTAGCATAACAACATAAAAGCGGAGCAGCAAAAGCATTAGCGAACGATGAAGAAGGAAGAGGGAAAAAAACGTGCAAAACAAACACAGCACAATTTTTTAACTTCTTGGCGATGCGCCATCCCGTCTTTCATAGGCGTAGAGCGCATGTATGTATATACATAATTCTTTATGTGTTTGCATCAAACCAGAACTTGCAAGCAAACGACAGCAGCAGCAACAACCAAAACCCCGACCAAAGAAGCATCGTGCAGTGCCGATTTCGCCGATAGTAACACACTCACACAAGCGCAATAAAGTGGGACTCACTAAATAATAAGAACAACAACAAGAAACACCACACCACATAGGGAAACACAAACGCACCAAAAATTTGCCGAGTGCAATGAAACCGGCTATGTTGATGACCCAGTTCAAGGATTTTGCCGCACAACCATGAATATGTATGCTATCGCCGCAGCTTCTAATGCTGCTTGGCAGTGCGGCTCGTGGTGGGCTTTGGAGGATATGCTGATGCTCCAGGGGAGAACCGATCCCCCCCCCCCGTCTTCCCTTTCATTTGCTTCTTCCTTTTCAGTTACCCTGTTATGTGCACCTTTTCGGAAAGCATGGTGGTGGTGAGCAAATATAAGGGTAAACAGGAAGCTGATGATAGTTTTAAGGGTGGTGTAAGTAATTCGAATGCAATAACAATGGTGAGCAGGTACAATGTTGTAATGTAATTAATATTTAAGAGATTATATAAGTGAAGAGTTATAGTACTTAAAATATATAAAATTATTACAAATTCGAAAGGAGAAGTATCGAAACTGGTAAAATAGGAAAAATAAAGACTAAAACAAAATTAGACAAAACAAAATAGACACTACTCATAATAATTAGTACCGAATTTGATGCTAATCGAGCCTGCCTCTAAATAAATGACATGCGTGAACAAATTAAAACGTAGTAAATTTATTTTATTTTATTTTAATTATTATACTAAATATACTGAATATATGAAAATACTAAAAATAATAACTTTACATAAACGTTAACATAAAATTTAATAACGTTAACATAAAATTTTAATTATAAATTGTATTATCTTATGTAAATGAACGATATTTTTTTGTAGTTAACTGTTAAGTGAAATGATTATTTACTTATTAAAAACAATAATAACGAAATGCCTTTCATTTGGATTTCTCTCCAGCTATTGCTAGAAAAGCTAAATCATTCGATAAGCATTTCCGCTTAACGATTCCCGTACCTAGCAGCTTCCAATCAACCTGAAATAAGGGGGGGAATTTGTTTTTTCGTTTTGTTATAGATTTATGGAAAAACAAAAAACGAAAATTTATAGAAATCACCCCGTTCCATCCACATTAGCTACGCGCCGGATCACAAAGTATCGGCACATTCGCCAAAAGCAAGCCCATGACCACGAAAATTTCGGGAAGGTCAAACATGTGCAGAAAACAGCAGTAGCAATAAGCAGGCAACTACGTCAGCGTAGGACTGCGACCACAACCAAGAAGCGAACCACCCGAACCAAAATACAACAAGCCCGCCCAATCACGGGTCGCAGCAATCTTTGCGCCAAACATTTCGCCACAACAACAACAACAACAACAAAACAATCCCCCTTCCCCCTCGGACAGGGGGTGGGTGGGTGTGTAAAGGAGGGAAAGGTAGTGCAAGAAGAAGAACAGGGGGGGGGGGGGAATAAACCTCCCGAACCAACTCCTAAAACTCCAAAGCAAAACTATTCTACTGCAATCAAAATGCGCCATTCGGTCGGACCGTGTGCTACCGATGCGCTGAAAGATTCCCACTTGGCCGCCTTCAGCGTCTCCAGTCTCCGTCCAGAAATCTAATCCTTCTAATAAACACTCTCTGCCGCGCGCGTGTGAGTGTGTGCCAAAATGCTAGTGCAAAAAAGCGCACCACCCAACACGGGTATCCCAGCCACCCCCCACCCTCCTCCCTACCTTCTCTCCCCCTTCATTGCCACTTGTAGCCCAGTTCCGGACGCTGGTAATGCGAATAGCAGCAGCGGAGCAGCAGCAGTGCCGCGCACTGTTTCAAAGTCAAAGGCACGCTTAATCTAGCAAACGGGCCGGGCACGCTGATGGTCCGCCGACTGCAGTGAAGAAGTGAAGTTGCCATTTTTTGCAACGGCCTAGAGATACACTTCTACGACAGAAACGACGTGCTCCTAGGCTAGGCTTATATCCGCCGGGCAGCACCGACTCCATGTCTCGACCCCTACCCCAGGTTTCGGCGGCCCGGCTGGGAGGCGGGCGGTGGTAGTGGCGGCTTAAATGACGAAGCACACGAACGTGGCGAACACTTTGCGCAGAAGATGGCTAGAAGTGTAGGAAGTGAGGACCTAATGTCGATTCGCAGCAGTGCTGCAGCAAGCGTACGAGCTCTGCACATAACGACGCACGGCAGAATGGAACGGTGCGCCGGATGTGGGGGGGGAGGGGGGGGAGGGGAGAGGGTACGGGTGCTCCCAACTTCTTCCACTCCCCAAACACGCACACAAACACACACACACAATCGCATTTCTAATGCCTAGACAAACAACTTCACCAGCAAGCGAACGATCGCCAAAATGGATGTCCAACGGCAAAGTGGAGTAAGAGGCCCGGTTTGCGAAGTGAATGGATAGTGCCGGAATCCGAAAATTATTAAATCATTCTAATGCTATCCTCCCAGCGGGTCTAGGTTTTCTTCCCGCTCGTTGTGGTGTTACACCTTAAAAAAAAAAAAAAGCAAAAATGTCGGCGTTTTCTTCGGCTCGGCCAGCAGACGCAATTTCGCTAGCCTTCGGGTTGCCCCATGGTGGTTGCCCAGTGTTTTTCGTGTTTTCTTTTTTCTTTTTTGTTGCCTTTTACTATTCTCGTTGCGGTTTTGCGTTCTTTGCTGCGCTTTGTGGTGCGCCATGCGTACCATGCGGCCGTGGCTCGGGCTCCCCAACCCGGTGGGTTGCGTTTTTGCCGCACACAGGCATTTGCTCATTTTGTCTAGTGTTGCCTTTTGTTTACTGCCACTTTTGCTCGGTTTCTTCCTAACGCTTCTCTTTTCACCCGTTCGGTTTCCTTGTTTTTTCTCTCTCTCTCTCTCTCTCTCTCTTTCTCTCTTTCTCTCTTTCTTAACATCTTTTTTTTCTCCTCATTTGTAGTGCTTTTGATGTGATGTGTTTTCTTCTTCGGGATTTTTTGGTTCCTCATGTTTCTTGATGCGCGTATGTGTGTGTGTGTGGATGTTTGTTTCATGTTTTTATGTGTTTCGTTGCTTCATTTTTCACTTTTGCCAACAACCACTTGCCACCTGCCTGCCTTCCCTGTTACAAAGTGCCACCTGCAAATTTGTTCATTTGCCTATTCCCATGCTTCGCCATTCGTGTCCTATTCTATCGTCCCACCCACCCGCACCACCCGCCACTCCTTTTGCGTCCCCTTGCTGTACTTCTCCTCTTCCCCTTTCTTTTCACCTTCCTCTCCACACCTCTTACAGCCTAATAGCGAAGATCAAATCGTTAGCGCAGCGAGACAACTGAATGTTGCCAACAGCCTTCTTACGCGCGCGTTGAAATCTATTTCGGTTTTTTCCCTTCATACCATTCGCTAGTTCATCTATTTTACACCTTTCGGGCGGCCGGGAGAGCTTTTGCAGCTCCCAGCCTCCCAAAGCCTTCCTTCCCCCTACTTCACCAATTCACTTACGTTGGCAAAGCGTCATTTGCAACGCTTGCAATGCTTCTTTCAAACGTTTCTTTCTCTTCGGCTCGCTAGCCGAACGTTTCGCGGTTGTGCCGTGATGGTGATGCGATTGCTGCCACGATAGTGAGGTTCGTTAATTATGTCTCTACCTAGCGCACCACCGAAGGGCCTGTGCAGCGCAACAAGGATGATATAGGAATTTTATGTAAATTTTCTAACCTTCTACACAAACGCAAGAAGACCTGTCATTAACTTGTGATGGGCGCAACACACACACACACACACACACACACACACACACACACACACAAAGCAAACCCCCACGGAGAAGATTTGTGTAGTTGCAATAAAAATGAGCAATTTATATGCTCTCTCCGATTCAGCTAGGAGCTGGGATACTTTGCCGAATGGACCGGCCGGCAGAGTGCAATGGGTTTGCATACATTAGTCGCTAACGGTTACACGGTGTTATATTTCAACACGTTTTATCTGCACGCATTCTTCTGGCAGGAAACCGAACTGTGGGCAAATTAAAAGTGTGATCAACTACCAAACTATTCGCAGCTCTCGTCACTTTTCGTTGCGTTCTTAGCTAGAACCGAATCTACCTACTCACAAGATCTCCAACCGAGATCGAGGATTTTAGAATGCCATTGCTGCGGAACTTTCCTAACAATGTGTACAGATTTCTTGTGTGTGCAGAATTTATTTTGCTCATATGCTGGCTCGCGTGTGCTTTTATTCTGCCCGACACGCGGTCCATCGATCCGTCCATTCATCTATCGGCTTGTTCGACCGGACATTTTATGCCGAACTACGACTGCCGGTGAGCCAGGGGTCCTGTTGTAAATCATTCTGGTGGGGTTCTGATTTTACGACGACGACGACGACCAATTTACGATCCAATCGAAGTGTGATTTTACGAAACACCAAAACGAAAAATGATCGACGGAACGTTGGCAATGGCGAATGCGCATAACTAGTTTCCTATTATCCGCCTGGTGGAGCCATTTGTCCGCACCGGGCAACCTCAAACATAAGCCGCCAACGTGGTCGGCAAAAGGATTGCAAATGTTTTGGCGGTGAAAGTGTTTTACGACCCTGTCCGAGGAACGTTGCCTCCAAAAGCCGCCAAAGTTACTTCGGGGGTGTCTGTGTTGATGATTCGCGCTTTATTTTGAAGAAATATTTCGGTTTTTCTTTGAGATTATCGATGATTTATTATATATTTTATATAATTTCTACTTCAAAAGACTTAATTTTATGGTAGATTGTATGCAAAATTAAACTTCAAGATTTGACCCATCCCTAATGCTACTGCTGGGTACTCTAATCTATTTCTCCAATATTCGAGGGTCGTAGCGATATTTGGGAGATCTCTTTTGAAGAATGACATCCGTCATTTCAAGCATTCTCCATAACTCTCGCCATTATGTAGCTCCGTGCGCGATCCCTTCCTTCTGCGTGTGCTCCGCATTATAATGCATTGCTTGTGTGCGGCAATCCACTGGAAATCAGCCCTGAACTTGACTTTCAAGCGAACGACAAATGGTCGCTGTATTCGTCGAATGTAATCAACTCTTACCACACCGTGCGGAAAGGCTGCCGCAACTATTCTATCTCCTCTATCTTAAGCCGTAAATTCCGTCCTCTTGAATGCTGTTGCGCTAGGAGTTCTAATCGCTTTACCCTTACGTATTCGCCATGCTCTACACATGCACACATGCGAAGAGAACCAAAGAATAAGAACACAACGCACAAGATGTAGACACATCATCGTCATCTCGCAGCATCATTGCTGCGCGGAGAGAGCAACAAAAAAGCGCATAAAAGCGAACATCCACCAGCGCACTCCACCATCGAGTTCGGAACGAGAATAGGACAAGCTCGTTAGCTAGCGCGAATAGCGAAAGAATGCCTTTTGCTTGCTGCACAGCACTGCCCCCGCTGTTTTTTTTTTTTTGCTGTCCGAAGACCCACGGGTATGACCCGCGGTCAGTGTCAGCAACCACCACCACCAGCATGCCGAATCGGTACGAGCTCGTGCACCCTTCCCAAAATCCGTTCCCGGACGATCGTGCGCTGTTGACGATCCTGCCTCCCATAAGATCAGTCCCATCAGATCTCCGAGGGCGAGAACGAGTGTGAACGACCTCTGGATGGGTGGATAAACTTCAGGCCCGCGGTGTCTTTTGCGGACTGCGAGTCGAAGTTCGCAACCAGAAATTGCGCAACCCACCACCGGGGGGGTGGGGGTTCACACACAACAAGAACAACAAAAAAAAAAGGTGGCCGTCCATCAAACGTTCGCCTCTCCGGCAATTCCGGAGTTTCAGCAGCAGCAGCAGCGGCACGGTGCAGATTCTAAGCATTGCGTCCCGTCACGTCACAGTCACATGCGACTGTCGATAGATCTCGTAACTGGCAACCTGTAGGCAGAGGCCTAGCATCTCCAGCTTCCACGCACGTCGCTCGTTATTCAAGCGTCATTCTTCATGGCAGCTTTTTGCTTCATTTAACCATCCGTCATGCCATTTCTGTACATGTCGGTTTGTTGCGGTGCAAAAGCGGGTTGAATCGTGCCGTGGGTATGAGTTTTTAGCAGAAGTTCAAGAAAATATATACATGACTGATACTCTGCTAGATATTGTGCATATAATTTCTAGATAAAAGCACAAAAATACTTAATATTCTCTTCCATTTCTTTACGGATTTACCAATAGGTCATTCATTCGTCTAACACCTTCTCTAAGCTAAGATAGAAAAACAAATCCTACACCCGATTCCTATGCCTATTCATTATCGTACGACTCTTTTCGCATGCACGTATGCAAATCTCCAGCGCGTTAAAATAATGAATGAGTGATGTTAAGTCAATTAAACTATCGCGAAGGCATTTACCATGGACGTGCCAACATTTGCATAACTTTAGCGCACATTCTTCGGCGAAATTTGCCAGAACTCGCTGTTCTTCACTATGCCACTCATCAACCTATTCAATAATGCCATTTTGAATAATTTCTATTGTGCTCAGACCTCTGAAGCTTCTTACCGTTATGTGTAAACAATTCTGAACTGAAGGAAAAAAAAGGTGCAGCATGGAGGGTGTGTCTTGAAGCGTTAACTACACTTTACTGCCAGGAGAGATACAATTCCAACGGCATTCCTCAATATGGTAAAATCATTGAAGTCAGTGTCTAAAGATACCTTCTGCTAAAGAAATTGTTTCTCTTATTTAATTTGCCAGCTCTTACATTTTGCCAGCTACACGTAAAGATGAACATGCATTTTTTCTGCCTCAAATCATATTATCCCCTCCACAGCATGCTGGCAACTGTATTCTAAAAATTAAAAAAAAATGCTTTTTTCCTATTCCACATCCCCAGAAAACCAAACAACGTGCGAAAGCAACTACAAAAAAAAATACACACGCACCATTTTCTGTGATTGACATTTTTAATTTCCTGTGCATGCCACCGCATCCAAGAGATGCTACTGGGCGCACCGTTTCGTACCATCGTCATTTGTCGCACGTTTTTGCACCCGCGTTGTTTTTTTTTGTTGGCCCTATTTGATCAACAATTTTGCTGCCATGCTTTTTGATGTCCCATACCTCTGGTGGGCTGGTGAGCCGTTTGCAGCCATTGGTAGCGTACGAACGCGGTACGTCCTCCTTCCTTCCGGTGCGAAAAGGAAATAAATCTTGCAAAGGAAAAAACAAAAATTCAACGAGCCTACCTTCGTACGTGGTGGCATGCTGCATTTTACCGCTGCAAAATGGCACCATTCGATTATGTTGCCTTTATTCTTTAGCCGTCCCCTTCAATTAAAAGGTCACCTTTTTGAGGTACCAAAAATTGCAGCTCGCCAGCGAAAGTGATTGCTTGTGTCATGAAACATAAAACGAGCGATAACGTGTCGCTGCGTCAAAGAGTACGTTGCTTGCAACGTTTCCAGCTGCTGCAAACAATGTTGCAGTTTCGCTACAGTGTACCATCGCACTAAGGGATGGCAGTTTATGAGAATTTATTAAACAAATTTCCAATAATTATCATATCTTGTAATGACCCGTTTAAATGATTCTTTTGCTTAAAAAATTCAAGTTTATTTTTCACACAATAACTCTAAAAACCGCAATTATGTCCTTAAACCTGAGCGAATTTCTTTACTGTGGCGCTACCTATCCACCCACCACAAAAGGCTGATTGATTTCGTTATGAAAGGTTTGTAGGCCCTCGTTGCAGTTTTGACATCGCACACTTTCAATTACGCACCGGCGCATACATAGGTAACATGTGCAGACAGCATTTGCGACTTCAATCAGTCCGTGACACGCCTACACCTGGAACTAAAATTGAGTCAAACACAGTGGTGGAGGAAATTGGATTTCATATGCACACATGACTGTAAAGTTTTACTGTAAAAAATAGCGTTCCAGCAAGAGCATCATGCAAACGCTGTAAATTAATTTAAGTTACATTGAGCAGGTTAAGGAATCAATTTTAAAGTGTTTAAATTCGTTCGAAAAAAGTATTTTGATATACATTAATTGATGAATTTAATAAATATAACTAATCATAACATGCTTCCGTCCTTTTCTACTACATAATTTACATAAAATATGTCAATTATGAATGTGTACAACTTTCGTTTATCGCGAATTGTTACGAGTTACCAGGCTTCTCCATCGACCATGCACTTCACCGGTTCGCTTCCCACTCGGCTCTCTTACTAACCATTGAAAGCAACAACAAACTCACACCGCAAGCAAGGTCAATGACATTGATACGATTCTTGACTAAGGTTTGACTGTTTCACCATCTCACATGCAGCCTCACATGCACAAGCTTGCCAGCATACATCGCGCAAGCTTCATACAAACCACCACCACAAGCTGCTGCACGCTAATGATCCCATCACAACCAACCAACTACTCGCCCATTGCAAAAAGCCACCCCATTCCCAAACCCCGGCTGCATCGCTCGTCAAATCATTGCCAAATCACCAACCCTACAGCGCCTCAGCTACGGTGAATAAAATAAACAACGCAAGCAACTCACACACAACACCAACAAAAAAAAAACATCTCTAAACATCAACAGACACACACACATGAAAATCACCTAACACGCGATCGCCAGCGCCACGTTTCTCGCGGCGAACGCATCTAATGCAAAAATGTGACCACCCTAAAGACCCGAGTAACTTGGGCGGCGAAAAAACGAACAAGAAAAAAAACCGCCAACCCCAAAAAAAAACTGACAAGAAATAGAAGCAAGCATAAATAACAACGTTAGAAGAAATTGCCTTACCCCAAACGTCGCGGGGTCATTGAACGACGATGCGAATGCCAGGCCTACACACAGTTGCACAAAGCTCGACAGCAGCAGAACCGCATACTGATAGGCTGCAGGCGTGTGTGCAAGCGGTGTTTGCTGCAAGCTGCGCCCGTAGTACATCCCCGAGGCGTGTGCCAAGCGCGTCGAATAGAACCTTTTTTAGAAACCGGGGCCCGGTGTGCGAGAGAGAGAGAGAGAGAGAGAGCGAAACAACAAAGCGCCCTCGACTGAACCACGCGCACACTATTGCAAGGAGCTAAAAGAAACGAGTGTGTTACGGTAAGACAAGCGAACGAGCGATGCAGTGCGAATTCCCTACGAACGAACACATGCAGAACTTATCCATCCCAAAAAATAATGGGATGGTGGGATGGTGGGAGGGAGGGAGGAAGGGAGGGCAGGAGGGAGGGAAAGGATGGGGTGGAATTGATAGGGGAAGCGGAAACCGTGCGCTTAGAAAGATGGTTGCAAAGATAGCGCAAGAAAATTAAAACGAAGCACCACAACAACCCTACCGTCATACGGGAAGAATGTCGAGAAAGGAAAAAAAAAGCCAGGCGAAACTGCATACACAGCTTTAGTTTCGTTTCTGTTCGCACCATGCACGATCACGATCGCTAATGGTTTTGCTGTTGCTAATGGTTTTGTTTTTTTGCTATTCCTCTTATTTTGACTTTCCACTAGATGTTGACCGGGGTTGATATCGGGTGTCCAAATTTCATGTTTAGTTTTGAAATCTGCCCTAATGATTTGGAAGTTTTATGTAATCTAAAGTGTTTAAGATTTTATAAAATTTAAAATAAAGTTTTCTTTGTAAAAAAATGAGTTAGATTCCATTTAATAAAAGCATTTTTTAAAAACTCATTAAATGTACTAAAATAAATGCTACTAACGGTCCAACCATTCTCTTGTTCGAATATGAAAAAAATGCAAAAACAAACACAACATCCAGAATATTTACCAAGATCTCAATTTCAATGCTTCAGGAAAAGAAATAACTCACACAATGATACGCTCTTGGAGTCAGAATGCAGCATTGGAGGAATTCGCTGGATGTCCAGAAACAAAACAAATCTTGCGATCTCACACGCTCGTCCAATGTTGTAACACCCGTGCGTACCGAGCAAACGGACGCTGCCTCGTATCGATCGCATTCAGCACTCGGAAAAATGGATTCGAAAGGGTGTTTTCGCCCCCTGGCAGAACGATCCAGCCGTGTGCCAATGGGTTTGGGGTTTCGTTGTGTGCGAACAAGCGCCGAGGATTGTACAGTCAAGCAAAACTGCAAAAGGAACCCGTGCAACTGCACGCCGCCACTCGACGCCTACTGAGCAGCGCCACGATCGTTTCGCTCATCTGGAAATCTAACTCTCTCTCTCTCTCTCGCGTTATGGTCGCGTTTTTTTTTTGTTTTTTTGCTTGCTTTCCTGTTGTCCTCCGCTGTTTGCAATTCATGCTGGATGGCAGAGGCACGGCGAGATTAGAAATTTACGCCCCGTGCGCGGGTGAGAAGCAGCGACCGGCCAGCGCAATCGTTTGGCTAAGTGAAGAACACGAAAAAAAAAATACAAATCGCATACTCACCCCGCCGAAACTTGGCGCGAGGTCAACGACCACGGGGAACAGCACAGCGAGATGGCATTTATTTTGGTCATATTGTTGTTTATGAAGTTTCATTTCGTTTATTCTGCATCTTTGCTTCGTCGGTTCATTCGGAGGGTTGATTTCTAAGCAGCATAGCAAAGCGAGCAAGCATGTGTTTTGATGGATCGAAGTGTGATCTTGAGGTGGCTAGAATAACATCAGATCGTATGTAATTTCATATAGAATGCTTTATTTATCTATTTTAAATTGTTACATGTACATGTTTTTTCTTTTATTCATCAATATTGAAAACTGTTCTCCCTAAATAATCATTCCAACGTAGCGCATTTTCTTGTGATCCTCAAGGCATCGTCCTTATAG
Organism: Anopheles rivulorum; assembly: GCA_018908115.1. NCBI lineage: Eukaryota > Metazoa > Arthropoda > Insecta > Diptera > Culicidae > Anopheles > Anopheles rivulorum. The sequence continues at coordinate 11,263,826 of STHB01000003.1, forward strand.
GGTAAGTCCCAAAGCGAATGTCCAAACATAAACATTAACCATCTCCTGCATCGATCAAAGTGAAACATACACCATCATAAGCATAAATTACTGCCATAAACAAAGGCACCCATGTCATGAAGTGCTAGTTTTTTTGTTTGTTTGCTGCAGAATAAATTAAATGCTGCAACATTACTTAATCACCTCCTGGCGCTACACTGACAGCACCAGTTTAGTTGTGCTGGACCGGCACCATTCGGACTTCGGCATTTGGCTGCTTTTTGTTTTTGTCTACCACATTGTAAGAAAGGGACCAACGGACGGACATTGGACGAACTAAGGAACTAGCTGCAAGCAAACGATTAGCTCGATACGATGCGATGGTCAACGGTCCAAATAGCATGAGCATGTTTCAGATGACCGTCTTTGCAACGGAAACATGTGAACCAATTTTCAGAATGAAACCACATGTCCAAGAAGTTATTAAATTTTACCTCAGTCGGGTTCGTCTATTTTATTTGTAAAATGGTTTTCAAATGGATCTGTTTAATCTTCAAAGAATATATTTTAGTAAAGTGATCCCTCTGATTTGATATAATTTGTTAATTCGCTCGCAAACAGTCTCGTAAATGCATTGTTTACTGTAATGTGTTTTTTGATCCTCAGAATTATCTCAGGAAATTGATGACAGTTCCATTGATGTCGGATGGTCAATGCATATAATAAAGTCAATGTCTTGGTTATTGTTTTAGTACACTTGCTTCCATAAATCATTTACAGATACAGATTTACTCAAGATCTACATATAGAGAATCACCGATTCTAATATTACTGTTTTAATATCCAGAGTCATCTACGACTGAGGAGTGAAATCTTTAGAAATGCGTTGATGTCTATTTCCATCCTATTCGATCCCAGAAAAATATGAAAAGTTCACAGAATGAAAGAAGTAATGTCTTGATCATATCATTAAAGACTTGACATCTAATCCAGGAGCTAACATACATTTTTACAGTGCACCATTTGTGTCTTCCACTATTTGTCATTGCACGTTTAAAAGGTTTCTTTAGTCAAGTTTTATTCATTCTATTGCATTTATCGAATCCTCTCCACATCCATTTCAACATCTTCCTTCGTTTATTCCTCCAACTGTTTTTAACTTTAAAACCCAAAACATAACACAACTGCCACAACGTTTGCTTGCTGCAATTCCACCGATTCAAGCTTATCACAGCGTACTCGCTGTGCCACAATTGCACAACGGCACTCGGCACGGTTCTTGTCGCAACGGGAAGAAAAATTTCCTTTTATGTGACAGTAATTAACTGTTATTAAAAACATGTTACGCACTTCATCAGTGTAATTAACTTCACTTTCGGGTAAGATTTGCCGGTCGCGCACTTCCCCGATTCTCTGCCATCGTCGTTACGAAACGCACCTTTCGATCCGGTGGCGGGGCATAAAAGTCCTTGGATGTTTGTTTGCTTGCTTGCTGTGGATGGTGCTGCAGAAGCTCTTCAAATCATACATGAAAAGCGGACGAAGGAAAAAAAACTCGCATACACCCACACATCCAATGATCCGGTCCATTTAGACCATTTCGGTGGTGTGATATTACGCGCCATTGCTACGTCTAATACAAGGTGCTTCGATTCCCGGGAATTAGAAAGAAAGCTTTCACCCTACACACCCCCACCTCTTCCACTCCCGATCAACCTGCCACCCTAAGCCCCGGATACGCCCTCGCGCGGAGGCTCATTTAGTTTTATTTCCCTCATGCAAGCAGGGCAAAACATGCGGTCTGCACCGGCAAGGCCGTGATTATGGTTTAGCTCCGGGGCGGTTTCATCATTTCGCGATCGCACGCAAATGCGAAGGGTATGTCACGCAAGGGTTATTACAACCACTCTTCTTACCCATTACGACGCACCAGACCTGGCTTTCGAATAATGGAAATAATTTTTCATTTGCTTAGCGTAACCATTCAGCACCGGCACGCGGCACAAAACAATGAAATTATGCCAGCCACCAGTGCTCGATAAGATTTATCGTTCCTTTATGGTAAGTTGTATTTGTTTCTGTTTTTTTTTTTTGCGGAACATTCTTCCAATAGTTTTGATGTTGCCACACTTTTTTTTTTGGGGTTTGAACCACAATTAAATTTCGAAAGGAAGTTCTTCAATAGATGCTGTTGATTTATAGCACTTTAACTGGTTTGCTAAACACCCAATGCAATTCATACGCTCACAACCTTGACAACATCTCTCATGCTTGAGCTGGGCCATCCCTATGGGCTGACACTTTCTTTTCGCCGAAAAAGCAATCGCACCCCAACGCACACCAATCTCTCGTTCAACCGGGCACGTACTATGGCTACGCAAAAATACGTACGTTCTAGTAACGTAATTCCACGTATACGCACGGTTGCCCCTGGAGCTGACAATCGAACCGTTTCCCAGACGACTTTCGCCGGAAGATTACGTCATTGCAGCCGCGGTACGGTACGCGCTGCACGGTACGATGGCTAGACCAGGCTGGCACCGAGCACCGAGCCAAACCTAACTACTTCCACCTGTCCGCATGCGTTTTCGATTAGAATGTCATTAAACAACCGGCGAAAGGCACAAAGATCACATCATTCCCGAGCGTATCCGGTCGAACGATTAGGGAAGGCTTTGCTGGTGCTGTCGTACCGGCGGGTGCCATCGTGAGAAAAACAAATTTTCCACACATGTGCACCGGTCGGTACTCATCCATGTCTCGCAAAGCGTCACGCTCNGGCTGGCACCGAGCACCGAGCCAAACCTAACTACTTCCACCTGTCCGCATGCGTTTTCGATTAGAATGTCATTAAACAACCGGCGAAAGGCACAAAGATCACATCATTCCCGAGCGTATCCGGTCGAACGATTAGGGAAGGCTTTGCTGGTGCTGTCGTACCGGCGGGTGCCATCGTGAGAAAAACAAATTTTCCACACATGTGCACCGGTCGGTACTCATCCATGTCTCGCAAAGCGTCACGCTCGTAAATGACCGGGACGAGAAATGACGCTTCGCTAGTATTGCATTCTGATGTATTACGCAAATCCTGGTGACCTTTGCTTTATAAAGCTTTGTTCGTACAAACGCAGTACAACGCACGCACTAATCAGCTTGTAAACGTCTCGTCTTTATAACATAAAGAATAAACATCGTAAAGGTGTACCAAGAGGTTCAGATATGCTTCTGCTAACATTTTATTAGAGGTTAACTCCAAATTTCCTCACATCTGCAAATATTCGGGTGCAGGAATAGATAGTCATAAAGTTCTATCGTAGTTAATTTTCGTAGTAAGTTAAGGGCAATATTTTCGACGATATAAACAGTTAGAAAAAACACGAATTAATTTTATTTTCTGCTGATGTCTAATTTCTAAAATTATTCTTTTACTGGCTTTTACTTGTATCAGATAAATTCAGGCTAAACATACAGAAAGAAATAATCATTGCATAAAACTGTGATTCCATAAGTACTGGAAGAATAGAAACCATTATAAACGGTTATCATTTCATTTGGAAAGGAAAACGATCTTTTTTGCTCGACATAAATAAGAACTCCCAAAACAGCCGTTGCAGAACCTGTTTCGCACTAGCATTTGCAGCACAATCCTGCATTGTTTTCTAAATGTTTTAAACTAGCTGAGGCAGCAACAAAAAAAAAAATACTTGCCACATTATCCTTACCGTTTCGCGCGCTCGCGAAAGAGATCCACGCCGTCACGTCATTTAGCGCGAAAATAGTTCTCACGACCCGAAATTGCACCTTTTTCTGGGATGGTGCTAAACCCAGGTCTCCGAAATCCGGACGAAGGCATGCAAATCAAGGAACGCAAAACCAGACCCGGGATACATACTGCAAGTACCTAATTTTGTGCACATTCGAATTTAAGGGGAAAAAAAAGAAGCCGAATGAATGAGAATAAAGGCTGTAAAGGCATCGCGGAATGCTTGTTTTTTTCCTTGAACTTTTTGTGGATTATAGAGGAAGAAAGGATCTGCGACTCGTACCGTACGTGCACTGTGAGAAAGTGAACTCACATTACACAAGGTTATGCAAACGAACCTAAGAAATGAGCTATATCTTCGGAGTGCCTAATATCATTTAAAAATTCTTTCGAGTTATTTAAATAATCAACATTATATCAATTGTACCTGACTCGAAGCACACAGCCAGAGCTTGATGGATTCATACCATTTCTTTTATTTCCACCCACCTACACAACCGCACTGTTTGATAATCATGTGCCGAAAATAAAAACCCAAGGTTCGTCTGACCAACGTGTGACCAAATCGCGTGTGCAGTCGCGTATTCGCGTACTCAGATCAGAGAGAGAGAGAGGAAGGACAAAAAAAGCAACGATCCAGTAAAACAAACATACCACACCGGCAGAAAAAAAGGAAAGCAACCGAAACAATCGGCAAGCCGCGGAGAAAATCCTTCCGTAACGTTTCGATTCGATTAGAGCGGGGATAATTCTAGGGTCCCTTTTCTGTGTGCGTTTTTTTTTTCTTCTCTTCTAAGGGGCACGGCTCAACCAAATTTCGCTGGATATCCGTTTCATGTTTCACCAACCGTAACCATTATTATCTGCCAGTACCGCCAAACCATGCTTTCCGGTTTCCAGCGCAACCCTTTCGCACTGGATTCACAGGCAAACAAACATTAAAACAAGAGGGAAAAAACCCCCACTCACTTCATGTCCTGAGAGTAAAGATAGAAAACAAAAAAAAACACACACACATACCTTTACCATTGAAGTCCTCAAACGACCCAGGGACATCTCATAACCGTAAAAGCGGAGGAGACAGAACAAAAAAAAACTAAATGAATCGCGATGATATTTTGTCCATTTCGAGCACTCCTCCTGGCGCTCTTCCAGCCAGCTTCACTAATTTGGCTTTCTTTGGCGTGTCTAATTCGCGATGCCCAATGACTATCGGCGTAACGGAGCCGATACGCTTCCACGCGGAATGAAACCGGAAATTGCTTCAATCACGTTGTGGTTAAAGGGGTTTTGTTTTAAATGTTCTATTTCCCTGTGTTTGCGAACGTCATTGTACCTTTAACCACTCGCATGGAAGCAGTATCCGATAGCGATACAAAGGAACTATCATTATCCAGCACTAGATCACTGCTTCCCATTGAAAACATTCTTAAATTCATACGTGTTTAAATAATTACCGTTTTGCTATAAATATCAAATAAAAACAGAACGGTCCATGCGATTTGTCACGAGAATTCTACACACACACACACACACACGCGCACACTTCAGCTTGGTTCGCGTTCATTTGCATGAAGCGAACAGCGGTTCAAGCATCTTCAACCATTGTGCAGATCAAGTACCATTGAGGTGATTGCGTGAAATGGGGACACGAAGTACGCCTATTCGCGGGTACCCAACAATAGAATGACCAGCTTCCTTCTTAGCAAAACACTTCACACACACATTCTATGCAAGCAGTATTGTGCCAGCTTGGTTAAAGCATAAATCATTTCAAGCTTATTTCTTAAGTTGAGAATCGCACAAACAGCACTCTTCATGCGTTGTGCATTGAACTCTTGGAAATGGAAAATAAAGAGCTTTTGTTGCAAAGAATAATGTTTTGTTTTGAAAATTGTTACAATATTACTATATTTTATCTATTCTAACACTAATAATGCAGCGTGTAGTCGAATTTCAATTCAGTGCACGGTAGGCGCCTAAATGTATGCAATTGCAACACACCATCAATGTATCGGTTTACATCGCAGTTGTGCGAATAACAGGAAGTAAGTTAGTAATTATTTATCTAAAAAAAATAGTTACGGTAAAGCGTGGTAAATGAATTAAACTTTCATTAAAATTGAAATAAAATATGTATAAAAACAAATAAATAAAACTAGAAACGATTAATTTATCCAACCGAAATGAGTCTCAACTGTAATAGATAAATGTACAAGGTTTGTACAAGTTTGGTAAAAACATAGATAACCCAAATAGACTTTAATGTATAAAACTTACATTTTCCATCGTTGTAAAAATATGCATAAATTCGGTGTAACAAAAAACAAAACAAAAATTAACTATATGCCGTGCAAGGAAGAAAATATACTCCCGCCCACCCCAGTGTTGCTCGTTCAACATCATCTGCAATTCACATTATGCAAGCACTAAGGACAGAATAATGTACATTAAATTCTACCACCTTGCCCAGAAAGCACGTCCTTGCTGCAATGTTGTGTTGTTCCTGTGTTTTTTTTTTTATCATCCCACCATCCCGCCTACCCTTGCGTAGGGCCACGCGCAATTTAAAATGCGCCCCTTATCGTAATTGGAAACGACCACGCTCGTTTCTTGTCCCGGCCTGTATCGTCCACCCAGACGCCCGTACACACGGCCCTTGACCGATAGCAACGCATCGGCTTCGTAATTATATATCGTTTCACTTTCACCCAAGCGCCGAACAGCGGGAGCAGCCACTGCCTCGTACCTGGGGGTTTTTCCCCCCTTGGGTGCCCCGAAACGATTCTAATCACCAGTTCATGTGAAGCGAATCTTGAGTTCCATTTTGTTCCCACCTTCCCGCCCTTTTATCTCCTTTTTTCCTTCCGCCCCCTTGCAAACACATCCCTCGCATACCGTACCGTACGTCATTTCATCCATCCTAGGCGACTGAAACGCACTGTGTCTCGCTACTTTCTACCGTGGCGTGGATTCCACGCCGAGGGTAAAACTAGTCCAAACGACACGCCTGATAAGGATGGTCCCGGCGTGTACATGCAACATCCCCGAATCGCACCTACTACGTCGCACGTGCACGTGAAATGAGTGTGCCGGCACTCAGGATCCCACCGTGAGCTGAGGGTGAACGCCGTGAGAACGGACGTATATAGAGTCCGTCCCGCAATGGGACCTCACCGCACCGGGGAAAGTGTGGCACGACACATTTTCCTTTGTTGCGAGGTTTGGTACCCTCGCGTGTACCTGCTTCTTCCTTATCACTCGTGCATCATCATCATCGCATATACAGGACACCGTGCGAGAAGATTGAGACGTCGAGCGAAGGAAACCCGCCGGTGGCCCAAAAGGTGTGCACAGGGAAAGGATTTTCGCAACAGCTGCCAAGCGGAAGGGGCGAAGGCAAAAGGCGCACGTCCTGCAACGCTGGAAAAGTGAAAGTTACCACCCGGTGAAAAACGATCCCGAATGGTGGATGATGTAGAAGCAGCAGCACCAACTTTCCGCTATGCGTTATTGTTCGTTCGAGTGGAAGCGGATGTAAGGATGCGTAAGGCTGTGGCAGAAGCGATGCAGCATCCCTGTCTCACTCCTCACCCGCTACCTGCTTCCTCCAGCTCGCTCGCTCGCTTGTAGTTATATACATTTTAATGATTTTTGAAGTACCATAGAAGATGATTTTCCAGGACGCACGCACCCACACTCCTGATGGGTTCCGTCCATCAGACCATCGGCTGCTAGAAAAGGATGCGATCTGAAGGGGGGGGAGGGAGGTATCCTTTCGCCGCCCACCACCCCCCCCATTGGTTACCACTTCAGGAGTGAACGGTACACGCTGCTGACTCAGTACAATCGTGCCGTGGATGTCCTTCAGCGTGCGTGCGTGTGATGCTCCAGCCCGGTGAAACACGAGCGAACGCTCTTGATTGAACGAGCGTTCGAGATTTTCGGCCGAAAGCAGCGTAGCGTATCGTAGACTCGGGCATTTAAGCCATCCATTGTTCGAGGGACACATACACGCACACCTTGATTGCTACAGGATCTAGCATCGAGGTCCTTTCGGGGGGTTTTTTTTTATGTCCTGGTCGTCCCATGAGACTGATGCTGAGTGATATCGGGTAACAGGTTTCGATTTGTTGTGTGTGTCTATATGATGCATTAACTTTCCTTCGTTTCCATCACAGTAGTACGAAGGTAGGGAACTGGCTCCGTAACGTTTAGCTACTGATTTACCGAAATTTATCCGACGCGAGATGAATTTTGTGAATCCTTCCAGGTCGCAAGCTAATCCTTCTCCTGTACCCAAAACGCGCCAGGACAATCACAAAGAAACGGAAGCTACAGGCGCTTCCCTTTTGCGAATGGTGGGAAGTAAATACCACCACCTGCTGCTCCACCCGCATCAACTTCCCAGCTTCGTTATGTAGTTTTTAAATCCATCGAAACCCATTTGTTACCAGCGAACTGTGCCACCGGCCATACACTTCCGATCGTGCCTATTTTCCAAGTCACCATTGCAGGAAAGAAATAGTTAGGGTGGATGCGCGCGCTCTCCCGGGCAGAAGATAAATTATTTACCGTTTCAAGCACAATCATAAAACAATAGCGCCAAAAACGGGGGGGGGGCCGCACACCGAAAGATGTCACACAAAAAAGGGGCAAAGAGACACTTGAAAAGCTGCTCGCTTGGCGCTGATTAAATTGGGATGACCAAAGACGCTGGTAGACGGCCATAGCGGGTTTCGATAGGGATTAATTCGATTAGGCTTTTGTTCGACCGTGGTGCGATGCTGCCGGGAAGGCACGTCTATCAATTTTATTGGAACGTTTAATCTGTTTAAAGTGATATTTAGAATAAAAGTTAGCCGGAGGTGACATAATATGAAGAGACTTAGAACGATTTCTTCAAATTGTTGCTATATTTACTCAGAAATTGCAATCAAATAGTTACTTTTATGCTAGCATATAGAATACTTCCCATAGTAGTAACTTTCAAACATCTTTATCATCCCAGTTTTCATCAAAAAAAACCCCCCCGAATACTTTAATTTAAAGTAAAACGAAAAAAACAAAATCATGACAAAAAGCAACATCCATTAGTTGCAGCGTTGTTCCACTTCAAGGCAAAAGCTTCAGCTCCCGGGTGCTGTATGCTGTTGATTTCATCGAAAGTTTTCTTTTTGCTATCTCTCTCGCTCTCTCTCTCTATCTCTCGTTCTCTCTCTCTCGTTCTCTCTGTCTCTCTCTCTACCATCATCATCATCATCATCATCATCATCATCATCATCTGCCATCCGTGCATCCCTGGATTTTGTCCTTACACTTGACATCATGTGACACCGTCGGTCGTGTACATTATTTTCAACCAAATGTATTTGGAACATCCTTCAAGCGTACATCCGCTCTGCGTACGCCGGGATGCTCCGATGTATCATTCCGTACCGTTTTTTTCCAACCAGAACGATCGAGAATGGTAGAACGTCGAGGGCGGTAAAAGGGGAAACGGTGGTGTGGAAGTGAAGGGCAAATGGCTAGCTACAATAGTCCGGTACGGTGCAAGGAAGCAACGCACAACGGAAGCTTCTGCTTCGGAGCGACAACTTTTCGGCCATCCACTTGAACACATCTTACTACTTTCGCTTCGTACCCATGTACGGCCTCGCCTTCTCGTTCGCTCACTCTCCAGCTACGCTTCACCTGTCCCTGTTGAAATTCCCCTCCCCCCCCCCTCCCCCTTTCCCCCATAGTTCCCCACATATCACCCCACATTGCCACGGTATCACTACCGGCAGCCTACTCACCTACAAAACCATCGTCCTGGCCGATATTTTCATCCGAACAACCAAAAGAAAGCAAGCACGAAACGAACAAAAAAAACACACTCAGAAGCTGGCTCGCACATCGCCTAGTACAGCCCGCCCTGCCACCCTGCCTGGGGTTCTCGATGCTCACCCGCCGGTGACCCACATAATACACAGCTTGCGAGATGCACAGCAGCAACAGCGGGACCAGCATCGCCAGCCCAGCGTGCTTCGGTTTTGCTTTGTCAGTGCTTACGCGTTTTCCCCGGCACCGGCGAAGGAAAAGTAGGAAATTCGACTCCCGACCAACCATACCCCGGCCGCCTGCTATCGTTATCGTGACCGGAATCGTCTCGGGCGACTAGCCTACGCCTGCGGAAACAAATAAACACAACGGGCGAAGCGACCTTACAGCGGAGATCAAATTTAACGTGCTGAGTATATTACTTTTTAACGAAATATTTTTAATAAATAGAAAATAGCATAAAAATGCTCGTAAAATAAAGGTGCCCTTATGCATTGAATCTCATCTCACGTCGAAGCTTTGGGAAGTACAAATTTATTAAATTATTATTCCAGAAGCTTTAACCTACATCTTACTTATATTCTTACCTCAGTTCGTACGTCACAAAGTCTACCATTAAAGATAAAATTTTATAAAGCTCTAATAAAACAATGAAACAATTCCGTAAAATCTAACTGGGTTAAAAATCTTCAAAGCAATCATAAAACTATTTACTTATATTAATTTAAAATTTCCCAAAGTCTTTGTGGTAAAGAAAGCTTAATAAAGATACAACAAAGTTTAGATGATAAGACAAAAAGAAAAGACTAATTGATCTAAAAACACAAAATCTTCCTCTGGTTTTATAACTTCTTATACTTATAAATGTTCTGCGTATTTTTTTTTTAAATCGTAGTTATAAAATCATCGTTATTGGATGCTAAATCCTGTTTATATTTGATTGCAGGTTTATTTAATTGCTGGTGTACATTATATCGGTTAATGTCCACCAACACCAAATCGATCCTTAAGTCTTTATAAAAAATTTAATAACATTATAATAAACTGAACAGATACTATGAAACGACAAGCGACATCTGATGTTTTTTCAAAATTGCTAAAAAAAATAACTACAATACTAAAGTTACTGCACCCGAAAAAAGGTCCACTTACATCGGAACGACACTCCCATAGTGGACAGCCGGTGAACGCGGGAAAATAAAACAACGTCCAGAGCAAGGGCGTACACGATGCGAAAAACGATGACAGTTTTATCGAGCCCCAGCCTCCCAACCCTCCCTTCCCTCCCCCTTCCCCCCTTTTTGCACCAAACGGTTTTCCCCGCACCATCCGCAACAATAACAATCATCCGCACAACGCTCAAGAAAGCGAAACGGGGGCGCAAAACTCGCAACGAAAGACACCGGTCGGCACAACTACCCTCCATCGCGCTCCATCCCTGACCCGAGACCGAGTCCCAAACTTCGACCAAAAACCTTACCCCCACCCCCGTGCACGATCAGCCAAACGGCAGAGCATCAAGACACACGATACTAACGATGAAAAACCGAGCAAGACGAAGAACGACGACGACGACGAGTTTTCCCGTGTCCTGTGCAATTTTCCGATGGGAAAAGTTTTGCCCGCGCGCTGTCCGCTACCATTACTGCTGCTGCTGCTGCTGCAGTGCTCTCTGCAGCACGGGCTCCCTTCACGGTGGATTGAAAGGAACTGACGTCCGTCCGTTTTGGTACACACCGCCAATTGCTTGTGCTCCGCCCGATCCGCCCGCACCGAGCACCGAGCTAGACAACGAGCGTCTTGGGAACGGTACGCTCTTGCCAAATGTCTTGGGCCGGAAGTTGAAGGATGGATGCGCGGTGGGTGGAAGGGATGGGGATGGAAACACGGGAGGCGACATTTTTCATTTCCTGCTTCAACGTCACTGCCAACGGTGAAAGTGAAACTAGCCCCAGTGAAAGAGGTGTACTACGAGTGAGAAAGAGAGAGAGAGAGAGAGTGAGAGAGAGACAGAGAGAAAGATTCCTTTCGTTACACGTTGAGAAAGAGAGCTTGCGTAAGAAGGAAAGTTTTCAAAGGGAAGCTTTTCCGTGGCAGCCGCTTTTCCCACTTGCTGCTGCTGTGCACGATGGCAATGGCGCCAAAAAGTTCACTTTCACTTTCTCACGTTCCGTGTCGGTTGGCCCCTTCGGGGGATTCTGGAGACGAAGCAATGTCCTTTCCAGCACGTCCCATCCCATTCCCATCCCTTTTGCTCCCTGCAGTACGTGCACGACAAAGGGCAGACTTTCACTTTCGATCGCTCGGTTTCTGGCCCGTTTTCGCCCCGTTTCCCCCAAGTCAGCCGAGTTTTGTGCCGTCTGCTGTGCCCCCCTTCCGCTGTGCGTTTCGAAGCGGAAGCAACTGGAAGAAGGGGTTTGTCTTATGTACTTGCCTTCCCGAACCATCACCACCACGCGTGTGTGCTGGTGTGCGTGAGTGATTGCCGCTGGTGCTGTTGGCTATGTAGCCGGCCCGCCATGACACGGCTATGCAATGGGAAGCATTCGGAGCGCCCCGATCCTGCCTCGGCATCGAATGGCAACGGCAAGCGATGCAAGAACGGTGGTGCCTTATCACGTAGCAGGGACGCCGGTACGCATGGGTGTGAGAACCGAGACCGCCCAATGTAGTTCGGTAGGTCGCCCCCAACCGGTACGGCCCGGATCCGCGCGTTCCCCCGTTCCCTGGGAAGAACGAATTTTCGAAGACTATAAATTTTCCCCGAAACATACATTTTAACCGAGCAAGCGAAAAAAGGTGCCCACTTTTGCTCCGTCCTTTGCCCCGTCCTTTTTGCGAGATGCGCGGCCAACAGGGGCAGGATGTATAGGGTGGTGTCAGCCGGTGGACGGGTGTTATTCGACATCGCGTAGCAGGTGAGGGAAATTGTTCGGCGTGGCAGTACAGGAACCGACCGGTGGGGGCGGACGATGGCGATGGGCGCAAGCGATCAAACGTGTGCGGGTCTGCGAGTGAAAGCGAGACGGAAGAACGATGTAAGTTGTGGGTGGTTGTTTGTGGCACTAAGATGAAAATCCACCCGGCACAACGGTCCGGAAGCGTTTTGCAGTGTGGCCGCACACAGCACAGGGAATGCGCGGTGCACACGGTGCGTGTGACACGGAAAGCGTTTGCCCGTGAGCGGGTTAGTTGTCGAGCACGTTCCCTAACGAAGGGGGGGAGTTCGGAAAGGGGGCGTGGGAGGAAGGTTGGCGGGTAAGGTGACCCGGCATTTGGCATCAACGATTTTCCGTCTGGAATTTTCGTTCGGTCGCCCGGAAAAAGGCAATAAAAACGGATTCACTGCCTCGCCGTCCGTAATGGGGATATAATTCAATGCAACTCCGGTGCCGGATGCGGTGTACTGTGGGCCTTCTCTCGTGTTTTTTTTTATTTTTTTTGCCAGGAATCGGGAAGATATTTGCTGTGCACACCTTCCAGCGGGAGCATCTAATAAAACGCTACCGTCAGCTTGCCTGTCCGAGGTGTTGGTAATAAATGAGCAAAATTTAATGAACAATTGTGCTGCACCAAGGCCGGTGGATGGTTTAAATGGATGAAGTAGCACGATGGACGATTTGGTAGTAGCTTAATTTTTGCTAGTGTCTTATTGAATGATTCAATTTAAATGTATTAATTAAGGGTAAATTCCTTGTAAGTGCATTGATAAGACATAAAATTAAAAGGGAGTTTCAAGGCATTTTTACCAGTGAATATTACTTGGAAACAATCGATGGCAACAATTGCACTAGTTGAATCCAAAATCATTTAATTTTACCTAACTGTCTTTATAGAAAAGACGGAAAAATCTCTATTTAAACGTGTTTATTCAGATTTAAACCTTAGCTATATCTGGGAAATTTAATTGAATTTATTTATTTATAATTTATTATTACGTCTTTTTGCATATTTAAGCCCTCGTTGACAAGGAATTGAATCGAGCTTTGTTATAATAGAATTAATTTAAAACTATAACAATTTCGAATATTTTTAATAAATGTTTCCACTTGAGAAATTAATCCGTTTATATAAACTATTTATTTCCTGTTTAAAAAAATACTTCGTTAAAGATCTTATCAACAATTGTGTTAAACATCAACATTTACTTTCTGAACTAAGATTCAGATTATCACAAGCAACATTTACGCTCCACTGCACGCATTATACAGCCCATTTCAATTGCTAATAGTTGGATTCGTTATAACTAGATAAAACAAAGCATTAAGAGAAGACGGAACAGCTTAACACAGCAAATAAACAAACAAAACAAAATACAAATCGTACCCTTTAATTGCTTTTGCACCACACATTAATTGTAGATGTCGCTGCATTCTTAAGCCCTCCATGTACTGTGCTTGCAGCAATTTAGGCGCAGTAAAATGAACCACCTGGAAATAATTCTGCGAACATTTGCGAACACAGCACCCAGCACAAACAAAAAACGGAGACGTTCTACTTGCGCCACGTCAAATATTCCACACAAAATCACAATTGTACATTAAAGCTCAATTACGTACCAAACGCCCTGCGCTCCGTTTAGCCTGAAAATTAGCCCGAAAGCAGGCACACACTGCGCGTAAAGAAAATTGTCCAACCATTACGCTAGTTAGCAAAGGGGTAGCCCATCTGTGGCACCACCTTCTCGGTATGCCAACGGCACGGATTGTGTGTACGTGTGTGTGTGTGTGTGTGTGTGTGTCTGTAGTACATAGACAATGTTTGCATGTGGTACAACCGGGCGGCACTAGTACACACCACTGACATAGTTCCCACTTGCACTAGAGGAACCGATTCTTCCTCCCACCACCCCCCGCAGAACATTGGCATCCACAACACCCTACCTCCCCTTCCTCCCTTCTCACCAACCCATGTGAAAAGGATGCCACTGTTGTTTCTCCGTTGCCTTACGGGCACATCGGGCACAGGAGCCAAGCATCATTTCCGTTCCCATCATGTCCACCCATACTGTGCCACCGCTGCATACAAACCCTGCCTATGTCTATGGCTGCGTCGGCAGGGAATGAAAATTCCGGTTTCACCGCAACCCCTGAAAACTAATTTTCAAGAGTGAATAGGCAAAGTGGGTACTGTCGATGTCTTCTCCGTCACCCGCGGCCACACACAGCCGCACCGATGTGCAGCCACCAGTGTGCCAGCCTTTTTTACCCAATACAATCGTTTGCACATGAAATTTTAAACAACTTTCACCGCTGCTGCCAGTACCACGGTTGCGTTGTACCGGTTTTTGTCGGTTGGCAAATCATTTTTTTTCTGCTTCTTCCTCTTTTTCGTCTACCCTTTGCACAGCCCTTCCCAAACACCCCCCTTTTTGAGCGCCGTCGGAAAAGCGCTCAGCATTCGCATGGCCACGCCAACTCGCCCCCGTATTGTGAAGCGCACTGTCAGGCGGTGGAAAGCCTTCAAGGCACCCGGCGAAAGGCGAAACTCGTCGCCACTGCTGCGGCTACTAAGGCGAGGCTTAGTTTCACGGTGGCGTTACCATGGTGCGCGTGATAGTCAGCATCTAGTTCACTACAGCTGAAACCATTCCCAACACTGGTGCCGCTCGCATCGCTCAAGCAACCGGATCCCGCACGCAAGCAGGCTGCAGCGCTGATAGAATATTTATCTGCTCTCTGCTTCCCCTCCCCCAGCACCTTGCCATCCACCCTTCCCTCCCTCCCTCGCCGGTTCTGTTCCTTAGACATAGACACACTTCATCCGTGCTTCATCCGCGACCTAAATGCAACGCCGTCCATTTTTTTGTACTGCTGGTGAAAGGAAACAGCTCTAAGCTTAAAATTTATTAACAATTTATGCAGCGTGCAAAAATGGAAAATCTTATGAAAAATTCTATCCACCTATCAACCTTGAGACCCTTTACCAACACCCACCTAGGCTTCCGTGCCGTGCAGAGCGCTTTTGCTTCTGCTTCGGATGCGTACGCATTAGGAGCGGCTTTAGGGTGGGGGGGGGGGGGGGCGCCAAAAATGTTGTGTGGAAGAAAAATGGAAAATTTCTCAAAACAGAAAACATTTAATCGGGAAAGTAACCCGGACGGGCTATGTAACCGTCCTTACTATGGTGGAAAAGCGCCATCCACGGCCTTTTGAGGAGGGGGGGGGGGAGGGGGGATGGAGTGGCGAGCGGTTTTTCGATCGGAAACTTTAGTTTGCTGATCTTTCATTTTTCCCGAGGGGATTCGGGAATGTTATGGCACTCTGGTAAAGAACCAGCAGCAGCGAGGAAAGAAAATTCACCGAAAAAACAAACGGAAAAACACTGAAGAAATGGAAAAGGAAAAAGAAAAAAATACACACACACACACACACCGATATTTGTAGCAAAATGGATTTAAAAGTGCTAGAGGAAAAACAAACCGAGCAGAAACTAAGCCTTTGCTGCTGTTTCTCGTTACTTAGCACCATCCGGGCGATCGCTGGTTCTAGCGAAAACCGACAAATTGTGATAGTGCCGTATACACCTTAAAGGATGCGGGATGCCATCCTTGGACCTTTTTGTTTTTGTTCGCCTTTACGCTTTACGTTAGGCGTCTCTGGTGAAATGAAACCCCAAAAAGGGAAACCAAAACAAAAAAAAAAAACAACACCCTGAGCCTAACACTTATGCATAGTGCAGCATGGTTACCGGGATGTTTATGTGAAGCGAGATACACGGCTCAACGTCACTGCTCAATATTTTAGATGCTCGCACTTGTGCAGAAAGCACAGAACCAGTCCGCCGTAACATGACAAACCTCGTGCAACTTTTATCCCGCAGCCTTTCCGTTGGTTGCGTACGTACCATTACGAGTGGAATTTTATTGGCGAGCCAATAGTGGGAGTTGTTTTAGAAAATGTTTATCTTTACGCCTTAGACGACACTTTTTCGTAATAGTGTATTGTTGCATTTTTGTTTTTTTTTTTGGTGTGACACATTTCAAAGTAAATTTTTAAACCTGATGGTATTATTCAGACACATTTATTTAGAGAGAGATACATTAATATAATAATCGTAAATCAAACATGTTTTGATAAATGGGTTTGAAACAATTAGTTACTTCAGCACAATCAATACAGAAAACGTAATCAATTGCAGATTCCAAAGCTCATTGAATACTACAAACATCTTGAAAGGAAGTAATTGAAAACTCTTACTTTGTAAAAGAAAAGTTAGGTTTTAACTAAAGATAAAGTTTAAAAATCTTATTGAATACATGGCAAATCACGTGTATATAATAGTAAAAGTAATAGTCGATTTATAAAGCACAAAATGTATACAAAATTTCCACAATATGTTCAAATGGAAATATGGATATGTACTCCAGAAAAAGGGCTTTGAATTGATGAGAAGTCTGAAGAAGCAGAAAAATTGCTTCTAAGAGACGTCTGGACCTTGGAAATGAATCAAGTTAACTACAAGTTCGAAAGTTGTACAGAAATGAAAGAACATACCAAGATTTAAAGAAAGAACTATAGAGAACCCTGTACGTATCTAAAATCTGAAACAACTTGCTGTGTATATAGAAACTAGTGATTGTTCAATTGAAGATTAAATAAAGCGCAAGTCCTGTGCATTAGAATAATAGTTATAATAAATAAAACCAGCATTTACAAGAATCTACACCAAAGATAACTCCAAATATATCTTTCAATATTGTCACAACACATGAAAGCTCGGATGGGATTGTGCGAACGATTCCAACCTGTTCAGTTACCATAGCAACAGATCCAAGTAGTACTCGTTGCGACTCACATAGGAAATGTGTGTGAAAAAAGTAGATCAACCCGTCGAATGTACTGTAATGTCCGATGGAGCTCTTTGCAAAACCTTGGACGAAAGAGGCATGTCGTGCTGGGACAAGGTCCACCTTAACTTTCATCCCCTCAAACCTTAAACCCCACCCACCGTAGGCGCAATCGACGATAAGACATCCTTTTTGGCTGGTGAACGAAGAAACCCCAACGAACCACCCATTCCCCACAGACCATTGCGAAGAGCTGGACCAATTCGATCGGTCGGAACGAAAATCCTTGAGAGAGTTTCACCACCATTACCATCTCCCTTCCTCACACCTGCCTGTTCCCTGTTACTGACACACGCAAACGCACCGTACGCCGAACGCCGATTGTCGGGCAGGCAGTTATTCGCCACATTCCGCCTCCTTACAGCACCGTGACGCTGCTTGCCCGTTAGCTGGCAGCACAACAACAACAACAACCGTTTCGGTGCACTCTCGTGAAGCGCGGGTGGCGCGATACAATGCCCGAAACCCGAAACGCCGTGGAAAAGTCGTCGAGTAGGCTGTTTTCGATATTATTTTTCTAGCTCACTTGATTTATCGCACTACACTGCGCGCCCACGTGCTACCACACTCTGTTGCTCCGGCACACTCGGGTGCAGGAAACGACCCAAATTTCTGCTGCTTTTTCTGCTGACTACATTCGGGCCCGGCAAAAATTCGGGTCGGGACTACGCAGTGGGCAGGTGGGAAGCGGAAACGCTGAAACTATGCCCCGCACAGAAAAAAGGGGAATAAATTTAAACAGTAACAACAACGCACCCAACCTTTGCCACTTTTTCGCAAAACAGCCTATTATAATGGGTGATACAACTTGTGTCCTTGCTTTATCAGTTACTTTATCTGGGCAGTTTTAGGAAAACGTTTTAGAATATATAACAAGCCTTTAAATTGTAAATTTTTTTACTGTTTTAAAACAATACAAAAATAACTCCAAAGAATTACTCTTCAACACACTTAAGTTGTACCCGATGCAACTGATTATCACACTTGTGTGGCGTGTGTTTCCAACGTTTGCGTAACAACGCTACGGGAAATGTACAGAGCGTTACGTTTAATTAATTGCGCACAAGATAAGCAGTTGTTTTCGCTTTTCGGTTGGTAGTTAGTAGTTGAAGCTGTAAATAAATTAGTGCTAATCGTAGCATTTAAGCTTTAAGTGCATTGAATCAGCTCCTTCAGCTGTTTGAGAATTTTAGAAGAGCATTTAAATTTAGTTTTAGATAAACACATTTTAAAATTATACTTTTGTTTGTTTGTAACAAAAACGTATTGATAAATTTTTGTTTAAAGCAATAATGATAAAAAAAGCTTATAGCTGGCATGTTTGACCAAATTTTCAAATATCTATATACTTTTTCTTTAATGCTTTTAAAACAGATAAATGTTTTCCTATTGATACTGCCAATAATCGAATTCGTGTTTATTGCAAGAAACACTCGTTCCAGAGCGTCACACCTTAAAAGCTCATATAGTCATCAGTAAGGCGAACGCTGGCCATGCAGCGTATTACAACCGTTTCATTCAATGCACCGGAGATCACCATCTTCCACAAACCACTCGACATTGATTCTGGCAGCACTTCCGGCGGAAACAGCTTATCCTGCACGTACATCGCTCGCTCCGTTACTGGACATTCGGTTAGTTCAGGAATGTTTACAAAATCACTTATGAACGGCGCATACTCCTTATGCAAATGATCCATAAACTCACACAAACCACTCGTCGGCAGGTGTAGTGGATAGTGCTGAAACTGTTGATTTCCGAGACGGCTTAGGAACACGTCGGTAGAGAACTATGTGCAAATGGGGTACAGTATTAAAGATCACAGATTTGGAAGACAAGCTAAAACTATACTCACCACGATCGTATCGTCAATGGGTTGATTTACGTAGATCGTCCCATTCAGTGTCATCTCGGTGCGATTGTACTTGCGAACGCGCAGATCCATATCCATGTACTCTTGTCCAAAAAATTGCTCAAAACGTTCGAACGATACCTTTAAGCTGAGGGAAGGCCGGAAACAAGCGGCTGCCATGCACAGCAGTATACAGTGTTGCCAACTGAACATCGTATTAGTTAATGTTTTGCCGGACAGTTGGTTCAACGAACCATATATATGGTGCACCACCATCATCTCGATCACCACCGTATTGCGTGTTGATGATCACAGCTCAATCATGGTAAAAAATGACTACTATGAAGCACTAATTAATTGCTGATTTATCGACATTTAAGCTACCCAGGAAACGTTAATAGTATCATCACTGGATGTAAATCGTGTCGGGAAGATACATTTGATTGATATTTCGTAGTGTTGTTCAGTTGAATGTTGTACATTTGTCAAATGTACTACCACCAGTGACTGAAACTATTTTCAAATAGTTAAACATTCGCTACGTTGTACTCAGTAGTGGATAAGATTTGCTCGATGAAGGTGAAGAGTCGATTGTTTAATGCTAGAATCTCTTCTACCATCCGAGCTTAAGGTCTCCGAGCTGATAGATCCGTACGTGGTTTTATTCATAGTTATTTGTACACAAGCTTAACATTTATTGAACTTCATTATCCTTTTCAAATTCCAAAGATAATATAAATCAATCAATCGGTTGTGTATTACACACTTTATTTTTAATTAAATTAATAAATTTGCTTTTTGATTTAATTTTGGTTCTCTCTCTCTTTGGCTTAACGACCTACCAGGTCATGCAGACCATCAAATGGCTTAATAGACTATTAAATACCACGTAGTTGCATAGTCAGTGCTCACTACGGGGGAACGGTCCGGATGGGATTTGAACCCGGTCCGGTCGTGGTAGGGACTAGCGCCGTTTCCAAATACACCACCGAGCCGCCCCATTAATTTTGGTTATAATTAATTATAACCTTTTCTAAAAAAATACATACATTGTATGATCCCGAACACAAAAACTGCATTGGTTTGACCGATTAAATTTGCCTTTATTTAATACTACATGTTCATTGGTTGTTCTTCTATATCGCGCTATCAATCGACAGGTGCAGCATTTAAAATACTGTGTAATCATCACTTAAACGAATGCTAGCCATAAGCTTAATAACTTCCACGTCATCCAGCTTACCAGTGAACACCATCTTCCACAGCCCAACGGACAATGATCTCGGTAACACTTCGGTCGGAAAGAGCTTATCCCTGACGTACATGGTACGCTCAGTTATTGGACATTCGGATTTTGGTGGAAAATTGACAACATCCTCAATAACGGTCGAATACTCGTCGTGCACATGGTTTAGAAACTCGCAAATGTTTGACGTTGGTAGGTGTAAAGGAGAATGGGCAAACTGTTGATTGCCGAGACGGCTAAGAAATGCGTTGGTTGAACACTAGTCGAGAAATAACAAGAGAAACACCGTGCGTCATGCGTTTTACAAATTTTAAATACAAAATTAACATCAGACAATGCAGCAACAATAATACTCACCACAATCGACTGATCTATGAGCTGATTGATGTAAATCGTACCGTTGAGCGTCATCGCGGTGCGGTTGTATTTGCGAATGCGCAAATCAAAGTTTATATACTCCTTGTTGTCCAACTGTTCTACACGCTCGAAACTTGCCCTCACTCCTAAGGCAATGGGCACACCGGCCATCAACAACAACAAATAACATTTCCAGCTGTACATCGTCTTCTCAAATGATAGTTTCTATGTTGGGCAAGTTTATATTGTACAGAGCAGGACTTAATTAACGAAAGGGAAATCTTTACACTACCATTCCATCTGAATCACGCACAGTTTCTGATGCACTTTTGCAAATTCCTTCATGATCTATTCAAATACCACATTGATAGAGTGTAGATTGAAATACACGTGCTTTGATAATTGCCACGTGCCTATAAACAAACATTTCAAAACTTCACTTCGCACTTACATTTGAGAATGTTTTCCGGATTTGATATAATCTCTTCGTTTTTCGTTGCCAAGTATTAATTAGTAGTTCATTCATTGCTACCAGCGCAGCGTTCAACGTGTCGTTTTGTGCTGCTGCTATTCTCCAATAGATGGCGCTACCTGCGCATCAACAATACGTTGCATACAATTTCAAATTACTGTTGCGTACAGTTTGGTTTTGAAGATTTTTCTCAATTAAACAAAGCATTTCAGTTATTTTTAGTTTCAATTAGTATTTGACGGATAAAAAGCAATAATATTCCATTTCCATCAGCTGTTTATATTTTATTCAAATAACCATAAATAACCCATAATAACCTACACCATTTCAGTAGATGGAATATCTTCAATAATCACGTTTGTATAAATAATATTATGTTTCTAAAAATATCACCATATATTATGGACATAAATTAATCCTGCAAAACGTAAATTAACCAATTATCGAGAAATAAATTATTGTTACAAATATAGATACAATTTTTAAATAAATACATCACTATCCGAAATAATCTTTTTCGTACACCTTCACGACCATCTGGTAGCTCAGCTTTTCCTGCTCTTCCAGCCGGCCGCTGATAAGAATTTTCCACAAACCCGTCGGACACACCGGTGGCAGCACGGAGGAAGGAAATGCCTTATCGAGGATGTGTGCCTCCCGTACCATTACCGGACATTCTTTGTACCGCGGCACGTTCACAATGTCACTGATGTGCTCCTCGTACATCGTGTGCAGATTGTCGAAAAATTTACAAAACCCACAGGTGGGCAACTTGGCCGGGTAGTGATTGAACTGCTGATTGCCCAACCGACTGTGGAACATATCCGTGTGGAACTGCATTATTTTAAATTAAAAATTAATTTTAAAGCGTGTTTCGAATGAAGCTATCAAAATGGGATTAAAAGAAAACAGGTATTCAAACTCACCACAAGATCATTTGTTATCGGCTGCCGGATGAATATTGTGCCGTTCAGTGTACTCATCGTACGGTTAAACTTACGAACGCGAAGTTTCATATCGACTATATCAAAGCCCGTAAACTGTTCAAACTGTTCAAATAATATTTCCAAACACATGGCGGTCGCTTCCAGTAAAACTATGCATACGATCAATTTCGTCAAAGTGGTAACCATATTTTTTTTAAATGTTGGTACCTTAGCTGACTCAAATACAACTGGTAGAATCCACCAAGCCAGTTGGTGAATGGATATTGTAAATAGTATTTTTCTACTCCGTAGTGAAGAGTAATAATCTGTAGCAATCTACCATAGTAGAATCGTTCAATTATCCTTATCAACGAGCTTTACTCATGCAATGTTCACCAGACGCTGTCAACATTGCAGTGAGAATTTAAAACATCCGTTCGATGCACTATTTGCGCCGCATTGCCCGTTCTAGCTGACTTGCTGACAATGCTGCTCGTTCTGTTTTCACTCGCACTAATCGTAGTTTCCTTGCAAGGAATACAAGTGGATTTTGAGCGATTTGAGCAACACTCGGGATACAATTTCTACAACAGCTCGCTGCGTGTGCGCAAGTACAACCGGACAATGATAACACTGAACGGCACATTGCAAATAGTGTCACCACTCAATCGCAGCCTGATGGTACGGTAGCTAATACTTTGCTCTATGCTTTCGTTTAATTAAATTGACTTTTCATTCTTTTTGTGCATTTTTCGTGTTTTGTTTTGCAAATAATGCCCTCACTCAGATATCGACGGACTTTTTCCACAGCAGCCGCGGCAATCAGCAGTTCAATCACTATCCGGTCAAGCTGCCAACACAGGACGTGTGCGATTTTATGCAAAACTTTTACGCCGACTACAGTGAGCATGTGGAAGATATGGTCAACATGCCGGAGAAGGGCGAATGTCCGATCGTGCCGCGTACCATCTATGTTACGAACAAAATCTTCCCGACCAAAGCGATACCACCGTTCTTTCCACCGGGCCTGTGGAAGGTGCACCTGATTAATTCGATACGAAATGTCGAGATGGTACGGTTCGAAATCATTGCCAAGGTGACCAATGATTTTCTTTCTCGATGATGCTCACGGCGGGTGGTTCTGCTGGGAGCGGAATGAATTGCAATTTGAAGGATTTTGTTGTGCAAAAATAAACAGTACCACGTGTGCAAATAAGAAATTGTAGTAATGTTAATCTGGCTAGTGTACGGATCGAGTGTCAGCGTGTACTAGAAAGAACGGCAAGCTTATTATCCGGGTATTTTAATTATCCGTGTGTCAGATTATCCGTGCAGCTGGGAAATGACCACTCATAAAATCAATTTTAGCATGTTACCTAACGGGGCGGCCCGGTGGTGCATTTGGCAACGGCGCCAGTTCCTAACACGACCGGACTGGGTTCAAAACCCTTTCGGGGACCGTCCGTAGCACGGTCTGACTAGTCTGCTACGTGATAAAACTAGTCTAATACGGCCTGGCGGCCAAGCAATACGCCTGGCTGGCCAGCGTTCTAACATATTAAAAAAAACATGTTACCTATCAAAACCGGTAACGGATATAAGATAAAGAATAAAATAGTTTATGATATAATATGCTCAAAATTTAAAACATAAACTAATTTTTCTGATATAACGATAAACCTCATTTATGAGCACGGCTTATCGTCACTCTAGTTTATTACAACAATTTAAACTTATTAGTATATGAATGCCTTGTCAATGGATGGTCAGGCAACAGTGCAATGGTTAGAGTACACCTGTAGTGAAACACTTCATTAGCTATTCAAAACAATTTTAGCAGCCAAACAATCTGTTTCTAGTATGCTTGTAGTGAATCAAAAAGCCAATCTAAATTGTAGGGTAACGAACGGCCACACGAGACCGTGTGTATCTGATTATCTCAACCATATTATTCAGTTTAGTTTATCACACGCAATCACTATACTAATGTTAGCAGCACTACCGGCTGTAGTATAGTCACAGAAGCTGTGCTATTTCATGGATCTGCTGGAACGTGGAACATAACCGTTTAATTTGAAGACATTGCGCACATCATGGATGTGCCAAGAGGGCAACACCATCACTGAGTAATGTTTAGTAGCCGAAATAAAAATTGATGGCGAAAGGAAGCAGCGATTTGTTTCATTTATTCTTTTGGACTAACATCATACAAATGTGAATACTTTCGATTTTATTGTTATTTCTATTAAATGTATTTATGCCACTATTTTGTTAATTAACAAGATGTTTTTTCATTTATTTGTTTAATATTTTACTAAATTTGTATAAAGTGAAACTTTTTCCCCAAACCGTAACTAAATTGTGTTTAAGCATGCAGTTTTGCACACTGTCGCTTGTCGTTTAACACGATGCATTGCTGTATCCATGCTTTATCAGCGGCATTACATCTTTGCCAGCTTTTATAGCTACTGGTCATGCCTGGGTACTTTACACGCTATTCACTTTGTTTTTTATAAATAAAGCCGACGCGTCTACAAAATTTGCTACAAATGTGTGTTCACGATCGGGAAAAATGAGGATGCAGCACATCTGGTTGATACTTGCAGTAGCGATCGTACCGCTGTCGCTAGGCATACAAATCGATTTCGAAAATGCAGACCAAATCTCGGGATTCGACATAATGGGTCACACGCTGCGGGTGCGCAAGTATAATCGCACCACGATTGTGCTGAACGGTACCACTACGCTGAAGACGATCCTCAACAATAGCTACCTGGTAATGTAGTTCCCTCATTCGCATTAACATTACGTCCGTTGTTGATCATACTTTTTCTCGACTTCGGTAGCTTTCCACGGACATTTTCCACAGCCCGCTTGGCAATCAGCAGTTCAATCACTACCCGATGAAGCTACCGTCACAGCGAGTGTGCGATTTTCTCAACACACTGCACGATGAGTACAGCGAGTACTTGAATAACATTTACAACCTGCCAGCGCGTGGGACGTGCCCGATCTACCCGCAAGATGTGTATACGATCGATAAGATTTTCCCTGCCAAAGCGATACCGGCCTTCGCGCCGAAGGGACTTTGGAAAGCGTTTATTATCTTTTCGCTAGGGGAGGAAGAAGTGGCACGGTTCGTGTGGATAGTTAAGGTTAGTAATGATTTCATTTAGGGTGTACATTTGCTGCAACGTTACATTTAGGTACTTAAAAGTAAAAGTCATGATAAGATTGTGAATTTTCTATTGTGTTACTGTTTGTGAAAGAAACGTAATACAATTTGCAAAACATCGATCGATTTCTTATGCTATGTTTATTTCAACGTGTTTCAACATGTCGAACAGTGTCATGTCATGCTGAAGTGCACGTTGACGATGTCATCAAACAATTTTTACAAAATTTATAAAAATTCATTACAATGTTTCATTTGGAACGTTTTTCTTTTATTTGTGTAATCTCAATTTCCTTCCCTTCAATTATCAGTAGCTTTTTAAAACCATGTGATAGTTTAGACTTATAACCGATTTCTTATAACTTATAACCGTTTAAACTTATAACCGTTTTCCACAAACCATTCCTGACCAATATTTGAGGTACGGCTTCGGTAGGAAATTCCGTATCAAACACGTGTATGTCTCCCCTTTCGATGGGACAATGGCCTTTCTCTGGTCCACCCAGGATAGTTTTTGTATATATAATCGACAAAGTCGTATAATAATCGACAAAGTCGTATAAGTATAAGTATAATTCGTAGTCGTAAGTCGTCCCGCGTTGGAAAGTTTTAAGCTTTAAGAACTGTCGATTACCAAGCCGACTGTAGAACACGTCCAAACGATACTGTAAAATACAATAATAGATTTGCCACACCAACGATCACGAAAAGTTGAAACAAAAAACTCAAGAATATTATAAGATTTGTGGTCTACAACTACACGTTTGTATGACTAATTATTACTATTGTTGTTATATTTTTAATTTGCTGGAAAATAGTAAATAGCTAGCTGCGAAGATAACTCCAAAACAAAGTAAAATGAAAACAAAATGCATTGTTTGCCTTCAATGTTCACAAACATTAATGGTTTACACTGCTCAGTTATCGTGAGCTTTTAAAACTACATAGTAACTTAGGACCTCCTTCCCATTTAAATAACACCGCACCAATGCTTTCCATAGACCATTCCTAAGCACTGTCTGTGGTATAATTTCGGTTGGAGCTTCCGTATCAAATATATGCATTTCACGAACTCTGATGGGACATTCCCCTTTCTCCGGACCATTCACCAGCATTGTCATCTGTGCCGGATAGTTTGTGTACAAATTATCTACAAAATCACATATTCCCGCTGCTGGAAGTTTTATCGGCATGTGGTTAAACTGCTGATTACCGAGCCGGCTGTAGAAGATATCTAAATGAAACTGTACCGAGCAATGTTAAGCGGTTACTTTGGTTGATTGAACGAATTTACGTATAACATTTCATATCGCACCCGGTAGTCGTTGTTTGTATCCTGATACAGCTGCACGGTACCGTTTATTACAGAGCACGTTCTGTTGTACTTTCTAACACGCAGACCAAGCCACATCACATCTTCACCTAGCGTTTGTTCAAAACTTTCGAACGTTAACTTTATACCGAAGGACGGACGGTTGCAACAATGCAATGCAATCATGAGCACAAGTATCGCTCGTATTTTTTGCAGCATTTTTAAAGGAAAATTTGACCCTGCTCACTGAATGGTTTATTGCAACCGGTGGAAGCTTTTATATGGCGCTTTTTAATCATCCAATCTTTGCTGGGTAACAAGGCATGCAATTGTCCGCATGCAATAATAATCATTGCTGCTGCATCCGTTCAAAGTCGGTGCATCTCATGGGGATAATGTTCACAACGCCACTGTAAATTGACCATGTTCCTGAGGGTAGACTGCACCCGAGTTGGTCCTGTGGGATAGCAGGGTCACAGATATTAAAAACGATACGTTAACATAAAAAATAAGAAAGGGAGGAGGGGGGGAAACAACAAAAACTAGAAATTTCAATATGAAAAGAAAATCTAATTCGACTCTCAAATAAAATTTTGAAAACACGCCTAGCATCCCCGCCGTGTGTAGAATGCGAAACGAAAGATATGGATTTTTTTTTTGTCCGTCCCGGCATGAGTTCAAACCCCGCTTTATTCGTTCACTTGTACTTGCGCATCGAGGTCGTAGCTTATATTGGACTATTAACGTCGCTTCCCTCAGATCGTCGCTTCACACCGATGGACATGCGATCGAATCTAGATCTGGCCGCCGCCGACTTTCCACTGAAAGATTTCGAATCCCCGTCAAGTTTCAAGGTCTTTATCTGCCGCTAACTTTGAACCATGTTCCATCGTTAGTCTTCCCCGGGAGTGTTGGAGGGTTGTTGGGTGGATATTAAGCGAGTGTTGGAGGCTTGTTAAGTTGATGTTGGATGCATATTTTCCGATGTTCAGCGGAGGTTGGGTGGGTGATTGTTGGTTGTTTAGTGGATATTGTTTGGATGTTCAGCGGATATTGGGTGAGGATATTAATGGTTGTTTAATGGATATTTGGTGGATATTCTCGGGCGTTCAGCAGATGTTGGGTGGGTGATTGGTGGTTGTTTAGCGATTGTTTAGTGGTTGTTTATTGTGTTTTGAGTGGATATTGTTGAATGATCAACGGATGTTGGGTGGGTGTTTGGTGGTTGTTTAGTGGATGTTGGGTGGATATTCTCGGGTGTTCAGTGGATTTTGGGAGGATAGTTTTGGGTATTCAATGGATGATTTGAGTGGATTTAAGGAAAAATTTTGATCGTTTTCGGGACAGATAATGAGTGGTTATTGGTAGCATATTGGGTGAGTAAAGGTAGTATTATAATGCACGATCTTTTTCAGCTTATCGATCATGATTATTTCGTTCACTTAGAGGTTTCCACATCGTGAAACCTGATAAGATAACACAGGATGGGTGATCTCTTGCTACGTATACGATTCATTAGTTCCCACAATAAGACCACTTATTGAAAAAGTAGTAAGAACGACCTGGCCGTATTATACTAATTTTTACCTCTTTGCAGGCTAGTCCTAGACCGTGCTACGATTGAAATAGTTTTTATTATTTTTAATTTTAATTTTTTTTTTAATTTTAATAATAAAATAAACAATAATTTATTGTTGGTTACGGTTTGCAATGAGGGTTCCAATAAGCTTGATACCCCAGCGAAGGATGGTTCCCCAGAAACGGCCGTTGGGGTTCGCCTCCAGCTCAGCGATCAGTTGATCGTCGGATTTGGCCTCAACCTTCGTATCGTCGCCCTGGGAAGCGGTTGCTTGCTCGGCAGGTTGTGGGTAGGCCTGTCAAATGCACAGCACGCCAAACAGGGCAAACAGGAAGGCGAACGCGAACTTCATCTTGGCTGATGTAGAGTGTTGTGGAACCGACTGTTACTTTTCAGTTGATAATATGTCTGCAGACGTGTTTGGGCTTTTATAGCAAAATATTTCTATTAACCTTGAAGGTTTTTGTCGTTTCCAATCTTTCGAATCGTTTCTATTAGCACAGCCGTTATGCAGAGCAGCAACAAACACCGTTATTCGCATGTGGCGTTTCTTCTTCATGATTTTTTTGTTATGTTAGAACACACGTTAACAACGATTCTAGATATTTCCCACCACCGACCCCTAATACAGAGCTTCTAAGCCTTCGAATTCAGTTGTTTGCAGGCTTTCGCATTCGCTGATACAAATTGTCAGCTAATATTTTCAAAATATGTTAACGACCAACAGAATAACCTCAACAGTCAACGTATAGATCGCAAAAAAATTTGTATCTCGTTTGAAATATTGCTACAATCAGCCCACTTCAAAGAATGCACACAATATTTAGAAGCAAAATGTTCCATTTTTATTTAAATCTATTAATTATTTCCATAAAGTGTACGCTCTTGTACGGCTTATATATCGAATGCTCTCAATCATTGGTCGCTCTCAGGACGAAATTGAATGCAAGATGAGGCTTTGCCGTGGTCGTGTCATGTAAAATGTAGAAGGTCCCATTCAAAACACTTGTCGTTCTATTGTACTTGCGTACCCGTAGATCGCCCAACATAGATTCCCAACATTCCAACGTATGTACGAATGTTAGTTTTATACAATTATTAGCTTTAGCTTTTGTAGTTCAGTATTGCGGTGGTATTTATCAGCACGTGCATCACCGTAAAAGTTTGCGTGATGTGCAACACTTGACATGCAAAGGCAAAGTGGAAGCAACCATGTTGGTTATTTATTATTAAAAATATCGAGCACACTTGAGTGTTCCT
Organism: Anopheles rivulorum; assembly: GCA_018908115.1. NCBI lineage: Eukaryota > Metazoa > Arthropoda > Insecta > Diptera > Culicidae > Anopheles > Anopheles rivulorum. Next base: position 11,293,419 of record STHB01000003.1, read on the forward strand.
GATGAAAATACTTGTATAAACACAGAAGCCTTCAAAGCTGTATTTCAGCAAAATGTTTCCCAATGTATGTACACGCACTAACGCTAAGAATGAAGATATACTCTATTTTGCTGAACTAACAATGAAGATGCCAGCATACATATAGACGTAACTACCTCAACCATATCACAATAATATGGTATGGATTTTATGTACTAACATAACTATGAAACATTTCTACATTTATATTCGATTTTCTTTTCTATTTTATTCCCATATGCATGACAGTACGTCTAAAAATCATCATACCCTTTGACAAGAAAATAGTAAGTCACTATAACCTTTCCATCAAGCTTTGCGGTTACTAACGCTTTCCAAAGACCCCTTGGCATTACCGTTGATACTACTTCCTGTGGGAAAGCGAAATCGATCATGTTGACGTGTCGTGGAGAAAATGGACACTCGCCTATTGCCGGTAAGTTTTCTATCACGGCCACCTGCTTCTCGTAGTTGATTTGTAAGTTGTCCAGAAAGTCACAGCAGCCGCACGAAGGCAACTTCATCGGATAGTGATTGAACTGCTGGTTTCCGAGCCGGCTGTGAAATAAATCCAGCGTGAGCTTCAACGACAAAAAAGAGATAAAATCTTGTAAGTTTTGTTCGTTCCCAGTACACGGTTTCGCATAACCTACCTCGACGGAATTATTCATCTGATTAAGTACGATGAACGATCCGTTCAGTACCGTCATCGTGCGGTTAAATTTTCGTACGCGCAGATCCATTAGTACTATGTCAAAACCGGAAAGTTGCACAAAGTTTTCAAACACCACCTTTAAACTAACGACAGAAACTATACAGAGTGCGTATAGGAAAGCTTTAAACATGATGAAACTATCATCACCAGTGTTACGACAAAAATGAAACGAATCTCTATAGATAGCACACCATTTATAGTCTACTGGTAATTGTAACCCGCAATAATAATTACTCTTATCGCCAGACAGAGCGTCTAGTGGCTGGTTAGTCCCGTGTCAGATGTATGCAACATTTTACTTATCGGTATGAGACAGTTTAAATAATAATAAAAAAATAAAAAATAATAAAAAAATAATAAACCAATAACCTTTCCAATCCTGACCGTTCTCGTGAAAATAAAAAAAAGGTCTCCAATATCGCTAATTAAAACATTATAAATGAATGAATATCGTATTTTCTTATCAACATTTCTCGTTATTCTTAATTAGTGTTAAGACATTCATTTCATTTTCATTTCATTCAGACAAATTAACTTATTTAATTTTAACGCACACCATTACTTATAAAACAGTGAGTACTACTTATTTCATATATATCATTGCTATCAGTGCAAAATGCACAATACCTTAGCTTAGCGTTTCAGTGTGCTCAATGTTTCCAAACAAACAAATCTTATTTAAAACTATTCTAAATTTAAAACAACACTACTACATCATTAGCATACATTTAGAATGAATATAATTTATTCTTTAGAATGTGTAAAGCAGCATCAACACAACTCTTGTTAGTGTTTACAGATGACTAGAAATCGTCATATCCTTTCACGAGTAGGTGGTACGATATTACTTCTTGACCATTTATTTTCCCGGTTATCAATGCTTTCCAAAGGCCCCTGGGCATTACCCGCGGAATGACTTCTACTGGGAAATCGAAATCCAGCACGTCGACGGTTCGGGGTGAAAATGGACATTCGCCAATCGCTGGTACATTAGTTACCGGTTTAAGATATTGCCCATAGCCGGATTGTAAGTTGTCCAAAAAGTCACACGTACCGCACGATGGTAGCTTCATTGGATAATGGTTAAACTGCTGGTTTCCGAGACGACTGTGAAAAAGGTCCAACGAAAACTGCCCATATGATCAATTATTGTGTTGTTGCACTATAATCCTTTCGCTTTTCGTTATTCTACCATTATGCTGTTGTCGATCCATATGGGTATGATGATTGATCCGTTCAATGCGGTCGTTGTGCGGTTAAACTTTCGTACGCGTATATCAAAAGATGTCAATTCAAATCCACTGTGTTGCACGAAATTTTCAAACACAACCTTAAGACCAGTTACTGAAACAATGCACAAAACATACAAATATTGGTTCAACATTATATTTCCTCTTGTTAGAAGCGTTTTTAATCAAAGTACCAGCGTTCTGTAGGTTTGATCTTTGGACAGTCGTAGCCATATTTATAGCGATCACCTCCGATCGTAATACATTTAGCACGTGTTGTCACGTGATCTGATAATATTGCAATTTGATTATCAAAGTACATAATCACTTTAATTCCATTATTCAGTTTTATTGTTCTTAGCATGCTTTCTGGCTTTTCGTAAATAGTCAAACCTATACAACAGTTATGTATGTAATCAATCTATTTTGATTGAAATTAATATATGTACTTTACTTCCTGCAAAATCAAACTAGCTTGCGGATTTTGCAATAGAGCCATTTCAATAGGCATAGCTTGTGTTCCAAATCCAAAAGTATTTGTATTAACCTGAACACCAATACAAATATTAAGCAATTAAAGCGTTAAATCAAGTTACCCACTCGAAGCTAGGACCATTTCTCTACTTTAATTATACATGGTCAGATAATTTGTCAATGGTCATGGCGTGTAGTAAACTTGTTGGCGAACCCTGTAATACCTTGCTTACGATAATCGTTTTAAAATAAAACTGCTTGCACTGGAATTTTCGTTGAATGAAATCGATTTTTTGTTTTGTTTATAGAACATTACCAAAAGTTTTACAAAAACCGTGTACGAAATGCTCTGAATTTGTTCATTATTTTGTCGACGAGCTGTGAGCCGTCTAATCGCAGCAGAATACATTCGAACCTGTCACATGTGCTGTCATACTTTTTGGCAACCTTTTGACACATCGCAGCAAGAAAAAAATCCATCTACTTCGAACAAAACTTTTGCAAACCAGCGCGATCGAAAAAGTGTCCCGTACGTGTTCCGCTGTCGGGAATCCGTTTTACGCCTACCGTTGGTTGCTGCTCCCGCTGAAGATACGCGCCCCGACAATGCTGACCAATCTGGCCAAGCTGTCCGCTGTCCGCGGAGTATCGCATTCCGTCACCAATGGGCTGAAACCTGCCGTCGTCGGTGCCGCGAAAGCCGAAAGCAAATCTGCGTCCGCCGCAGGTCAGATTCCTGTCGTTTCCGCCTCGTCCGGCACGGGTCTGCCGAGCAGCAATGTTCGGGTGGTTTCTGGCGTCACAGGTTAATATATCTGGGTTGCATGTCTGGAGTGCTGGGATCTGCGGATGGTTTGTCTGTTGCATAATTGTTTCTGCGAAGGACGACATGGGCCCATTTGACAGTTGAACGTGTGGATCAACTCATCGGGTGAAAAACAAAACTCGGTGCAAAATCTTGCGTTATGTAATGCAATCGTCCCTTACCGGATGGTTCTTTCTGCATAAATACTGGCTTTATTGTGTTTGGTGGGGGTAGACATACTACTCCAGAATATTGCTGGATTTCCTTTTTTTTTACCTGATGAACCATCAAAACTAAGTTTTCATTAGAAAGCAATACCGATTTGCTCACTGCCGTTTGACGGAATGATCAAAACAAACCGAACAAAACGTTCCTTCCTCGATTTCAATGTGTACCTTGATCGATGGGTTTGATAACTTTACTTCCATTTCGGTTACAGGAGCAACACAGATCCGCTGCGCCCACACCGACATCCGTGTGCCGGATTTCTCGGACTACCGTCGCGACCAGGTTAAGCGCCCGAACGCGAAGAACGACAGCGCGGATGATCGTGCTGCCTTCACGTACCTGCTGGTTGGAGGTAAGTGTGTTGTGAATTTCCTCTGCGACTTCCGGCTAACCGTGGACCCAATGTCTGTTGTAGGTGCCGCCGTATCGACTGCGTACGTCGCGAAATCGCTGGTGTCGACGTTCGTTTCCTCCATGAGCGCATCCGCCGATGTGTTGGCCATGTCCAAGATCGAAATCAAGCTGGCTGACATCCCGGAGGGCAAGTCGATGACGTTCAAGTGGCGCGGTAAGCCACTGTTCATCCGCCACCGTACGGCAGGCGAGATCGAAGCGGAACAGTCGGTCGCCGTAGCTACCCTGCGTGATCCCCAGAACGATGCTGTACGTAAAAAAAANAAATCTTGCGTTATGTAATGCAATCGTCCCTTACCGGATGGTTCTTTCTGCATAAATACTGGCTTTATTGTGTTTGGTGGGGGTAGACATACTATTCCAGAATATTGCTGGATTTCCTTTTTTTTTACCTGATGAACCATCAAAACTAAGTTTTCATTAGAAAGCAACAACGATTTTCTCACTGCCGTTTGACGGAATGATCAAAACAAACCGAACAAAACGTTCCTTCCTCGATTTCAATGTGTACCTTGATCGATGGGTTTGATAACTTTACTTCCATTTCGGTTACAGGAGCAACACAGATCCGATGCGCCCACACCGACATCCGTGTGCCGGATTTTTCGGACTACCGTCGCGACCAGGTTAAGCGCCCGAACGCGAAGAACGACAGCGCGGATGATCGTGCTGCCTTCACGTACCTGCTGGTTGGAGGTAAGTGTGTTGTGAATTTCCTCTGCGACTTCCGGCTAACCGTGGACCCAATGTCTGTTGTAGGTGCCGCCGTATCGACTGCGTACGTCGCGAAATCGCTGGTGTCGACGTTCGTTTCCTCCATGAGCGCATCCGCCGATGTGTTGGCCATGTCCAAGATCGAAATCAAGCTGGCTGACATCCCGGAGGGCAAGTCGATGACGTTCAAGTGGCGCGGTAAGCCACTGTTCATCCGCCACCGTACGGCAGGCGAGATCGAAGCGGAACAGTCGGTCGCCGTAGCTACCCTGCGTGATCCCCAGAACGATGCTGTACGTAAAAAAAAAGGACAACAAATCGGTACGAAAGCTTTTAAATCTTAACTTACGCATTTTGTGTCTCGATTGGGACTTTTAGGAGCGCGTGCAAAAACCGGAATGGCTCGTTGTTATCGGTGTCTGCACGCATCTTGGCTGTGTCCCGATTGCAAACGCTGGCGACTTCGGTGGCTACTACTGTCCGTGCCACGGTTCCCATTACGATGCGTCCGGCCGTATCCGCAAGGGTCCGGCTCCGCTGAACCTGGAAGTGCCGTACTATGAGTTCCCGGAGGATGGTCTCCTTGTTGTTGGTTAAAAACCTTCCCCCTTTCCCGAATACCTTCAGTTCCAGCGTAAAACGGTTCAAAGCATCTCCCCTCCCTTCACGCCAGTAGTGCAAAAGAAAAATGTATCAATCGCCGTACGAGTAGCGGAATCACGCCGAACAATCAATCCTTGGTACGGCGATAAATATTGGATTCGGATTGCCACCGCCATGTGTGTGTGTGTGTGTAAGTATTTGCAAAACCCAATCCGACCAACGAACTACACCCAGAGACCACAAGAAGAGGCATCCCAACAAACAGGAGACAACAATGCAACCAAAACCAACTTACCGATAGTAGAACAATTACAGCAGACTGGGTAATAAATTGATGAAAATTGACGTTACTATAGTTTATCCTTTGACCGTTTATTTTTTTGTAGGATAAAATCCCGAAACAGACAAGTTTTGTGGTGATCCTAAATATTTTTTTAACGAACAAAATCGGTCCACGGTTAGTTTGGTGCTATCGAAAGATGGCCAAGATCGCCTTGTGCCGCATCGCACAGCAACGGCACCAGCACGCGTTTGTACAGCTCGTCCTGTTCACCGTGCGTGACGCGCAAAACTTTGGCCGCCGCTTGCAGGTGTTTAAGTGCCGCAGCAAAGTGGCACTCGTACAGTTGCAATTTGCCGATCTTCAGATACGTTAACCCAAGCATCGGATGGAACGGGCTGTAGTAGTGCCGGAAGCCATCCAGCAGCCGCAACGCGTACCCGGTCGCTTCCTTCCATTTCTCCAAATTAAGTGCACTTTCCATTGCATTTTCAAGCGTTTTGATGTGGTGCACGTTGTAGCGGTGTAGAACCTGTTGCTGTTTCTGCAAACACAACCGACTAACGTCGAGATCTGTAGCTTAGGAGAAAACAGGGATTGGGAACAATTTTAAACTCACTAACATTGTAATCGCTTCCAAAGAACCGCGGCCATTCACTACAACTTACATGCAACGCTTTTCATTTGAGCTAGATGATCCCGTGTGAAGCCACTGATTTCGTTGAACGTTTCCCGGTCGGAATGTGTGACGCGTGTCCCACAAACGGGACACTGTACCAGCTCTGGGTCGTTCATGTCGATCGGTTCGTCACAGTTTCCATTCGGACATGCGGCTGCATTCATACGCACCTGCTCCTGCTCATCCCGGCAACGGTCACAATCGCATCGAAAGTAGTACCGCTCGGCAAGCTGTTCCCGCCTAACGTCGGTCGTGTCGATAAGATCGATGTATGAAATGAAAAGCTTGCCAAAGTCCAGCTCCTGCTCGGGATAGTCTTCCAGCAGACGCATCTGTAGCGTTTCACCGTCAAACGAAACGACCACATTCGGACGGCAGCTGTGATCGATGATCGAAGCACCGATGTACATGCCCGTCCCGATGGTATTCAGCTCATTGTCCAGAATGTTGAAAGTGTTGATGCACATCTTCACAAAGAAAGCAAAAGCATATTGCATATTTAACAGTCAGATCATTTAGTTAACGAGCGTAAACCCAACCTTTCCATAAATTCGAAGCAGTTCCACCTTGGTCGGTCGTGCCGCTTCATCCAGCAATCGCTGCAGCACAACGAACAGTGTCCCGAAGTGGTCCATCCTTTTGGAGTCTTTTTGAATGTTTTCCTCGTCTGCACGCGATATCGAATTGAGAAAGCATCAAATGATAAACAATATTATTACAGGGAGAGTGAACCAAAAAAGACATCCCAAGCACAACAAAATTGCACCGATGTATCTCACTTCCCGGTATTTGGTGCCAACGTTCACACGATACGATACGTGCATTTTGTTTGTGCAGTTCAACCGTTTCCAAACATGAAAAGTATTCTACAATTGGATTATTAGCGGGGAAATAAACAGTCAGTATGTAATAATACCGGTGGTTCATATAGGAAACACAAACAACGCAAAAAATAAGACATATTTGACCCATAATTCTGAGGATACAGTTTCCTGTTGAATCATCCGGGTATTTAACGTTGGATGTACGAATGAAAGGAAATCGCGGAACATAAAGTTAATCTGGGAATGGCATGAATAACCTTCATCTTTCCTTCAAACGCGTGTTACACAATGAGGAATGCAAAAAAAAAAACAGCAGTTAGAAACTAATTGTGACCGACAAAGAGTGTAATAGTGCCTGACAGTTGAACTACCTGCTTCTAGCATGGAAGGCCCAAACGATACGAAACGATGCAATGAGATGCCGGAATGAAATCAAAAGCGACTGACAAATGGGCTAATGGGAGAAAGGTAAATAAAGAAGGTGGCAAATAAGTTGCGAAGAAAGAAAGTGTGAGACGGATTGCACTTTGGCTTACGTGGCATAAGATCGCTGAATTTGCGGTAAAGTTTAGAGGTGTAGTAGCCTTTATAGGTGTCGCCGCCTTTCAGTAGACGTCGGACAATCCGTGCCATCATCAGTGCTGCGGATGGTACGACTAGTCCCGATGGTAGCACTTTTAGCTTTTCACATTCCTCTTTATGGTTGGACCATGCTTCCTTTTGACATGAACGGCCACAGTACCGTACGTACAGGCAGTTGGAACATTTCATCACTTTTGTTCTGAAAGAAACGGACCAGCAAGATAGGTCAATACATTAGCCCAAGCTATTGCGTTTACACACGGCGTTTGCTTACTCTTTGAAACAGCGGTCACATCTTGTATCACGATAACGAGGATCAAGCACACAGGCGAACGGTTTCTCCTGCAGTATTACATCTCCCCGTCGATGGATGGATTTCTTCATTTCTACACACAGGACACGCGCCTCAAACTAGACAACAATCACACAGCACAACTAACCAACAAGTGGCTTCTAATTAGAGCACACAGCAACCACCAACAATTGCTAACCTTTCTTTTCTCCCAAAGTCTCCCAACGTACGCGCACGCAGCACGCTATACTCAACCTTTCGTTGTTCTAATTGACTGCGAGAAGGTGGTGGATTTTTAAAAATAACGCTCGTCGGTTTACAGCACTAGGGGGCCAGACGGTGTTTGTTGTGAAAGTGCTGGAACTACGCAACAAGAGGGGAGAAGAAGAAAAAAATAACATAAACGAATGTTAGTCACGGGAGTCCGATTCCGTTGGCTATGCTCATTTTTTTTTCCCCTGTTTGCCGAGTTGCGGTGTTGTTCTCTCCCTCGGTCAGAACAGATAGACAACGAAATGCATACATATTACATACTTATCGGGGAGGATGGTGGTGTATATTTTTAACCGTACAGCTTTTTATAGGCGATGCATGCGTAACGTTTTCATTCTCTACGGGCGGCTGTACTTCCCTGTTTGCCGTTTGAAGTTCGTTTGCGTTTTGAATGTAACGGCCGGCTAGCGTAGTCCGGTGGAAAACGGTGCCTATTTTTAGCCAATATCGGCAACTATTCGACTTTGCTTAGTTAGCTAGTCTGCTATACTTAATACGCAGTATTTTTTTGGTTTTAAATACAGGGTTTTGCGTTGTTTGTGGAGGAATTCCTCCACAGCGTTGGTTTGTTTATGTTGTTTCGGTAAATGTCAAATTATCACAACAAAACGGGGCTGTGTATATATCCTCACGTTCATCACTTGATTTCAAAAATATGTTTTATTATAATTTACCCATAATTTACCCAAATCAAAATCCCTACAACCTCTGAACCCTTTTTATTGCGATTTTTCAAAACGGCAACGTTTTTTTATTTTCATGAAAAATCCCTGTGATGCATGGTAAAAATATGTGAATTGTTGGCGAATACTGTACAAGACGATCTATCAACCTTGGGCCAAGAATGGCGCGCTTTTATCATTGCGGTGGCGATTCAGCATAGCAGGCGGCGTAAATTTTGTGTGTTGTTTATCGAAAAGCTATGGGTCATCCACTCGATTATTTGTTCAGTGAAAGTGGTGCGGTGGAAGACGAAAACGATGGGGTGATTCCATCGGAAGACGAACTCCCGGATGGGGACGGAGATGGTGACAATGACGATGTGGCCAGTGGCCCATCCAAACCGGTGCAGGTGGAGGCGAAGAAAAAAACGGTCAAGCATCCCCGCAACATGCTCAACGAGGCGAAACTGTGTGGTCCGCGCGGGATCATAGCGCTCAAGGACCATTTCAAAGATTTCAAATTCCACGGCAAAGGACACGAGGCGTCCGATCTAAATAGGCTGATGCGCCACTACGAACACTGGGCACATCGGCTGTATCCAAAGTTCCACTTTGACGATTGTATGGCCAAGATCGAGAAGCTCGGCCACAAAAAGCAGGTCCAGATGTACATGAACAAATATCGGACGGGGCTGTTGCAGAAGGAGCTAGAAGAGGCGGCCGCTTTGCATAGTGAGGAGGAGGAAATGGAGCTAGATGGAAAGCAAATGAACCAACCGCTCGATCCGCTGGACAGCATGCTGGAGGAGCAGATTGCTCGATCACGGGGCCGAACATTGATTGCAAACACGTCCGGCATTGATAACATCCCGATGGACACGACGTTTGATGCGATTAGGCAGGATAAAGCGAACCACCAGCCCGTAGACAGCAACAGTAGCCACGCGAATGCGTTGATAGACACCCAACAGACGATCAAATCACCTTCAATGAACGATGAAATTCGTGCAAAAATAGAAGCAAACCGTTTGAAGGCACTCGCTCTACGAAAGGCTCGCATGCTATCTCAATCGCAAACGAACGCAAATGAAGTGGAAAACACAGAAAATGATGCTTCCTGTTCTCTGCCGCCCGAATCATAAGACACCGTGTTCCTGTTCAATAAAGTTTTACATCATTAGCACTACGCATAATGTTATATTTCGTTACAGCTCGTGACAATAATGCTGTACAGTAAACTGTTCCCCTAGCGAGAAACGTTTTGTAAAAAGTATACAGAAAATATCCTTATCAGTAGCGATAAAAGTAGCGATTCCTTAGAGATACGATTCAAACGTAAAAAAAAAACAAAATAGTTCCGGCAGCGGCAGCGGAAGATTGTCTACTCAGCGGCCTTGGTTTCGGTTGTGGCAGGTGCAGGAGTGGCAACCGTTTCTTCTTTACCGCCATCCTTATCCTTCTTAACGGCAGGTTCACCGTCATCACCGCCCTGCTGCTGTTCGGAGTTGTTATCCCGCCGGCGCTTCTGTCCTCCGTGATGGTTGTTGCGGTTGTTGTTGCCCCGGTTTCCACGACCCTTGTTTTTCGAATTGCTCTTATACTTAGCCTGTTCTTCGACAACCTTCAACAGGTATGCAGTTTCTTTCTCCTCCACGAGCAATTCGGCCGTTACCTCTGCGTTGTCTATCGTCAACTGCAAGCGTACGAGAAGATCGATTATTTGCCCGGTTCTAACCCAAACACTTCCCCTTCATTTGTACATCAGTTTACGTACCTTCTTATCCGTTAGCTTTTCCATGAACTGTTTGCCAGCGTCCTTTTTCGAAAAACGCACCCACCCATTCTTGTCACCCTTGCTATAATCGACGTAAGCCAGATCCAGCGTTTCATCCAGTTCGTGAATGGCTTTCTTTATCAATTCGCGTGTCGTTTCCTCGCCGAAACCTTCCATAAACACGCATGCCCCGGTCGGCAGCTGGGCGAGCAGCTCATTGTTTACGTCCTGCTTCTTGCGCTTCCGTTCCTCGATCTTGTCCGCCCGCTGCTTCAGCTCGGCACGCTTCGAATGATAGTAATCGTTCTGCATCATGCAAATCAGCTCCTTGCCTTTGTATTTCAGCGGACCTTTGGCGAGGAACTTTTCACAGTGTTCCTTGTCGGAGAATGACACGAACACACTGCCCTTGAACAAGTACTTCTTGGTCGGTTTGTCGAGGTACTTGCGCATCTGGATGTTGTTCACCTTTTCGTACGGTTCGAAAAATTCCACCAGCTCATTCATTGTGGTACCATTTTGTGGGGCAAAGCCCTTCACGTACACGGTACGGGCGAAAAGTTCCTGGCGCCGTTCCTCGTTCATCTCGGGCAGCGGGCGTTCCGGGTGCCGGCGCAGCTTCTCACGATCCTCGCTGATCTCGATCAGTCCCTCGTCCGATTTGTCAATCGCATCCACAATCACCTTCTTGTCCTCGCTGAGCGACTTCAGGCGCTTGAAAGTCATCAGCACATCCATCGGCACCCAGCCATCATTCTGAGCGATCTGGTCCTTCATGAACTTATCCCTACTCAAGTTAGCATCACCGAAGTAGTACTCCAGCTGCCGGATGATAGCTGCGTCCGTGGTAGTCAGGGCGACGTTTTCATCGTTTCCCTCCGGCTTCACCTCTGGCACCGTGGCCGATTGTACTTCCGATTCAGTCATCGTGTGGCTGCAAGTGGTGGTGGGTTGGAAACAAGGCGCAAATGTTAGGTTAGAATGTTACCGGGAGGGTTCTGATGAACGCACAAACTACGGGATTTGTAATCACATGTCAAACGTAGATAAATGGCGAAACATTTTAAACCACTAGCTTACATGAATTAGTTACCTGGTGTTAGGGGGTAAAAACAACCGTGTTCAGCTTAAGTTTTTCACGTGTGAGCTGGAGAAGTATCGGCAGGGAAGTGATTGTTTGTATGTTTGCACGCGTTTTCTGAAGCACCTCCCGGGATGACAGTTCGTACATGATCAAGATGCTTACAGGCACACGGGGAATGTGAAATGAATTTACAATCTGCTTTAATACATTGCATTAACAATTCCAACTATTTTTGTCGATTTTGAATATTCTTTCTTTATATGTTCCATTGTATGTCATTGCTGTGCAGTTAATAAGACGAACATTAATTTAATTTGCAATTTAATTGTTTAACAGGCTATACTTATCTTGGGATAAGAAACTGTCAAACTGTTTATCATCGCGCTGTCATAAATCGAAAACACATGTGCGTGGAAAATCGTACGAACCAGCAATTACAACGTATATTTGGTTAAATAACTCGTTTACATAGTTAGCCACACCATGGAAGATTGTTTTAGTTCGGTGATGCTGCCTAGCGTGAAAATGCGACAGAAATGGTTATGCCAGCAAGGTCAGAAACCTGGGCACAACACCCCAGTGTACGCAGGTAAGCTACAATCAACATGACGAAAAGAGATCACCTGGCGGAGAAAAATGCATTTTCCTTTGGATTTTAGATTCGAACAACTTTGGCGTACGTATGCTTGCAAAACTGGGATGGTCCAAGGGCAAGGGCTTGGGTAAACATGAAAACGGAATTGCTGTACCCATATCGAGCAGGCTGAAAAAGGACACCCAGGGAGTTGGCTTTATAGACGGTAGGGACGATCAGTGGACGCAGCACGATGCCGATTTCAACGATTTGCTTAAACGATTAAATGGCCAAGGAGCTGAACCTACCGACGAATGTAGCACCGATATCGATCCAAAGTCTCAGCTGCAGTCGCTCGAGGAAAGGTCGAAAAAATCGCGTGCCCGTGTGCACTACAAGAAATTTACCCGTGGCAAGGATCTGAGCCAGGTGAACGAGAAAGATCTTGCCAACATTTTTGGCAAACGTTCAATTGCAGACGTTAACAAGCCGAACGAATCGAATGCATCATCGCGCAATGAGAGCGATGAAGATTCACAACCGGAAAGGCCGGTATTAGGTTTGTCCGTAATCAAATCAAGTATATCGATGCACGAGTACTTCCAAGAGAAAATGAAACAAAAAAAGTTCTCCAACGGTGCAGCTGAGAATGGAACGGTTGCAGCAAGCGTACAAGGAATGGCAAAAGATTCTACCGGTGAGGAACACTTATCTGCCGACACGGAGAAGCGTACGGTGAAGAAAAGTAAGAAAAATGGCCATGAAACCATAGATGCCGATGAGGAACATTTATCTGCCGATACGGAGAAGCGTACGGTGAAGAAAAGTAAGAAAAATAATCCTGAAATCATAGATGCCGATGTGGAACAATTAACCGACGGCACTGAGATGCGCAAAACGAAGAAAAGTAAGAAAAATAATATTGAAGCTGAGGAAACGTCACGGGTTTCAGTAGACGGCACCATAGTAGTTGAAGAAGTTTCGTTCAAAAAATCCAAACGCAAAAGGGAAAAAATGGAACCAACCGTGGAAGCAGTGGTGGAGCTTCCAGTGGAACCGGAAAGTGAGTCGCATGTGGTTAAAAAGAAGAAAAAATCCAAAAAACAATTCACTGAACCGGATGAAGCTTGTGAAGTGGAACAGCAAGAACACGTTGAAGATGTTCCTGACAACGATACGGAGGAACCAGCGAAAAAGAAAAAAAAGTCTAAAAAAAGTAAAATCGATGCTGCCCTGGGCACTGACGATAGTAGAGAACCGGCTACAGACAATAACGTACCAGAAACAAACGAAACCATCGTTATAGGCTCACCCGAGCCGGTAAAGAAGCAGAAAAAATCGAAAAAGAATAAAGAAAAAACAGATTCCGGTGAGGATGATAAGAACACCAACTCGACTATCAACGGTGCTGCGCACGATTCTGACGGTAAGGATAACAGTAGTACAGAGGAACAGACCACAGGAGTGGTTCTTCCCGCACCTGCGGATGTGTCCCAATGTTTGAAGGAGGATGAAGAGGAGTTGACCTGTAGAGTTAAAGTTGAGGTACTGAAGTACCTTGACGACTCCCGTTTTACTGGCTCTAATTTTGCCAATATTATCGGTTACAGGTTGACGGAAGATGTAAAGCTTGTGAGAAAAATTAAAAAATAATCAGAGGACGGATATTGTGCCAAACGGTGCACATGCGGAAAAGAAGATGGATCAGTTAATTTGTGTTTATTCCAATAAATGCACGTACAGTGGCGTATCTGATTTATGAAGCCTTCAGTCGGAACTAGGATAAATAAATATTTTTTTTTAAATTTTTCTAAACAATCGTTGGAGTATCTTGTACTAATTTTAATGCACCGCTTTCCACACCGTCTTTCGCTGTAGTTTCTTCCGGATGTGATGTAGCCATGTGCTTAAGCAGATAATCCCTTCTAGAGTAGGATCGCATGCATACCACACAAACAAACGGTCTGATACCGTTGTGTGCCATCCTGTGCCGCCGAAGATCGCTCGAGAATGTGTACCGTGCGTCACACTGTTCGCAGGCGAACGGTTTCTCACCTGTGTGCAAACGTAGATGTGCCTGAAGGCAACTTTTCCGTGCAAAACGACTTTCGCACTGGGGGCACTGTAGCGATCGTTCCGCTTCGTTGTGCGTGATATGATGATCCTTCAAATTGCCCTTCGTACGACACCCTTTACCACAAATATCACACTTGTACCGATCGGAAGCGACTGTATGCAATCGTAAATGCTTCCGGTAAGAATCTTTCAGTGCGAACGTTTTCTTGCACACGATACACGCGAATGGACGCGAATCGCCCTCATGTAGCCGCTCGTGGTCGTCCAGGGAATACTTATCACGGAACGGTTTGCCACACCGTGCGCATTGGTATTGCTTTGTGCGATAGGGTCGTTGTTTGTGGTCGGCCAGTATGCGTCGTGTTTTGTAGCATCGATAGCAAATGTCGCACGTAAAACTGGTTCCGCTTTCTTCCCGCTTGCAGACCGGTTTGTGTGCGATCTCGGAGTGCGCTTTTAAATGGTCAAGCGAATCAAATTCCTGATAGCATCCGCAACATTTTGGCTTGATGTTTTGACGAACGCATAAGCCACGATGCTTCTTTAGTTGAGCAGATGAGGCGAAACTTTCATCGCATTTTGAGCAAGGGTAGAGTTTCGAGTTGGTTTTTTGGGGTCATTTGGCTGGTTCGTTGGTCGTGCGTAGAGATTCATTATTATCGGTGTCATTCGAACAGTTGAGCAACGGAGCAGAATTAATGATGGTCGTTTGAAACAATCGTTTCGTTGTTTTGTGGTACTGCTGGATCAGTTTGTAGGCAACTAACAGATCCTCTTTGCACGATCTGCATAGAACGTACATTACGCCATCGTTCGTTTTTACCTTCAAATAAAAAAATTCATGATGTAACTCAACGTTTAATGTCCCATTGATTAATTGCTTACTTCCTTCTTTCCTACACAGAGGCTCAACATTTCTTCCAGGGTAGTAGACCGATTGGCGATTTCGTCTAATCGATGGCCACACGTCCTTAGCCCTGTACCACAAATTCTACACCATCTGTTCGGTTCATTCATCGCTTCTGAGTTCGTAAATAGAATCGTGGAATAATGATTTTACTTTAAATAAAAGAAAATCTTCTCAAAAAGTCCACCCAAACCGTACAAAATTAATTGCTGGTCTGCCGTGACGTTCGGAGGTTTGTTTACCTTTTTTGAGAAAAACCCTCCTATATACACCTTGTGTAAATTTGAAACGTCAAAACTGGTCGAAAAAATGCACCTTTCGCAGCGAAAAGGAATACACGGGCGAAACCGCGCACTGTCACAACAAAAACCGCTACTTTCGTTCTATACCGGCCGCTTGGTAGGATGCTATAGCAGGCCGATCGCGGCATCATATCAACGCGGTGTATTTATTTCGGATTTACCCAAAACAATTCTAGCTAAGTTAAAATGCGCTTCGAAAGATAGCACATGAGTGTGTGACAGAATATTGGCACGAATGTGTTTGATTGTTGTAGAAAATCGTGCATTTTAAGTGAGATTTATTGATAGTTGAACACACAGGTAGCAAGAGAAGAATGTACGTAATGCATTGGATCAGTTGCTGGGTCACGGCTGGGGTAGCATTTGGCCTCCTGCCGCTTGTATGCTACGGTAAAGAAACTGAAGAACAGAAAGATGGTAAGTTAAACGATGCGAGGTTGTTTTCGACCACTTGTTTATAACAATTTGTTTACATCCGTAGTAATGTTCCTGGAACCGGGACGCCTCGTATCGTACGCGTACGATGAATGGAGCATCTCTAGACCCGGCCTGGTGGTGTATTGCTACCAGGGCCAAGAGCAGACCCTGCTGAACGCTTTCTGCACCGTCTCCATTCGAATGCACTGTGACCATGATAACTACAACCAGTACCCGGGCAGCTCTCCGGGTGAGGTTAAGAAACACTACAAAGCGGAGCAGAGTTTGTTCAGCTTCAATGTGTTTGCCTCCCGCAAACGAAGGCAGGTGGAACTGGAACCGTTCAACCAGAGCTGTCTCGGTGTAGTGTCTTCCGGGAAGTACGAAATAGAGGTGCTACTTAATCGATTCGATTTGTGGCGCATTGGACTGCTGGTTTTAGGCGTGCTGCTGTTCTACATCGCCTTGCCGATGAGCCAAAATCCTTTGTTCTACTACACCGGAGGCATTCTGATCGGATTGACGTCGTTTGCGCTGGCCCTGGTGTACATGTTTAGCAAGTTGATGCCGTACCGACCGCTCATGCTCGGTGTAATGGTTGGTGGNGTTTGCCTCCCGCAAACGAAGGCAGGTGGAGCTGGAACCGTTCAACCAGAGCTGTCTCGGTGTAGTGTCTTCCGGGAAGTACGAAATAGAGGTGCTACTTAATCGATTCGATTTGTGGCGCATTGGACTGCTGGTTTTAGGCGTGCTGCTGTTCTACATCGCCTTGCCGATGAGCCAAAATCCTTTGTTCTACTACACCGGAGGCATTCTGATCGGATTGACGTCGTTTGCGCTGGCCCTGGTGTACATGTTTAGCAAGTTGATGCCGTACCGACCGCTCATGCTCGGTGTAATGGTTGGTGGGTGGACACTTGGTTTTTATGGCATGCAGATGATGTACGAAAACTTACGGCTAATCTTCGTGCTGTACCAACATTACGTGTTCTGGTATTTGGCCATCGTTGGATCGATTAGTTTTTTCGTTTGCTATCGGCTCGGCCCACCGAAAGATCACCGCAGCAAACGGGTCATCCAGTGGACGCTGCAACTGATCGCCCTCACGATGGTGTTCTTCTGTAGCTACCAGCGTACACTCGCCACCGGGTTTGTGCTTGTCGTCATAGCCGCCTACTATCACGCCACACCATTGGCCGCGATACGCTGGATACGCAATCGATTCCGTAGCCGCTATCCGGGCCGTCGACGGTTGCTTACGGTGGAAGAGTTCGATGAGCAGGGCCGGGTCGAGACGGATCGTGCACTGAAAGATCTGCGCGAATACTGTCGCAGCCCGGAATGTAAGCAGTGGACGACGATGATGAAGCTGCGAGATCCCGTACGGTTTGCATCGTTCGTCGAAGGTTCACCGCACGTGATGGATGAGGAATGCTTCGAGTACGACAACGTTCACTCCAGCCTAAGCGAGGACGCTTCGGAAGAACTGATGGATTCGAGCGAAGAGGAACAGAACTGATGAAAGCAACGCAAGTGAGAAACGTAAACGCCATAAACGGACCGATCTGTAACCTGCGCTGTAATAGTTCTAAATATAGTTTTGCTATCTCGAAACAATGGGATAACACATCACATCAAGAGCAAGATTTAAATGCGGCAGAAGGTTCGAAGGTCCAACAAGATTGCTTTTAATTATTAATTTCGTTTCGTGTACTACGTGCCAGGTAGGGTGTTTTGCAGGTAGTATCACCCAACAACACGCTCAAAACTTCATTATTCATTATGATAGTTAAATGCATGTGGTCGGTCTTAAGTGTTTTTGTTAACTAAATGTTAACCGTTTTGTAAACTAACGCCATACTAAACGTTTCAGGTTCTAGTGGGTAAGTGAGAAGCCGTTAAGTCGGTAGCCAATAATTATCAGCCTCCCTATTGTTAAG
Source organism: Anopheles rivulorum (assembly GCA_018908115.1). Lineage (NCBI taxonomy): Eukaryota > Metazoa > Arthropoda > Insecta > Diptera > Culicidae > Anopheles > Anopheles rivulorum. Next base: position 11,311,285 of record STHB01000003.1, read on the forward strand.
ATTGTGAGCGATTTCTAGCTCTTGTGCAAAACGGTGTATTGTATAAAGCATTAAGAACAACACAAACGTATGTAAATACAGAAAAACAAATTTGTAAAGCTTCATCTTCTAAACGCACGATTTGCTTAATGATCTTCCTTTATATACCAAAAAATAAAGGTTGTTTTAGTTAGCAATTATTTAATATCCTGTCATAACACTTCACATTTAAACGTGCTACTGCGAGAAACTTCATACGAAAATGATTCAACTTCGTCGTGGAAGAGATGTTGTTTCCATGGTAACCGCGTGAGCCACATTTGGTTCAGCAATTAATCGAGTCCGATCCGTTTCGTTGTTTGCTTTGTTTTTCGCTGTAGCTTTTAACATTATTTTCTCTTTATTTTACGTATGATTGCACCGTCCCCTAAAGGCGGCGCAGTATGTTTATCATCCGGTTTATCAACACATTCCCGCCAAAGGTAAAAATGGGTGAATTGCTTCGGTTAACGGACGTCTCCCCTACGCCTACGCCATGGAGAGGGAGGTTTTTTGTCTTGATGCAGGAAGAGATACAAGAGAAAGAAAGCGGGAGCGAGAAGCATGTGCTCCATCTCAGCTTGTCTTATGCTGTGGAACGTCCCCCCATCCCGTACAAAAACACCACGTGTATGTGTGTTGTAGGTGGGAATGTTGCAGACAAAGGCATGATCATTGCACGATCAACCTCCCTCCCTGGGGCAGCTTAGGAAACGAGAGGGAAAAAACAGGGTATTTGTTCGTTTATTTTTCATACATATAAACATAAACACACACACACACTCACACAGCCACGTTGGGCAGCTCGGAGGGAGAAAAATGTTATCACTTCCTTTTTATCGACAGTATTATTATTTCGGTGGCCTTTTGTTTCCACGGCAGCGCTGTTGGGTTAAGTTTGCTTATTTGCCTGCGAAAAAGGGGTCGTTTTTTGTTTTTCGGGTGGGATGGGATGGAGAGTTCCTTTATGCACCATGCTCAAAACGGTCCTTCCGCCGGTATGCCGTGACCGTGATCGTAACAATGTTGCGCGTACCATGTTTTTTAAGGCTTGGCTGTTGGAAAAATCTTCGATCGACTCGACCAGGACGGCACAAGAACAAGACCAGCGGGGCGACAGTCGCACCGCCAACACGGGAGTGCCATTTGATGATTTAATTGAGCGTGAAGCTTTCAGGATACAGCTGTGTGGGTGTTTGCTGGGGTTACTTACGGTCAGCTGTGTGATCGTGTTTGATTTAGAACGCAAAGCAACAGAAAAGAAAGGAAAGATGTGTTTGGATTTTAAATGGGGTTTAATTACTTTCCGCTGACGATCACACAGCTGATTCACCTTTGTACGTGTGTTTTTTTTTTGGGATTAAGTACTTAAAAGCATGTTTTTGAAATAATGTTTTATATTTATTTTTTGATTTTTTTAACCTTTTTTACAAATATTGTAAAATATTTACAAAATTTCACAGCGCAAACTGTACGAAATAAAACACAGCTGCCATTTGTTTTATCAGATAATAGACGAAATCAGCAAAAGAAAATGATAACACCACGCGCTAGGGGCTCATGGTAGCCCTTTCAAACCGCGTTGGAGTGAAGCGTACGCAAGACCGTATTCTGCTATCATCTCTTTCCCGCACGCGCGCGACAGATGAATTGCGTGAACGTTTGGCAGCGCGTTCGTTCGGTTCATGCCGAAGCCAGCACGAGCCGGATCGCGGCACACGAAGTCGGCCGCAGTCCGCAAGCGTTTCGTAAAATGCAGTTGAACGTTCGTACACGGGTTTAAGAAACAAATCATCAACCGGTCCGTTAACACGTGCGTACCGTGTCGCGCTCTCGTACGTCCGTTTGTTCGTTCGCAAACAATTTTCTCGTTCGCCGCGTGTTCAATTCTCTCTTTCTCTCTCTCTCTCTCTGCGTCACGTACGTGCAAAGGGTTTTTGTTTTTGCTGTTGTACTTTTTTTTTTAATTCCTGCATCATCTCTTCTCACCGTTCACCGTGCGTGCATCAAGCATCCCTCTTCAAACTCCCTTCCAATCGTTGGTCTCTTTCGCACCATCATACTCTTCCATCTCTTTCCAACGTAAACACACTCACACACACACACACACCCGTGTGCACGCATCTTCTACCTGTGTAGCTTGTGTCGTCGCTCGCACACAACTAAACACAGCACACACACACACCCACACACGCACAGACCCAACCATGTATGGAACGCTGCAGTGCGTTTCCAAACACACGACATCGTAGTGTACGGGAGATTTGCTCTCGCATGTTCGACCATACGCGGGCTCGCTCACGCACACTTCCGACATGCTACCGTCGCTCTCTCTCTCTCTCGCTCGCTCGTTCGCTCGCTCACTCTCGCACACCGGTTATGCGGTCGCAGGGCTGTTGTTTTCGTTCGGTATTTCGAATTGTCAGTGATTTTTACTTTTACCTGCGGCTGCCGTTTTATTGTGCTTGTCGTTTTCGTTCGAGATATATTGTGCACAAAACTCGCAAAAAAAAAAACCACGGCTAGAACGTTTGTGCATCGGTTTGTGGCCTTTTATGTAGTGTAGAAGCGCACGTTCGCTGCTGTGCATTTCGTACATTTCGTGGCATTCAAATCTGTTAAAATGTCACGATAAAACCGTTTCGTGTCAGTGCGGCCGCCTCTGTGTTGTGTGGGTTTTTCTTTTCTTTTTTTATTTTGTGTTTCATTTTGATCGTGGCAATACGCAATACGTTTAGCATTTGCAGCAGTGCAGCATGAGGAACGGTACGGTGAAGATGTTGTAATTCTCACAATGTTGGCGTGCGGCGAAAATAAAAAAAAATACCCTTAATGCTACCGTCAATCCGCCGCTAATAATACAAGTGTGTAACCTGTGCGGTACGGTTCGGTAGTGCTGTTGACGGTGGTACACATCGGCCATCGGCTAATCTTATTAGAGTCCAAATCTATCAGCTTATCGGCGGCCATTTGCTTGCGGTACACAGCGGCTTGCCGTTAATATCTTGCCGTCTGACCGGTGACTTGTTCCTTTGCGTCGTGGTCGTCGTGTGTTTTGTGTGCAAGTGTCGTTCCCGCATTGTTCGACGCAGTCTAATGGCAATAGTGCGTTTGTGGTTAAAATGCTGTATACATACATCGAAGCAGTCACGGCAAACGGTATCCATTCAGCGACTACAGCAAACAAAGCATGCGTTGATGAATGTTTAGCGATGTTATCTTGTTCGCTTGTCTACCGATTGTGTGGCTGCACATACAATCGAATCAGTTGAGTTTCAACCGTCGTTCTTGACGTTCGGATTGAAGTTTTTGGTACGGTGTGTGGTTGTGGCCATTATGGTAGTGTAAATTTAGAAACATTTATCTCATTGCCGGTTTTTAACCTGCATTGCAAAGGACTTTCACCGACCAACACTAGTGAAAGGTTAACCGTTTTCTTTTTTAATTGTGCGGGAATGCGTTATTGACGATGTGTGATACACGTTAAAAGTGACACTTACATTTGGATGGTTTGCAAATGTGTCATTATCCAAACCAAATGTTATTGAATCAAAAAAAGCCGTGCGAATGCCGGTTCCGCGAAGACCTTGAAACACCGGGTGTGTAATTCGTCTGGCGTTATAATACGCGAATATGTGTGTGTGTGTGTGCATGTGTGCGTGCGCGTTCAAGAGGGTTTGCTTGAAAGGGAAAGGCAATAAAACGTGAAGTATACGCAACGGCAAAGCGAGAGGACGACTTCCTTTCTGTGTGCAAGGACTGCGTCTGCGACTGATGACGAATCCGGCAAACATTTCACGCGCTTCTTACCGTTTCACGTCACGAACACAGATCTGAGGGGGGAAATACGCTTCGAATCATCGCTGCTGAGGTGAGTAATAAAGGATAGTTTAGATAATGCGTAGATGAAGAAGAAAAAGCGCGTGTTTTTCCAAATGAATTTTATTTGTTTTGCACCATTGTACATTAACGAACTGTCGTTTGATAGAATGCAATTGAATTAGGCATCGTAGTACACTTCGGTTGTCTGGTTCTGTTTCTATCGAAACGTGTACGAGCTACACCGAAACATGAAGAGCATTTTGTAAAAAAGTACTGCGTGTTAAAGTAGGCAATGGACGAATGTGTGTGTGTGTGTGTGTGGAAGCAAATGAAAGGGTAGTACGGTGAGCGAGTTTATCCACCCGCGATCCACCTAAAGGCACACACATAGACACGCGCGAGGGGGTGGGATGGAGGATTGATCCAAGCCAAAAGAGCGCCGAATAGAACCGATCGAAGGAGAGCAGGATAAAAACAAAGCAGGCTAACGTTTAGTTAGTCGATTATAGTGCGAAAGGGAAAGAGAGTGTGTGTGTGAGAGAGAGAGATGGTCTCTTGCTTTCACTACACACGTGTGAAGCAATGCGGCGACTCTCTTGTGATGATGCGTTTGTTGTTTTTCTTGCTATTGCTTTCCTCTCACGGCATATGACAGCGGACGCTTCTCTCACTCACTCACTCGCTCACTTTCGCTCCTGCTCATACACGTCTACGCGGGGATAAACCATGTGCCGTCTTTGTTTCGCGCGTGCATTACACGCGCTGCATAATGGTGTGTGTCGCCGCTGATCGTCGCACGTTGCATGTACCGTGCCGCGCGCGCTGTACCATGCAATCGAGCCGGTTGAAGATGTGTATTGATAAAAAAGATTCTCGTCCGCTTTCGCGGTGCGCTCCGGCCACGAACAGTTCCTCTCCCTGCAGCCGATATCACTGTTGGCACTTGGCTTGCTTAGGTATCTAATTCTGCCCTTTTGGGAGCTCCCTGCTCTGTTCGGCTTGTCTAATCTCTCGTTTTTTTTTTCCTGTCTGTATCACATTCTGGCCACGATGCTTGTTTTATCTACAATCACCGTCCAAAAATAGCTTCACCCGAATAGGGAGCCAAGTGAACTAAATGTGCATGGCGATGATGTTCATCCTTCTACGTACACGGGTTCACACACACACACACACGCGCACACACACACGCACACATGCACACTAATTAACTTTCCTCGCGGGCAGTACGCGATAGGGACAACCGGGCGTCCGTGGTTTCTATGGTGGCTCGTGAAGGAAATTTCCGGTAAGGAAGGAAGCAGTTTTTCGCAGTCCTAGACGGCGGTGACCAATATGTGTGCGTGCATCCTTTTTTTTTACAACACGCAGCAGCGAAGGTTGCCGTCTGCTGCCGACACGTGTTAGTATGTGTGTGTGTGTGTGTGTGTGCGCGGGAGGGGTTGTTATTACTTTTTCAATATGCGGCATTGCGTTCGCGTTTGTTCGCGTTCGTGTTTCAGCTCCTTTGCGCCACACCAATGGCGTTTTGTGCATGTGGTGGTGTTTATTAAAATGCACAAGTGTGACACCTGCACTAACCAGTCCCTAGCTCTAGCCCCCTGGACCAAGGTGTGTTGTGGGACGTTTGCGTGGCAGAGTGGTTCCTTCGCTTCTTCGCGTGCGGGAAAAACGCTTCCCCACAATTTCCATTTCAAGCGCCAACATCGGCATGTTGAAAAAGGACGTTTTTATTGTTCCTATTCCTTCTTTCGATCTGTTTCGATCTATTTCGAGATTGGATTATAAAAATGATAATAAAACTATTATAAAAATGCCAATGATAACAGGCCAAAACAAAAACAAGACTGCAACTGAAACGAGGAAGCAATGCGATCGTGCTTTATCATGCCTTTCGATGGTCCGATTAAGCACTTTGATCGAATAAACCTTCAGTAGCGAGAAGTAAGCGATGGAGCGCGTCGTTAATTCCAAGTAACAGCGCACGATCGGGACATAAACAGCTGAAGCAACAAATTGTAGCACTGTGTGTGTGTGTGTGTGTGTGTGTGTGTGTGTGTGTGTGTTTGTTTTTAATTCTTCTTTTGCTGGGTTCAACAATTAATGCGAAATATTCACCATGTTTGGATGAACTGGTGCTTTGAAACGAAACGGAACAGACCACACGAAGTTAGCTAAATCTGAGATATTTAAATATGATTTCATTCATGATACGTTTGTTCCTTTTGGGTGTAGAGTTTGCTTTCATTGATTAATTTATATTATCAATGAAGATATACGGCCTGGCCGTCCTGATGAGAAAAAAATATATATATTATCAATGAAATATGTGTCTTTGTTTTTCTTTTCTCGTGTCACCAAAACCATGTTAGAGATCACGTCCAGGTTCTCTCATTTTATCAAAATGACAGCTTAAGCGAGAAAGCTGTAAGCAAAATTGTCATTTCCGCCATCAGGAAATGCACTAGAAGCATATTTTCACCGTAATGTAAATGAATCGGCTCCATTTATATTCCGTCCGCAAACAAAGCAAAGTGAATAGAGCTTAGCAGCAAACAGCAAAAAACAAAAAAAAAAAAATAGAATCCATCCTTTGCGTATGTGAGATGATCGATGATTGCAATGGAATGGTTTCTATTAACCCACCCACTCACCGACTCACACACAATCACACACGTATTCAATTTGTGTTCGCCCGTTCTTATCGTTCGCGTGCGATTGGATAGTGTCTCCTCGCTGGGTACGGCGTACCCGGAGTGTGCTCACTACCCACTTGCCACATATCGCCACCCTATATCCACCCCCCCCCCCCGCAAAAGGTGGGGCATAGATAGTTCAGACGGGGGCCGGGGGGGGGGGGGGGGGGGCTAAAGGTTTTAAAATGCCAACCGCCATCTCGGTTGCCTTCCTTTCCATTCTCGCCCCTTCCCCCCTTAGACACCATTTCTTGTGCGGTGTGTTGATAAGATAAGAATGTTTGCCGTGTTTGGTTTCGCGGTGGATAGGATATAAAAAAAAACACACACACACACACACACAGACAGCTCAGCTCTGGGGGGTTGTAATTATTTATGGACAGAACGTGAGCACCACTGGTCCAAGGACGGTGCGCGAACAGCACGACGGCTTGGCCAGGATTGGTGCACGGGCGGGCATTACGTTCGCATTGGACCGTTCTTATCTTATCGGTGGACTGGCCTGTGTTTTCTTGTAGCCAGTGTTGCTAAGCCGGCAGCCATTTTACTTTTGCTGCGCACTGATAGAGTTGAATAAATAACATTTTGTGTGGGTGTGTGTGTGTGTGTGTGTGTCTGTTTTTGGTGTCATCAGACACAGGGGGGGGACAGAATTCACAATTCGTCATTCGAAGTATTAGTTCGATAATACCGTTTAGCGATATTAAAAGAAATAATAGAAGGAAAAGAAAAGCATGCATCATTCCTCACCCACCGGCCGAAATGTTCCGCATGTTTGTGTGATGGTGCTGCTTTTGACGCAAGTGGCGAAAATCACGCCAATACGACGATCGATCATACTTGGGCGTTACGCACTTGTTGTTTTTTTTTATGCCCATTTGGTCTACTGGGTTCACTTAACGAAAATAAAACTTCCTCTCCCTGCCAGTAGAACCGAAGATCCTTCACACCATCATAACAGTTCGATGTGTCATGCTATGGCTTTTTCGTGGTTGTGTGATACTGGTGTACACCGGATTTTCCAGGCATTCGCCCAGAACTTCGCGCACGTACGCGTGTGTGCTTCTGTATGTACGGCTTCTGAATCGTTAATGACTTCACTTCAGGTGAGATTATCCGATAAAATGCGGATTTTTTTTGGTGCCCTCTAGCCTTTGCGAGCCAGCTTTGGAGTAAAGTTTTTCGCGGTGTCCTCCCGCGAATACCATCACATACCGATGTGCGATTTGTTCCGCGTGTTCGTTTTGCGTTTTTGCATCTTTCACCCACAGGGTGGTGAGCACCAGCAAGAAAAAAAACACCCCTCGGAAGGTTAGCGTGTCGTCGTTGTAGGGGCACACTGTTTCGGTTCCCTTCCCGGTGTACCAAGCGGTGCGAGGTCCCGCACCATCATCTGGATAGCATTGCGTGCTAATTGGTACTCTAAGGGACCGAAGGACCAACCAAACACTGGAAACTGGATCGCAGCACTAACCGGCAAAAGCTGGTGTATAAAAGCGTACATTGTTAGCACAACACTAACGCCAACTTGTCGTGTTTGTGGCCGTTGGCGTTGATCAAGCTACTGCCGTTGTGTACCCCACCGACACATCGTCTACTGCTGCCGAGCGGGCGACGGTGACGATATCCTTATGAATCATCATCATCGTTATACTGCCTGCATCGTTCGACTCCAAACGCCGGAAGAGAGAATATACGCCCCGGGGTGGTGGATTGGGTGGTGCGGGTTGTGATTAGGAAAAGTTTTTGCCGAACGACTTTCCGAATATCTCGTTCGTCGTTTTACGGCCCCCAAAAGCCTAAAGCCGTGTCAGGATATGAGCAGTGCGAATGATAGTCAGAGAGAGAGAGAGAGCGAGAGAGAGACACCGTCATGTTGCGATGGCACACTATCAGGCTGGACAAGTTCTGGCTCGAAGGGCCCGTGCCTGGCATACCTTGGTAGGTGTCGAACGAAGAATTAAAACAAATTATTCAGATGAACGAATGTTGGTGCTTTGCTTGAAGGCACATGCAGCGCACCAAGGATCTGCAAGATGATGCCGCAGTCATGACTTGAAGCTGATCCAAAAATAAATTGGAGAAAAGTAAAAACACAAACCTAACTAGCCGTGTCTAGTTTTTGCTGATATGAAGCAAAATAATTGAGTAGCATAAAAAAAAGGAAGCTTGCTACAACATATGATGTCCTGGAAGCTATTTTTATGGAAAATTTTCGCACTCTAGTCCAACTTTGTTTTTCAGCTTGTTTAAAGCTTAATCTCTGTTTGGTTTATTTACTGTTTTCTCCAAAGATCTTCTTCGTCTACAATGTTTGTTCTTTCGCTGATGTTATTTACCCGCAGCTTGGAAGTTAAGTCCTTGAACCAAACGGGATAGGATTTGATGTCCTTTCTGTCGTATGGCTTAATCTGCTATAATGAATTGGATTGTTTCGTTAGCTTAGCGACACCTTCGTTCATCCAGGCAAACGATTGATTTGTGATTTTAAAGCTGAATATCCCCGAAGACCTCTTGAAGGCAAACTCGCCATAAAGATGGAGTTGAGTGGATCAAATACGATCCAATTTAGTGATTTTCACGCTGATGCCTTCCGCATTGCGTGTTTTTTTTCTCTTCCGTCAACTCTGATGTCGTATCCATTAATCGGTGACATTCGGAGCTAGAATTGTTTGTCCGATACCGAGTGTCTCGCAAGTGATTGAAATTGGTACGGACGGCATTGGCATTTAATTTGTGCCCGCGTGGGTTTTGCCAGGTGCGTCTTTCGGAAGATTGTTCTAACAAACAAAAGGCATACTTTTTTTTCTTCTGGTAACTATTCTTTCCGAGTTGCCGTAAGTTCACGAACTTTCGAAAATACGGCGTGTTATCAGCCGTTACGCTTGAGCGCTACGTTTCGCTCATATACGCAGCTCAGCATATTTACACAACCGTACTTGTCTGTTTCGATTTTTGGCTTCACATTCCCTTACAAATCTTCCAATTCTAGTATCTCGTACCCTGATGTACAGCAGCAGCAGCGAAGGTAGTGCCTGGAACTGCCCGCGTCTCCGGGGGTCATCAAACGTCCAACCGTTTTGTTTGCAAGTTGTCTGAGAAGTTGCGTCGTCTGCTTTATGTTTTATTTGTTCCTGTCGCTCGTTCCTAGCGAGTGAACAGCACGCTTCACGGGACACGATCAAAGGGCATACGGATACAACTGGATCACACGCACTAACACACACACATACACATGTACAAGCACACCCACTAGGGGATGGAAAAAGTTCGTAAGAGGGGGGCTGTAGTGCATTGTGCCACAAGTATTGTATTGTATTGTTAGTTAAAGTTTGGTCGCGACGCTCGTTTTTTTTTCTTCTCTCCTGTGTCTGGTCTCCCGTGGCACTCCATACTTCCATGGTGCCAATGTTTGATCCAATGCAAATGAATAAATTGTTGCGTTGCAGTGGCGAATAAAGTGTGGGTGAGAGGTTTTTATTTACTTTTTTTCTGCTTTGCGACACTGAGAAGAAAAGGGATAGAAAAAGGGAGAGGTATGAAATAATTAAGCATTTTGTTGCATTTAGTGCAGCCAGTTAGTGGATGCAAATGTAGGAAAATGGAGTTGGTTAAACGGAAAAGCTAACAATATATCAAAACTGATGAAATAATTCTCATTGTTGGACGACACTATATTATGCTTAGACGTCTCAACTCTCCAACGATTGTATCATTAATGATTCATGCTGGTAGTGGCGATGACTCAGTGGGAGTTCCCAGGTTCAAGCGTTGTCGTTTGTCTGTAATTTGAGTTTTCACGAAAAGATAGGATATGGATATCCGCCTTTAAATGTCCAATATCCCAAACGAAAGTGTGTCTCAATTTCTTATCACGACTTTTTACCCAAAAAAGACTCCCAGAAATTGTAATCAAACGTCTTGCACGGTCTTGATCTAACGTCCAACACGGCCAACCCCGTGCTCTACTTCTGGTGAATTTGTTTTCATTTTTCAAAACCATTTTACCCCCATCGAGACATGCATGCGCGAGGCGGCCGTGTTGGAGTTGTTCCAAAAATAATTCTTCCACACCAACCAATCACACGCACACACACACACACCGGCACGTACGCAACACCACCCGCACACTGGCACATGGGATAAATGTGTGTCCTATTTCCATCCACAACAACAACAACAAAAACACGAAACCCCCGGCCATTTAATCAGAAGGGCCTACAGACCAGACGCGCTCCGTGTGCGCCCGTGTGTGTCGCGAGCTGGAGAGAAGAAACGCGCAAGGAGTCGACCGCTCGATCTCGATCTCGTGCTCTCTTTGTTGTGTCGCGCAGCAGTGTTGCACGAGCTTCGGATGGCTTACTGGGGTGTTTTTATTTTTTTTGGTGGGGTTTAGTGATTCGTTCTCGTCCCGGTTCCAGCGGAAAGAGCAGACGAGACCCGGATCACGATCAACGGCCGACGATCAATGGCCGACAATGGTGTGCCGCGTGTGAGCACATGCGCATTCGGTTCTGTGCGCTACGCCAGAAATGGTTTGGCGAAACGATCGTGACTGGAATGAATTGATGCCGTGAACCGTGTGCGCCGGGGTAGCGAGTTTGTTGTGCCGTTTTTTTTTGTGATTCTCCCCCCCCCTTCTGTGCTGTTGTTGTTAAATTTTATTTCTACTCAAAACGCACTCAGATCCCCCCCCACACACACACACACATTCATACACAGTTGCAAAGGAAAAAGCATTCTGATTCCTCCCCCGCGGGGTAGATGGCGGCGCGAAGATGACCTGGGGAAACATTTACCCTGCCGGGGGAGGGGGGGGGGATGGGGTGGTAGGATGATTAAACGAATGTTGTGGGGGAGATAAACAAAAAAAACACCGTGAACACAAAGCCATTCCCCGCCATTCCGATATCAACGCGGTTTTGTTGCTGTTGTTGTATTCTGATGATACTGTTGTTGTTGTTATTGTTATTGCGCGAGTTGTTGGCTTAAGGGATTACGGATTCATTTTTTTAATGCCCGGTTGTCTGCGTGTGTGTGCGTGCATTGAAACCAAACACCAGCAATCCATGGGAGTATTTGCCACTCACTCACATGCTGTACTGTAGTATGCGCCATTCTACCGTATGGTGTATTTCCTCTGCACAGTGGACAATGTTTCGGAAATGAGGTGAAACATGTTTCGCAGTTTCCAAAACATGAATTAATCATGAAAATGTTTACTGTCAATCTGAAGACGTTCAAATTATCAACTTCAGTTTTATGGTAGAAAACGATGTGAGAACAAAGAATTGTTTTGATGAGTATAATTTTTATGTTTTATCGTTATTATTTTAATATTTTCTTTTTTGCCATTCTTTCACGTTTTTAATATTAATTCTTTAAGAAATTTTCTATTTAGTTTTAGGGAAAACAGTAATATTTAGCTCTATTTTTAAGCCTTTTTTCTCCCGCTGGATAACGTCACCTTGGGTGATAATGAATTTGTTCTCATTTTGTATGGTTTCGCTTTGGTTTTTCCCATTTTTTGTTCGAACTGTTCGCGTGGTCTATGCTGGTGTGGTTTAGCAAATAACATAAAACGTGTAAAAATCGATCAAAATCCCCTCTCCTCCCCTCCCCGCGCTGCTGCTCCTGGTGTGGACGCACACACAACGGTGCGAGACAATCGCATCGCGTCGACGTCACAACACCCCACGATGTAATCACAATCGAACTCGCGGCCGCTATTCTCGTTACGATCGATTCAAATGAAACGTAGGTGAACGTTCGATTCAAGCACCTCCTCCTCCCCTTAGGTTTCTTGTCTCCCCATCAACCCTTTCCACTCTTTTATCGGTTGTAAAAAAAAATATGGAAAAGCAAGCAAAAAGGGAAGGGGATGGTTCGTTTGCAGGAATGGTGGCATAATCCGTCACTCGAACGTCGAACTTTTCCTGCTCGCTCTCCCTTTCTCTCTATTCCCCCCTTCTTGAGTTTGTGGAGGGAGGGAGGAGAGGGGGTCTGGGGTTGGTATGCTGACGAGTGGGAACGATCGACGTACGGATCGAGCAAACATTTGTAAAGTACGTCGCCTCGCCTGGAGTAGAAAGAGATGAAGCTGCGACGAATCCGGGCGAGCTTTTAAGCACACGATTTACTCACTTTTTGCTGTTACTGAATGGGGGTTGGGGGGGGGGGGGGGGGGGGGGGGGGGGGGGAGGGAGTTAGCTAGAAGGGATGAAGGTATGTGAAAAGGGGGAGGTTGGGAAGGAAAAAAGCAACAACAACAGTAACGCGTACGATCATCATCATCCCCTTCTTTCTGCTCGCTGCTGCAAGCTGGTGCGTTGATGGCAGAGATAAATCACATTTCTCATATGAGAGCTCGCGGAAGATCGGCGTTACGTACGATCGTCATACACACATAACCGCTCAGTCACACACGCTCACGGGGCAGTGCGCGTTGCGATAGTTGGCGTACATTTAACATCTAATAATCGATGACGTATATGCTGTATTGGAACTTTCCTAATCCCGAAACCGATCGTGTCGTGGGGCAAAATGCTGTACAAGCAGCTGTTCGTGTTCCCGCGCGCCGTACGGTGTGATAAGTTGATCCACGGCAAGATGATCACTGTTTTGTTGAGACATGGAACCGAAACCGTACACAAGACGGGGAAGCAACGAAAAGAGAGTCAAAAAATCAACACACTCTCTCTCTTTCTCTCTTTCTCTCTGATATCATGCGTTGATGCGTTGTCTTGACGTTCTGCAGCATCGCCATGTGACTCAGCATGGTGGGATAACCTTTGTCCCGCTTCCGTTCCACTGCCCGTGCGCACACAACTCACCCCCGGGGGTTGGGGTGAGTAGAGCACCACGAGCATTTACGTTTTTTTTGTGCGAGCGTTGTTTATGAAAGCTATTTTAAGTCACTATGGGGGCTGAACTGACGGCGAGTGCGTTCCGCGCTTTATCAGATTAACAAACGATGCGAAAGAAGATCGGTTTTCTTTCCTTTTTTTTTTAAAGCTGTTATTGCTTTTTGTTTTCGTGTGTTGTTGCGGGGACAATTTTTAATATGTTTCACGCCCGCCCGCCCGCTCGCGTATGTGTGCGCTCTGGTGATAGTGATTCATTGGCATTTTGCCGGTTAACGATGCTGTTTGTGTGCGTGCGTGCGCGAGAGGAGACAGTGAGCGATTTTCATCTGCGGGAACATGATGATGCACCATAATGCATCATAAATTATTTTTATGCTCTTACTCCATTTGTCTAGTTTTAGATGTTTACCGTGTCACTTGGTTTTGCTTTGGCGTTTTTTTATGATCAATTGTGAAATGATAAAAATAACACTCTCATTTCTTTAAAACACAAATAAAAATGAAACTTTTTTTCGAGTGTAATATGTTAACAAACAGACAATAAATTTTCATTCATTTATATTCCATTTCAATTATCATGAATAGTAAAATCAAAATGTAGTAAAATAAACTCCATAAAAATGGTTTAATTTGGAGCACCAATCTCTAGACTTTCCGGGGGAGGTTTTCTGGTTGGGATTCCGTTTTGAAGACTCATTCCCCTGCCAGCTTTTGCCTCGATTCTTTTGATTATTTTAAAATCACGTGAATAATTTGTGCGAACAGCGAACAGCTCTACCTCACTGCACCTAGGACTTACAGTGATACGCGACGGTGCCAAACTTTGCACGTTTGGGCACGTTTTGCATTGAGATTAAGCGGCGCAGGAGATGCGATCCAGCGGGATAGCATGTCGGATGGTAGGGAAAAACTCTTCTCTTCTTTCGTTATTCGCTACTTTGCTTCCATCGCTTAAATGTGCTTCGTTTGGGTGCCTAGGAAAGGAAAAACTCCGTTTTTTTTGCCATGCTACCTCAGCTCAGGCTGAAGAAGTCAGCTGCAACAGACATCTAAATGCTTCCAAAAAAATAGGAGAAAAAGCAAAGAAATCAGCTGTAAAGCTGTAACATCGGTTGGGCTGCGATATAAGTAAAATGTGAGAATGGTTGTGTGTGTGCTTTTTTTTTTGAATTTTTTTTTTTGGTTAAGTTTCTGGATTTTCCCGGCGCGCTTTCTTTGCAATCTTTGCACGGCTTCACATTTTCCGTGCTGCTTGCAGTGCGCGCGTTCGAAATGATATCGTAAAAACTGTTGGCTCCCCACGGGTGCTTCACGTTGGCCAACCTTTTCCCTTCATGCGTCCACCATGAGGCCGTTGGGTAAAACGATAAACCTTGTTAGCTTCCATGTTTGGTCGTTTTTTGGGGGGGGGGACTTTTAGGAATGCGGAAGAATGAAAAGGGATAACGACGGGGGCAGGGTGTTAGGAGAGAGACAGAGAAAGATGGTTACAGCATGTAAGTGTGCCCTTAGCCCGTGGCTCGTGGTCGATTGTATGTGTGTGTGTGTGTGTGCTTTTGAATGTACAAAAAGGCATTTTGGGTGCTTTCTTGCATCGCACTGTAGCACCGATGAGGTCGAGATGAGGTGACGCTCGAACGCTATGCTGCAAAAGCAGAACCTTGATACCGTGCCGGGTGCCAGCAAGGGTAGAACCTCGCACGATCGTTCCCCATGCGGACGACGGGTTGATAATAAAATGCTGCTCCTTTCCTTTTGGGGGTGAAAAAGTCTTCTTTTTTTTTTCTTTATGTGCCCTGTGCACTTCCCGTGCACGTCGTTTTGCGCAACGTTGAATCAGAACTATTGGGTCACACACATCGACTGCGCCACTTTCGAAATGTCGGTACGGTACATTCACGTCGATTTTGTGGTCGTCGAAA
>STHB01000003.1:11364964-11487536 GCA_018908115.1 Anopheles rivulorum
CACACACACACACGCACTCGAGGATGTCCTGTCGAGGAGGGGGAGTTTTCATGCGCCACATCACATTCCGTATCTCATTTAACCCGATGTGATTTGCACAGGGCACAGTGTACGCAACGTCCTTCGGTCCTTCGCCTACCACGAACGTTCAGCGCAACACTCGACCTCTGAGAAACATCGTTAAAGCTTGTTAGTCAGTAACGCATCCATCGGTATTTTCCATCGGACGGACGGTGTGCTCTGGCCCCATCTTTACTGGCTTTGAGAATGAAATAACACGATTACACAGCCTCACACCCAGCAGCTTGCATGTACCGTGGTGCGGGTCCCGGGCACCGTACGCGAAGCTTATCAGAACCCACCTAACCCACCACCATAACACCGCATCGAACCGGAAAGGCGATGGTGATTCATGTCATGTTCCGGTGTGCATTCGGTTTTTGTGCATGTGTAATCATTTTCTTCCCGTTCTGCCCAGCCCACCTTCCCGGGGGTACGACCGAGGCAAAATCCAATAAACGATCGCACACACACACACACTCACCAGCTGGCAAATCTCATCCAAAACACGCAAGGGCGAACCCGAACTTCGAACACTAATCGATCGATGTAGCCGATGTCCGGGCCGTCACGTGTTGGCTGCTTGGGAGGAGCAAACAAAATCGACCAAAAAAAAAAAAAACTTGGAACACGCAACCCCAGGCCCAAGTTGCCGGTGTCAAACAAATGTGATAATTGATGTTGAAATTTCCATTTCACAGAGTTTTTTGGGATGCCGGTGCGTTTTTTTATGTTCCTTGCTTCACTCTCAACTCATCGTTAGCTGAAAGCCACATCAGCTAATGGAGTAAGGCATATTCGGGGTTTTTTATATCTTTCTCTTTCTCTCTCTCTTTTGCAACATCATACTGTAGGCACATTATTTCCTTCATTGGATGTGCAGTCGCCAGTAGAGATGTCGATGGTGATGATCGGTTTTGCGCAAAAGCTCGCCTGCCTGAAAGCTTGATAAGCTCGAAAATCGAACGACAGGACCCATGGAATGGCGTGTAGTTAGCGCATTCGACCGTTCTGTCTCACTCGCTTTCTCTCTCCCCTTTCTCGAATGAGTCAGCATATTTATGTTTTTATCGAACCCCCCACCTCCCCTCCCTCCCCCTGTTTTTTTGCCATCCCAAATCGGGGCCTCTTGCTGGAAACTCCTCAGTGAAATGGCAATACGCTCACACTTCCCTGCTATACCCGTATACCTAAGCGGGCGGTGATGCTTGGGATTGTTTGGGTGGGATTTTGAAGCCCCAAAAGCCTTGGTATGTGTGTGTGTGTGTTGAATATTCCTTTCTACAAAGTCCGTGACCAAGCTAGAACGAGGCAAAAGCGGGCGACAAGCGAGCCCTGGACAGCTGAAATTTCGGTTACGCTGCTACTCTGCTAATACCCATCCACAAGGCACTCGAAAAAGGGGTTATCGGAAAGCTGGCTGGCCACATTTTGTTGGCGCATGAGAAAATTGACATTTGCAACAAAATCTGCACCGAAGCTGGGGAAATGGAGGGCCGGGAGCGAAGAATCCCCTGTACCGGACAAACCGGTTGGGAAGTTTACTTTTCCGCAGATTTGCCTTGAAAAAGACGGTCCATCCAAGCGTCCTGCCGCGTGTAGATAACAATCGTGGGATGCTTACGATGGTTTGGAGTTTTCAAAAGAAAATCCGGCACCGGGTTTCCACGACACGCTTTTCCGGCGAGCGGTGAATTGCGTAATCGCCGGAAGGAAAAACACACTGGGTGCCTCGTGCTATTCAAATGCTTCTTCCGGCACGTTATACAGATACTCACACACACTTCCCAGAAGGAGGCTGAGGGCAACATTTTTATTTGCGTGCCCCGTGGCCAATGTTTGGAAGGCATTGCCGGTGCTTTCACGATTATGACTGCCCACTATCAGATCCCGCGGTGCGACGACGTCGGTCGGGCGTAGGCGTACAAACGATAAGAAAAGCGTATTATTTATTCTGTTTCATTTGTTTATTATCACCCGCTTTGTTGCCGGAGCTTGGCAAAATGAAAACATTTCGTCGGAAAATACGGCAAGATTAGAAGAATTATACCTGAAGTATAGAAAATGATTAGTAGACGGTTTACAAGTGTTCAAGTCTGAATATCTTCTGGATTGATTGCAAGATGAACTGGAATTTTGCTGAAAAAGATGAAGAATTATTATAATATGGTTTAAACATTAACAAGCTACAATTGATTGATTAATTGCATTTTGAAAAACGATCCAGAAGTTGGTTTCCACATCTACCTTGACGCATTCCAGTTCAACTGGAAAAGAATCCAATAACGACTTTATCACTTTAACTCCAAATTCCAATAGTCATACATTCAAGTATTCAATCAGTTCAAACATGTCAAGCACACGGTTTTAATTGGCAGAATATGACAAAAGCAAAACGAACAAACTAATTTAAATCATCTCCCAAGCCCAAAAATAAAACACAAAACCTTCCAACAAAAATACGACATCAAAAACCGATACAATCAATTATGATTTGCTAGCTTTTCCTTTTGCGCTGTCGCTTCTCCGCACACTGTTTATTCATAGTTTATATTGGACGCGATTTTCGATTATGAAATGCAAACAAACCCCGTCCGCATCGCTTTGCCCTGCGTACGCACACCACCGCTCCACCAAGAGCGCAAGAGATTAATTCGCCAAAGCACTGTTTCCATCACAATCAATTGCCATGGGAAAACGCCAAACAGCGAGCAGGCCGTACTGGCCGTTTGAGACTAAAATAATAGCCAGCAGGGACCGGAGGGATCGTGCCAAAAATAAAACGCACCAGCAAAGCATCAAAAAAAGCACACAACAACAACAACAACGACAGAACGAAGAGAACAGAAGAGCAAAAAAAAACGCACACCCACAAACGAAACAAATTGATATTACAATCGAACGTCGTCCCGGCGCGAGAACAAACGTGCTGAATTATTTATGATATCTGATAGGAAGATAATGGTATCTTTATCGCGGTATCTTGCCCGCCTCACGATAACAATGCCCGTATCGCATAACGCCGCCGGTGCCGCTAACGAGCCCGCAAGTGCAAAAGTGAAGAAATGAGAGCGAACAAAAAAGCATAAGCAGTTCCATTACTCGTGACACTCGAGGCAGATGACGATTGTCGATGCTTTTGCCCACCAAATCTAATCCCACCACTCTTGTCATCGGCATCACCCTACAAAGACCCGGGTCGGAAAAGTGATATTGGCAAAGAAAGAAAAGGGTCGGGAACGACACAGAAAGGCAGAAATGATCAGTTGCCACAAAGTCGTTAGTGTTTTTGTGCCCGAAATGCAAACACACGGTCCACACACAGCACGGGAACACGATGTTCGAAGCGGACAAAAGCGATGACAAAAGGAAAGTAAGACATTCCTCCATTGCACGTAACCTACGATCGCTCCGTGCGAGCACAACGCGCCATACGTGATGGTTTGCCAATTGTGTGCTCTGTTTTGCGAACTGCCAAGAATGCATCGATTCCATTCTGTTTCGGCTGCAACCACATGAGCTGCATGACAAATGAACACCGTCGTTTTCCAAAAAAAAAAAAAGCAGTACGAGCTAATGACATGTCTGTGGTGCGAAGTGTGGAAAACAGTTCTGGTTTACATCTAGATTAAGTAAACTGAGATGTATTTGTTTTTTGCTGAGTGTATCTCAGCTAGTAAAGCTATAATTTACAAGAGTCATCGTATTACCTGAAGGGTTTGGTTGGAAAGCTGACAATTTGAACAATGTATTGCATAACTCCAGGCGTTCGCTCTTAAGCATTACATTTATAAGCGAGAAAAAAATCAATGTTGTCGTTTAGTTGTGTGTTTCTCCCTTCATCTTCTTTATACAATTCAAATTTCAAGTTCAAAGAACCGTAATTAGCATTCATCAGACTCAGAAAGAATAATTAATAATCTTTCTTAATTAATGTTATGCATTATCTTAAAAGCTCAAGGCATTACCCTATGGAAGACTATTTATCCAATCTAATGCTGCTTGCAAATATATAGTATAACGACATTGATACCTTAATAATTAACACAGGCATTCTACTTATCTCCATTTTACGTTTTAAAACGCCTGAAGTTATGCAACGTTCTTGTTAAATTAGTCTTTAAAACTTCTACTCAACAATTATTTGCAGTTCGTATTTGAGCATAATTCATCAAGCTTACTTGAACGAGTCGCCAAACTTTTCCAAAATAAACCCCAAGAATGGAATGTTCCCGTACAGCTGCATTAAGCTTTCTGCATGACTAGCACGCCTACTTAAAATAATCAAATTTGTCTTGAAACGTAAGTTTCACTGTTTATATAGTGCTTCAAACATTAAGATAATCGTATCACCACCACCGCCACACGGTTGCCACGTTCATTTGCCTAATACTAATGACTAATATAATCCTCAGCCGAATCAAGCATATAAACGTGAATGCCCTGCCACGGGCGTGTGAGTGCTTCAACTCGGTGCACACCAACTCGGTGCACATGCAAATGCACCCTCTTAACCGTCTGGCTGCAACCCGGTCATGCTCATCACCATCTGTGGCGGGTGGTTCATTTTACCATCAGATGCACACGGCGCTTTTATCTGCAATTCAAATACAATTTTCCGCTTCCAAACTTTGCACCGTCAAGCTTTTAGCTTTCCCACCACCCCGAGGGCACCCAGGCATTTCCCGGAAACCGGAAACCGTCCAAAACTTAACTATCTTTCGACTTCGAGTGGGTACGGTCCACTTGTTCTTTTCTTCGTCTCATCTACAGCCCAAAACCGGTCGGTTGACGTCATTGTTGAGACCTTTTGCAACCCTAAATACTGGCTCCGCAATGCATCATCAGTTTTTGGAAGACTTTGAGTGTGGAAATAGGTGAGCAAAAAAAAAAAAAAAACAAATAAATAAAAAACCAACCTCGACCCGTGACTTGTCTGTTTTGTGTTGGGCTAGTCACTCTTTTTCGGTCTTCCTTCCGACTGTCTTTAACCAGTCAGAACCGGTACAGTGCTTTTTTTTTATAGCTTGCCACAACTCCACTCCTTTTGCTGGAGCGATATATTTGTCACACGGACGCATCCCGGGGTTCGACCTTTCGGAGAACTCCGTTCCTTAATTTGTTTCCTAACTTTATTGCCGGCCACAGCAATCATTCGACTCGTCTTTCATGATAATTTATGTCCGTAGATAAATAACAGCAACGCGTGGACATAAAAAAAAAGATGGGAACGGGAACACACCGGTCGAAGCTGAAGCAGCAGAGGTAGAGAGAGAGAGAGAGAGAGAGAGAGAAAGAGAGAGAGAGAAGAAAAAACGCCAACACCGGATGGCCAAACCGGACCCGAACCCGTACTGGAAGGCCTCCGAAAACGACCGGAAACTCCTGAAGCGAAAACTTTTCCATCTAAGGATAAGAGGAAGGACATTCTTCATCGAAAAGGCGAACTTCTTCGACAAGTTCGTTATGCTTCGGTTTTGGTTGTTTGGCGATGTCTGTTTTTGCTTTTTTTTCTTCTCTTTTTTTTGTTTACGGTCACTCGCCATCTGTGCCATAATCACGGCCTCACACATTTTTTGTTCCCTCTTTTTTCCACTTTTATAATATTTTTCGCATTTTTTTTCATACTGTCCATTCGTATACCAGGGCTCATCTTCACTGGCCGGTCCGGGCAAAAGGACGGACCCAGTGTTACTGTGCTGGGCTGATCGATTAGCATGCGTTATGCCTCATCAAAAGCGTAATGAACTGGACACGGCTGTTCTTTATTACCTGATTTTCTTTTCATTTTCTTGCCGGGATTTTGGGGGCGTCGACGTGGTAGTTGGGAAAGCGACGTCCGGTCGCTTTTTTTATGAGGACAGCAATTTTATCTTATCCTTCGGTCTAACAGTTCCTGTTCACGGAATGCTCGACACAAGCGAACACATTTGCCGACGGAAATAATTAACGAGAATGGTACAGAAATTTATGCGAGTGAACGGAAACTGGGGGGAAGGGAAAAGACAGTTGTGTGTGTGTGTGACCTTTTAATAATTTGTATATTTATGAAAAGCACACAAATGTTCGTAAAACCTTTCCTTTCCTTTGATTAAAGCTAAATCCTTTCCTTCCAAAAAGTTGCATAACTTTAGGCGCTTTGCTAAACCGTCCGTCGCACTAGATGGAAAATTTGGAAACAGTAATCATAGCGTCTCTATTCGAACAGGCACGGGCACCACATTTAAACCGTTCGCACGTAGAAGACCTCAGATAAAATGGTATGGTCGAAAAAAAAGCAGAAGCCGCCAGAAAGATCACATTCCGTTCCCGGGGAGTGCAGAGCGATTTTGCATTCGATTTCATCAAAACCTACCGAACCTCATCAGACATATCGATATTGATTTGCCTAACGCCACGCCAATGTGCCAAACCATGTGACACATTTTTGAAAATACAACTAGAGAAATAGATAGCGATGAGCCCGGCAACAACAGCCAACCGAGGGGGGAAAGAAAAGCATCCTAACCAAACCAATCAAAGAGCATTTTTTTTTTTTTGGAATGGCTGGCATGCCATTCGCCTTGGAATATCAATATTTACACGAGCACCGGGGCCCGTCTGTAGCGACCAGCACCAACCAACACAAACCCGGTCCCTTTTGCGATGAAATGATTCGCTGTGAATTGCGTTTTGACACGATTGCTTCCATTTTTTCCACGAACTGTGTTTTCTTTTTCTTCTACCTACTTTCGTTTCTTCACGACGCCGGGGCTTTTGAAGCTAAAAAAAAAAACACGCTGTTTCTGGCTTGATTCAAATTTTTGCACGAACCATTTCACAACATCCCTTTACTTGGCTTCGACAACAAGCGTCGGCTGCTTGTCGGCACCATACTCGCCGAAACCAAACCTTTTGGGGCAACTTCTGCGCGAGACCGCGGCCACGAAAAACGGATACACTGGCCCCGCAAGGTACCTTTGTAGGTCACGCAAACAGTCGATTTCTTTTATCTGGTCCCGTGTGATGGCGACGGCAGCACAACAACCCGCTCCAGCCAAACCATGCCAGCCAGCCACCCGGTGAGCAAAACTTTTGACACGCTAAACGACCACCACCACCTCGTCGGTCATTGCTGCCTTGGTTGTGCTCCAAGCACCCACACACACACACAACGGCCGATGCCTTTATGCCGCAATCAATTAAAAGACCTTCTTAAGCCTACCGGGCTGGTACGCAGGCATGCACAGGGTACGATATCGCCAACCCAGTACGCCCGACCGAACAGGGGGATTAAGCTCTAGCAAGCTACTAAAAATAAATCATTTCTAGTTCCCACGAACCGGCTTCGGTGTAGCGCTGCGTTCTGCGACGGGAACTTTGCAAATGTGCCAAGAGCAGCACTACGATAAACATCAGACGCCTCATCATGCACACTCTGGGCCGGGTTGGTGCCCCCACGAAAAAAGGTGGCATTATCTCGTGGCCAATGCCGAAAATCACACCCAAACACACACACACACACGTGGTGTGTCCGGTTTCAAAATGAAACACTGTGCGCTGCTAATGCTGTCCGGAGGCTTTGATGAGGAGTCTTCTTTTCTTTGGTTTTGTTGTGCGGGATGGTTTGATCCTACCCAATAAAGTCAAACCAAGCGAAAGCCTCAAATCCAATTCCATTTGCGGGGCCGAACCGTGTATCCGATCCCGATTTGACTACGATTCCATCACCGTTGGCGAAGGCTTTTCGGTACGGTTCGGCAAACCATTCGACCGTGAAAGCTCGAAAACACGTGTCCTTTTCCCAACTGGAAATGCTCCCACTGTGTGTGTGCGCGTCTGTGTGTGAAAAAAAAACCGCCAATCAAACCGGTGTATCGTAGGCTTCCCGGGGACACCAGGGACAACCGGGACGAGGAGCGGTGCTAGCGGTAGATGATTCTTCCAGTCGTGTCGAGCGCTACGGCCCCAAAATGAACACGATCCGTAAATGGCCTCGAGTGGGTGGGGGGTGCTGTAATAGATAAGCCGCTTCATTAGGTGACTTGGTTTTAATTGATTTTTTCTGTACCGTACCGGTCCGGTGGCATCACCGGCGGCCGGCACGGCCAGATATAAAAGGGACACACACACACAACCTACAGCCACATCAACTTTATTGTTTCCATTCGGTCAACATCAACGGCGACAATGAGCTCAACCTCAACCGGGTTGGATGTTGTTGGCCCGCCCCCAACCCCCACCCCACCCAGGCAGACCCAATCGACCGTACTCGGATGAGGCTACGTACGTACCGTAGTGTGCCGTTTTGTCGTCCTTGCGCGAATTATCCTCCACACTTTCTCTGTTCCTTCGTACGATATACGCCCCAACAGCAACGCAACGTAACAAAAAAACGAAACGAAACCAAAATAAAATAAAACAACACAGCAAGACCAAATCGTACCGAAGGCGAGGATCTGGTTATGATGCCTAAATGAGGAAAAAAGCCACCATCACTCCCCATCTCCTGAATGCCCGCGGGGAGTTGACCATGTACCACTCCGATGGACGTTGCTGGACATGCTGGACAGTAGTGTGCTGGGGTTGTGTGTCTTCTACTAGGGTAAAACAAAAAAAAACAGCACACACACATAGAGCAACCACCATCATCCATCCAGCAAACCCCCTTATTCGGGCCACTCTCAACGACCTCCATCCTGCGCTAAACTGAACAAATGTGTTCCATTTTAGTTTGCTGTTGATGCGCCGGTTCTTCCTCGAGTTGCCGTTTTTCTTTCTCTCGTTCCTGCTTTTGGTAGCAAATTCCTTGCCTTTCCGCTGGCTTCCAGCAGTTGTCCGTGTTGTTGCGCGTTTTCGGGATCGTGCAGCGAACCGAACACTCCCACAGGACACCGCGGTGCCGCTGGTGTGTCCGTTTTGCACAGCACAGCTCGTCATTCATTAAAAGCAATCTGAGCTTGAGTGTGTGCGGGCTCCGGTCCGTGTTCGTGGCCGGGTGGTCCGGGCATCGAAAGTACAGCGAAATGCTCTTGATGATGAGTTCCCACACCCCCACCAACCCCGAGTGCTACCGCTCCACTGGCAACACAAAATTGGGGCAACAATGCAGCAGCATCGGATCTCTGCTTCGTCCGGGGTACTAATGTACACGGTTGCCGCTTTTTGGTCACTGGAGCACCGAGTGTCATGTTCCGATGGGGCAAGTGGAAAAGAGGGAGGGGATTTTGTGTGGGGGGGGAGGGAGGAAAAGAGCTACATGCTGGGGCGGAAATAGGATCACGGAAAACCAAGGTAACCCCGTGTGCCGTCATCGTCAACAACAGCTTCATGGAAGCGTTGCATCATGCTAGAAGTATCACTAAGCAACAGCAGCAGCAGTGGTAGTAAACAGTGCTGCACGAAAGTGTTGCAGTAAAGTGTTGTGTGTCTTTATGGTTATGTTTGTAATATATAAACCGGTAACGAATAGGTACAGAGGGGAACCATTTTTACGATCCATACGCACATGGCTTTAGATGAACAAATTTTTAAATTAAAACAAAGAAACATGCCAACACACAGGATGTAAATATTTTGTAAGTAAATGCTTTTAAATTTCTTTTTTTATTTTAATTAAAGAACAAATGATTTAAAAATTAATGTCATAAAATATAAAATCACATCATCTTACATATCCAAAAAATAAATAAATGCATTTGTAAAGAATGGCAACTAAGGGCTTAAGGTACGTGTTCCCTCGGTCATAAACAAACGTGAAATGATCGTTTATTTATTTTTGATAGTTCAAGTTCGCACATTTAAACATTTACGTTTGACAGTTCAGGTTCGCACATTTAAAGATTTGTGTTTGACAGTTCAGGTTCGAACATTTTGACAAACGTTTACACATAAATTAAATTGAACTATTGAAATAAAAGAAATCGTTAATCGACCTTTGTCTTAGATCACTTTATTGTTACATGTGTAATAATCTTATTTGTTCATATTCTTGAATGATCCGGAGATAATTATTGATCACCTTCTCGTTTCAACTTTCTTAATGTTGATTGATTAGATTTAGGTCTTGCCATGCACCTCTTGACCAGTTTAATATTATTTCCCACCTGCAAACCAACATTCACAACACGTTAACGTTTTGACAATCACTGTCAATTGTTTCCCATTGTGGACCGCCGTTTGCCATTGAAATTGGATGTATTCGCGTCAGTTATTCGCCTTTTTTTCCACCTCGTTTTACGTTTTCCCCATTGGGCATCAAACTTTGAGCCGTTTTGAGCCGCTTTGCTCGAGCGGCGATTTGCCAAACATTTCCCCCGGCGCACCACCCCGACCATCCGTCCACCTCCCCCTAAAAGTGGTACCGAAACTTTCACCTTTCCCCCAAAAACGCTAAACCTGTGATCGTTCGGGTGCGAATCGAAAAACGGTACGGCCAAAAAAACACATCAGTTTCATCCGTTTCCCTGGTGAATGAACCTCGTGTTGTTTTGCAAACCCCTCCCCACATCTCTCATTTCCCTCTCCCTTCCTCCCAGTGCATGAGGGTATGTTTTCGGTGGGAAATTTGATAAACTCTAATGCCTCATGCGTTTTGTTTGTGTCCGTGTGTCTCTCCCTTTTTTTTAATTTTCTTTTTATCCTTTGCCAACCGTCTAAGCTTTTGCTATTAGAATGGATTGTTCTTGTACATGTCGCCCCCCCAAATGCTCGGTCCACAGGGGAGGAAAAACTTTTCGCACAAACAAATAACAAAGGACACACACAGGACACACACGGAGAGATAACACCATTCCCGGTTGTCCGGACCCGGTTCGACCGGTTGGGGCGAACAAAAAAAAACGCATTCTGTCAAACTGGAAACCATTTTAGAATTCCCACCGGTTGATGTTCGACCGCGTTTACACGTTGTGCGAGAAGAGAGCACACAAAAAAAACACCCTCCCATAAAGGTGGGTGACCTACAGTGGGGAGAAGAAAAAAAAACACCCACCCATCCACGGAACGGGAACCCGCCAAAACGAAGGAAAACTGTCCTTGGCAGAGGATGAAGTTAAATTGCAAACCGTTTTACAAACGAGCTGACGTGTTTTGCTAATGGTATCAATTAAAGTGAAAAACCAGGCGCAAACACACGCAAACACATACCCAGCTACAGGGCCATAAAGGAGGAAGGCACAACAAACCACGGGGCACGTGCTAATAGTTGCTATAAAAGTTGATGCACAGCCACGCGTTTGACTGTGCAGCGTTATGCAGTTACGCCGCGACCGCCGCGCGTTCGACGAACGTGAGTGCATGCGCAAATAATCATTTTAACTTTATCAACTACCCTTTTTTCGGCGGGATTGTTTGTGCAAACACCAATTGCCACGAGTTTTGGGATCGTAAACGGCGGCAACGCGCAATATCATAAACGATTTCCACGAAAACGGGCATCGACGGCACACACACGCCTAATCGCTCGCTTAATGATGTGAGCTTTTTTTTTTTATTGCACTTTAACTGTGTCACCGCAAAATGGCACCCGGAGTAAAGCAAGCTTATTATGCCGGAAAAAGTAGCTTAACTGCTCGTAATTAATAACGCGGCCATCTGTAACTTGCAAATGCACGAACGGTACACTTACCATGCATAGCACCAACTCATCCGATATGTTGATGCTTCAAACTTCTTTCGTTTTGAAAGGGCCCGGCCCTCCCATGAAGTCAATCAAACCGTTAAAAAACATGAAAAGTACATTATTACATTCGGCAATCAAAAAAAAAAAACTTCCCAGAACAGTCCTTCCTGGGGGTGGCACCAAAAACAAAAACAAAAAATGGCAGTAATTTGTTTCGCATGGGTACCGAACGAAACCGACCGGAAAAGTTGTTTCCCAAAAGTCCGGCAGTACCGTGCAGTACCGAAAGTCGACCAGGCCAGGCTGCGCAGAAAAGCAGCAGCGAATGAAGATCGTCTAAGAACAGTGAAGGAGCAACAACAACAAGAGCTAAAAACAAAAACAAAACAAAACAAAAAAAAGCGAGAACTGCCAACAAATTAGTATGAGTGTTGGCTCTTGACACACGTCAAAAACTTTTCTATTCATCCGTCCCCCATTCCCGGTCACGAACCATCCGCCCGTAGGGAGCAAAAGGAAATTAAAAGCATTTTTACCGTGTTACCGTGAGTTTGTTTTTTTCCTCCCTTTTTCCATCTTTTTGGGCATGGAGGGAGAGACAGTGGAGTAAGGGTGTGAAACCGTGTCACCGGTGGAAGCCAGTAGATTTGGCTACAATTTGCCCACCCTTCCGGAAGGTGGGGGAAATGGTTTTGTACGCTGCGCAAACTTTTCCGTTTGCTGCAAACTTTCCGCTTTGATCAGGTAATCGATGCCAGATCGAGAGCGAACATTCCGAGAAAATTCTCAGATTACTTAACCACAGCCAAAAGGGAAACGATACGATGACAGGTTGGAGTTTTTGTGGTTACGAGTGTGGGTGTGTGTGTGTGTGTGTGTGTTTAGCTGCATTTCCGGTCAACAGCAACGGCATCAAACGGCATCAAGCTAAGCTAATGTTTTATGGGTTTGCTTTGAAGATTTACCACCTTTTTCCCCGTGATGTTGATTAAATACATCAAACTTTCATCAACTTTAGAGTAAAAGCTGTTTCAAAGAGGGTGAAGACAAAAAAAAAAGGGTGGTGGTAAAAATAGAACAAAACCGCAACCCACCTACACGCTGTCCGACCCGCACCGCATTTTCTCACCCGGCGTTGTTCGATAAGCATCTCGTGCGATAGTAAAACCGAACCGAACACCATTGCCGTTTCCCGGTGGGTTATGAGTTTTACTGGGAGGGGGGGGGGGGGAAAT
Source organism: Anopheles rivulorum (assembly GCA_018908115.1). Lineage (NCBI taxonomy): Eukaryota > Metazoa > Arthropoda > Insecta > Diptera > Culicidae > Anopheles > Anopheles rivulorum. The sequence goes on from STHB01000003.1 coordinate 11,377,862, forward strand.
GCTCCACACTCCAATAACCAACTGATTCGAGAGATCTCCAGGGAGACGACCTTTACGACGATAGCACACACACACACGGGGACAAGCATTTCCTTCCGGCCGATGTGTATTAATCAACTGTCCCACACACGTATCACACTTGTCATGTGTGTGGGGTGGTGCGAGCCGTTACTTTGATTTGGGTTGCAAAGCACAGCTGGAAAAGCGATAAAAATCGACCGGGGCAACCGGTGCGAACGCATCGGACGGACCGTTGCCCGGGGGTCGGTTTATGCATTCATGGACCCATCTCGCCCGGGGGACCATTTTTGCTCGACCGAATATAAAATATGAGGTTACAAAACGATCATCATTTTTATGAGGCTCATCGAATAGGGTGGGATGGGATGGAGGGGGGCCTGGGGGGTGGGTTCGGAGGGAGAAGGGGGTAATGTGGGGAGAAAAAGGGAAAAAGGGAGCGAGGATCATACAAGGACACCCGGGGCGGGAACGGTTCGCCACGAGTGTGAGGTTTTACGGTTAATGGTTTGATGACTTCAATCACAAATCGTGACAAAAGGGGACCCGGTGTTGAAATGCCACAATAACGCTAAGACAATCAATTATATAACTGTTTCGAGATAGAATTTTATATTGCAATAAACATGTGCTGTTCGGTACGGTGGGTCACGATCGATCACACGAAAAATGTCAAGCAATAAGCTTTTAGCATTTATTTTCATTTGCCCACTTTTGTCAAACCATCCTTTTGTATTATATATTTAAAGGTATGGAAAATATGACATTTATTCCCATGTTACCATACATTTATGTTCCATCATTTCAATCGTTATAATAAAATTACCTGGAAACGCATTTATACGTCTCGCCTAAACCAACCAACTCGAACACATCAAAGACATTTTCCTGCGTGGGCAAACGCTCCACAGCGCTGTTATCGGGAATGTTTGCATTAATTCGAACCGAATGCTCACTGCTTCACTCGAAATTCGCTGGTGAATGGTTTGTTACGAAAACAATTTAGCAACATTTTCAACTCGCTTTATGGGAAGCGATAGTGAAAAGATTTTTCCGAGAAAATCCCAACCAACCCAACCCACGAAAGGCAGCGCCACACGCGATGTTTTCGGTTGGCTTTCACTGGGAACGAGGTAAATAAAAACAAAACCCCCATTCAGAGCATGACGAAAAACAAACCCCTAGATGCCACACGACTGCCGTTCATCAGGACGTCGATTTCAATGGCCGTGCAGAGAACAACACAAGCATGTCGGCACAACGGCCTTTTCGCCTAGGAAAACATACCATCCGTTTTGGTTGATGGAAAAACATACTCTATCCCCGCAAAAACAAAAAGCCATGGACGAGCGCGCGCGCTAGGTGCGATCGTAGAATTATGTTGCCCGGCCGTATTCAATGAGCACAAAGTACGCCAAACGTGCCGGAGCGCCATACTTTCCAGTGGGCGTTTTGTTAGTGTCAACCCCGTAGAGATGACTCATCGCGTGATGGCGATTCAGCTTCCAGCCAGGGGAGTTGATGACACTCGAGCGAGAGCGATAGGACCGGCTCACAGCGACAGCGACAACAATGCCACCAGCAAACTACTCAGCACAGCATACTTTTAGCTATTTGCAATTTAACCGTAAAATCCACCCCCCCTTTTTTTTTGGTGGGGTGGGCGCGCTATTAACATGCCGTGTCTTTTTCGCACGAGCGCCCCACCCAGTGCAGTGACCGTAATGGATCGTGTGCCGATGGCACTATGGTTGCAGATGCCAGCAAAACGATGCGCATGGGAAACGACCCGGCGCGCACTAGCTGGAACATCACCGGGCAAACCGGGTCGCTTTCCGGGCTGCCGGGAGCTGCTAAAATTTATTTGATCAGCGTCAATTTAAGCCCAGAGCGAGCGGTTGGCCGCGTCTGGCAACACTTCACCAAACCACACCGAGAAACACCGGGCGCCTCCATCGTAGCCGCGAAAGCAACTCGGACGGCATACAGATTTGAGTTTGAGGGTGGAAGGGGCATTGCCATCCAAGGTATGATTTTTTTTTTCGAAAAAACCAGTGCCAGTGGAAGAAAATCGGGTGCCGAGGCAAAAAATATATATATATATATATATATAATACTCCATCTTTACGAGCCTGCGGTGAAATAAAAAATGAGTTCACCTTACCGCACCGAATAGCGCCGGGTTGCAGCAGGGTTTTCCCTAGGGGTCTTAATACCATTAGTTAAACACAAAACTCTTTTAAGATGATTAAAATAATGCAACATTATTCAAGCTAAACACTGTCCAACAGAATGTTACTTATATAGGTATGGAAAAATAAATTTTTTTAGACGATCTTTTAATGTTATTCATAATCTTAATTAAACTATTTAATTATGATATTTAAATTGTTTTATTTAAGAATAAAAATATTAAAGTTGACAATACGGCGCTAAGCCATCATCCTCAATGTTAAATAAAAATAAATAAATACATTAAAGAAACTCGGTTTTCCAGTGCAATATAACTGATCAGACCCAAATTAGTGATGTCATGGATAAAACAAATGAATATAGTTTATTTCGCTTTGTACCTTGTGGTGAAACCCTGTACAAAATCGTTTGCAAAAGAAAAGAAAAGAACAAAACAACCTTCCCACCACTCACCGAAGAAAAAGCTCTCCAAAAAAGGGCGAGATTGGTGTTTTGCATCTTTTGCTGTCAAATTTAGGCATTTCGGTGTCACTAAAGCAGTTTCGCATGCCGGCATCCGGCCGATTCGCGAACAGAAGCGAAGAAATAACACAACCTCTACACACACACACACATAAAACATAATGACTGCTCATTTGTATTGGATTCGCCTTCGTGACACGTGCACAAACACACGCCCGAACGTACACGGGCAAATGGCGTCCCGTCGTCATCCCGTCCCGGCATCCATCCGAAAAGACCGTGGCCGTATAACCGTGGGGAATTTAAATTAATTTTACCACCATATCCTCAAACCGTAAACAAGCGTTGGGGAGAGAGAAGGTAAAAAACGGTAAAACGTAAACGTTCGTCCTTTTTACCCGTAAAATTCCATTCCCTTTTTCGTTTTGGTGGGAGGACAAAACACCATCCCATCTACCGGTGGGACACGCGTACACAGTAAAGAAAATCAAAGAATGAATGATGATAATGAAAATGCTCCTTCGCATAATAATGTGAGCTTTTTCGCACGAGCTGTTGCCACGACGAGTTGAACGGTCGTTCGCACCACCCAAACCACCAACCTCCCAAAAGAGTAACTAAACACTACGTTTGCAGCCCGCCAAACCAACACTAACGCGTCAAATAACAAAAAAAAAAAACACACACACACAAAATAGACGAGAAAAGCGGGAAAAGCATTCACCCCTCATTCAAGGCATTCCTGCTCCCGGTGGTATCATTGATTCAAATGCCTTCGTTTTATTTCTCCAGGGGTTCAACCTTTAACTAGTTCGTCCATCTCCTCCTTTTCCTTTGCCTTCCCTTTTAGCATCTCCCGACCACCCGCTTGTGCCAGCTTGGGCGCTACATTTTCATCTTTACGAGCCACACTGACCAAAACCAACGAATAACTCGCTTTTTTTTTGCCACGCTACGGTTCGGTTCGGACACTTCCAATGAACAACAGCGTCCTCGTCAAGCTCGACACGCACACATACACCAGTCAGACACAAACAATTACACCTGATGGTCGTTGCTAAAATATTTCCCAAGCATTCTTCACTTCCTTTGGCGAGCGAAACGATCCAAAATGCTTCGCCCTTTTCTTTGCACTCTTCTTTGTGTGTGTTGTTTTTGTATTTTTCCTTCCTTTCCTTTGCTTTTTTTTCTCTCTCTCTCTCCCGGTACCATCTGTTTTGTTCCAATCCTCTTAGCACTGGAACACTATCCATTTTTCCACCCCATTCTCACGTCGCTCTTACACTTGATGGACCGCAAAAGGTCCAGCACAAAATGTCCATCACGTTCGTTGCTTATCACCTTTGGTGAGCTTTGTTTTGTTCTGTTTTTTTTTGTTTGCCTTTCTTTGTTGGTTCAAATCCCAAAAACTGCCTTCCACCGATTCTTAACAAACATTGTTCCAGCAGATCTGTCCCGGACCAGAAAACATAAGGAAGAAACAGAAACTAGAGAGAGAGAGAGAGAGAGAGAGAGAGAGAGAAGAAAAAAAGGAACACCACAACCGAGAAGGAACATGGTGCCAAAACATTCCTTTCCACGTATACTTCATTTGCCACCTGCCCACCACCCATCAGACTCTTGACCCGCTCTTTTTATGGTGCTGGTGAAGCTTCTTAAAGATCGTCAGCCAGTAAGCAGCCATACTATACCATCCGGCGGTAGCCAGAAAAGACAAAACCATCCGAAAGCTCTGAGAAATGGGTACAAATTAATTTTCCATGCCGCGGTTCCGCTTTTCTTTTCTGTGTTTGGTTGCTTGCTTCTTTTACGCTCCAGATTGCCTGCTGCTGGCACGGCGAACCTGGTACGGGTACTGATTGAGACCATCCGTTTTCCCGGCCAGGTGAACACATCAGCCGTATGACGAAGCTACCAATCTGCTACTGTTGCTGACGCTGGCACACGCTGGCGCTGCGAGCTTTATTCGGATGCTAAGGAATGTGATACGCGAAAAACCCAAAAGAGTGAACAAACACCAAACTGCATCAAAACGAAAGCACTTGAAGCGGTTTAAGCAAACAAAAAAAAAACAACAACTCCCCAACACACACACACACACACACACACATACATTTGTTCCCTCGGAGTGGTTTAAGATTGTACGAAAATTCAGCCAAACTGGTTCTGCTACGGAAAAGCGAAAATACAAATCGTTTGCGGTTGCGGCAACGTTGAACGAAACGAACAATGAGACGAAAAACCAGGCTCTCCAATCCTGCTCCATTGCATTGTTGGGAACCTGTAGTTTTGCCTCATTTCAGTACTTTGCAATCGAATCCTGAAGCACTCAATTCCCATTTTTCACTCGTTTTTTCTTCTTTGTAAGCCATTTTTAAGACACCCACCCACGGGTGTTTTTGGGGACTCCATTTTGGACAGGATAAATTTTTCACCACTCAAGCACAATCCGAAGAAAAGGGATGGAGCAACCCCTTCCACTCTTCCCTTTCTCCCTCAACTCCCTCCTCCACACTTGTCTTCTCCTTGAAACGGAGCCAAGAGGTTTGTTGTTTGAGTAGGCTCTCTGCTTTATTGCGCTTGTTACATTGTGATTCTTGTGCGCACTCGGTAGCAGACGACGAACCCGGTCCGTTCGGTACTGCTACAGGCTGCCCCCTGCTTTAAGCCCATCGCTAACCGAGGCAAAAAACGAGGAAAATTGGAACCGAAGTACCCTTCGAGTACCCTCCATAGCCATATCGCTGAGGGGCCCATTCTTGTTGGGAAGTGCAGTCGTTGAGTTGTGTGTGGGTAGAACGATTTTTCTCTCTCTCTCTATCTCTTTCTCCCTCTTCCTGAATACCAACGAAAAAAAAAGCGTTTCTCGCGAAACAGCACAACAACATCGTACACAATGTGTGGAAGAGTTTAAAGGAGGAAAAGTTAAAGCAAAAAGAAAAACGGTTGTTGATTCCCTCTTCACAACAACCGATGATGGTTGGTGTTTTGGTGCTCTGTTTCTAATGTTTTATTCGAGTGCGTAAGTGTTTGGCTGCCATTGAGAAGATGGGCAATTTCGGGGACTTTTATTGGAGCACGCGCTGAGGGGCTAATAAATTTTACAGGCAGCGTGCAAGGCGCACTGGGCAAAAGTGTACACCCCGAAGCGGCGTACAGGGGAGAACCAAGAGAACTTGATTTTTTCTTTTTTGAGGAGAAGGACCGGTCTCTATAATCGGCCATACGCAAGGCACGTGGCACACGCGTCTTAGATGGTAATCAATTTTGCGCGTGTGACGCTTTTTGATATTGCTTTCTGCTGGCTCGTGCGGGTGACAATCTCCTTTTGCTTTGTTTGGTTCATGGTAATTTTATGCAAGCATTAAACTTTCCGTTCGTTTTGCTTTGGGGATGGTGGTTTCGCTCCTGTTTAAAAATGTTAATTTTTGGTGCTCAATAAAACAAGGATTTATCGTGTGTTTAAACGAAACATTTCCTTTTCCGAACGACAGTGTTTGCAGCGGAACCACTAATTTCCCGCTGTTTTTAAGGGCGTTGTTTCCATTCGCCCTACGGTGCAATAAACATTGTGTCCGAGGCTTTTGTTGCTTCTTTTAAAGCACTATAAACTACGTAAAAAAATTCTTAAGTTTAACTTGGTTTAAAAAAAAACACTCATAATATACAATTTAAAGTTGCTCCCACCAACCAACGTTATGTATGGAGCATCTAAAATAGATAAGTTAAACATGTTTAACCAACAGTACCACGGGCACAAATACACTTTACCAAGCACCGATAAAGATGTATTTTTTATGTGACAAAATCGAAAAGTGACGCACACATACACACATCTACCACAAAAAAGAATCATTCAACCTTCTAAGCTGCAGCTCTGCCTATAGGCCTTGCGCCTATTACACACAGCTGGCAGCACAAAATAAGTACCCGGCCGGGTAAATCCGTCCTTTCAAGCCACAAGTTGCACACCACAACAACCCAAAAAAAAAAGCGGAGAGTCATTGAATAGCGGCCAACCCATAAGCTCCGGGGAGAACATGGAGAGGGGAAAGGAAGGAACGTCGGGACCAACTGTGACGAATAACAGAACCATAAGTCAAACATAGAAATTAGGCAGCAATCAAGCGTTGCTGGTGCAACCATTTGAAGTGAACGCTTACGCTGGCGGCGTTGTTTACCGGCAAACACCCACCCGTAACGGGGGTCGGCGGTCTTCAAGCACAAACTTTTTTTTTTGTTTCTCTTTTTTCCCATCTCATCAGTTACCATCCCTTTTTTTTTGGCATCGTGTGCCACTCATACACACGCGCAGAAGGCAGGAGCTGGAAGTAAACGTCCCACCGAATACTTGACAGGGTTCAACTCGAGTGCGAAAGGATAAACAGACACAAAAACTCTACTAAAGCAAACTCAAGCCCACCAAAAAAAAAACATGACACACACACACTCACAGGGCTGCACGTTCTGATTCAACCTTCCTGGAATTGTGGCACTGCCGTACGGTTGGCTGCCGTTGAAGCTGCAACGGTAAGGAGTTCCAAGTTCCATCCGCGGTTCCAAGCATTTTGGGCACGAGTGGTCGCTGCCACCCTCGCGGCGTGAGCGTGCACGTGTGTTGGTACCGATTTTTGGATAGGCTCGAGTTGAATAATTAATCACGGCCACCGGGCCGGAACGTTTGCTCTTCGGTCGCCGTAATAAAGCGGCGGCAGCAACCAGCACACACAGCAGAACACAGGGAGGAAGCCAAAACCAAACATGCCAGGCTAATCCGCACAGAACGCAACTTTGTTCGGAAGCTTCTCCAATATTGCTCCCGAAAATCCATTATTCATCGTTGTCTCGGGCAACAGTTTTAGCGGGGGTTTGCTAGCGAATTGCTGACTTGGTTTGGATTGTCCCTTTTTTTGTTTTGTTTGGAGGTCTCTTTTCAAATTGCGAAAGGATTTCAGGTTGACGGCGCGAACAAAACGTGGCGCGTTCGTGACCTTTATGCTTAAGCGAATTGGGGCCCAAACGCACGATCGCATGCACATCCCGAAGACACGGCCTCTTCGGTACGGCTACCTTTACTGAGCTGAATACAATGCAAATACTAAAAAAAGATCCCCCCCCCCCCCCAACGAAAAAGGGCAACTGAATATTGCTTACTCCACCCAGCACCAAGAAAGAGGTGGGGGGGGGGGGGAACGAACTCATCGCACCGCACACAAAGACGCAAAACAGCAAAATGGAAAACAATCTTAATTCAAAGCTTTACCCGTTAATCAAAAAGCACAACGAAACAAACCGTACTCCAAGCCGTGCCACCCAATTTCATGCACACCCTCTGGAAAAGGATGTTTGCTTGGTGCCTCAAGTCGCTGTCGCCGCGAAATTCTTCCTCACGCAGCATGAAATGGCGGAGATTGTGCGCACCCGTCTTAATTAAGGTAGCCTGTCATCGGAAAGAAATATTTTCTCCAGTTTACCAGCAGCCGTAGCCAAAGCCAAAATGGTAAAACTTCTCTTGTATTGTGTTTTGTTTTGTTTTGCTTTGTGCGACGAACGATAAAAGGCGACCGGAATAAACCGGCTTTTTTCCGAAAGCTCTAAAGTAGACAGTTGTGTCCTGTGGTGGGAGGACAAAACAGGAAAGAAAAAAATGGGCACTCTCTCAACCATTTGCACTCGAAGGCACAAATGAACGGGATGAAACATCATCAGCAGTAAGACCAAAAGGGATCGTTTCGTTTTGTAGAGCCCCATTTTGAAATATGGCTTGGAAAAATTCATAAAGTCACCGTTTTTTCTTTTTATTTTTTATTGTTGGTTCCAGCCACACTAAGCCATCCATTCCCGTTGCCGTCTTTCGTTCGCCACCGTTTTGTTGATGTCAAGTGTTTTCCTCCGACTCCATTTGCGCCCGAATTCATTCACGCCATGCCATGCCAATCGAAAAGTCGCGCGAAAAACAAGAGCCACTTTCGCACGCAAGTTCGCCTACTTGGATGGGCGCCCACCAACGAAGGGAATAAATTATTAACCCAGGCAGCAAATCAAGATGCGAAAGCAGCGATAGGAAGTGCTCTTTTAAGGCACTCGCATGGATGAGCGCAGATATAGTCAGGTATTTGGCACACCTTTTGGAGTAGGGGTGGGCGGGAAGATAGAAAGAAGACGAAAAACATGTTGGAAGAAAAATGGCCCCTACAGAAGCAGCCCCTCCCCCTCAAAAAGTATATCACATTATGGAGCCACCGCGAAGGAATAAATGATGATTTTAATGTTGCGCTTTTCTTTGGGCATTTTAGCCGTGATTTTCCAATACAGCTGGTTTGCAGCACTTTCCACCGGGAGGAAATTGAGATTTCCGAGCGATTTTTAATGTTTTCCTTTCCTTTCTTGCCTGTTTACTGTTCGGAGCTTTCGAAACAATCAGCAAACGGGAAACGGTTGGGAAGTGATCCAAAATATCAAGGTATTTCACGGGTTTCGTAACGGTCCAAAGTGGCATTAAGACGACCTGAGGGGATGGGAATGGGAAAATTTAATGATCGAAAATGATGATTCACCCGGCAAACTGGCTGGCGGGTCTCGCCAGTTCGCCAAATTCGCTAATCGTCTGATAAAAGTTAATTTCCCGGAAAAAGTCAATAAATATTTTCATAAAACGAAACGATTTACCGTTCGCGCGTGGGAGCTTATTTAGACATCTTTATCTTATTGCAAAGTGGAAAACATTTGGACCTCATGCTTCATATACTAAGATGAATAAATATTTACAATCAAGGTTTGAAATGAGCACATGAGTGTGTGTGTGTGTGTGCGTTTGTGCCCTTCATGAAAGGTGACAAGAGTGGAAGTACTTTACCAACAATTATTATTCCCACACACGACAGTTATTACCGCTAGAAAATGGTACGCCAATATTTTATAGCTCAAACACCCACCACAATACCATAGGGTGGCGATGTGGGTGGCAAGTTGTCGAAAAACACCCCCCACCCCCAATTCCTGCAAGGGTGGAAATGGCACACAGCAAAAGACACATGTCTCGCTTTAACGTTGCCGGAGGCTGCGTTCCGCTCGCAGTTGAAATCGAATTTCCGCCTTCACCAGCCGGTGGAAATCATATTACCCAGCGCCAGATATGTGTATGTGTGCATGACGTGGGTGTGGTAGTCACAGCGGGAAATGTGTAGAAAATGGGAAGAAAAATTCCCTCACCAGCACATACACACACACACAATCCAGCTAAACGAAAACGCTTCAGACGAGCCTTGTGAAAGATGCCAGTCGAAGCAGGCCTGAGGTTTGGTGACAACATTAAAATTGTCCTGGGACGACAACGCCACTGTTGGGCCACGGTACCGGAAGACGCGCGCTGAAGGAGACCCTATCATATGAACCACTTCAAATGAGGTTCCGGTCACTGGACGATAACAAACCTACATCCGGCCAAAGTTAGTCCGAACGGAGAGCTTTTCCGGAACTCCCTCAGCGCGGGAGTGACTTCGGGAGTGTTCTCCCCAAGCGGGGCCAATGGGGAAAAAGAATACGAACCACAGAAGGAAGTCTCCGTTTTGTGGCCTCCCCAACCCAGTAACAAATGGCTTCGGCTTAAGACTAGCAGCGGGACCGTAGCAAGTGAGTAAAATAGCATCCAGCCCCGTGTCCAATTCTCCAGCATTAGAAGCCCCGAGCAGGGCAGCGGACATGGAAAAACAAAGAGCACACGGCAAAGAAAGAGAAATGAACGATGAACTCATAACCGTCTTGATGAAAGTTGGAACCCCCGGACGAGATATGTCGTCCGCACGCCCATCTCCGACGATGGTTTGATCGACTCCAACCAATGTCGGCAATGTCGGTTCATTTGTTCACTGTACACCCGCACACACACACACACACACACATGTATGTATGCGGTATGTCCTCAACACACAGGATATTACCGTCACCACAAACCGTACGAAATTGAATTTTAGTTTCCTCTCACCACGGCACAGTCCTCCACACCCTACCGGACTACCAGACCACCCGCCGCCACCATGGAGCTGTCGGTTGGTAGAGAATCAATGTCACAATGAAAGCAAAACATCGATCGAATAGCTGCAAAAAGCAGGAAAGAAGAGCAAGCTTGCTAGTACAATGAGCAACAAAAGCTTTCTCCTTTTTTTTTGTTTGTTTGCTGTAACTTTTTTGCACGGGAAACTGGGTAGGACAGTTATGTGGAAAACACCTTCCGCCTTTTTTTCCCGGAAACTCACTATAGAAAAATAGGCTCCAGAAGAGCGGGAAGACAGTAAAAACCGGTCGGGATGCAAAAGCCCCATATCCCGTCAACTGTTTCTCGGCTTGCACGTGCACGTGTGTCGCGGTCTCAGTTAAAGGCAACTCGATTATGGAAATGTCACGTCGTGCGGTACACGAACAGCGTGATATGGATTCGAAGCTGTCTCGTCAACACACCCAACAACAAATAAAAAAAAAACGACGACGACGACGACGGGAAAGCCGGATCAACGGAACGGGAACGGGAATGGACGGATGTGTAACTGTGGTGGGAGGCACCGGGCTGGTAGGAGGTGTGGAATTTCACACTGTTTCTGATAGCTTTCCGGCCGTCCGCAACATCCTTTCTCGTTTTCTCTCTCTCTCTCTCACTCTGTGCCGTCACTCGTCATGGTTGCAGAGCCCAGCAACACCAAGTGGCAGCTTAAGCAATGGTGGCTCCCGGTCCACAAAGTACCTACTATCATCATGTTCACTCGCTCAAATTTTCCTCTTCCGAAACGTCTCGCATCATCAGCCAACACACACACACATACACACGCACACAGCTTCGGTAGGGTGTGACGGAAATCAAAATCCCACCCGCTGCGCCAACGGGAGATTTGTAGTGTGGTTGAGGGTGGCGGGGGGTGGCGGGGGGTGGGGGGGGGGAGGCGGGGATATAGGAAAATCTTACCGCGAACAAATACGTGCCGACTTACGTGTATTATCCCCGCCGCACAAATCGTGACATACAGACACAAACACACCGTCAAGGGTAGTGCGCAGATGAAATTACAGCGAATCCTAGCAACTGCGTGATTTTTTAACTTGACAGTGACAGAGACGTCATCGCAGGCGAAACGATCGTCGCACTTGCCGGGTTGGAAACGCAACGGAAACACCTACCGGATGTCAGATATTTCTTTTCTGCTCGAGATTCTTTTTTGTTGCTTCCACTTGTTTTGTTCCGAAAAGCACAAAACAACGCCCTGTTTCGTTATTTGGTGCCGCGCGTCGTCCATGACAACAGGACGCAGGAAACGCAAAGGCAAAGGGCCGGGGGGGGGGGGGGAGTGAAGTGCAGGAGCAGTCACATTGTTGCCAGGCCAACGCAAAACCTCTCAAATCAAAATTGCATTCAACTCTTTTACTTCGCCCGGTAACGGTGTAACGGAGAAACAACTCAGAAACAGTACATACCCGGGAGTCGAGTGCGCGCGCTGTACACAACACGTGATCCGATCCGTACGCTACGTATAATCAAGATAAAGGCACCAGAGACTGGTACGGTTTATGCACAAAAGGGCTGGCACAAAATGAGTTTCAAGCATTTTACCCGCCTTGAAAGCATATTGGAAACTTTTGATATTTATTGCATTATGGTACAGTGCTTTACACTGCACGCTTGGGGAATGGGCCGCGAACAAAAACGTTTGCTTGCTACAAGAAATGAACAAGAAATTAAATGGCACGGTATGCTTCCGGGGATAAAATAATGGTAAGTTTATCTGGTGACCCATGACCNTAATCAAGATAAAGGCACCAGAGACTGGTACGGTTTATGCACAAAAGGGCTGGCACAAAATGAGTTTCAAGCATTTTACCCGCCTTGAAAGCATATTGGAAACTTTTGATATTTATTGCATTATGGTACAGTGCTTTACACTGCACGCTTGGGGAATGGGCCGCGAACAAAAACGTTTGCTTGCTACAAGAAATAAACAAGAAATTAACTGGCACGGTATGCTTCCGGGGAAAAAAATAATGGTAAGTTTATCTGGTGACCCATGACCTTCTTTCGTACGATTTCTTTGCTGCATCGTTTGCAGCATAAGCTGCCCTTTCAATTACGCGCGAAGTAAAGCTCATGCTTAGCTGTCTCCTGTTCAAACGTGACCAACATCTTTGACCTCTATGGGCTGTATCATTTGCTTCAATTCAATCTAAAGAAGGTTAATATACCAGCTAATGCAACATTTGAGAGGCAAACTTCTGTAAGGTTGTTCATGTTGTGAGAATGACACCGAACAATCTAGACTTAAACTTTACTCTAAAATGATGTTGAGATGAAAACCTAACAAAACGACTTTGAGTGGTTTAAACTCCTGTCTGATACAGTCCAGTCTGTAAGGTTGATCATGTAGTGAAAATGACACCAAACAATCCATAACATAAATCTACTCCAAAATGAGTTTTAGATGGAAACATTTCAAGGCAACTTTGTGTATAGTCAAATTCCAGTTCCATGCTACTAATTGTACAATGTGAAAGATGCAATAAGAATGATACCGTACAACCAAAGCTATAAATTTACTGTAAACTGTTACTATAAACTGTCGCAAAATATTAAACCTGTTCAAGCTTTACAATCTGTCCCGAGAAAACTGAGTTAATGTCTAACGGGTTTATCGCTACTGCATTCGCCTGTTTTTGTTTTCAATCTGACGGCGTACCTCCATCTCCAGCTGCACAATATGCTGCAATCATATTTAAGTGGTCAATTTTCATGAAAAATTTCCAATATCACACCCCATACATAACCTTCGCTTCAGTTTGCTGTTTATTATCGCAATCTCTCACACACACACACGAAATCCCCAATGTACTACCAGCCACCCTAATCAAGCTTGTTTGACACGTTCGCACGCTGTTGCTGTTTTGTTTTGTTGTTGATTGCGATAAAAAGTAAGTGGGTGAAACTTTCCTGGCGCTTTTGCGCCGAAAAGCTCTCCATAACATATGCTCGCGACCACGCTGTACGAACGAACAAGGGGTGGGAAAAAAAGACTGAAGAATGTTAAGGACATGACTGTGTGTATGTGTGTGGGGGAAGGGGGGAGGACACCGTTTTTTGTTGTATGTGTGCTATCAGTAAGTGAAAACCGTTTTGCGATCAAAATGACTGTCGAACTGTGTCGCACTCAAACTCGGTAATGTACCGTAACAACACCAGCAGAAACAAAACGTAAAGAACGTGAACGTTCTCGGTCGGAAAGTGGGGGAGGGGGGGATGTTTTCATAAAATTTTATCTAAATCCTTTTCACGACAGCATACGCCTGCATCAGTACACGGCGAAGGGAAAAAAATCCCTATTGCCTGTATTGTTTCTAGACGAGGCCAAAAATGAAAAGCGTCACGAAATCGCGTTCCTGCAGGATATTCAACGCTGCTGCTGTTGTCGCACAAACCGTACCTTGGCATTGATGGCGTGTGTTTTTCGTTTTTCCCCCCCCCCCCTGACGTTTTGATGGCGCAAAGGACACACACACACACACAGCAACAAGACAAGACATCACAATGGGAAAGTTAATAAGCATATAGTCAGTCACCAGCGTCTCGATCTTCGACTTCCTTCACCATTCGCGGAACGCGCAGCCATTATCGCGTTGATGGTGGTAGTGATGCTGCAAAAATAAAATCACATCCCCATTCCCTGAACATTCCTAATCACAAAAGACTTCCCCAACTAACACACACACACACAGAGAGAGCGCTTCGTTACACCTAACACAAAGAAGTTTTAAAAAATACGCAAAAAGCAAAACACCCTGCCGCACGGATCTACCGCGACCGCCGTTGCCGTAATTGAAAAGTCTCTTCAGCACTATCATCCGGCAGGATTCATAAAGCAAACAGAATGGAACACGGGCAACGGCCCGGTATATCAGTATAGGATCGCACCATTAATTTCGGCCCTGCGGCACGTAAGCATTGGGGTTTGGGGGCCCAATTTTATGAGATACCGCCCGTACCTGTCGTACCCCGTATCATTTTCCGCAGTGTACAGCCGCACTATCTGACGCAGTCACGGTACACGAGCATAACCGAGAGCCCGGACGAGACCACCCGGCGTGAGTGTACCTGCCCAGCGCTCCTTGCTAAAAGCGCGAATGTTAAATGAAGCAAAACAGTGGTAAAGTAGTGGAAGTTATGATTAAAATTAAAATTATCGATTTTTTTGAAGGGAAATCGGTTTTTCGGGCCAAACTGCGTCTTGCGGCTAACGGCGCCGGTTGTCCAGCAACGTTCATTATTACGGATAAAACTTTTGCAAAGCTTACGAGCGCACAGCAGCACTGCAGGAACGCCTGAATGTATGCAATTTGTGGGTATGCTTTAAAAGATATCCGACGAAGATTTCGGGGAGTTATAAAATATAGATTAAAATGAGCCACAAAAATGGCATTAATTTTCCTTAAACACCCCGCAACATAATAAGGAATCAAAGTGAAACAAAAACACTACATGATTGCATACATTTAGGCGCTGTCAAATCATAGACACTACTCAGCGCACTCGCACGTTAGCGCTTTTCTTTCTTTCGTTTTAACGAAAGATCCCTACCCCAAAAAAAAAGCTTATCTAATACCTGGAAAACCGAACCCCTGACCAAGGTAATATATTCCGGAAAGTTAGCTCCAGAAAGCAAAATGGTTTCTTCGAAAATGGGAGAAAAAATTTATTGCGCAAAGCGGAAGCGGAATTCGGCATTCAACCGTAAGGTATTTCTTGAAGACCAATCAAACACCACTACCGACTAAATTGCCTCTCATGTGTACAGACACATACATACACACGTGCTACACAGGCTCGTACGTCTTGTGGTTGATAGCTGCAGCCAGCCGGAAAAGTAAGCGCAGGTCAACGCCAGCCCGGCCGGAAAAAAAGTGTGCAAAAGCCCCGGTAACGAGCAATCGAATGTCGACCATGAAAAATAGGAACACGGTCTGGAATTGGCACGCCGATCGGGAACAAATTCCATCCGTCCGGCCAACAAAATAGCAAAGGACCCGAAAAAGCTGGCACCCGCTCAAGAATGTCACCCGGGGAAATGAGGCGAAGAAAATAAAATTCCAGCTCCAAGACGTCCTGCACAGGGATGGTGTTTTCTTTTTTGCTTCTCTCTCTCACTCGCTCTCTCTCTCTTTTTTTCTCTTCAAACCTCAAATGTACGACAGCAGCAGAAGGAACAGTATAAAAAAACAGTTCAACTGCGAAAGGCCACCGGGGCGAAAAATGATACATCTACGCCTTAGCCACCGCCAAAGGACGAAGGCTCAGAACGAACATCTTACCCATCCCGGCCCACGTACACCGGCTAAATCGCGACCGGAACGGCACATCCGTGCCACATTTTGCCACGTTTGCGGTACGACACAACGGGGCTGAATTTTCGGGGTGGCTATAAGGGGGCGATCTAATTTCGACTTGATTTTTCGCATTCGTTAGTGCCCAAAATCCCTCGACATCGTCCGAAGCGAACAAGAAAAAAAAAACCGCATCCCACCATCCCACCCCGGGGCTGGCGTCCGCTGGCTGCTGGTGACGTGTCAATTTTCTGTTTATTTATTTCGGTAAATAAGTTTATGTCGCACGCCGTCTTTTCGCCACGGCAAACCGAATGAAACACCCAAGATCATCATTATCGTCTTCATCTTGTGTCGCTCCTGTCTGTCTGGGTGAGTGGAATGGGCGAAAGATTTTGCTAAAACGGTATCAATTTCGGACAACGATAGCGTTCCCCATCGCCCAACCGCGTCGGTTGGCCCACCAGTTAGGACAATGATCCGTCTCATCCGTCCCAAGTGCGCAATACGGCGAGCAAGCGCAACGCATGCAGGAATTGGGATCGCTTTGAAAGGAACACGAGTTCGTGTCGGATGCGTCCTTTTCCGTCGTCTGACGTCGTCGTCCGTGGGTTCGAGAAGGGCAGGGAGAGACTTTGTCCGTTGTCTTAATGTCAAACAATCAAGTCCATCCGGGAAGCTGGCTCCTGCTAGACGAATGCTTGGCAAATCTGCCATGCCGAAAGTGGAGCTCGTTCTAAGAAACGATACAAAACAGGGCAAAAGCATCAAAGGCGAATGGGACTTTTGCTAACGAAATCGGTTCGTGAGCAAGATGCTCCAGTGTGAATGGAACAAGGGCCGGTGTCGGTAAAAAAAAAACGAGAGATACCAACCGGACGCTCCGCACCCACAACCCGCTTCCCCAACCCCCCAGCCCAGGCCTCTGGTACTTACCGGCTTCGAAATCATGGACGTAGTAACGATTCCGGTGGGAAATATTAGTGCCAACGATGTGCCTCTTCGCCCGCAGGAAAAGGTTATTATTCCCCAGATGGTCGGAATGTCCATGTGTGCTCACGACGTAGTCGATGTCGTCCGGATGCAGCTGATGCTCCTGCAGTCCTGCGCTCCCGCGTACGCGCATCATCCACGACGGCGCATTCATCATTGTGAGAAGCATCGGGCGAAAGAATAAAGTGAAGAGAAGAAACACAAAAATATCAAACACAAACGGTTCCATAAGTTAGACGGTGGCAAAGGATGCAGGATGGAGCGTGCTACACGAAACCACACTGTCACCAGGACCAGGACGAAGGCAACACGGCAACACACAGAGCGCACTGACAGATGGAACACGATGAGAAATGTGATACACTTTGTGCACAGCTTTTGTGCTTTTCACTAGCGTCTGCGTGTGCTACACACAAGAAAAGCCTCCAAGACACACAGCACAAACGAATCCTTCCTGCTTCACTCTCGCACATCTCCATACCCCTCCCTCCCCCCAATCCCACCTTCATAATTGATCACCCACAATCTTTTGATGATGCTTCATCATGCGACACATGACATGCGATCTGGACTGCGCCGTACCGGAAGTGTTTTTCGCCAATCTTACGGAAAATGAAACACCGGACCGGAAAAACGTACACCACCACTACCAGGGAAAATTGTGGATCCCATTCCCACCCCCTCCCCTCCCCCTCCCACAAACCCTAAAAAACACAAACTCCACTCACGGGGTACAACGGTATCACAAATCTTCATTCAGCGCTTTTTCGAGCAAACCCGGACTCCACAGTCGCTATTGATTTTCTCGTTCCGTGGCCACCGTAAGCTCGCTCGCTTGTACGGCTCGCTTGTACAGCAGCTTCCGGGTTTTATGTGCGTCGCCCAGCTGGAAGGTGGGCTGGGTGGTTTTATCACCTTCCCTGCAATGCCCAGGTGGGCAACGGGAAGGCAGAAGAAACGTTCGATTATGAACCCACGTGCAGATCACCCCTTTTCTTCCTCTCCCCCTTCCCCCTCCCAAGCAGCAACCAACACATCCCCCCGGGGTTCGGGATCTGGCTGCTTCCTTTTACTCACCATCACCCGCAACCATCGGTGTTTCGGTGAAGAACAAACAACAAAAGCGCATAAATCGCACAATTGCCGTATCTTGCCACGTTGCCACCACAACACAACACCATCCCCAATGCTGCTTCCTTCCTTGCTTCTTCTTTTTATTACCACCCTTTGGCCGCTTGGCTGTGCAGTATAAAGTACCGTTGGAAGGGAGGGCGGGAACGGGGGAGGAAGGAGGGAGTAAGAGGTAAACCAACGGCATTCCCATGCAGCGAATGTCTTCGGTGGTCACGTACCCGTCGGTTCGCAGATTACGGTTCTAGGGGTTTTACGGACCTTTCCGTTGAGTGTGTTTGTGTGCGAAACAGCACCGGTACGAGGCTATCCTTTCGACAAAAAAAAACACACACACACACACACATACATACACACTGAACCAACCTGCGAGTCAGTGACTGGCTCGCTGCTGCTTGGATGCTGTTCCTTCTGTTGCGCTGGCTTATAATAATCAATAACTACATTCATCTCCTGATTCTCCACTTAGTTAGGGAAAGCCGGAAAAACCCCTGCACACACTAGTGATGCCGGTGAATGGGTGGGTTCGGCAACGCTTGCTGCAGTTTTCATTCCCTGTTTCGCACACACACACACACATACGATCACACCCGGACCACTCACGGCACACACAGTGTTTCCACAGAGCCTAATGGCATCCCCTATGCCGTTCCAACAGGCAAAACTCTCTCGATTGTGTGACCATGCCGTGTGGTCTCTCACCCATACCACTGTACCGGCACTGTCGCTATATGCGTATTGCTGACAGTAATGCCAAACGCTACAAACGGGACGACGAGTACGAACACACTCCAGGGTCGGGTTTTCCGTGAGTGACTCGGCAAAAGCAGGATAACGCCGCATTCCGGTGGCGAAGTAGTACGCCACCCATTTCAATCGGATGACCTCCCTCCCCCTTCCCCCCTGCAAATTCCTCCCCCACTACACAAACGATTGTGGTTTCATCGGGATGCGCTCCTCGTGGGAATTGGTCACGAGGTCCGACTAACTAACCCGACCCCAAACCATCCAATTCCAACTAGCACCACAGCGCAAAACAGGGTTTGCAAGTCAAGTAGTAGTGGTGTGGTTCCCCTTCCTAAATCTGGATCCTTTCCGGATTTCAGCAACACAGCGCCCGTAAGCTGCTTTGCAGTCGTCCGGATCCTGGGTGCTTCCATCCGGGCTTCCACCGAGGGCAGGTAACAAAAGCATCTTCAATATCTCACTCCGCAGCTCCCAGCGAATGATACGAAAATTGAATGAAGATATAGAAATGAACCCCAAAAAAAAAAAATACCATTCGGTAAGCCTCACAAATCCTGATAATCGGACATCAAAAGGGATTAGACGATGTTTCGTGCTGGTAAGTTAATGTTCTGTCGGTTTCTGCTTTTCGTTCCAGCGGGCACGGCGACAGGGGCCGGCTAAGGGTTTCCACCCAAAACGGGACCGTTTTCTTGCTCGCGTATGCTTCAAACAACAACCGATCGAAAATATAAGACATCAAATTAAAATTATCGATCAACGGACCATGAGAATCCTTGAAGCTGGTGCTTTCATTGCTTGTAACTGACATGCTTTCCATGGTCTTGTCTTCCGATGCAAGACAAAATGGATGGCAAATTTGCATATTGCTTCCAGACACAAAGCAATGTGTAGCGAACGACCGCAAAGGTTTTTAAAGGTAAGGAACGCTTTTTTTTCTCTCTCTTGCTTTTTTATTTTAATTTACTGAGATTACCAAAATACCATTCCCCTAACCTTCGGGGCGCTTTCCACCTTTCGACCATGAATAATGGTCCGGCGGCAGCTACACTGCTGTTCGCTTTAACGCCCGAGCATTGGAAATATTGCAAAAATATTCATACGCTGCCTTGTGTTTTGCCACTTTAAGGTGGCATGGCTTCTTCATTATATATTTTTTTAGTTCTCTCTTCTTTTCGGCTGTTTTACAGGACTACCCACTACAACGATTGCCTGCAAGATGGCCGTACGCTGCAATGGAGCCCGCCCGCAATGTGGCGATGAATATTCATCAAAATTTCATACTTTACCACCAGAACCGAACAAAAAGCCCCCCATCCTCCCCCCCCCCTCCTCCCTCCTTCCCCCTCACGTGGTGTTCATTTTCGCAAAACGAATGCCACCCGCTCATCAGCTGCACATCGGTGGTTTTGGTTTCAACCTGCTAAACATTGCGCCGTGTACCAAGTACCGGGAACCCGGCTGGTAGATTATTCAAATCGACATTGCACATCGAGCCCGTCTCGGCCAGCCATTACCGCGTTTGCCTAAAGTTTGCTCACAAGAGACAGAGAGAGAGAGAAAGAGAGAGAGAGAGAGCGAAAGAAGCTTAATATGATTTAGAGAGTTGCGAGGGAAATAACGAAACACACCACATAACATGGATGGCCAGGCCAGCAAGCAGCAGCATCAGTTTGCCAGCATTTGCCTGGCCGTGTTGTAATGTGCCTGATATCTAAACAGGCCCGAACCAGTACGGCAGATTAGATCGAACCGAATGAACTTTTGTACACTGCGGAAAGTAGCACCGGACCATCATCGCGCCTGGTGGTGCGGACTAGCGTGGTCCAGGGAACGGGGCAAAACTTCCCGACCGTTTGCTAAAACCACTTTATGAAAACTACCGAACTAAAGTCCAGTTTGTGCCGGTGGTATCCATCCACCCGGAAGCGGAAGCGCCACTGAGAGGTTTACGCTGGTTTAGGTGTATGATGTTGAACTTCCCGCCCAGCCCAGACCTCTTGTGGAAAGTCGTTCCCGGCCGGTTAATTGTGGTAACGTTTCTTCGTTTCGACCAGTGTATGTGTGTGTGTGCGTGTTTGAGAGAGAGAGATAGCAAATGTGTGCGTGTGCGCTCGTGGAAAACCGGAAGAAAAGTTTTCCGCGAAAAGCTTCAATCCGATTGCGATGCCGCCGGTCGCTCGCTCCCCCGGCTTACCGTTAAACCCGACGGAAGGTTAATCCTCGTTTGGCTTGATTGGCATCATTATGAAGTTTTGCCGAAGCCATTGCCGGGAGAGTTATTAGGTACTCTCCGGTCCGAATTGACAATCGACAGTGTTCGCCGAATCCTATCCAGACGATTCAGCAAGCAGTGAAATAATTTGCCTGTGCCGCATATTCGGTTTAGCGAACTTTAGATCGGTTCCCATCTTCATTTGTGGCATTTCTCTCTCTCTCTCTCTCTCTCTCTCTCTCTCTCTCTCTCTCTCTCTCTTTCCTCTTTAAGCTTTTTTTATCGTTTATTATGCACTGTTTTGACTACTGCTGCTAAAAACCATCAAACTTTTATCCCTTATTTACATAACATTTCACCCTCGCTACCCACTTTGTCGTGAATGATTAATGTTCATGAACATGTCTTTTCCTTTCAGGTTTCTTTTTTTTGAAACGTAGCTTTTTTCTATCTCCACTTTTCCACACAGCAACTGAAATTCATCAATCAGTTTTGTTTTCTTCCTTGTGGGGGGAGGGAAATTAATTTTTTGTCCTCCTTTTGCCCCCATCAGCTCCAATTTAAGGAAGTTGAAAATTCGCAAAGTCAAGCAGCGTTTCGAGCCAAAAAGCATTAATCCGTTTTGTACCGGTATTCCGGTAAGATCAATTTATTTGAGCAAAACTCCGTTCCGTCACCAGCTTGTGCGCGCATATCGCAATCAATTGTGAACTCACCGCACAAAAACGCTCGCTTCCGGGTGGTGCCAAACCTTTGCCGAAATGGAAATGAAAAAACTTTCCAAATTAGTTGCACACAGTGCTGTGTGCGTTTATTTTCTCTTTTGCACGATTTGTTTCTTTCTCTTTGACGTTTTTTTTTAAAGCTAGTTTTCAGATTTTTCCAATTGCACCGGCGGTGTTCCTGGTTCGGAAGAAATTGTACAAAAGAATGAGCACAAAATAAATGAACTGTACGGAATTGTGTTTTGAAATATCGTTCAACTTGAAACGGTCGGTTTCAATCGATGGTGGTCCATAGTTATGAGGTGCACAACAAAGTGCGTGAGATGTTTTTTGCAGAACAATCTTAAGTACATCTAAAGTCCTGGAGATACACACCATGGCACTAAATTCATGTGAAAAAAAGGTCTATGGTTCAGTTTTATTTTATGAAGAAAAGTTATCTTAATTTGTGGTTTCCTTCTTCACTTTGATTCACTGTGATCTCAGTGAATTTTCACATCTCGACTTTGGTTTGCTGGAAGTCTTAGTATACTCAGTATACTCAGTCCTTATCGCCAATAATCAGTTTGACCAAACATTACACTCTTTATTATGAGATCTGTATTTGTAAGCTAAGTTCAACATCGATTTCAAACATGCTACTGACGATCATCATTAGAACAGTGACTGATGATGGTTTATAAGAACATTTTAAATACATCCATCTATACAAGGCTTCCAGATATTGGTTTCCAATTTCAAGATTACATACATTCTGAAGCCAAGGAAATATATCGTGTGATAATAAAAGAGTAGAGATAGACATAAGGCACTATACTACGCAAGATCTTGTCCAGAATTTGCAATATCTTGTGAAATTCACCATCGCAATGTAAAATTGCCCGACTCCAATAAACTCATCTTTGACTCATCTTATATTGTATTATCGCTTCCGAATATCTGAATATCCTTCGAAACACATTAAGTATCTTTTAATTGGGACATCTTTAACACTCTAGGAAATTCATGTACTCCTTACTAGCTTTGCTAAAGACCTTTACTTAAGAGCTTTTGAAGAGTCTATTGTTATACCTAGACTACTTCTGAACACAAAATTAAGATTGGTAAACTTAGGATCCATTGTTCCTGTGATTAAGATGTCATATGTTCATCACTCATTAAGGAATAAAGAAGATTCTAGTTTGATTTTAACATTCCTTAGGCTTTTCTATATGATTTATATAACCATTTCCTTGTGAAGATTTAACTTTTATCAGTCCATGTCTTTGTTCGTAGTGAAAATACTTGAAAGCGATAACATATGTTGGCTTATGGACAGCTGGATGACCTATCCGAACATCTGGTACATAAATCATATCAACCAGCCAAGCATACAGGAACACTTAAAAATAAGTAAACAATTGTGTGCAAAACAGCACAGACACTTCGTTGCAGGCCTAACGTTTAACCGACCGTAGACATTTTCTAAATCCACACCCAATAGCCCGTGCCCGGGGTGGACCCCCACCTTCCCCCCCTCCTGTGACAGTCCCGTCGGTCACAATAACCATTTGCTTGGCTCCGTTTTCTTCACTTCGTCTTTTGCAACCCAGTCGGAGTCCTTGTCCGCCGTGTGTGTACATCGATTGGCTAACCTTCGCAACCAAAACTTTCTTCCAAAAAACAAAAAATAAAACCTTTTCTCGCGGGGGTTGAGAAAAATACAAAAAAAAAAGGAAATTGCGGGAAAAGCGAACCCAAAATCGCTATCGCGCACTCGTCCTCGGGCAAAACAATTTGCCGTCCGTTCGCTCTACACTGCCACCTTACCAGCGTCTCGGCGAAATAAAGGAGAAAGAACCAAAAAAAAAGGAAAACAAACCGTTGTTGGGTGGAAAACCATTCAAATGACCACCGTCATCATCGGGTGGCCAAACCGTGACCCCGTGTTTTTATGTGCGTGTGGCTGTGTGTGTGTACGTTGCGGTATGTTTGAACTACAGCACACACACTCACACACTCATACAAGAAAAAAAACGCACCAAACGCGCAAAACGACAAAAGCTTAATCAAAAGTTCACCACCGGGCACAGGCTGACTCGCAAACTCGTGCCCGTGTTCCAGTGAAGAAACAAGCGAAAGGCGTTTAGTTCCCTCTCTCTCTCTCTCTCTCTCTCTCTCTCTCTCTCTCTCTTTCTGTGTGTGTGTGTGGAATGGTAGTTTACCCCAGGATTCTAAAACTGTACCGTATCAGCGTTTGTTGCTGCCTGGCCTGGCCTGGCTTGCCTGCCTGCCTGCTGAATGTTTCCCGTGTTTGTTGCTTGCTGCTTTGGATGACGGTTGGTGCTGCAGGAACTTCTTGCTCGTCATTGCGTGCTTTTCCGATGTTTCACCTCGTTCCGGAAATGTTCGCAAGCTCGCAAACACACGCACACACACACAAAGAGAACCCAGTTCTTCCCTCGTTTAGTTTCCAAAACCCTCGTTTGAATGTTTTATTCTGTCCCTCTGTCCTTCGCCCAATGCTTCTCCCACGATTCATTTCTGTCCTTTCCTTTCCTTCACTGCGAAGCGAATGATTTTCCACTGTCTTGACTAGTGCGGTACCATAATACCGCGCTCTTACTACTTACGATAGTTGCCCAACAAAAGCCTTCCAGTATACAGCAAGGATATACACAAAAGCACTCCTTCTTTTATATCCCTTTCCGTACTCGTTCCTTTTCCAGGCCCCCTCCCCCCCACAGGCTCACCCGTTTCACTGCCCAAGTGACAAGAATTGATTGGTTTGCGGGTTTGCCAGAAAACGAAACCTGTGAGCGAAACTACCACACATACATACACACTACGCTTTTCCCATTTTCACTTCAAAAAGGTGAAATCCGCCCAGTGCAGAGTTTTCTGATTTGTGAAGCCATGCCAATCCCAAACCCGTGTCCTTCCTTTCCTTCTTCTTCATTACCCCCCCCCCCCCCCCCGCACACCCCACCCCACCCAGCGAAGGAAAACTATTTCAAACAGTTGTCTTGTCGGTACGGCGCGCAAACCCGAAACCCTCACCACTCGCTCACTATCACTCGGAAACATCAACGTCGAACATCGGGCGGAAAAACTTACTCCACGGAACGTCTTTGCCACATTTCCACATGCGTGTGTGTGTGTGTGTTTGATTGTGTGCCGCTGCCACAATCGCTTTCGGTGAGTCGTTTGTTCTGTAACGCGCTTCTTGTGTGCCCCTTCCACAATTGCGTGTGCCAAAAACTCCACCAGGCGACTCCACCGACTCGCCATCATTACCGGCAGTAATGTTCGGGCAAAAAGGGTTCCCAAAAGAACAAAATAAAAAACGGAAAGCAATTCCTGCCATCTTATGTAGCGGATAGCAACATACCGGTACGAGTCAATGGACGTAGTAAATGCACACTCGAACGCGTGCTGCTCGTATGTCCGTTGGTTGGTGTCGAAACCCCGACGGATATTGAGCCATTGTGAGCCAATCGGCAGTCGCAGGATCGCAACGGAGAGAGAGAGAGAGAGAGAGAGAGATAGATATGTTTAAGCATCTTCTTTACTGACAAGCAACAACAAAAAAAACCTCACTTTTCTGACCGAACAGATTAAGGAAAGTGGTTATATTTTGTGCCCCACAAGCCCACACACACACACACATATGAGATAGCCACGTACATTTATTAGGAAGAAAATGGCTTTGGAACTGGTCCAGAGGAAAGTGAAAATGTTGCTCACACTTGACCCGCTGGCAAGCTGTTTCGCTGTATATTGGGTTGCACCCGTGCTCTTTTGCCGTTTGCCAAAAGCCAACGGCAATTCGATTTCCAAGACGATCCCTTTGGGGCAATCTGTTTTGTCACAAGCAAAAACGCTATCGCGGTTACCCTTTTTGGGTAATGAGGACTTTTTTTTCTTTTTGGTCGCACCCCGAACGTATCTCACGAAACGAAAGGGATGCAATGCGAAGATGCGAAAAAAAAAACCGGCCTGGCAGTGCCTTTTTAAACTCTTAATTTCCGGCCATCTTTTTTTTGGGGCCTGTCTGTATGTCTGTAAGTGCTAAAAAGGGAGGATGAGTTCACATATGGTGATGCTTTCATACTTACGCCGCAAAAGCAGATCGCCGTCCCAAGGTGTCATCGTGTCGACGATGACGTTGCAATCGGGGCCTTTGATCAGGGTGCAGGTACAGTTGGCCAGCATCGGGGCGTCGGGCGTCGTGGCCGCATCCTTCTCGTACCGCGAGTAGCCCTCGCTAAGGATGATGATTTCGTTCGCCATTCGCGTTCTGTCGCTTGCGGTATGAAATTGATTATGCTGCCCACACTTCAACCGTCCGGCAGGGTGATGATGCACCACGAACGAGGAACGACGAGTGATGAGACAGAATCAAAAACAACCAAAAACCGAAACACGAACGATACATAACCTAAACGGTAACACAAACGGTACTAACGTATCCTCGGTTTTTTCGTATTCTTTTAACTTTAAAATCTTCCAGAAAGGTTCCCGGAGGTTCACACGGGCTCTCATCTTTTTTACCAAAAAGGGACCCCCACCGGTGGGGGACCTGTGTTTTTTTTTTAGTTGGGTTTCAAGGAAGATGATCACGGCAGGAGCGAAAGAAAGTACCGACGACGACCGGCTGCGAAACGGACGACGCAAGTGACGCAGTACGCGTAGCTGGTTGGCCTACAATCAACAGCCCCTTCGTGCCAGTTTTCCGGGCTTTGGTTCTTCAAAATTGGCCGGCCTCTTTTTTATTTCTCTCCTCTCTTTTCCTTTACCTACTTTTTCGCTTTCCTTTCGCACAAATCACCATTTTTCACTCTTACGCGCGCGACTCCACTCCATTCCAGAAATGGCGGGTCGTCTGACCACCAAGCACCAAACAAGCGGAAAGCGCGATTTCCGTTCCAGCTGTTTTGCGCTTTTGCGTTTTTCTCTCTTTCTTCCATTCTGAAGGCTTTCTTTCATCTTTGCCTAGGGTGGAGAGCGGGTGAGTGCTTCTTCTTTATCTTTTGCGCACGCAAATTTAAAGAAAAAAAAACACACTCTCCCATGTACACAAACCACCCATGCGACGACGCACACACACGCACACACACTTTGCGATAAACACAGATACACGCGCGCACGATGGCCACATACATACAGACACAAAAACACTTGGCCGTCAGGTGAGGGAGAGGGAGGGCGATGATTTTCCGTGCCGCATTGGGCGGGGGTGGGAGGGTTAATTTTGCAATACCATCCCCCCACACCCGGTGCCAGCACCTCCCCCACCTCCCATCCGTATTGGGTGGACCGTGGGAAAATTGTGCGGGGTCAACGGGTCAACAACAACACGCCATCCAACGTTGCGTATCACCACAGTTGTGCCTTTACCATATTTTTGTTGGTTTTTCGAGCAAGACAATTTTTTGCTAATGGCCGGTCACGCACATAAACACACGCGCACGCGGTTGCACTGGTCGCCCCCGGGGTTAGCACAGGAAGGGTGCGGGAAAGCATTTTCTTTTGCGTTTTCTTTCATTCGGGGGTTCCCCACCATAACAAGCACTGTGTCCCGCCCGGATTGGAACGTTGGTACGGTACGGTTTGCCAAGCGAAGCAAACAAGGAAGGCGAACAGCTTTGGGGCCCAAAATGCTACGCGTACTACGGTCGTCCGTCGCCGTCCGGATCGAACCGGTGCGGTCGGTTTGCTTCCGTTCGCTCCTGCCGAGTGATCAACCTTGACTGGTAAATGAAACGGTGAAAATCGTGCGCGCCCTGCCACGTTACGGGGGCCTGCAGTCGGCGAAAAGTTCCCTTTCGCCACCCGCGCGCATGAGGTGAACAAAATCGTCATCGAATCGTTGAACCGTCGGCTTATCATCGTCGTTCGCCCGCATCGTCGGCACTCACCGGGCGCAAATCAAAGCGAAACACTCGCGGCACTCACGAGCGCACGAGCTGCTTCGCTATGTGTTTACCATCGCTTGCGATGTTTCAGTGCTGACTATGATGCACACTCACCTTTAAATCTTGTAGCAGCGATGTTTCGTAGCGTTAGCTTTCGCACTATGCTTTCACGAAACGGTTTAATTGGGAACGACAAATCTGTGACGAAAAACGTGAAAAATGTATTATACATAAAGCAATAGCAGTAACAAAGAGAGTAACACTAATAAGTTTATTTTAATAATATTTAAGCAATATAATATTATTTACAAAAAGGAAATAAAAGACATAGAAATTTCATTTGGGAATATAAAAATCTTTAATCATCAAGCATTTTTTACTTACATTTGGGAACCCTTGACTCATTCGTCACAAATTAATTAAATTTAAAATAATTGCTTTCCGAGTTGAAAAACTTAAATCTTGAAAATATATTCAAATCATCACAGCTCCACACATCAGTCGAAACCAGTGGAAGTGACTCCTTTCACTTATACTTGACGTCACAGTGGCAGCGTAAGATATCGCTAGACCAATGTGAAAGAGTGAGCACACTTTACGCTTGCATCGCAACACTAAATGTGTGGGTTGTGGACCGAGCAAAAGACGTGTTGTACGCAACAGAAAAGCGTATGCTGGCCTGTGGTGTTGCGTGCAAGTTTGCTAAATTCAAATACAGGGAGACTCATTTTGTAAGGAACGGTATAATAAAACTATCCTTTTATTTGTGATGAAATTAAAGTAATTATTTTTTATTAACATAAAACTGTTGAAGGTTAAAATGTTTTCTTGGATTCTTTTTCAAATGCGTAAAATTTGGAATATCGAAATCCTGGGTAAATTGAAATTGAAAGCAACATGTAAGGAAGTTGAACGTTTGCGTATTTACATGAAAACATAAAAAAAGATATCTATCGGTACTTTTATTTGCATATGTTTCCTTTTATTTTAGGCCCAAGTTCTTCAAGTAAATGCAATAAAAACTCATTTTTATAAACACTGAAATACAACAGTTGGGGGAGTGGAGTGATTTGATGTTTAACATTGGCGTCAATTCCACACAACCGCTCCATAATCCAATTGAGAACGTCCCTCCGAAACTAGCAGGTTAAGTGGTAGAAATTAGTCGAATACGGCCCGGCCCGTTCTAACATAATTTTTTAAAAATACAAAAACTCTTTCACGATCAATTCATTGTTGGCAAAAAAAATCATCACACAACGTAAATAAATCACTTACATGTGAAATTATCTAACATTCCAGAAACTCGATACCTTGTAAAGATTCCCACGTAAACGCAAACATCCTTCAATTTTTCTACACTGTTATTTTTTTTGTCTGCCGTCTACCACCTCAGCACGTTTGAAGTTCAACGACAAAAACCAACAAAACTCGATTACAACATAACGCGTGCCCGTGCCAAGGGTGATGTGCGCTTACAACGTGCCCTTGTCCCATCAGGTTCAACGCGACGATTGAATATCAATATGAGAGACAGACGCATGCCCAGGCACACACACACGCAGGTGGTTATTACTACTAACCCTCTTCAAGCGATCGATGTCATGCGCCGTCATGCGGGGGAATCTGAAGACGCACCAAGGAAGGATGGAACAATTTTTAATTATAATTTCGCTCCGTTGCACTTACGGTCACCGTGCCAGCACAGCCGAACCAACCCGCGCCGCGTTCGCTTTCGTTCGCAAATCGGTCAAACACTGTCGGCTGTGACGGTGGCTAGCGTTACTAGCTGCAGGTGCATTTTTGGGATCATGGCCACACGGTGCACGATTATGCCAGCAGCAGCCCGTCAGCGCCGTTTTGCTGCGTGAAGATGAGACGCGCCGTTACGCGCCCTACGGTCCGGGTTCACCCGGTAATGTGTCAAGAGAACACCAACCCGGAGCAGATCCTCCACCTTCTTCGCTCGGCATGGCTACGATCCGCGGCACAGCGCAATGCGCGCGTGCGCAACCGAACCGCTTCAACCCTGTATGTGCAACAGCTGTGTAATGCCGCATTAGAATTAACGTACTGTGAAAGGCACGCTTCTTGGATGCGCCCGTGCAGCCAGCAAAGCCTCTTTCGCAATCGATCGAATGCCACCCCAAAAGGGTCCGCCGAATCCGACGATGCATCGGCTTCTAAAACGGCACCCCCTGTCAACGGGGTGACGTGCGCCCACCGCAATGGGCTTCATCGCGCAATCGCCCGAAGCATTTCCTGTACGCATTATTGCAGGCTTCCCAGGCCCGCCGGTCGGTGTCGATCGGCACCTTCGGCCGCTTCGACGCTCACGTGGACGCTCGCGCGCATGATTATGGTTGTGTGCTGAAGTGGACAGAACCTTAAGTGGCTGCTGTCTACACCAAACACACACACACACACACACACACAAGCGTACTTATACCTTGCGCAATNTGAAGATGAGACGCGCCGTTACGCGCCCTACGGTCCGGGTTCACCCGGTAATGTGTCAAGAGAACACCAACCCGGAGCAGATCCTCCACCTTCTTCGCTCGGCATGGCTACGATCCGCGGCACAGCGCAATGCGCGCGTGCGCAACCGAACCGCTTCAACCCTGTATGTGCAACAGCTGTGTAATGCCGCATTAGAATTAACGTACTGTGAAAGGCACGCTTCTTGGATGCGCCCGTGCAGCCAGCAAAGCCTCTTTCGCAATCGATCGAATGCCACCCCAAAAGGGTCCGCCGAATCCGACGATGCATCGGCTTCTAAAACGGCACCCCCTGTCAACGGGGTGACGTGCGCCCACCGCAATGGGCTTCATCGCGCAATCGCCCGAAGCATTTCCTGTACGCATTATTGCAGGCTTCCCAGGCCCGCCGGTCGGTGTCGATCGGCACCTTCGGCCGCTTCGACGCTCACGTGGACGCTCGCGCGCATGATTATGGTTGTGTGCTGAAGTGGACAGAACCTTAAGTGGCTGCTGTCTACACCAAACACACACACACACACACACACACAAGCGTACTTATACCTTGCGCAATCCATTTACGTTGGTTGGATCAAACTAAATCGCTTGCATTGTAGCGATGGCACATGGGCATGATCCAACAGCACCCGATCGGACCGGCATAGCATGAGGTGATACGCTAAATTCGAAAGCTCGCGTCCCTTTTCGGCCATTCATCCTCGCAAACGTGCTGGAAGGAAGATGAAACGATTAAGTAACCGGAAATCCAATGTGTAACAGTTCGATAAAGGAGCACTCACGTATTTCACACACCGGACCGGTGCAACCCGGTTCCGTCAACAAAGCGTTCGTAATCGGATGCGATCGTCACCAAACGCGTCGCACTGGATGTTTCTGTCCGTTGCGTCCGGGCGCCAAAATAGCGGCGAAAATTTTTCTTCGCCCTCGAAAGTGAACCGACCGCAAACCCGATTCGGGCGTCCATCCAGAGAAAGAAAGAAAGGAGAGGTTAAGTTGCGATAATCCAAACATTGCCAACAGTGCCACCAGCCGCATTCATCAGCGGGAAGAAGCAAAACAAAAAAAAAACAGCCGTCGTCATCGCCATGCGAGTGATAATGAACGGCTGCAGCCGCTCCAAAACTCCGTGATCTCCATCGTACAAGACGCCGGGCACCAGATAATGTGGCCCACCACCACTACCATCAACAACAGCGGCACCGACTCCGCCGGTACCGGATTCATCAGCAGCCGATCGCAAGGTGCACCCCCTGCTGTCACCTGTTACATAAAATGTTGATCACTTTCATTTTGCATTTTTTTTCTACTCCCTTTCTTCGGTGTCGCGCGGCCGAAGAAAGCGCGGGCGAACGGTGAAGGGCAGCGGGTGGTTTTCCNTCCAAAACTCCGTGATCTCCATCGTACAAGACGCCGGGCACCAGATAATGTGGCCCACCACCACTACCATCAACAACAGCGGCACCGACTCCGCCGGTACCGGATTCATCAGCAGCCGATCGCAAGGTGCACCCCCTGCTGTCACCTGTTACATAAAATGTTGATCACTTTCATTTTGCATTTTTTTTCTACTCCCTTTCTTCGGTGTCGCGCGGCCGAAGAAAGCGCGGGCGAACGGTGAAGGGCAGCGGGTGGTTTTCCTTCTGGTTTTGGTTATGTTACTCAGTCAGTAGGTTTGTCTGCCGATGCCGATCACCTTGCCGGGTTCGAGTGTTAGAGTGCCCACAGGCATAAGACAGATTGAATCTCAGCTGGTTCGCGTGAATTTGCACTAGATCCCACTGGATCACATCGAAATAAGGGGTTGATTTTTGGGAATAATAGACATACTGGTTTTTTTTCTTCACCAAAATCTTCTAATATACATCTCTTAGACGCCACACAATTTGCCACCTTCTTATACAATTCGCGATGATGGCAAATGTATTGACAACATCCTTAAAGCACGTACCTTACGAGCAACCTTGAGAAGCGATTACACCATTTCGTACATTATCGCTGAATACATTAGTAAACAGCGTACCGGACGCATCCATCAGCAATAAATCATACATGCCTCTTCGGCTCAGGTGGCAACGTAAACGCTTCTTCGCTCATCACAATCAATTGATCCATTCCGTTTTCGCTAAGTGCTAAAATGTTTGACACTTTGGCCTGAAACGTCTAAATTATTACACCCACCGTCCAGTGTCCACCGGGGAAAGGCAATTCGGAAGCGAAACACACCGCTTCGAAGCGATCGAGAAAGTGGCAGAAATGCAGACAAACGGCAACTTTGCACGTTCATCCTAACATGTGCTAATGGGTAAGATAAAGACTTCCCTGGCATCATCACACCAGACCTGATGGATGGAACAGATTGCGTGCGACTCTCTCTCTCTCTCTCTCTCTCTCTCTCTCTCTCTCTCTCTCTCTCTCTCTCTCTCTCTCTCTCTCTCTCTCTTTCTCTCTCTCTCTCTCTCTCTCCCTCTCTCTCTTTCTCTTTTGCTTGTAAATCATGTGCTTCCATTCCTGGGTAAGGACTTTGGTCTTATGGCCCTATGCGTTACTCGCGCAAAACAAATCGTTGGTCCGGTGAGTTGCATTGTTGCACCATCGATTACGGGGTTAGCAGTGATATGATTAGCGTGGTTAGTGGTGATTGTGGACATAGCAAATACCGCCCTGCAACAACCTCATGCCCGGAGCTTCATTAGCTTTCCGTTGTGGGGTGAAATTGGTTCAGACGCGTCAAGTAAGTCGCAGGAACGTACGGCTTGGGCGATGAAGCGATACTTTAATGTTTACAATTTTCCTCCAACTGTTCCAAAACTATGTCAAATAAACACCAAACTTCAAAGAAAAAAAAAAAACAAGCTGCTCCAAAAATTCCACCACCAAGCATCGAAACGCCCGTAGAAAGGTGAAATATAATCTCACCTTTTTGCTGCCCTATCGCGCCGAGTGCTGGATGAGTGCCCGGGAAATAAAGGACCTGTTGGCGAAAGGAAGGCGCTGTGTGGCGCCGAGTCTCGGAGCATACCAAGCTCCAGAAATCACACAATAACAACAACAACACGGGGCAACAACGAGAAAAAAAAAGCCAACGATCCCCAAAACGGCTGTCGGTGTGCCCTCACTATTACGCAATTACGTGCCACTCGCCGCTGATTATGACATTTCTAAATCACATAACCTCATCACCTTCCGCTCGATTGAAGGAACGCCTCGGGAAAGAGTGGCCCGCACAAAAACCCGCACCCCCCCCCCCCCTTCCTCCCCTTCGTCACACGGGTGTCTACACCCTTCTCTCTTTGTCCCGGTTTTCTCACCCCATTGACCAAGGTGCCATCTAGCGCCGGCTTAAGCCGCTCGTCCGATCGTTAAGCATGAAGATAAAGTTCAGCACCGTCAGGTAGCAGCAGCAACAAACCGAAGAAGCTAGAAGGACGGCTCAAAAACGGCTGGCAACACTGCACCCGTTCGCCAACATCGGGCGCTCCGCTCCGGACGATGTGAAGGAAAACCAGCCTAAAAACAAAAAGCTTCAACCCCACCGACAGACTATCTCTGCCTTTGTGTGTGTGTGTGAGTGTGTGTGTTTCTCTGGGAAGTGGCGAAGAGCGAAGTACCTACCATCAAAAGCAATTACTTGCAGCAGTTGTTAATCTGCTTCTTCTCTCCACATTCCCCACCATCCCACTAAAGGTGGCCTCCCTTCTTACCCCTTGCTGCCCACTTCTTCCCAGCCCGCACAAGTCCGGGGGCAGGATTGTTTTGCCTATGTACGGGTACGCTCCGTTGACGGACCATTTTGTTGTTGCTGGTATGGTCACTAATGCTAAAACACTAGTGACACAGAAAAGCGTAGAAAACGCTGCGGCACGATCCGGCCCGAACACGGCTGGTTATGCGCCTGATCGAGCATACGAGTGCACTACGGGTGCAATATGACGAAAGACGGCCTGTTGGTGGCTAATAGTTAACCCACCAATTCCCGTGTGCGGAACGTGCGCATCTTGTTTATGCTTTGTTTATATTTGAAGTTCTCTTCAAACGCTCCGTGTGCCCTTTTCCATTTCTGACACACATTTCCTGCCATCAAATCGGTTTACTGGTTAGGTTTACACACCAATTTTACTGTGTTTAGTATGAAGTTTTGAATTGAAACGCTTCGGGATGATAGCTAAGCAGCTTTCTCAACTCAACACTAAGTTTCTTAAAGCTTTAATCTACCTTGAGTTTAACCTGAAAATATTCCAGTTCAACTTGAACAGAATAAAAAAAAAAGGTGGATTGTGCCCCTAGAAATCAAAAACTCTTTAAATTTGGCCAACATTTCGACATGAATTGACTGTTCAACAGCTGAACATTATTATCTTGTATAATCAGTTTCAATTAAATATAAATTGACAATCATCTGTCATATTTTCTTACTTTCATATTAATCTTTACCATATATTTTACTTGTTTCTCTTCTGAACCCAGAACTCCTGCATGTTCAGATTTTGAAATTATTGCTTTTTGCCCTATTGTTGTTGTCAAAAAAAGTGTAAAATCATCTTCTCTATATTAATCTCAAGCCGTTTTTTTATTAAAATGCAATTGTAAAAATCCCGAAAATATTGTTAATACAAAAAGGCACCTTGCAAACTATTTACACCATGGTGAACAATAAATTTATTCCACCTTCCAAATTACGAACGAATGATTGCAGCAGCCACTATTTACTTCCTTCAAAACGATTCATTCCTTTCTCACCGCCGCTTTTGCTTACTTTTTCACATCCGCAAAATGGGCTCATCGCTTCCTGGTGACTAATCTGACGGGCTGGCTAATTTTTAAAGATTTCCGATACTAATTGGCAAATCACTGATGGGAAGCGGTGCGTACTTTCTACCATCCTGACCACATTGTCATGATGAGCGAATTATCGTTTTCACGTTCGAGGTAAGAAAGAAACCCGAGCAAACGCTTCTTTCTCTCCCAAACAATTGCATAATGTACCTGTTTTGCGATTGTAGCCGTTGGAGTCTTGCTAGTCGATTGGAACTGTAGCAAATTAACGCGCGCGGAAAGAAAATCAATCGTAAAACCGATTCGGAAAAATCATAATTTATGATGCGAACGAAGTTATGAAACATTTATGATAGTACGGCTTCGGTGTAGATTAATGATATGAAATTCATCCTCGGTCACGTGCCACCATCGCACAACCACCCGCTGCCCGATGGAAATTAATCGTCGTACAGATTTGCTCCACCGGTTGGTAAGTTTCGAACTAACCCGAGCAAAACGATCGTTTGGCGGTTCGATCTAGGATCGGTTCGTGAATCTGCAACCCGAAAGCATTTCAATGCGCATGCTTAATCATCGTGCCCTCCCCCCCCCCCTCCCCCTGCTTAACATAAGATCACATTTTTTTAGGTTTTGGTACAAACATTTCCTTTTTCTTGCCTTTTTGTTGCGAACATTTGTTGCAATGAAACGATCCTCGTGCTAGGTCTCACCCCCTAGATCGGGCACGGTGGTTTAAACCGGAATGATCCAGTAACTTATCCAGCGACATTGTGTGCCGCTAGAAAGCCATTCTTTTGCACTTTAGCATTAAGCGCGACCCAATGGTATCGTTGGATGCGAGGTTAGGTCAACTGTTGCAATTATGCCACTGCTAATAACGATCACTAGAAAGAAGAGATAACAAAAAAAAAACCACCATCGGCCTGCATTAAGATGAAGAGGACTACCCAGAGAAAGGGGATCGAGAGAAACTACCAGAAGACCTTGGTTGGACTGTCGGCTGTCCCCAAGACACCACGGGCGCACAAAAAATCCTCATCGAGGTCAAGTTTGACGATGATACCGGCTCCTGCATTGGAATTTGGCCGTCGAAATTTTACACCACCGCACCAACACACACACACACACACACACACACACACACAAAGGGAATGCAAACATTTTGAAATAAATACAGCCACCATCCAAACAAATCAGCACACAATGTCCGTTAAGGTTGGCGCACTTCCAAACGGCTGAAGATGCTACGCCAGACCGAAACCTTTCAGCGCAGCGACGAACTTGGGCGGCCTTCCAAATCCAGTCCGGTTCGGATCCCTCACGAAAAACCACCCCCCCCCCCCCCCCCCCCCCCCACCCCCCCCCCCCCCCCCCCCCCCCCCCCCCCCCCCCCCATAATCGCTTTGTCCCTGCGTTTAATGTAGTGTTGCGCAACTTAATTATTAATTTTGTGCACATCCGCACACGCACGCACACGCACCACAAACAGCAGGTGGGCCTGTCCCTCCTGAGTGGGACTGGTGCTTTTTGTTTTGTTTGTTTTTAATGTTCGTTCTGGTTGGCATGTTTACACAGGCACCATCAGCAGTAAAGGATTCCCTACAAAATTCTGTGGTCGAGTTGGATCGTATAAAGAATTTTATTTTTCCTTTCCTTCGCCAGCGAATTTTACAACGAAATCTGCTATTCAAATTAACTTTAGCATATTAAAATATGAATTCTAATCATACTACCGACAGCGAGGTTTTGGTGTGAGCGAAACGGATGTTAACTTACCGATACTATGGACGCACATCTACAGCAAAACAACACGATCGATACGGTTGTGGCGGTCATACTATTGATTCACACCGAAGCAACAATTTCACAACGTGAGACAACCCCAAAACAAAACATGTCTCACTAAAATGTCTTTGAGCAGCGTAAACAAAACCAACAGCATTACCTGTAACAATATAAGTTTGTTATATTGTACCAGCTAGTAACACCCATGATGGCAGGGATTAAAAGCTAACACAATAGTCCATAAATGGGGAGGAAAAATTATTCGTACCGGATGGACGTGCCGTTTCATAAAGTTGGATCATGAGTTTGCTCTATCCAGCGAACCATGCGATCGCATAAATTCGCTCACAATTAACAAGCTTTCGATTCATGGACACATTTTGTCTGTGCAAGGATTAATAAAACAAATAGCTTACTGTGCTTATCGCGTTGTTTTTTTTACTTCTTGCTTATTTTGAGCTTCTCTGTAAACAAATACACCATAAATCACATTTTCTCATGGAAACATAGATATTAATATCAAACTTAAAACTCAAATAAGTTCTTACTCCCTTAAACGACTTTAACAAAACATAAGAATGGAAGAAAACAACAAACAAACGTGCCAAAAGGAGCCCCAAAGTTCCCAAATGACACCATAAGCCGTTAAGAACGAAGGTTCGTCGCCTGTTGCCGCGTTGCGGAAACTCTCTTATAATTTACCACAATTTAATACACAATGGCTAAATTTGGCAATGATTCACTAATGGAGGCTGCAAAAAAAAGGCAGACTTCTATTACGCTACGAAAAACGTTCTACCATCGCATGGAAATGCCAAATGGTCAACAAAATTCCCCTGCCGGTTTTCTGTATGACGCCACCGTCCGCCACACGGATGCGAATTTTGTTTTGCTTCAGCTGAATTCTTGCCTATGCAAATGAAAATCACTCGCACACTCGCAACAGGGCCGACAGCCTTGGCTCACCGTGTTTGCTCACGATCTCGCGTACCGAGCGCCGCGGCGAATGGTTTCAACTGCAGCCGTTCGGGCTCTCAAAAAAAACTTTCTCCACTCGGGTGCCGACGACGAACCTTCCGCACGAGTGATCTCGCGGATCTCGCCGTATTTCAGCGCAAAACAACCAAAAGCACACCAAACCGACGCACGCACGTGCACAAACACAACGACGAGATTTAACCGTCTCAAACCAGTTCGCTACCATTGCGCGCGCGCGCGAGAGAGAGAGAGAGAGAGTGTGGCGCACGGGGCGAGAGTAAGGCACAGGTCCACCCTGTGCCGATTCGACTTCATTGATTTCATAAAAGCACGATCAGCACAACGCACCGCAGGCCAGTCGCTGAGCAGTCGTTGCGGAGTGAGCACCGTGTGCCAAAAAATTAGTCCCGCGTGCGTCCATGGTTGCATGTTTTGGTTCGCTGCAAACCTCACAGACGCCCCCACCCCAGTGAAGTGTGGACGGTACCGGGAGAAGAAGAAAGCGGTGTGCGAGGGTTGTTCCGGCACCAGCATCGGGATTGAAGGTAGCAAATAACCGTTTAAGTTTGCTGTAAAGTGTAGGAAATCGATAAAACGGTGACCTGGTATCAGTGTGTGCTGTTTTGGTGTTTTCCGCAAAGTGCAGTTTTCCGATAAAAATTCTCATGCCGTGAGCAATGTGTTCCGTACCGTACTACAGCTTCTGTTGTCAGACACATGTGCTTCCAGCTGTGTGAAAGTGAATTGTGTAGTTTAAATCAATTTTGTTCTCCCAAATTTATTTATTCCTTTTATTTTCCATTCTGATTTTTAGAGCAAGCATTTTAGTGTTGATATACAGTGTGATAAGTGTTTGCAAGTGACACGCTAGAAGGTTACGGCTATAAACCATTACTAAACTCGAACAAAACCTCGACAATACCAATTTCAAGTTACCAATCGTTTAAGTGTAGTGCACCTTATGTTCAGTTTGTTGTAAATCGTGCGTCTTTACAGCACACCCACACACCCATCGGTGTACCAAACGAAGATGAATCTAATCACCACAACGACGATCCGTTCAGCAAGGTTGGTGTTTCGTTTTTTTTCCCCTTAATTTATTAACTAAGTTTTCTCTCTAACCACGTGTCTGTGCCAACCAAAATTATACGACAAGATGAGGGTATTTTCGATTGTATTTGAATTTTTAATTACTACCAGCATCGCGCTTATCACTTTTTATTACCGCATTTACATTAATACACTTTCGTTACAAGTCGTTAACGCCTGAGTTTATGCAATCGACAATATTATACTTTTAAGTAGGGCTTATGACTCTTTTACACAACGAATAGTGTATTTGTATCGAATTTTCTAGCGCAATATAAAGTAAGTTTTGCACTTACAGTCATGAAATTGTTGCAAACATATTGACCTAGATATTTCCAGCCATGATATTGAAATTTAAACTCGTTTGGCATCATAAGCAGAATTATTGCAGCAAATTATTCCGGCTTGTTGAAATTAATTTGATGTTGCAATTTGCAAGATTCAACCAGATTAATTCGATGCTGCAATTAGCCCAAATTGCAAACTACAAAACACAATGAAAGATTGCCTTCCGGCCGGTCTCAAGTTCTTGTGGCCGTTACCATTCTCACAGCCATTGCTTTGAAGGTGGACGTGATTTATTCACCTTTTCCAGTTTTTGCATCATTGCACAATATACATTACTTAGCTGGGAAGCTCAAATACTACCACCGTACACTGAATAAACATTGCTTTTGGCCGGCGTTACATTTTGTGATTCCACCGTACCCATGCACAGCCCACGCAATGTCAAATCCCAGCCGAACGAAGGGCAAAAGCAAAACGCACTTCCTTCTGTCTCGCAGTTTCAAATCTCTTAAATCATTGTTCCACGGGTGGTTCTGTTTTTTTTTTGTGTTTTACGTCCGACAATTGCCGCGAGTCTTTTTCAGCTGCATAAACTTACGACTCCACTTTTTCACATCACATCACAAAGTGCGTTGCCGGTTCATCTCACGAACGTTCCCCGTTGTGCCACACTTCGTGGCGCGTTTTTCTTCACTTCGTCGTGATAGATAACTTTTCAGCATCGACAAGTTGCAGCACGGATGATGTTTGCACACCTTCCACCCGCACCGGTGGGTTCCTTCGCATCTTACGGTCAAGCCCGCTCTTTCTTCACTGGTTCGCCGCTGGTTGCGTAAGGTGCCCCCCAAAAGGCAATTTCAGTGAGATATCTTTGGACGCTTTCCGCCTCAAAGTTTCACCCTGTGTCGTGACGCGCGTTGCGCTGCTGTGTCGAACTAAGTACGAATTTGACGCACTTTGTAGTACACCAGAAATGAAAGGAAGAAAACCAACGCCTTTCCTTTGGCGAAATTTGGACGATTTATATCTTGCCAGTGCAAAATATGAATCTAAAACTCCTAGCGTACTATTGTTAATGTATCAAAAAAAAAACCCCTCTCAATCACTTGTAAACATTCAAAACAATTGTGAAATCGATGTGCTTTCTTCGCCGACATACACAAGAGAATTTAATTTATATCTTTTCTTTTTGTTTTGCTACGATGACTTGATGTACAGCAATTTATGTCAATTTACAGTTCCCCAGCAACTTTCGGACAATTTCGCTTTTCATAGATTCATCAAAACAATCAAAACAAAATAAAATCACCAACAAAAGCTAACAACTACACACAACAAAAGGAATAGCTAGAAGAAGAAGAAAAAACAAACCTGAGCCCACTTTTGTCGGCTGCCGGCGAATTCGCGATCGTAACCAACATCACTTAATTGACACCATCTTTATGGCATCGATCGAATTCGGCTTCAGTTTGCGTCTGGCTGGTTCCGTATCAATTAACGAGCCGTTTGGACAAACGCGACTGCTAGCGCA
The DNA here is from genome assembly GCA_018908115.1 of Anopheles rivulorum. Classification (NCBI taxonomy): domain Eukaryota; kingdom Metazoa; phylum Arthropoda; class Insecta; order Diptera; family Culicidae; genus Anopheles; species Anopheles rivulorum. The sequence goes on from STHB01000003.1 coordinate 11,418,538, forward strand.
TCGCCATGAGGAAAAACTTTTCTTTCGTTAAAGAACATTTTTATGTCGCCAACACGGATCTTTGTCTGCGCGTAACGATCACCAACATTTAACAGGCGGACACTGGCCGCCGTATGGGAAGCTGTCGCATCAGCTTGGAATTGTTTCATAAACCTGTTAGCAGTTGTTGCTAACTGTGTCGGCACGGTTTGGTTTTCCTCCATACCGCTTTTTTGTTTTATCTTCCTGAACCCAAACGAAACCCGCCGAAGCCACGGATTTATTATCCAATTCTCGGCAGGAAGATATACCCACCTGAACGACTCGCACTGCTGCCCTGCAGGACCGGTTCAGTCCGAAATGACCCGAAAGACCTGTTGTCGTTGTTGCCCGTTTGCGCTGTGCGACCCGTACGATCGTTTTGCGCGAACCACAAATTATTGTACGCTTCCTGCACCTGCTGCCGGAGCTTGACCGATACTGGTACACCGAAAGCGATAATCAACAGGAAGGCAACAACAACAACAAAAGGAAGATATTTTCGGGCGATGGTCATAAATAAACCTCCGAATCAGAATCCATTCACAACACACACACACAACACAATTTGCAAACATCCAGACGGTGACGTAGTGTGCTGCATTGTCCACGTAACAGCTCCAAGAGTTTTGCCGGGTCCTCCGTGTGCTTACGACGCTCGAGGATCCTTTCGCTCGGTTCGTGGTTCGTGGCTCATTAATAAAACATAAGCTTTCCCGGAGACATTCGTCGACTATCCCCGCCATCAATAACCGCCTCACCGCATCACCAACCACCACCAAAGGCCGATGATAACCCTTTCCATGTTACGCCACGAAACCGCCAAATCCGAAACCAATTTATTATGCACCTAACGGGTGATGGTGGCGTTCACTTGTTACGGTTTTATTTCTTTGCTGCAATGCAAACATAACCTACACGCCGTGAGCATAACTCACCTACCTATCGCGCCGCCGTATCGAACACGTGTAACGTGTTGGAGCGTGCCAACCGTTTGGAAGCGAATCGCCTCAGTAACACCATACACTTGGTGGTATATCAAGGTATAGAGTACGCTAAGCGCTGCATACAGCACCGCAACGATCAAATAATCATTTGCACTCCTGCTGTTACCAAACGCAACGGAGTCGAATTTAGGCCACCCGGATCCAGTGCCACTTTCCCGGCTGGCATTGGACGACATTCATATTTGCAAACCAATTTGAAGGGCACTGGTACGTACTGGTCAAGTAGCAGGCGACCCTCGACGACACCACTTGCACGGCGTTGGAGAGCAGACGTGACGCAGCTTGCAGACAACGACTTGCAACTTCCACGAACAGCGCACACGGATCGAGTGAATCACCCGCCGCAATTATTTTATCGCACAAAACTGATTCTGATTCAACAGCGGGGATTCTTCGAACCATTAACAGATAATCTTCTGTTTTTGCTGCACGAAATCAGCTACATTCCGATGAATTTTCATGAACTTTATGAGCGAGAATGCGGAAGCACCAAATTATGACAGGTTCGGATGGGGTTCGTCGCTTAAAGTACGCACGCGAGTCTTTTGTTTCACACATGCGAGATTCTAGCTGGTAGTGGAGATTTTACCTAGCACTTTGTTTGCGGAAGCTTGATAAAGATCGTTTGTCTCATTAAGTTGCGATTTATTCAATTTATTTATTTTTTTTTTTTAGTATGTTAGAACGGAACAGGCCGTATTAGACTAATTTTACCACGTAGCAGGCTAGTCAGACCGTGCTACGGGGGGACGGTCCGAATGGGATTTGAACCCGGTCCGGTCGTGTTAGGAACTGGCGCCGTTGCCAAATACACCACCGGGCCGCCCCATTTATTCAATTTATAACAACAAAAAAATTAAAAAAATTGCTAGTGAAAGTACATTGTGACACTCATCGTGCGCGAGTGCGTCTTCTACCTCCAGTCTACATTGTATGCAAAAGAATCCGAAGAGAAAAAAAAACATGTTGTACCTTACCCCCACAACCTCGACGATCCTGCGCATATTAACATAATCCACCGCGAAGGTGAATGAATTCGGTGTACCAGCCTGTGTTGGACATTCCTCATCGAACACAATGATTCTCTGTTTGTGTGGTGCGCGATCGTGACCGGTTTGACACGAAAACCTGCCAAACCCGAGGCGAAACTTAGAATCTTGTGTGCCTTCCTTTTTTTTTTTTGCTTTGTTTTGTTCCTACCATCAAGCAGATCATCTAGAAGAGGTGCTTGTATCTTCGATGTGCGACACTCCGTGACATGGCATGCCGGCAAGTTTTTTGCCGATCGTGCCCTAATCCCTGCAAGCTGTGCTTGTTGCCGCACGTCAGTCAGCCGAGCCAGCTGTTGCAATGGACGCTCCCACGGAAATACTTAGCACGCTGCTCGCAAACGAGCATCGCATTAGAATCCATCGTTCCGTTCCCTTCTACCCCCGTTCTGCCCTTCTACTGGTTGCGGCCTGCTTGTCCAATTAACATCATTAACCTTATTCCCTTCTCGTGCGCTCGTTATTGTTACCCGTTTGCCCAACGTCGCGACTCGATCGTTTGATGCTTTTAAAAGCTACTCGGCGATGCAGCTGGTGGATGCTCTTATCGCAAACACTACCCTCCCTGGCAATCCCGGATTCTGACTCAAACCGGGAGCAATGTTCCGGGATGCCCATTATTTTTTGTTGTAAATTCCATTTTTATTTTCTACAAACTGTGCGATGCGTGATAACGCAAAACAAAACAAAGAATACACCCTCATCACACACTCGCGAAGCGCGTGTAAGGTGAGAAGTGTTGTGCGACACGCCACCAAACGCGAAAGATCCGGGATCGTAACCGGGATCGGCACAGGTAACCCGGGATCGCCACCACAAGCCCATAAATCTTCGCCGACCCGTTTTGGTGCTGGGGATAAAAATTGAAACACTTCCACCATGGTTCCCGAGCTTTCGGAGGGAGAGAAAGATTATTTTTGGCACAAGCACGGGGAAAAGGCGCTTCTCCAGCGAGGCACCCTGTAGGGCAGCATCCGATACGTGTCTTACGTGCCGTTCCGCCACGAACGAAAACCTTGCGTTGCGGTTTTGTAATACGCACGTGCAGAAAAACCGGCTCCGGTTTTGTCACCTCCGCCGACGAGCGTTTGCGAGCGTTCGTTGCCCAAGTGTTGCGGTGTGGGGCCACACATTAACGTCGCCCTGTCCGCCGATGGCTGACATCATCGCCGTTACCGCTTCGATTTTCTAACACTTCCTCGCCAAACCCTTTTGTTGCGTGTTTGTTTTTTTTTTCTTTCTTTCGATTCCGTCGCCATATTTCACTTTCTACTCTCGCGCACGAACGGATAGCGATCTGCGTACATCTCTCGCCCTTCCAGCCACGGGAGGTCGCCAATGAGCTGTCAAACGTTGCTGCCGATCCAACCGCTGCCAAACTGTCAAACTCGTTCGCCATCACGCCGGGCTGCATTTCCTCGTTCCATCTTTAATTAACATACAAAGCGCAAAAAGCGGGACGGAGTGTACGGGCCGGAGTGTTGCAATACATACCGTCAAATACACACACAGACACATACACACACAGTGACATAGACATCAGTTGGTGATCTTCGCGCGTCACCGCACGGTGCATGATTGATCGCTTCGGTGGAGGAATACTGACGCGACCTTAACGTTTCGGCGCATCAGCAGCCCGAGCGATGCAGCAGCACCGCCGGGTTAGGGTTATCTGGCATGAACTTGAAACATGACAAATGGTGACATTAAACACCTGGCACTTCAAACAAACAAACAGGCCAGCTTTTAGCGAGCAGGAAAATAAAAATCTATACAAATTAACGTAAATTTGCAGCGATATATTATTGTGAAGCTGCATATATTTAGATGTTTTTTTTCTGCTTTTTAACTTCAACACTTTGCCCGCAAGGTTGTTGCTCCTTATTGCACGATTCGACACCCACTATTTGAGGCACACAAAAACAGGCGCACGTACACATAGCAACACACACACACACAGAGGAAAGAAAAAAAAACCTGCCAGACGGTGGCAGCCGGATGCATACCGGTCGTCACCGGTTGCAAACGAAACCGCTGAAGGAGAACCGGTCCCGCATTCGTCGTGCGAAGATGAGCGCAGGCGAAAAATGTCTCCGTGTCTCGCATCGTGCACAATTTTGCATTCAAATCCGTCTGCTTGGTCCGGTGGTGCCAAACTACCGATTACGCTTCGATACCTGCCACTGGTGGATTTCGTTGTTCTGAACTGGTGCAGCTTACAGCGCTGCAGACTGCCGGCCCCACTAACCAATTAGCACCAGTAATGAGACAGTTTAATTTCAGTTCTCACCTTCACACCGATTCGGGGGAAACGGTACACATGGTGTTGGTTAATTTAATGTAATTAGTAAGCAATCGCATAGCATAAAATAGCACACACAACTTAATGGGAAGGTTTCGTGCCTGCACCGATCGTTGATGTCTTTTGATGCTGTCACTTTGAACGGTACCCTGTTGTACATTTTGTTTCTTGTGCTACGAACAACAAAGGGTGTTTTTTGAAAGAAAAAAAAACAACATGGCATAACATTTATCCAAAGATTCTTTTTTACACGATCCTCACACAAAAACGCTGTTATCACGATATTATTTAATCCACCCGAACTAACCGCCATATTAAAGCAAAGAAAAAAATCTCCAATAAAAACAAAACCTTCACGACATCTCGCCTCACATCCGGCGTTACTCGATCCGATTCGGAAGAAGTTGTTTTTTCTCCCTCCCTCCCGGTGTTATAAAATCTGTTGCTACTTTTTTTTTCGACCCAAACGCCCCCCGGAGTTGTGNAAAGATTCTTTTTTACACGATCCTCACACAAAAACGCTGTTATCACGATATTATTTAATCCACCCGAACTAACCGCCATATTAAAGCAAAGAAAAAAATCTCCAATAAAAACAAAACCTTCACGACATCTCGCCTCACATCCGGCGTTACTCGATCCGATTCGGAAGAAGTTGTTTTTTCTCCCTCCCTCCCGGTGTTATAAAATCTGTTGCTACTTTTTTTTTCGACCCAAACGCCCCCCGGAGTTGTGACCGTTACGTTGCATGCGGGAGCGAAGTGAGCATTAAGGCACCAAAATCGAACACAGAGAGCTCAACCCCCTCAATGGGGTGATGTTTGAAAACGGTGAAAGAGCTTCATTTCCTTTCATGATCAACACATATACACATGCACGCACGTACACGTACAGCCAGCCGGAGAGACGATCGTAAGAAAACTCATCACATTACTCGATCGGTTACCAGCCCTGCTCTTCGCTGCAGATGAAGTAAGCAAGAAGCAATACGATCGAAAGTGAATGCTGCGCAATGCGTGAAAGTATGCGCCTGTCCCGCTGGATGCTGGGAAGCATGTGCTTTCGTTTTCCGCACCAGGGAGGGTTCGGATACTGACGCGTACGTAGCAGTGAATTTGAATATGCATGCTTAAGCAAACGGCAAATGGTTAGGTTTTTGGGGGCAAGATTTGTTTGGTTAACCACACTTAGTATGCAATACAATTTCTAACACCACACTGAAACGCTTGTTAAGCGTTTAACATCCATTTCGATATTTTATGGCCAGCGTGCCTATAATTTTTTCCTAATGATCATGACATTTCCCAAACACCCATCATAATCGCGCAGCTTTGCTTGCTTGGAGGTAGCAGTAGGAGCGAGGAGTTTTGCATGCGAGATAAGGCAAGGCAACAAAACAAAACGACTACCACACAGAGGAACTTGCATAAGCCACCCCACACACTCACACAAGTCGCACAAAAATGCATCATTTTAATGAAATGTGTTTCCTTTCTTTTCTCACCACTTCCAGGTCAGTATCGGTGTCGTGTAGTGGTGCGAGTTTGCCCCAGCTAGCCAACAGCGGACGCAACAAAAAGGGAAACCAACCCCGAGACCCGCCAGTTGTTTGCTGTTTGTGTTTTTGCTCCTTGTTGTGTTGTTTTTTTTTTTCAATTATGAGTAATAATTTAAGCGCGAAAGCATCGACCAACTCCAACTTTCGAGCAACTAAAACAATATGTGATCAAAAAAAAAACAAAAAATACAGTGCCCGTACATGGTAGAGATAATGTTTTTCGGTTGCATTTCCGGCACCCGGATGGAGAAGTTTCTTATGTTAAGGTTGCACATACATACAAACACGTTGCGCTTTTGACTCTTCTTACAAACACAACGGACTAGAAGAGAAAATCGCCACCCACCCCAAAAAAAACACACACACACACAAGAAGCGAGAGAGAAGAATGTCCCAATAACTACNTTAAGCGTTTAACATCCATTTCGATATTTTATGGCCAGCGTGCCTATAATTTTTTCCTAATGATCATGACATTTCCCAAACACCCATCATAATCGCGCAGCTTTGCTTGCTTGGAGGTAGCAGTAGGAGCGAGGAGTTTTGCATGCGAGATAAGGCAAGGCAACAAAACAAAACGACTACCACACAGAGGAACTTGCATAAGCCACCCCACACACTCACACAAGTCGCACAAAAATGCATCATTTTAATGAAATGTGTTTCCTTTCTTTTCTCACCACTTCCAGGTCAGTATCGGTGTCGTGTAGTGGTGCGAGTTTGCCCCAGCTAGCCAACAGCGGACGCAACAAAAAGGGAAACCAACCCCGAGACCCGCCAGTTGTTTGCTGTTTGTGTTTTTGCTCCTTGTTGTGTTGTTTTTTTTTTCAATTATGAGTAATAATTTAAGCGCGAAAGCATCGACCAACTCCAACTTTCGAGCAACTAAAACAATATGTGATCAAAACAAAAAACAAAAAATACAGTGCCCGTACATGGTAGAGATAATGTTTTTCGGTTGCATTTCCGGCACCCGGATGGAGAAGTTTCTTATGTTAAGGTTGCACATACATACAAACACGTTGCGCTTTTGACTCTTCTTACAAACACAACGGACTAGAAGAGAAAATCGCCACCCACCCCAAAAAAAACACACACACACACACACACACAAGAAGCGAGAGAGAAGAATGTCCCAATAACTACCAGGAACCGAGACTTGCGCACGTTGTGAAGGGTTTATTGAAAATGAAAGTTCCCAAACGCCTGGCTCGTGTGGTGAACGTTCCCGAACGATCTACTTCTGATGCGATGCTTCAGCTTCTTTTGTTTTTCGTTTTGCTTTTCTTCTTTATCGATCAGGGGGGGGGTTTCACTCTTGCGGGTGGTAAAGATCTCCTTCGCACGTTTGCGTAGGGTAGGGCGCCGTTGTGCAAAACTTTCTCCACCAACACACCGGTGTTGGGCTCCAGAAAGGGTGATTCTGTTGACCTTCTCCGTGTTGCCACACAGACACACATCACGAAACACCCAGCCAACGAAGGCATTTCGTAGACGAGTTTTTGCTAGTTGCATCCGGTTCAAAGAACTTTGCGCACCTACAATTACCACAGGACTGGTTAAATGGATTCAAATGTACTATGATAATTTTAAAAAGCCACTAATCGTATATGTTTTGCAACACAAAAATGCACCTTAGGTCCGGATGGGAGCCCCAGTGGTTGCCAAAATGTATACCGAAGGTCGTGCCGATTTCGAAATAGGCACGCGAATCGAAATTCCTCACCATTCCGGTAGCCGCTTAGATGGCTGCACATTTTCGGTCTACCGCAAAAGACGACTCGATTATGACGATTTTTTGCGCGCGCTCGGTCGCTCGCTCGCTCGCGGCTGGACGGATTTCACCATTTGCCGCTCTTGCACAACACAAACTGGCCGGATGGTTTAGCCCTGACACCTATGGACCACCTTTGGCAGTGTTGGTGGGTAGGTGATGCGGACTACAACTACTGACGGTGTTGAAGTGGTTTGTCGAGACGTTCTGGAAGTTATTTTGGAATTTTTATAATGCAATTGCCGACACACGAAATGCGCCTTAATGTATGCAATACACACAACTTTATCGCATTACTAAACTGAAACGCAATTTTTATTACATTTTCTCCATGTTTGCCATTTCATTACCAAACTTTACATCAAGGTATTATTTCCCAATATGAATTCTCTTTTTTTTTTTGCACAAACTTTCCCTTTTCCATCTTACCCGAGCAAACCGGAGCGCGCGAATCGATTTCCACCGCCCGAAAACTAAAACCGATTCGGGTTCGGCATCATGGTTCGAACCGAATCGGAAAGGGTTCGGAAACGGGGGTTCCCAAGGTAGAGTCGAAATCTTGCGGAATCTTCAAACTGCACGTCCCATTGAATGTAACACGTTCCCACGCGGCTTTAATCTTTGCCGGTAACCACACTATCGCAAGCCTACTATCATTGTCGAACCATTACGCCCGAATGCCCCGGCGTTGCACGAGCTGATTGGAGAGCCTGGGAAATGTTCTCGAACCCAATCATAATGGCTGCTCGTTCGAGCTGCATGTAAACGGTGCAGTAAAAACTTCACCCGAACACGCCGCTAAATGCGGAAGTTGCCGATCTGTTTCTACCTTTACCCGTGAGCTGGGAACAAATAAAAACAACAAGCGTGTATTGGCTTAGTAGCATGATTTAAAATATTCATACTATTTCGCATTCGCCGCATCATTGCAATGTACACTTCCTGATGGAGGAACGAAGCGTCCGAACCGAACACGCCTCGCGCTCATCTACCATTGAGGAAAGCCATTGAACTGTGTCAGCAGCCCGTAATGCCATGCCGGTTTCCACCACACCCGAAAAATATTTTATACCGACTAGTGCCGTTCGTTGTGGCTTAAAATTCATATTAAACATTTACGGCAAAACGGTAAGCCGTGGTGGAAAACTTTGTTGCTCGGACAGCATTAAAATCCGGCTCGCCTTTGCAACCATCTCGGAGCGTAGAAGGTGCGTGTGTGTAAAGATGGTTTTGTAATGGAGCCGCGGGCCCGATCACCGCGAGAGCTAGCTAATTGCGTGGAAAGCGATTAAACGCGGTAGGAAACTCGAGATCGATATGTTGAACAATGATAAATATTTACAAACGGTTGCGCCTATCTTGGGGCTTTAAATCCGACATGATAAGATAAAAGGTGTCAATGGCCCCACCAGGTACCGAGCGTTCGATGGGGTATGACCTGAGTGGACCTTCGACCAGGTCAGCGTGACCTGCGCTGCTGGATGTGGATGCTACGAGTTGTTAGCAGAATGGTTACAAAGCTCATACAATTATTACTTTAAAGCGTAGCGTGCTTTACAACAAACCTTAATCAACTCTTAATATGAATATCATTAAATTTTGCAACCTCCTTTAAAAAAAAACAACCATCCCTTCCGGCCATGGTCATCAGCCGCCGGTCCAGACAAAACAAAAAAAAAATGCATTGTTCGTAAATGTGGCTGCCACTGTTTATGGCAAGACAAATGCACCCACGTTGATGCGTCTTGGCGTCATCGGCACACACACACACGCATGCGCTTACGCCATGCCACCATCACGCTTGTGCACAATAATTACGTGCAGAGTTTACCAACTAATGTGTCAATTGCTACCTGTCCTACACAGAGCCGTGCCGGCGGGTGCAGGAAAATGCACACAAAGTGTCATTATTGCATCCGACCCACTGCACCAGAAACCGTGTGTATGCGTGCCGAAAAAGGGACGATGATTTCGCTTTCGATAAACGATGCGATTGCATTTTAAGGCGTAGACGACGAACCCTTCTACCCGGTCTAACGGTCGTTGCATTAGATTGGGACTCATCAGCTGTGCAGTGCTGATGCCGAATCTGCTCGTTTTGTGATTTTGCCTGCACATAAACGAATAGGCTTACCACATGCAGTGTACCAATGCTCCGAACCGCAAGCACACTTAAAAATCTTGTTGGTGCTCGTGCGCAGGTTGCTTCAAAGAAGTCAAAACCCTTCACTACCTGCGGCACTCGAACGATGCCATTAGCGAACCCTTCGATTCCTTTAGTTTCAAAGATTGACTTTTATTTCTTTCTGCTGGTCCAGCTTGTTTTCTAACAATCTCCCAGAACAACAAACACTACCCCGCACAACAAACGCCGAGGGTCATCTTGTATGTGTGTGTTCGTGTGTGGAGCATTAAGCTTTTGAATTGAGACATTAATCGACAGCTGATGAATTGGATTGGATCGTTTTATTAGGTCACAAAAGACCTGCACTTCAACCTACCCTTAGCACACCGTTCAAGGGAATCACTTTTATTTGTAGTGCTCGACCGAATGGAATCGATCTACCGAGACCAATTGTGCACGAGGGATGCAAGACGATTAATATATTGCCACATTGCTGTGGCTCCGTTGCCACAATTTTAATTATTATCTGGCATTTTCCCACCAAAAGGAACGGTTTGAGCCTTAACTGGAGGTTAAGTTTTGAGAGATGAATTAAAGAAGAATTTTCATGTACCGTGTAAAGGTCGTAAGGTTCGCAACGAAACGACTCACACGACACGGTGAGTAATACATCGATGTATAAAATCCAAATCAATTAAATTTACCAACTAATGATGTTGATGATCACATCAATTCAGGGAATCCCCTTCCGTAACATGTTTTGCACTCCCCGTTCCAGGAATGTGACAATGAACTTTTGGCATCCTAGAACGCTAACGAGAACCAACGCAACTGACTCGTAAGCACTGTTTCGTGTTTGTGTGTGTCACGAAACACTTGTCGCTTCCACTTACAGTCGTAGTGGCTTGTCGATGTGAAGTGGTGCGCAAATAAACAGCGGCAAGACAAACAACATTACATCTTGAGCTCTTGTAGGACCATCGACGGCTGGCTGGTACATTGTTTGGGCATGAAGATTTGCATGATTATCGAGACGCGCCTGTGTGAAACTCTCATACACCGGCAGCTGTCAAACCGATTGCTAAGATCAACTACGGCATAAATGCGATAGTGAGATCATCTGTTTGGTTTCTTCACTGCGAACTGTACTATCTGTCTATCAAGATAGTATCATCCGCATTTGAAGGGTTCGTCGCCTGAATAATGCATTCCTTTAGCGAGCAGTCTTTTGTTTTGTGATTTGTGTTGCCTCCTGCATCGAAGCTTATCCGTAAATCATCAACCAAGATCGTAACACACAATGTAGTACAGTGGAGAACCGCACAATCAACACCTTCCCAAACCCATTCATAATTAACCAACCAACCAGGTTGATGACGATTTAATCAAACAGGGATGGTGGTAAACATGTATTCCAACGTCCTCTCGTTACGGGCTTCCCACATATCAGTGGCTCGTGTGCCAGAAGTCACGTTCGACGATGAAACTCGACGGTTAGCGGGGGATTTCAAACATCGGTAAGAATTCAAATTAGCATTCTTCGCGACACACACGCGAACGCGCATACACGCACACAAACGCTCAGTGCTATCCCTAGCGGCGAAAGTACAGAAGCCGGTCAGGGTCTGCTGCAGTACAAGGGGCAGATATCTCGTGGGCACGACTACGGTGACGCGCTTGCCTGGACGATTTACGATGCCTGTTAGCGTCATAAATTGGCAGTTGCTGCCGACTGCAAATTCTCATCACGAAACTCACTACCGATGCGCGCCTGCGCCTTCTCATCAGTGTCCCTTTTGGTGTCAGCAGATGACTCTATTCAAGTCACCCTGGCACGAATCGAGCGTGACACGACGGCGCAAGTATGGCGTTAGATAATTGTAGTCCTTCGACGATACGAGGTCCTACTGCTGCTGGGCACCTAACAAGAGCCGATCGCTCAACATCACCGATGGTTTGATTTATATTCTTATTCACACTCGCGATCAAGCCGACGAGTGTGTTGCACCATTCCCGTTCCTATCCCCGGCCACAGGGACGTACAGCTGGGACGATCGTACCAATTTACTTTCACTTTTTACCGACCAGATATTATGGGGTGCCACCGGCACATTCTTGTCCGCACTTAATCGGTCCCCTGAGGGCGGGGGGGTGCTTTGGGAGAAGGATTTATTGCCGCATATCTTACCGCGGGTCATATCGCAACGAACCGTTTATCTACTCCAGTACGGTGCGGATCCATTTATCTAACGCACCACGAACGACAAAAGGTCAGCATTGTTTCACAACCGGTCAACAGCAATGATCGATACGGCAAGCACAAAGCGACAAAACCAGTTGTCTATTTGCACAAGCTACACAAACCGCTTCAAAACACCCAAAAATGGGAAGATCCAAACTGGTGTCATCAATCACGATCACCAACCCGATCAGATCATCTCCCAATATGAAGATTCACGAAGGTCATTGATGAGGGGTTGTGTTTGCACTAATTCTTCATGTCATTCTCATCGCCGCAAAGCACCATAGAGAACTCCGATTTCCGATTACGACAACAAATGCCAATAGTTCTGCCTCAGGATTTCCACAGGTTGCGTGTTTTTTGTTCACCTAACGATCCGGCAACCATCGTATACTCTCCTTTTCAATCGTAATTCAATTATCACGCCAAGCTACGAATTCTACCAAACATCCTGCAGCAACACTTCAATAACGACCGGCTTATTATCTCACCCAAGCTAAACGATTCATCAATGTTTGTACAGAGCATTCACGCTAATGGCGCAAAACCGTGTTTTTCAGTCATAGTAAAGCCCCCCCGGGGGAGAGCTACCCATCCAGCTGTTGGGTTTTGTATCTAACTGTCTGCACTTTATACCGGTACATGATCTGCGCACAGCCGTACACAGAGCGAGGCCATGACATGCGAATTTTGTGGCGAACAAGGATCGCTCGAGCAAATGTCGAGTTATATTCACCCCGCGGTAGTTTAGAGCCGTTTAATCCAAATTAATGTCCGGGATCGATTTTTAAGATCTTTTTTCACTGACCAGTTATAACTGGACGGTGCTTGCAAATACCGCGCGAGACATAAATGCAATACATCCGGGTCCTGTGGCGTCGGACTAATATCCGGGATGAATTTAAAAATGTCAAAAGTATTTAAATATCTCAATATTGTTGTTTCAATAAGTATGCTGCTTACATTGCATGGGATTGATTTCAGTGCTTTTTGACGCAGGTCAAATATTGCAATTAGTAAGCCAAGATTCAAAAACACTCCTGAACACGTTTTTAATAAACCCTCCATAGGTAATTGATATAATTAATTTATGGAACATATTAAGCAAACCATCATAAAAAAAGGATCTTCAATCAAACATTTAAATAATCAAAATCAGTAAAATCTCCTTTATATTCTCGAAAAAATATATTTCAAACATGTTTTGAATATATTTTGAAAATCATCATTTGCCCACTATCGCCCTCTGCCGGCAATCTAGCAGGCGAGCGAAATTCTGACGCAAGCGAAACTAAGGCGAAAACGTAAATGTCAAACTGCAAACGCACGTTTTGTTTACGTTCTATACCGATTACGTTTTTCTCATTGTGGTGTGCCGTTTCATCGCGAACGAATGTGGAAAGCAAAACATACGTACGGGTCCGGAACATAATTAGGCCCATCAAGTTGCAATAAACTATTTTTATACCACGGCCATTCGGTACGTTTTGTCGTGATAAGCAACAACAGTGGTCCGTAAGCGGTGTTGTTGTGCACGGTACAAATGTGAATGCAGTGAATTTCGCATCCGAATCTTCCAACCGAACTAGGGGAGGAAGAGTACCAACCCAGCGCTAAGCCAAGATGTCGAACTGTTCGCCAAAAATTCTCGCCATCCGGATCCATTCGTTGGCGACAACGTTCAACCGGTGCTACCACCGTGCCAGTGCTCTCCACCGTCCGACCGGTCCACCGAAACTCTCGCCATACGATGTACGTACGAAGTAGGAGTTCGAAGAAACAGGTTCCTTCAGCGCATTACCATTTTGTTTCACATCTCGCTTTTCCACCACCGTCCGTAGGTAAACTGTATACTGCGAGGGAACGAACACACGCAAGAATTTTTCGGTGGTTCTGTGAAAAGCTACGACTCGAATCAGCTCGCATCCAACTCGCCTATTGAAGATTCACGCAGTGAGGCGAGCTGCGTGCATACGTCCGGTTTGCTGGTGGGGATATTTGATGGCCATGGTGGGCCGGCCTGTTCGCAGGTGATAAGCAAGCGGCTGATGCGATACATTGCTGCCTCGCTAGTGCCACCGGATGATCTGCGCCAGCATATGCTAGCCGGTGCGCAGAGCTTCTCCTTCCTGAGCTGCCACAATGATAAGGCAAGAGCATTGATCATGTTCAAACAGTAACCAATACTAACGCATATCGAACGGGCGGGGGATTTATTAATTGCAGCTTGAATTTGTGAGCGAAATCAAGGAACTGTACGAGAAAAGCTTTAACCAGTTCGCGAACGAGCTCACCAACACTACGCTGGCCGGGTTTCAGATGCATCAAACGCTGGAAAATGCTTTCCTTCGGTTGGATCAAGATCTGTCCCGGGAGGCGATCGAAATGCCCAGCCTGCGGACGATGTCGGTCGCGATGAGCGGTGCCGTGGCACTGGTGGCACACATTGACGGGCCCCATCTACACGTAGCATCCGTCGGTGATTGTTCTGCCGTGCTCGGCACCGTCACCGATACCGGTCAGTGGGTTGCGAAGAAACTAACCAACGAACACAACTCCGACAACGTTGGGGAGGTTCGACGTCTGCTCAGCGAACATCCAGCCACGGAGCGGGACACGGTGATTCGAGGCGAACGTTTACTCGGTCAATTAGCGCCGCTACGTGCGATGGGCGACTTTCGCTACAAATGGACACGCGAACAGCTCGAACAGCTCGTTGTGCCACAGTTCGGGGAGCAATTGATAGCGCCATACTACCTCACGCCACCATACCTGAGCGCGTGTCCGGAAATCACGCACCACATCCTAACGCCGCGGGACAAGTTTCTCATCATCGCGAGCGATGGGTTGTGGGATACGATGAGCGCAATGCAGACGGTTCATCTCGTCGGAGAGCATATGTACGGGAAGGCGTTCCTGCAACCGCTCACCCTACCCAAGCAGGACATTACGCTCGGCGAAATAAGCCAAATGCTCACCACTCGAAAGGCGGGCTTGCAGAAGAAACCGCTCGATCGCAACGCGGCAACCCATCTCATCCGGAACGCGCTCGGTGGAACCGAGTACGGTGTGGAGCACTCGAAACTATCGCACATGCTTTCGCTGCCCCAGGACATTGTTAGGTTGTTCCGGGACGATATTACAATAACGGTCGTGTACTTCGACTCGGAATATCTCCGCAACTGTCCCACATGATGGCGGGACGGTGATCGTGTCGATCGTGCAGAAACTGCTTCACAGGAAACGAACCAACCGGAAAGCATTTAACACACCACGATGATGATGGCGCACGTTCGAAGCTGTAAATCCGTTCAGAGTGTCGATAGACGGATTCATTTGCTTCCTTGGAAAGGCTGGCCTTTTTCCCTCCCTATGTCCTATCGCTCAATTCTCGCTCGCGTATTGTTCCCGATCATCTTGGAACGCGATGAGTCATGATACACGGAGAAACGACATGCGAACAGCAGCACACATGTGCTTTGTTTTGTTTTGTTTTACTGTATTTATGTGTTTCCGTTCTTAAAGGACCGTGTACCGATTAAATCGCATCCATCACAGACCCGTGTCATATGGCAAACGATTCACCACACAACCTGTTTAGTTAGCGCGTGTTTGTGTGTACATTTGTGTGCGTCTTAAAGACGAGGTAGACATTTATTGCGGAAGACGTGGGTTTGACGTGGAATATTTTGATTTTAAAGTGTTTTATTTGTTGAGTTTTTTGCGTAGTTAAACAAAATAAATTAAAGCTAGTTCCGAAGTCATTTTCATCTCGTTTTGTTTTCGTTTCGCATCACCATTCTTTGCTTCCCGTCGGTACCGTTCGGTAACGGCCGTTTGATGTAATCCTCCACCACGGTGTCTGTTGAAGGTCACATGCCCTCGCAACTTAATCACAACCGTGATGGCGCGAGTTGGCTATCCTCAAAAACCAGACGGCAAAACAACGATCGGAAGAAAACAAACCGAGGGATCAGCAAGCCGGAGAAAGTGGTTCGTGGACCGTTATTACGCCATATATTGCTCATCAGAGAGCTCAGCGTGTTACTCAACGTCAACTCAACAACAACAAAAAACTGGCGCCCCCAGGGTTGGTGGAAGAATCAAATCGAGCCCCCCAACGAAAAAAAAAAGTTCCGGCTGATAATCGCCGGACGAAGCCTAAAATAACAAAACAACAAAAAAGTGTGTTAATTTGCGTTGCGCGATTTGCGACGAACCTGTTTGCCAAAGGCATAATACACGGGCCGTGCCCAGCCAGGTCCTAACACCCCGCAGACGGTAGGGTAGGGTGTGTTCCTCCTTTCGCGCGCCTTTTGAGGTGCAATGGGGGTGCAAAATAAATAACAGCCCAAGCAACTATGTCTTTCCGCTCGGGTAACCTCTAATGCACAATATCACGGAGGTGNCCCCCCGGGGGAGAGCTACCCATCCAGCTGTTGGGTTTTGTATCTAACTGTCTGCACTTTATACCGGTACATGATCTGCGCACAGCCGTACACAGAGCGAGGCCATGACATGCGAATTTTGTGGCGAACAAGGATCGCTCGAGCAAATGTCGAGTTATATTCACCCCGCGGTAGTTTAGAGCTGTTTAATCCAAATTAATGTCCGGGATCGATTTTTAAGATCTTTTTTCACTGACCAGTTATAACTGGACGGTGCTTGCAAATACCGCGCGAGACATAAATGCAATACATCCGGGTCCTGTGGCGTCGGACTAATATCCGGGATGAATTTAAAAATGTCAAAAGTATTTAAATATCTCAATATTGTTGTTTGAATAAGTATGCTGCTTAGATTGCATGGGATTGATTTCAGTGCTTTTTGTAGCAGGTCATGTCAAATATTGCAGTAAGTAAGCCAGGATTCAAAAACACTCCTGAACACGTTTTTAATAAACCCCTTCATATGTAATTGATATGATTAATTTATGAAACATATTAAGCAATCCATCATTAAAAAGTATCTAAAACCCAAAATTTAAATAATCAAAATCAGTAAAATCTCCTTTATATTCGCGAAAAAATATATTTCAAACATGTTTTGAATATATTTTGAAAATCATCATTTGCCCACTATCGCCCTCTGCCGGCAATCTAGCAGGCGAGCGAAATTCCGACGCAAGCGAAACTAAGGCGAAAACGTAAATGTCAAACTGCAAACGCACGTTTTGTTTACGTTCTATACCGATTACGTTTTTCTCATTGTGGTGTGCCGTTTCATCGCGAACGAATGTGGAAAGCAAAACATACGTACGGGGCCGGAACATAGCCATCAAGCTGCAATAAACTATTTTTATACCACGGTCATTCGGTTCGTTTTGTCGTGATAAGCAACAACAGTGATCCGTAAGCGGTGTTGTTGTGCACGGTACAAATGTGAATGCAGTGAATTTCACATCTGAATCTTCCAACCGAACTAGCGGAGGAAGAGTACCAACCCAGCGCTAAGTCAAGATGTCGAACTGTTCACCAAAAATTCTCGCCATCCGGATCCATTCGTTGGCGACAACGTTCAACCGGTGCTACCACCGTGCGAGTGCTCTCCACCGTCCGACCGGTCCACCGAAACTCTCGCCATACGATGTACGTACGAAGTAGGAGTTCGAAGAAACAGGTTCCTTCAGCGCATTACCATTTTGTTTCACATCTCGCTTTTCCACCACCGTCCGTAGGTAAACTGTATACTGCGAGGGAACGAACATACGCAAGAATTTTTCGGTGGTTCCGTGAAAAGCTACGACTCGAATCAGCTCGCATCCAACTCGCCTATTGAAGATTCACGCAGTGAGGCGAGCTGCGTGCATACGTCCGGTTTGCTGGTGGGGATATTTGATGGCCATGGTGGGCCGGCCTGTTCGCAGGTGATAAGCAAGCGGCTGATGCGATACATTGCTGCCTCGCTAGTGCCACCGGATGATCTGCGCCAGCATATGCTAGCCGGTGCGCAGAGCTTCTCCTTCCTGAGCTGCCACAATGATAAGGCAAGAGCATTGATCATGTTCAAACAGTAACCAATACTAACGCATATCGAACGGGCGGGGGATTTATTAATTGCAGCTTGAATTTGTGAGCGAAATCAAGGAACTGTACGAGAAAAGCTTCAACCAGTTCGCGAACGAGCTCACCAACACTACACTGGCCGGGTTTCAGATGCATCAAACGCTGGAAAATGCTTTCCTCCGGCTGGATCAAGATCTGTCCCGGGAGGCGATCGAAATGCCCAGCCTGCGGACGATGTCGGTCGCGATGAGCGGTGCCGTGGCACTGGTGGCACACATTGACGGGCCCCATCTACACGTAGCATCCGTCGGCGATTGTTCTGCCGTGCTCGGCACCGTCACCGATACCGGTCAGTGGGTTGCGAAGAAACTAACCAACGAACACAACTCCGACAACGTTGGGGAGGTTCGACGTCTGCTCAGCGAACATCCAGCCACGGAGCGGGACACGGTGATTCGAGGCGAACGTTTACTCGGTCAATTAGCGCCGCTACGTGCGATGGGCGACTTTCGCTACAAATGGACACGCGAACAGCTCGAACAGCTCGTTGTGCCACAGTTCGGGGAGCAATTGATAGCGCCATACTACCTCACGCCACCATACCTAAGCGCGTGTCCGGAAATCACGCACCACATCCTAACGCCCCGGGACAAGTTTCTCATCATCGCGAGCGATGGGCTGTGGGATACGATGAGCGCAATGCAGACGGTTCATCTCGTCGGAGAGCATATGTACGGGAAGGCGTTCCTGCAACCGCTCACCCTACCCAAGCAGGACATTACGCTCGGCGAAATAAGCCAAATGCTTACCACTCGAAAGGCGGGCTTGCAGAAGAAACCGCTCGATCGCAACGCGGCAACCCATCTCATCCGGAACGCGCTCGGTGGAACCGAGTACGGTGTGGAGCACTCGAAACTATCGCACATGCTTTCGCTGCCCCAGGACATTGTTAGGTTGTTCCGGGACGATATTACAATAACGGTCGTGTACTTCGACTCGGAATATCTCCGCAACTGTCCCACATGATGGCGGGACGGTGATCGTGTCGATCGTGCAGAAACTGCTTCACAGGAAACGAACCAACCGGAAAGCATTTAACACACCACGATGATGATGGCGCACGTTCGAAGCTGTAAATCCGTTCAGAGTGTCGAAAGACGGATTCATTTGCTTCCTTGGAAAGGCTGGCCTTTTTCCCCTCCCTATGTCCTATCGCTCAATTCTCGCTCGCGTATTGTTCCCGATCATCTTGGAACGCGATGAGTCATGATACACGGAGAAACGACATGCGAACAGCAGCACACATGTGCTTTGTTTTGTTTTGTTTTACTGTATTTATGTGTTTCCGTTCTTAAAGGATCGTGTACCGATTAAATCGCATCCATCACAGACCCGTGTCATATGGCAAACGATTCACCACACAACCTGTTTAGTTAGCGCGTGTTTGTGTGTACATTTGTGTGTGTCTTAAAGACGAGGTAGACATTTATTGCGGAAAACGTGGGTTTGACGTGAAATATTTTGATTTTAAAGTGTTTTATTTGTTGAGTTTTTTGCGTAGTTAAACAAAATAAATTAAAGCTAGTTCCGAAGTCATTTTCGTCTCGTTTTGTTTTCGTTTCGCATCATCATTCTTTGCTTCCCGTCGGTACCGTTCGGTAACGGCCGTTTGATGTAATCCTCCACCACGGTGTCTGTTGAAGGTCACATGCCCTCGCAACTTAATCACAACCGTGATGGCACGAGTTGGCTATCCTCAAAAACCGGACAGCGAAACAACGATCGGAAGAAAACAAACCGAGGGATCAGCAATCCGGAGAAAGTGGTTCGTAGACCGTTATTACGCCATATATTGCTCATCAGAGAGCTCAGCGTGTTACTCAACGTCAACTCAACAACAACAAAAAACTGGCGCCCCCAGGGTTGGTGTAAGAATCAAATCGAGCCCCCCAACGAAAAAAAAAAGTTCCGGCTGATAATCGCCGGACGAAGCCTAAAATAACAAAACAACAAAAAAGTGTGTTAATTTGCGTTGCGCGATTTGCGACGAACCTGTTTGCCAAAGGCATAATACACGGGCCGTGCCCAGCCAGGTCCTAACACCCCGCAGACGGTAGGGTAGGGTGTGTTCCTCCTTTCGCGCGCCTTTTGAGGTGCAATGGGGGTGCAAAATAAATAACAGCCCAAGCAACTATGTCTTTCCGCTCGGGTAACCTCTAATGCACAATATCACGGAGGTGCGTGTGTGTGTGTGTGCGGTATGGGGTGACCGATCGATCCGCCCTGGGGGAAAAGGTGTCTAGCGGTTCGGGTTAGGTTTGCGCCTCGCATTACCTTCCCCGTGTGTAGGCACGAAAGTGAAACCAAAACATAACCTAATTCCCAATTGCCTTCGTGCTTGATCGTGCAACGAATGGATGCCGTAAGATGGAACGTACCAAACGGCACGATGCGCGTGATCGGAAGCAAACGGTTGTGGAGAAAAATCTTAAATAAATTACTTATTTAGGTCAATTACATTGCACTGCTACGTTTATGAACTTAAGTACTTACGTTATGATGCAAGGCAGGACACAATAAAAAAAGGCAACACTATGCACTTCACCTAAGTCACTTTTTAAAAACCAACGTATCCAAGCGCCTACTTAGACGATGTGAGGATCAATTTTCACAAAACCACCGGCAACAGCAACTTCCTTTGACACATGTAAACAAACAAACAGTCAATGACAGAAAAAATCTACACCCGTAGAACTAACAACAAATAAATCGCGTTAGTTCACGAAATTTTTTGAACATACCTGTATTTCGAACATTTTACAGGACACTTCAACGTGAATTACCGACTCTTAATCACCATACAACCATATAAACACGGAACCATTACACTCGCTAAACTTCCGAACACATCCGGCTCGGACTGGAACGCGCAAAAACGGCATAACCTCACTTCCACATTCCCGATGTGACACGCGTGTGACGATCCCACCATGGAATTTGCAACGATCGTTTGCGTAACGCCATTTTGTTGACTCGCGCGCACATTAAGCTTTCGCATTTGCTCATGTCGATTCCGCTGCCAGCGAAGCTGGGAATGGGATACGTTTTCGTATCATTTCAAACGTTTGTTGTTGCACGACAGGCTAATCAAACCAAAGCTGTGTCTTCTTTTCCGTGTCCATCGGGTTGCAGCCAAGCAGAAAAGGTCGCAGCCAGACTGCTGCATATTGGCGCAACACATTCGCAAATGGATTTAGCTGATGGCTACGATCATGAGAGCAATCCGATCGTTGGTTTAATCTACGGTTTTGCTGCATCTGGACGGTTTGGTCAACGGATGCACAACGGATCCATTGAATCAGCATGGTAGTAAGACCTTTCCGCTTGATTAGATATCATCGTTGATGAGATGCCATCAATGTCTGCTGCACAAAGCAGATCTTCAACGGATCGGGTTGATCGTTTCGATCTGACACGCTTTTAAGCTTAGCAGCAAAAGACGTTAGATAACCTTGCGATAAATCAATGCATCGAACAAAAGCTTCTGCGGGGTTTGCAAGACACATCCACACCAAACATACCACAGCTTTCTTTCCCAATCCGCTGTTGGCACGATCAATAAATTACGCACACAATTTCCAACACGATTATTGTTTGTCCCCATCGGTGTGTACGCGACATCCTACGGGGTCAGTAATGCTACACGCCATGTGCCATCTACCGAGCATGTAAGCATATCAATACAAACATTGGATTCTTGTGGTTGACAAATAACGACTCTACCTATTGCCGGATCGTCCACCAACACGACGGTATGTTTCCGTGAAAACAACTGGTTTTCGGCTGTCGATAAATTTTAACACAAACAATAAACCTTCTGCCCATGTCTGTTGGAACGTCCCAGCGACAACATTTACCAAAACTCTCCAGAAGGCTTGAAATGCGATGGTCATTAATTTTACAACTCAAACAACGAATCCACTACCAATGGCGATGGTATTGCCTTGCTTTCTTTTCCTTTTTATGGTTCTGACCATAGACAGGATGTTCCCAAAAATGGACCGGATCACGATACATAAATTACTACAGCTGTTCGCCACAAGCGAAACAAATATCCCAAAGTGTTCTTATTGTTTAAGTGTCGGCAATATTTTGGACGCAGTGCAATAAACGATCATTCCTTCCGGTACAATATTTGCAAATCGAGAGAAATTTAGTTAGTTTCACTTTCATTCCAAGCCGGGTTCGTGAGGGGTAAATATTGCTCCTAATTTGTTTAAATCGCGCCGCCTAACATCACTGGCCATTGGCGCCAGGGCCAATCTGTTCACTGGATTCCTGTTCATATTTTTAGCGACAAACAACCTAAACTGGTTTCCGGCCGGCCAGCCAAGATAGCAAAACCTCAAGAATATCGCTATCGCATAATGATGACACCACTCTAAAAGCAAAAACAAAACCGGATTGTAGCATTATCATTCTATTAAGCCTTCAAAAAGCGCCACCGATCGCCACTAGTTGGGGTGTGTCGGGTAATCGGCATTCCTTCGTGACAATTCCAAATCTACCTTCGCCACGTGAGCCACCACCTGCAGGTTCAACCTACCACCGTATGTGCCTGTCTGCCTGTCGGGGTCGTCCATCTTGTCGTGTCTCACGCCACTCGCCAGATGACTCCTTTGCTAATCAATTAATTATTCAAATCATCTCCACACCCATGCTCGCCAATAGCGTTTTCTCCCTCGGAATGAGTCTCGAATGTTCGAAGAAAACCCCGGATCAAGAACTCTCCCGCTGACGATCTTTACCACATTTTATCGACACACGACCATGGACTTGCCGATGGCGTCATTGACCTTCGTTAATCGCTTGGGCCCTTTTTAACATAATTGCTTTGTTTTCTTGTCTTTCGAATTCCTCTAGGTACCGGCGGCAATGGCGCCTGGTTGCCTGCGGTCTGATGCTACTAGTCCTACTCGCACATTCCACGGCGGGAGCCGATCTGAAGGAACGGGCCCGTGCCGCATTGCTGCTGGAAAAACCGAACGGTGCTGCCAGCTGTCAGGTACAGCAGCCACAGCCCTGCCCACCGAGCAAGTTCCGTTCGGCGTCGGGCGAATGTAACAACTTCAATCACCGGTTCTGGGGTGCGCGTGGCGATCCCTTCATTCGACTGCTGCAGCCAGACTATGCGGACGGGCGGCTGAAGCCACGTACGTCGATCGGGTCACATGCACTGCCCACGCCCGACTTTATCGTCAATCAGCTGCAGCGGTCCGTCGACGAGAAGGCAATCCATCCGCACATCACGGCCATGCTGCCGGCCTGGGGCCAGCTGCTGGCGTACGATCTGGTGCAGATCTTGTCCCCGAACTCGCGCTACCGCTGCTGCCGCAATCAAACGCAAAGCGACGAAACGCAGGACGACGTGGTGCAGTGTTACGTGCGGATGGGTGAAGGCTGTCGCGAGTACAAACGATCGATCCCATCGCACGATTCCACCAACTGTGAGTTCCACTATCGCGATCAGATGAATGCGGCGTCCGGCTTTCTGGATGGTTCCGGACTGTACGGCACGACCGAGAAGGAAATCCAGGCGTTGCGCACGTTCCTGGACGGTAAGGTAGACACCGGTGCCTGTCTGCGCTGTAACGAACCGGGTGCGATCGGTGCACTGCACACGGTACTGCTGAAGGAACACAACCGCATCGCCGATCAGCTCGCCAAGCTGAATGCCGAATGGAGCGATACGACGCTGTTCTACGAAACGCGACGCATCGTGATGGCACAGATCCAGCACATCACGTACAACGAATTCCTGCCCATCCTGCTGGGCAGCCAGATCACGAACAATCCCGATCTGCGGCTGGAGAGCGGTGGCTACTACAGTGGCTACTCCAGTGCGAACCGTGCCGGCATCTTTGCAGAGGTAGCCGTCGGTGCGATTCCGGCCTTCCTTACGATGCTGCCGCCGGACATGTACAACGATTCAATGTCGGCCGAGATTCTGCTCTCTTCGCCGGCCATGCAGCAAACGTTCATACCGGACCATGCCAGCTTCAACGACGAATGGACACCGATCTCGCTCGCCGTTCACCGTGGGCGCGATCATGGCGTACCGGCCTACCACAAGGCGATCAATCTGTGCGAGAAGCGCTTTGGCAAACCGTTCGGCACGAAGCTCAGCTTCGACGACATGCAGTACTTTGGACTCGGGCAGGGCAAGCGCGAAGTGTTGGAGAACATGTACCAGTAAGTTCCCGAACTTGCCCTCGCTGTACGCGATCGATCTTAACCGTTTCATGTTTTCCCTGTCCTCTTTACAACTCCCACAGAGATCCGGAAGATATCGATCTGCTGATCGGTGGACTGATGGAAACACCGGCCTTGGGTACAGTGTTCGGACCCACGCTAACCTGCCTGATGGCCATCCAGTTCGCGAACATGCGTAGCAGCGATCGGTTCTGGTACGAGAACGATCTTCCCCCATCCTCGCTGACACTGCCCCAGCTGCAGGCCATACGCCGCGTAACGCTGTCCGGGCTGCTCTGCGAAACGAAGGACGTACTGCGGGCCCAACCGAAGGCATTCATCCGCGAGGATCCGTACCTGAACGCGCGGCTGAGCTGCGAACAGGTGAGCGGGCTGGACGTTTCGGCCTGGCGCTCCGAACAGAGCGACGAGGTGGAAGAGTACATGCAGGAAGAGCAGCCAACACCGCCCGAGTTCGAGGAACTCAACATGGATCTGATCTCGAGCGCGATCAACAAGGCCAAAACGAAGCTGAACGAACGCAAGCGACAGGAGTACGAGGCGTGGGTACGACGTAAGTAATCTTGCGAAAGCGCACTTTTGAGCTGACGCTAATCACACTGTGTCCTGATTTGCATTCTCCATTCATCACCGACCAGAGGGAGGCATCGATGCCAAGTCACCGGACGGTACGGCCGCTTCCTTCAGCAAGGCAAACCGAAACGCACTGATCATCGCCAACACCTCGCTGTTCTACGAGCTGGCCACGAACGAGATCGTTAACTCGCTGCATACGTAAGTAGACGAGCGTGCCCATTGCAAGTGATCTTTTTGTGAGTGAAATTAACATTGCTTCCTGTGCACTCTTCTCACCCAGTGTGCGACGTCGCAAGCGCCAAGTGTTTGACAACAATCTGGGCGGCTTTACCAGCGACGACTTCAGCAACGCGCTCCAGAGCGTGGACGTCAATCAGTTCATTACCGGTTCGATCTCGCCCATCAATCTGGAACCGCAGTGCGAAAACCTGGAAGCACCCTGTGACACTGCGACGCCCTTCCGCACCCTAACAGCTCACTGTAACAATCTGCGCAACCCGGAGCTCGGCCAATCGCTTACCGTGTTCGCCCGACTGCTGCCGCCAGTGTACGATGATGGCATTTCGCAGCCACGATCGCTCTCCGTCACCGGCACACCGTTGCCGAATCCACGATCCATCTCCTCGCTAATCCATCCGGACATTTCTAACCTGCACACGCGCTACTCGCTGATGGTGATGCAGTACGCACAGTTCCTGGATCACGATCTCACCATGACACCGATCCACAAGGGTTTCCACGAATCGATCCCGAGCTGCCGATCGTGCGACTCACCGCGCACCGTACATCCGGAGTGCAGTCCGTTCCCGGTGCCACCACGGGACCACTACTACCCGGAGGTGAACGTCACGAGCGGCGAACGGTTGTGCTTCCCGTCGATGCGTTCCCTGCCCGGTCAGCAGACGCTGGGACCGCGCGAGCAGATCAATCAGAATACGGCCTTCCTCGATGCGTCACAGATCTACGGCGAGAACGGGTGCATTGCGAAGAAGCTGCGCGGTTTCTCCGGTCGGCTAAACTCCACGATCCATCCGATACAGGGCAAGGAACTGTTGCCTCAGAGCCCGGTACATCCGGAGTGCAAATCGCCGAGCGGATACTGCTTCATTGCGGGCGATGGACGTGCCTCGGAACAGCCGGGTCTGACCGCGATCCACACCGTGTTTATGCGCGAACATAATCGCATCGTCGAGGGGCTGCGCGGTGTCAATCCGCACTGGAACGGCGACCAGCTGTACGAGCAGGCACGACGGATCGTGATCGCCCAGAACCAGCACATCACGTACAACGAGTTCCTGCCGCGCATCCTCAGCTGGAACGCGGTCAACCTGTACGGCTTGAAGCTGCTGCCGCAGGGCTACTACAAGGAGTACAACCCAACCTGCAATCCATCGATCGTGACGGAGTTCGCGACGGCCGCATTCCGCATCGGACACTCGCTGCTCCGACCGCACATTCCGCGGCTCAGCGTACAGCATCAGCCGATCGATCCACCGCTGCTGCTGCGGGACGGATTCTTCCGCACGGACAACTTCCTGCAGCCGGGTCTGGTGGACGAGATTGCGCGCGGTCTCGTGGCGACACCGATGGAAACGCTCGACCAGTTCATCACCGGCGAGGTTACGAACCATCTGTTCGAGGATCGGCGCATACCGTTCTCTGGGTTCGATTTGATCGCGCTAAACATTCACCGTGGCCGTGATCATGGCATTCCTTCGTACAACAACTACCGCGCACTGTGCAACCTGAAGCGTGCCCAGACGTGGGAGGATCTTGGCCGCGAAATTCCACCGGAGGTGATCGCGAGGTTGCGTCGCATCTACGCTCACGTCGATGATATTGATCTCTTCCCGGGCGGTATGTCCGAGCGTCCGCTACAGGGTGGACTGGTGGGACCGACGTTCGCCTGCATCATTGCGATCCAGTTCCGGCAGTTGCGCAAATGCGATCGCTACTGGTAGNTCGTACAACAACTACCGCGCACTGTGCAACCTGAAGCGTGCCCAGACGTGGGAGGATCTTGGCCGCGAAATTCCACCGGAGGTGATCGCGAGGTTGCGTCGCATCTACGCTCACGTCGATGATATTGATCTCTTCCCGGGCGGTATGTCCGAGCGTCCGCTACAGGGTGGACTGGTGGGACCGACGTTCGCCTGCATCATTGCGATCCAGTTCCGGCAGTTGCGCAAATGCGATCGCTACTGGTAGGTGTTGGCGAACCTTCGAGCGGTTGTTGCGGTTCGTTACTGATCGAAATTTTCCTTACCAGGTACGAAAACGAAGATCCCGTGGTTAAGTTTACTGAGCAGCAGCTGGCCGAGATCCGCAAGACGACACTGGCGAGGATCGTGTGTGAGAATCTAGACATTACCGGCGATATGCAGCGAGCAGCTTTCGATCTACCAAGCAACTTCCTGTACGTATTCGTGACGTTAGACGTTAGACGTTAGATCGGGTCTTCATCTTCATTGTTCGGCTTTTCGTTTTGTCCTCTTTAGCAATCCGCGTGTGCCGTGCAGTTCCATGCCACAAATTGATCTCAGCGCGTGGAGGGAAAACGTCGTCCAGGGATGCCAGATCGGAGGCAAGAACGTGAACGTCGGCGAATCGGCCTTCCCATCGCCGTGTACGAGCTGCATCTGCACCAACGAAGGGGTACGTTAATAGCAAATTTGCTTTTGGTTTGCCTTCAAGCGCACAATTTTATTTTGTCCCTCCCATTGTCCCAAACAGCCTCAATGTGCCTCGCTACGTATCACCGACTGTGCGCAGCTTGCCCGCGAGTGGCCTCGTGACGTGATCCTCCGGGACGACGTGTGCAGTGCGCAGTGCGGGCTGGTGCTACAGAACGCCACTCCTCAGGGCCGTAACATCCCGATCAGCTTGCGGCCACCTCCTCAGCGCGTTGCACGGTCCCGCATCGTGCAGCAGCAGACGGCCTCGACACCGTTCACCTTCCAGGGCTTCCAGTTCCCCGATCTATCACAGTTTATCGGGTAGAAGCAGGGCAAGACCTGTCTCTGAAGGAGGTGCTATTGCCACGTGGTGTAGGAAGCACCTGTTATGTTTTTTTTGTAAATATTGAGCGGCCATAATTGATAGTTTCTCTCACACCATTGCTGGTTTATTTTATTGTCCAACTACGTATTCGCCGATCTTGATGTATCGGTTTTATCTCTACCGCATAACTGCCCTATCCGGCGATCCTCTCGTGTCTCGTGTTTATTATTACGCGTTTTTATCACTTTATCTCAATGCCACTTGCGCCACTCCTTAAGTTATAATCTGCGTTAGGACGTGCAGAGATAGATAGACGGCAATCCCAATCCGTACCGATGCGGGATACAAACAAGAATGCGTGTACTACTTACTACTATTCCATTTCGCCTTAGTACACACACTGTCCACTGTGTGTTATCCGCTGGAAAGCGACGAACGAACGCGTTCGAATTACAAAACTAGAAGCGAACGAATGTTTCAAAAGGAAAGAAGTATGATAATGGTTCAAAGCGTGTGTGAGACGGAGCAGCAGCAGCTAGTGATCTGTAGTGTAGGCATATATTTACTATGTGTAGCAAAGATGCGTTCAACCGTAGTGTGATTAGTCTACGGACGAATGCGATCCAGTAGGGACATCGTCGATTTAAACTATAATAAAGTGTAATACAATTTTCTGACTTAAAACGATCTCTTTTGTTCTCGCGGTTACATCAATCCGTCGAAAGTTCCAGCTGGGCAAAGATGTTGCGCGACAGAAAGAGGTACAGATCGCGCGCATCTTCCGCACCGAAGTAACCGGCCAGCCAGTTCTGTAACGAACCGCCTGCTATCTTCGAGCTGAGCGGTTGAAATGTGAACGAATACATCAGCAAACACTTGGCGACCCGTAGCTCGGCACCGAACTTACGCAGAAAATCCCCGATCAGTCGGAACAAGTACATGATAAGCTTGACGCCACCGACAACGCCCGATGTCCTGCAAATAGAAACGGATCGACGTTAGCAAGGGGGAACTGCTTTTTGTTCTGTTACTTATCGCCGTCGTACTTACATGCGCGTTGAAAGCGTATCACTGTTGGCCTTCACATTGGACAACGCAGTCTCCGTCGCCTGGGTACCGTTTTGCATCGAGTAACGCTTCAAACTGTACCACCGGGCCACTTGTGTTGGGGGTGGTTCTGTCACCCTGCTCGTCAGGCCACCGTAAGTATCGTTTAAAAGCTGCCCTACACAGGAAGAGATTAGCAATCCTACAATCCACAGCACGGCCATCCTCCATTGAGCTGTTGACACGTTTGATGCTGTCGTGTGTTACGAAAGTACTGAACTGCTGCATGTGCCCGTTCGGGAAGGTTGTCTTGCGTCTCATTAGTCTCGAAGGCGAAGGCTAAAGATAATAGGATTTAAATGGGCCCTTGGATGCATTTGAAGGATAAAGGAAGAAGCAAATCATCGGAAAAGCGTCGTGTAACATCATCATCCCTGCTGTCTGCAGTCACGCACACTATCACACGGAAAGGAAACGTGAGGCCAATGCATTAGTGCGGAAAGACCGTTAATGGGTTTATTTATTTACTTTGCTAGGAAATGAGTGCCTTATTTCGGCTTTTTTTTCGGGAACTGCTGTTTTATTTCTTCGCAAAGAAGCTCATTATTGAACCCTGCTTAGTTTTCGGTGTCGGTGGTGTTTGCTTTTTCACTGCGGTAGACCCTTTTCCTTGGCTGCTGCCAAGTGTTGCTTTAGGCTTTGTGACCGNTTAGCAAGGGGGAACTGCTTTTTGTTCTGTTACTTATCGCCGTCGTACTTACATGCGCGTTGAAAGCGTATCACTGTTGGCCTTCACATTGGACAACGCAGTCTCCGTCGCCTGGGTACCGTTTTGCATCGAGTAACGCTTCAAACTGTACCACCGGGCCACTTGTGTTGGGGGTGGTTCTGTCACCCTGCTCGTCAGGCCACCGTAAGTATCGTTTAAAAGCTGCCCTACACAGGAAGAGATTAGCAATCCTACAATCCACAGCACGGCCATCCTCCATTGAGCTGTTGACACGTTTGATGCTGTCGTGTGTTACGAAAGTACTGAACTGCTGCATGTGCCCGTTCGGGAAGGTTGTCTTGCGTCTCATTAGTCTCGAAGGCGAAGGCTAAAGATAATAGGATTTAAATGGGCCCTTGGATGCATTTGAAGGATAAAGGAAGAAGCAAATCATCGGAAAAGCGTCGTGTAACATCATCACCCCTGCTGTCTGCAGTCACGCACACTGTCACACGGAAAGGAAACGTGAGGCCAATGCATTAGTGCGGAAAGACCGTTAATGGGTTTATTTATTTACTTTGCTAGGAAACGAGTGCCTTATTTCGGCTTTTTTTTTTCGGGAACTGTTGTTTTATTTCTTCGCAAAGAAGCTCATTATTGAACCCTGCTTAGTTTTCGGTGTCGGTGGTGTTTGCTTTTTCACTGCGGTAGACCCTTTTCCTTGGCTGCTGCCAAGTGTTGCTTTAGGCTTTGTGACCGGTGGTGTAACCATGTCTGCTTCCGTGCCATTACCCGCCGACTCGTCTTCTGATACCATTTCATAATCCTTCACGGTGACTGTAAACCGTAACGAGAGACTTATTAGTATGACTTCACATTAAAACCCTCCGTTTATACAACACTTACTCAAATAGCCTTTCTCGTCGGTGTAAGTTTTAGTGATCAGCTTCTTAACTTTGCCCCGATGATTGCGGTTCACACTGTTCGAATCATTCTCGACCGGTTTCTCCGGTGAAAGTGACTTTCGGGCGTCTTCCTGCTCGGTCGCAGGTTCTGCCATTTCCTCATCAAACTCAACCAAACGTTCGCCACGCTGTTCGGCCGCTTCCTTCCCATCCATTTCCTCCTCGCTGGATGAATCGCATATTTGCAGGATGCGAGATTTCTTCGACGGGTTTGAGGGTTTTTTGCGCTGTAGCAGTGGTTTGCTAGTGCGCTTTTTGCCATCGTTACGCTTCTTGTTCTCCTGGGGTGTGTTGGGGATAACGTCTTCTTCCTCCACTCCCTCCACTCCCTCTTCCTCCTCCTCCGTTGCCTCATCATCGGTGATGGTTCTTTTTCGAGTTGCTTCAGCCTTTTTCGGTGGTTCCGGTTTCGTTTCCTTCTCCTTCTTTTCTGGCGCAGTCGGAGCGGGAGATTGTTTTTCCTGCTTAACGGGAGCTTTTGGAGCGGGAGATTGTGTTTCCTGTTTAGCGGGAGCTTTTGCAGCAGATGTTTGGCTGGGTTTCGAGGAGAAAAATGACGAAATGGCACCTTTGCCGGTAGTGACAGCTTTTTTCGTGTCTTTTTTCGGTGAAGCTTTTGTTGGTGATGCCGTTTTCGGTTCCGGTTTAACAACGGCCTGCGTTGAAGGTGGTGTGCTTTTTTCCTCCTTCACTGGAAGCTTACTGACCATCGAAAACATGTTCGGTTTGGATGGTTTCGGGTCCTGTTTTACAGGGGCTGGAGGTTGATTTTGAGCTGGTTTTGTGGAACTATGCTCAACCTGACGCTTTTCCGCGTTCAGCCGTATATTCAGGGCACTAAACTCGTTATCATTCGACACATTTAATGGCCTCACGTCCGACGCAATCTCCACGGAATACAACATTTTCGAGCACTTTGGATACAGTTTGCATAGTTTTTTCGTTTTCTGCTCATTTGCGAACTGAAACAGAA
Source organism: Anopheles rivulorum (assembly GCA_018908115.1). NCBI lineage: Eukaryota > Metazoa > Arthropoda > Insecta > Diptera > Culicidae > Anopheles > Anopheles rivulorum. The sequence continues at coordinate 11,450,161 of STHB01000003.1, forward strand.
GAGCCGTACAACAATTATAAATCACCTGGCCAATATCTTACGCTGACGCTGCTCACTTACAGTGATGAAAACGGATCCATTTTTATCGATCCCACGAAGGACGTACTCTAACGAAAGCTTCTTTTGCTCTTTCTGTGCTTCCACCCATTTTTGCAGTATTTCCAACGATTGTTTACTATCCAAACTCCACGTATTACTAATGCGACGGGTAGTAATCTACGTGAAATAGAAGGAGGACATTGTGTTGAATGATTTCTTACCGTGTTCAAACACAGGCTTTTGGCATACCTTTTCATTCGCATCAAACACAATGTGACCAATTTCACGGTGACACGTTTTCAGCAGCTCTGCATCCATGGTTAAGGACACTTCGAGGACCCTAAGATGGGACGAATAGTAATACGCACAGCTAGAATTAACTATTTAGCTTATGATTCACGCGGAAACAAACGCAACAAACGTATGAAGCGAAACACATATGCACAACACAAATAATTCGCGCAATTTTTCGCTTTGTTGTGACGTTACAACTGTCATCAGCTGTTTACAGAAGGATGGGCCTTGTGGTTCTATTTGTTATGAGCCAAATGCATCCCAGTTGGCAAATCGCCGGAATGAAAATGTAAAATGATTATTTAATTATTAGTTTTAATCTAAACAAAAACTTACCTGTTTGGTTTATACGTAATCTTACAACTTCCACTGCGTCTTCGACAAACCAATTGGAAGACCGGAAATGCAGCTGCTACCTTCCGATGCACATCACGATCTTTTGTACCTCGCTACTCCGAGCACTGCTACTATTTTTGGTACCACAAAATGTCAACAATAGGGGCGGCCCGGTGGTGTATTTGGCAACGGCGCCAGTTCCTAACACGACCGGACCGGGTTCAAATCCCATTCGGACCGTCCCCCCGTAGCACGGTCTGACTAGCCTGTTACGTGGTAAAATTAGTCTAATACGGCCACAGGCCGTTCTAACATACTAAAAAAAAAAAAAAAAAAAATGTCAACAATTCGCTGTCAAAGATTTAAAAATTTCCCACCAGAGGCGCTGCCAACATATATCCTCACCAAATTATAGCGCTAGCACACATTTTCTCTTGTTTAAATAATATTCTCACCCCAAAAACGTTCGTACACGAGAGCTGCCAATTGTATTATTTATTAAATCCACCTGTTGCTGCACGTATCGTCATATATTATTACCCAAACGTACCACAACGCGTCTGCCACCAGTAGTAGTTCCATCCAAAACCGCCCATTTTGCTGGCGGCACATAATTGGTCAAAGTGTAGTGTTTGCCGAATTAGCATTCGCTAGCTGAATGTTTACGTTAATGGTATTCGTTTCCACTTGTATTTCGTAATTGTTCTACCTTATTTTTTGTTGTCTATTCGTACAATCCGAGAGGCCTAAACACGGTGGTGCTGGTGGCGTTATAAATTTGTCGTTTTTTTTTTAGTCGATTATATCATATGTTCTTATCGTTTACGATGCTAGAGCCTTTTGTCCTCTTTCACCCAAAGCCTTCTCTAGTGTCGATGCGTGCAAAAACGCGTCGTAATTACACTTAGTGCACACGCAAAACAGTCTTTGCACATTGCCACTGGCCTGCCTGTCTGCTGGCAGCTAGTTCGGGTGGAAGCTTTTCCCTCCAAGGGAAGGAGAAAGTTTCGTGATTTTGAAAACGAAAGTTTGAAAAAGCGCTCACTATACTACTAAACGGATAAGCATTCTACGGCACAAACCGCCCGGAACATAATACTAACGCGCGTGTGTTTGTGTGTGTGTGTGGGTGTATGTTGCCGTTGAAAGCACTTTCTTTTTGGTATGAAATGATACAGTAGTAATGCACATTACTTAAGTAAATAGTCGTATTTGTAGCTAAAACAAAAGGCTGATGCTAATCTACCAAACAAAATACTATTTCGTAACAAAAAGATTATTAATATGAAGCTTTCTGATACTGGTGAATCCACACCCACGGTACTGTAGGAAAACGAGAACAGAAAGTAACGTCTACTAACCATAATCTATGCACAACCGAAAACATTTGGCAAGGTAGGAGAATGTGGCTTTGCCAGCGTGCAGGCGAAATAAAAACAACCCATTAAACGGAAGCACGTCCTGGTATATAAATAAAATGCAAGGAAGCTAATAATGCACTGGTGGAAAGCCGTCACGGCCAAGTTGGCTAACTGGCTACTGTCGGAAAGCTAAAAGCACGAACCATTCCCTATCCTCTTAACTACTAACAATCCCCCTTGTTTGCCTTTTTTTTTTTTTGCTGCCAAGCCAAGTATGCTGGAATGCTAACGTGAATTCGTACCAATGTTCCGAACACTGGCACTGCTACTACTTTAACCAAATATCATCCATCGTATCGTCGTGCAGTTCGGCAACCGGCATCGCCCGGAGCGTCCGTAGCGTTTCCATGTAGAACGTTAGCTCCGACACGACGACGCCGTGCTGTGGGCCACCGTTGTTGGTGATGTTGTTCTTCAGCAGCTGTTCCCGCAGCTTATCCTTAAAATTCCGCTGCACCGTCCGGTAGATGGCGTGCACCTGCTTTTCCGGCAGGATCGGTGCGATCGCTTCGTGCAGCTTCACGAACTGGCGGCTAATGTTGCGAAACGGTTGCGACGGTACCGGTGGCCGGGCGTCCCAGTTGTTGAGCTGACCCGTCACTACGTCGCACACGATCGACAGTACCTTGTTCTCGATCTCCTTGATGTGGCTGACGAAATCTTTCTCCACCGAATCGTACCCGGCAGAGGAGGTAACCGTGGTACCGGTGGTACTACTGATCGGGTGCGATCCTCCATTCGTTAGTGGTCCGGTCGTTCCGGAGGTAGTAGTGGTGTTGTTGTTGTTGTTGACTGAAGCAAGCGATGACGCATTGGAGCCGTCAAGCGAGCGGAAATGACGTTTCACGTGTGGCAATAGCCAAAGGACTAGTTCGAGCGCCCGGGACACCAGTGCCAGGTTGCTGCTTGTGATGGTCTTAAGGCCAGCTACATGAAGTGCACCTGCTCCCAGCACTAGCTGACAGCAGCGTGAGTTGAACATGCGCAGCAGATCGACCACATTTCTGCCAAGCTGCGGTGCAATCACCGGCAACTGTGACGCACACCGGCAATATTCACTAACGATCTGTAACAACAGTAAGGCGGCTCCCACCAGTGCAAACGGTTCACCTTCCACCTTTAGCACGGATTGTGGCGGCAATGGAGTCACACCATTCGTCTGCTGCTGCTGCTGATGCGGCCCATTCAGTGCCGGTTTGCTCCAATGAAATTCACCCCGCGCAATGCAATCGATCATCGTCTGAAACTCGGCTGGTACTTCTGCTTGCTTCCAGCGCTCACTGTCCAGCAGCAGGGCCAGCTTCGATTTGCGCTCGGTGTGGAACTTTTGCGCGAACCTGTTGCCCTGTGCGCAGAGGGCCAGCTTTAGCGGGACACTCTGTACACCGCACGCCGCCTGACAGCCATCGGTAAAACGCTCCACGATCTGGGCCAATTGTGCGATCTGTTCCGCACTGACGGAGCTTTTCTCGAGGCTTTGGTTCGACACGAGGTTTGCACACCGTTCGTGACAGTAGTTACACACACTCTGCAGCAAGTTCGCCAGCTTATCCTGCACCACACTGTAGTCAGCCGCCGAAAGGAACGCTTCCGTGTCGATGAAAGTCACGTCGTCCGTAAGCCGACCGGCACTTGCGTCTGCCGTTTGCTGCATTACATCATGCACTGCCCGAATGCGGCACAGCAGCTTCATAAGCGTGCCGGTGGCACTTTCGAGCAGTAGGATCCATTCGGACAGTGACAAACTTTGAGCTTCTTCACCGGCACCGGTCAGGCATACTTCTGCGTCGCCCGAAGCGATCACTTCGATCACGAGCTGTTTCACGATCGCCCGGACCGTGGTGATCGCTTCGTCACGGTACGTATCGATAAAGTCAAGGCTACGCTTGCGCAACAACCCGGAGATGATGCAGATCAGCTTATCCTCCTCCAGCATCCGCTCCTCGCCGGCATCGGTCGCGAACGGCCGGTTAAGATCGGCCGTCGCGTACCGCTCAAAGTCCGTTTTAAGCATCTTGTCGATCAGCAGCTCCATCTCGCACAGCTGCGACGGCAGATGGCGAAAGCAGTGCACACCGGTCAGCTCCTGGCCAAGTATTTCCTGCGTCGTGCTAATCAAATCCAGTGCCGCCACGTAGTCCTGCGTGCTGAGCAGCAGCTGTATCATCGGTTGCGTTTGGTGTACCGTCGACATAAGCTTCAGCTTTTCCAGCACCAGATTGTTGTTCGAGCGGATCCGCTCCGCCCGGATCACCTGGAGCGATTCCTTCACGATCATGTCGTCGATTTGCTGGATCTTGCCCCGCAAACGTTTCACGTTGGCCAGCGCATCCGTCATCTGCTCCATGATCGCATCCTGCGACGTCATGGCGTGGAAGAATGCGGACGATTTGTCCGCGACCTGCTTTGCAATCAGCACCTCCACGATGTCCAGATAGTGGCTAAGCCGTTCCTGTAGCTGCCGGCTCGATTGTCTGGTCTGTTCGCCTCCCTCCGTGCCAATGCCCGCAAATGCAGCCGCAAACGTGGCCGGCCGGTGTAGTTCGAGGTTCTGCTTGAGGAAAACCTCCGGGATGTCCTTCAGGCTGGCAGTGGCACCGTTCGGAAGGCGATCGCTTACGAGCGCCTGCTGACTAGTAGCGTTCGCTGTCGGCACATTCGCGATGCGCGTGTGCACGCGATAGCGTTTGCCGATGCGCTTCAGGTACGCATCGAACTGGTCCCACCGTATGTCGGCGAGCCGTGGCGAGGGACCGATCGAGGCACCCTCGACGAATGCGTCGCCCCATTTCTTGGTGAAAAAGTTCGTCTGCTTGCCCCGGCTCGGATCGTTCAGTACGGCGGGCAGATTCTGGGCGGCCGAAAACACCGACCACTTCACGTGCGGTTCCTTCTGCTGGGCGTTTACGTGGCAGCGGGTTACGTGCATGTCGTAATCACGATCGCTAACACCGTCCAGCGGCAACGACGAGCACACACCGTTGTAACCATAGCGACACACGTACGATCCACCTTCCACGGTGCAGTGCTGCTGGCGAAGGTGCCTAACGGAAAGCGAGGAAAGTAGAGCAGTGTGAGAAAACCATGTTAGCCAAACGAGCGTATGGAGGGTGGGCACGGTATTGCAGTTGGCGATTGCGACACGCGGAGAAGAAACGAAAGACGAAACTGTAAAAACAATTATACCCGATCAATTCCCCCGGACCACGGCGACGGTGGCAGACTCGAGTAACGTAAGCGCGAGAGAGAAATGGAGTGATGGAGAAGCCGCCGCAAGGTTTTCGACAATTGGTGCTAATTAACCTCGCGGTTACTGATACTACCGACGCGGAAGATTCACAGTTCCCGATCCCGCCGATCGACGTAGGATCTTTTTTCTTCCGATGTTGTGTCTGTGCAGACGCACTATCGCTAAAACATTCCTATCACCGTTTCGTAGCCCTACCTTACAAACTCTGTGGTATTTTTGAACAAANCGTAAGCGCGAGAGAGAAATGGAGTGATGGAGAAGCCGCCGCAAGGTTTTCGACAATTGGTGCTAATTAACCTCGCGGTTACTGATACTACCGACGCGGAAGATTCACAGTTCCCGATCCCGCCGATCGACGTAGGATCTTTTTTCTTCCGATGTTGTGTCTGTGCAGACGCACTATCGCTAAAACATTCCTATCACCGTTTCGTAGCCCTACCTTACAAACTCTGTGGTATTTTTGAACAAAAACAGTTGCTGCTGCTGCTGCTGGTGTTGCTGATGTGACTGCGGGTCGTGTGGTGGCCACTGTTGCTGCTGCTGCGGCTGCTGTTGTTGCGGCAACGATTGATCAGTCCGGGTCGATAGGGGAGAAAGGCAGTACTGACAGCTTTGCCAAGGCGGAGGTTCCTTCAGATCGAAACTTCCCGAGGTAGACTTTGCCATTGGCACATATTGTTGGGAACGGGAAGACTCGCCGCCCGTTTGGAAACACACACACAAACGCACAAGAGACGATGAGAGCACGAGTTATCACTGACCGGGAACGAAATCGGTAACACCTTTTGCGTTACCAGGGTGTAGCTGTTTTTTGTTATCAGCGAAACAATAAGTAACGTCCGGCCTTTGGTCTACGTGGGACACCCGTACAAATAAATGATACGAACAACGAGCAGGGGGATTGGAAAAATACACACAACGTATCAAGTTCTTCAGCTGACACAACACCGATTTTATGACAACAATGACGTGCGCCTATGGGAAGAAATCAAGGTGTATGGAGAGCAGGTGTATGGGTGTGATAACACAAGCTGCTCTCGAATAACGCCATCAACAACAAATCATACATTCGAAATCATGTAGTCCAAAATAAGAAATTATAATTTTTTTATCATTTTAATTTTAAAAACTAAATGATTTTCAAGAAAACATTACAAATTATATCAATACTATTTAACGCTTATTTTGTTTATTTTTGAAAACATAAGATGCAACTGAGCAATTTTCCGAAGCATACTAGCATACACCTTGGGCAAAACTGGTCTCAACTGAAACGTCAAAATTCGTGGCAGGATGAAAGATCTAAAAACGTAAACAATAACAAAGTAAGAGCCGACTAATGAATCACATCTCTTGAACAACCGAACTGGTGTAGTACGACAAAAATGTATTTTTTAAAGTGGCGACTATTAAATTAGTGTGCTACGTATGACTACGCGATGAAAGCTGTCCTTTCGGGAAAAGTAACTGCCATGAATAAGAGCCTCAGTGGACTTTATGCGTTGTGTCGTATCGATGGTAAAGCTGTTATCGGTAAGAGAGGGCAACAAGAAACCACACCGAAGTGCAAACATCCTTGGAAAGGAAGAAGCTCATGCTCCCACCATATGATGGGATCTATTGGATGTTATGTACCATGAGCTACTTCAAACCGATCATCAACTTCTTTCGGACGATCCAAGCATTCCTTCAAGGGTAGCACAACACTCTACTACATTTGAATTGCACGATTTATTTTGCCTTAGTTTCTCCTTTCGTCCTCTCCTGTTTTCACTGTGAACACCGATAAAACATCTAGTTGTTTACTCAATCTCTTTACGAGGAAGATAACCCTTTTTTCTTTTGTTTTCACTCTCCCTCTGTTTGCCTATAAGTTGTGTTACAATGGTTGATCATGTTCAGTAGAATTATTGGGTGGAGAGATGTGTGTGTGTTGTTTTTTGTTTTGCTGGTTTTGTGTTTGCTCATTTTGCTTTCACGACAAGTACAGTACATTAAAAAAGGGGTAGGTTCAGCAATTGATCTATTCATTATCCGTAGTTATCCACCTAGCCGTAGTAAAACAACAAGTACCACCCACCGCCAGGTGGGGGGATAGGGACAGGTGATGAAAAACATTCTTGCACCATCCCAATTCATGCAAACATATCCCCGCCGATTCCCGACCCACAAGGGTTGCGGGCACATTCGTATTAGTTTAGATGTATCGTGGATAGGACTCACATCAAATCACATTGTTTTTTTTTTTTCTGTCCAGGATGCGCCATTTGGGGGTGGGTGGTTTGTGTATGAGTGTGCTTTGTTTTTATTATTGTGTGTCTGTGTGTGTTAGCTCTAAACGAGCCCTAATACTTCCTCATCTGGATCATCAATAAGTCATTATGCTAAGTCTGACGCTTCCGTGTAACACACGTTGTACCATCGATTTTTTTTATTTGGGAGGCATTGGAAACCTACATGGAATCACGAGGGTTTTGGGGAAGGGAAAACGACAGGATGGGCACACGTAGGACACTACCTTAATTTGCTCTATCAAATCGTTATCTTCGTACATGGTTGTACAAGTATTCAAAGTCCGTGTAAAAGTAAAAGAAGCAAAAGCCAATANATTTTTTTATCATTTTAATTTTAAAAACTAAATGATTTTCAAGAAAACATTACAAATTATATCAATACTATTTAACGCTTATTTTGTTTATTTTTGAAAACATAAGATGCAACTGAGCAATTTTCCGAAGCATACTAGCATACACCTTGGGCAAAACTGGTCTCAACTGAAACGTCAAAATTCGTGGCAGGATGAAAGATCTAAAAACGTAAACAATAACAAAGTAAGAGCCGACTAATGAATCACATCTCTTGAACAACCGAACTGGTGTAGTACGACAAAAATGTATTTTTTAAAGTGGCGACTATTAAATTAGTGTGCTACGTATGACTACGCGATGAAAGCTGTCCTTTCGGGAAAAGTAAGTGCCATGAATAAGAGCCTCAGTGGACTTTATGCGTTGTGTCGTATCGATGGTAAAGCTGTTATCGGTAAGAGAGGGCAACAAGAAACCACACCGAAGTGCAAACATCCTTGGAAAGGAAGAAGCTCATGCTCCCACCATATGATGGGATCTATTGGATGTTATGTACCATGAGCTACTTCAAACCGATCATCAACTTCTTTCGGACGTTCCAAGCATTCCTTCAAGGGTAGCACAACACTCTACTACATTTGAATTGCACGATTTATTTTGCCTTAGTTTCTCCTTTCGCCCTCTCCTGTTTTCACTGTGAACACCGATAAAACATCTAGTTGTTTACTCAATCTCTTTACGAGGAAGATAACCCTTTTTTCTTTTTTTTCACTCTCCCTCTGTTTGCCTATAAGTTGTGTTACAATGGTTGATCATGTTCAGTAGAATTATTGGGTGGAGAGATGTGTGTGTGTGTGTTGTTTTTTGTTTTGCTGGTTTTGTGTTTGCTCATTTTGCTTTCACGACAAGTACGACAAGTATTAAAAAAGGGGTAGGTTCAGCAATTGATCTATTCATTATCCGTAGTTATCCACCTAGCCGTAGTAAAACAACAAGTACCACCCACCGCCAGGTGGGGGGGGGGGATAGGGACAGGTGATGAAAAACATTCTTGCACCATCCCAATTCATGCAAACATATCCCCGCCGATTCCCGACCCACAAGGGTTGCGGGCACATTCGTATTAGTTTAGATGTATCGTGGATAGGACTCACATCAAATCACATTGTTTTTTTTTTTTTTCTGTCCAGGATGCGCCATTTGGGGGTGGGTGGTTTGTGTATGAGTGTGCTTTGTTTTTATTATTGTGTGTGTCTGTGTGTGTTAGCTCTAAACGAGCCCTAATACTTCCTCATCTGGATCATCAATAAGTCATTATGCTAAGTCTGACGCTTCCGTGTAACACACGTTGTACCATCGATTTTTTTTATTTGGGAGGCATTGGAAACCTACATGGAATCACGAGGGTTTTGGGGGAGGGAAAACGGCAGGATGGGCACACGTAGGACACTACCTTAATTTGCTCTATCAAATCGTTATCTTCGTACATGGTTGTACAAGTATTCAAAGTCCGTGTAAAAGTAAAAGAAGCAAAAGCCAATAAAAGTTTTGATCCATCTCTTTCCAGTGATAAACTAAAAAAAAAAACAGGAAAGCAAATCAGTTGTCAGTCGTAAAATGTTAAGCTTCACTATCTAATAAAGAATGCAAAACCCAAAAAGGCATACCACACGGCAAAGTGTGTTTGTGTGGGTGCGCACTGATAGGAAATTTTAAATTCCTTCCAACCCAATTCCTCTACCACATATTCTCTTTGTTCTACACTTTTCTTCCTCTTCTGCTTAAAGGTACTTCGGTACATAAAAGTGGGGAGGGTGGGGGGAGCGTTCTGGTTCATAACTAAACTACAAATAACCCTTCTGTGTAAAAACATTGTTTCTTCGTATCTATCTAAGTATAAGCCGGATGGCGCAACTCGTAAGGCGCATACATCATATACACACCATATACATATAAAACACAACCCTTTTGTATAGCGCGCATAAACGAAGTAAGTGAAGAGAGTAAGTGGCTCTCGAGCGAAATTGTTCTTCAGGCGGCATCCTAAATATATGTATATATGTATATATGGTGCACTTGTCCATTCATTCATGCACACGATATAACAGAAACCTTTGCCTCTCTACATCAACAAACAGTCACATCCGATGTGTTAGCGAGATTTACAAAAAAAAAAAAAAAATAGCAACAGGAGATTGAAAACGGACAAAAACCTAACATGTTTAACTAACCCTTTTCGTTTTATAGAAAAATAATTATATGAATTCATCTCTTACTCTCTTTCTCTCTCTTGCCCTATCTTATTCCTTTCTCGGTCCGATAATCGGGATCAATATAAACTATATACTACGGCAATCACAATCCACTTGCTTACACTTACAGCTGTTCTTAAAGACCTACAATGACTAAAGAGACCGACGGGCTTCCATCTTCCCACACAATGCATTGGTTGGGGGATGAAAAAAGCACTAGAAAACTTAAATATCGAACAGTAGTATACACTCTATTTACGCGTTCCATTCATTCAACACCCCTTCTGAATGAACCGCACTATACACACCGAACATTAGTCCGCGCGTGTTGGGGAGAAACCATTGTTTAACGCTCACTCAGTTTTGCCGACATCATCATCATCATGTCTGTGGGCTGCCATTTGGCAACCTTTCTACTTCGTCTAGCTTCGGAATACTGCTTTGCGCACGACTGACTGATGACCACTTTTCTATTTGACCTGCTAATCCTTCGGAATTCGACACTTCATTGTTATCCCATTACTGGATTACTCTGTTGCGCGTGTGTATGGTACCATCCCGCATCGGGAGTTCTGATAAAGTCGTGGTGCCTTACACCATCTACCCCTGTGGGGCCTGATGTGATCGACCCGTTTGAGCCCCTCCCGCAAGCAACAGTTGTTAAGCTTTACATACATCTCGCTCCAACCAAAGGAGTAGCTGCATTATTTGCTCGCAGAAACAGCACAAACAGGACACACATAACGTTTTTCTGCTTAAGCAACGAACTTACATTGGTCGATGTATGTGTTTGTCAGTGTGAATTTACTAATTCAGTATTGTTTTTGCTTGTTTATGTTTATGAATCCCACTTTACTACTAACTCCTTGTGTTTCATCATTTGCCTTAGTGCGTTGTGTTATACAATGTACCTGCTGCGTGGGGCAAGGATTTTAATCTTTCTGTTTCGCTAAAACCTTTCCTACGACGGTAATACAATATATGTTGTTCTTTGTATGAAACCACCGTGGGGTGCAGAATGCATTTGTTGAAGCATTTGTTAAAGCGACTACTAAAAACGGTGTGATCGCGCTCTCTATTTTGCATGTTTGTTTTCTGCTTTATGTTTACTGTTACAGGCGCGCATGTCTTTTTGTTTCTCTCCCTTTGTTTTGTTTCCCAAATGGTGGTCATGGCTGATAAATCGTTGTTCAAACACACTCACTACTACAAGTTGTTTCTTTGCTTCCTTTTCGGGTTGTTCTTTTGCTATGCTTTTCGCTCTCTGGTTTATACACTTCGTTAGTACTTTGTCTTCGGGTTGCAAATTTAAGTGGCACTTTGAGAAATTGATCTATGTTTATTCATTACGTTAATATTTGTTCTCTTGCTCTAAACTTGTTCTCGTTTTCGTTTTGTTTCTTCTTATTTGTTTAAACTACTTCACTTCTGGAGAGATCAGGATTTTTCAATGATGGAAGGTATTCAATCGTTCCACCACACACACACACACAAACTTGGGAAAAGCAAGTACTGTATCGTACATTTCCAGTAAATATCAGGCGAAGATTTACGCTACCGTACTAAAACTCTCGTCTGCGTCAATAGTCGTGTGTTTTCTAATTCTGCCATGAGTAAGGTATGGTTTTTTTTTCCTATTTTTCCTATTTGCAAGATGGTGATACCGTTTCTTACACTGTTGGCCTAAAATTTTGAACTACTTTTGGAAGCGTTTTTCAAGCATGTTCGCGTATGGTTCCAGTTGGTCATCGTTGTACTGAATAAATAATCTCAATCATTTCGTATCCCGTTGATCTAAATCGGTTCTAATTTCTCTAATTCAGCTTGCTGAATGGTACACATTAGCTACCCTCACTGTATTTCTCTCTGCTAGTTAAGAATAAAAGTCTTTGTAGAGAAAAAGTGTCAGAGAATGAGACAAAAAAAAACTAATAAAAAAGTGGTTTTCTCATAAAAAAGAGTCACAAAAAGGTGTGTGCAGTAAAAACGTTCCTCACAATAAAATACGTTATCATCCGTAACACGCGCGCTGGCCCACAACAGTGTTGTAGGTGTTTCATCGCGGTTTTCTACACTCTGACAAAATAGTGAAAAAGTGGTTTGTTTCCCTTCGTTAAGACAGCATTATTTTTCAAAACGCTTTTTTCCCCCGCAAATACACTGTTGTGTGTTCGATTATGCTTTTCCTTCCATTTCTACCTTGTTTTTCCACACTACGCTCGATAAAACTAAATCGAGTTTTATTAGGTCTTTTTGTTCGCTTCGTTTGTTTCATTGTTCAAATTTCACTAATAAGCCACATCTAAGTATACATAATCACGGCACATACATTTCATCAATTCTTTCATCGACCAATCTCGGGGGTTTCAGCAATTATAGCTATGCCTTGTATTGTTTTCTTTTTGTTTTGTGCATTCGACCTGCAAACTAATGAGTTTTGTTTGTTTGTTCCTTTCTCATCGCATTAAAGATCATATTAGTTGTGTTCTTTCATCGCTTTAAACATTACTAGTTTTACCACATTAGGCGCAAGATTGGCATACAAACTACACGGGGTTCGAGTGTCACTACGAGTAGAGTTACAACATTATTTAAATTAATGTGTTTGTGCTCCTATCTGTCTGCCACTGTGTATGTAAAGTGACCACCATCGTGTTTCTTCGGTCGGTTCACACGTGAACCCGATGGTAAACTCGGGTTCCCCAACGAGCAACACACTTGCTGATGCCCTGTACATAGCCAGGACGCCACATGTCCATGCACAGATAGCCAATAAAACTGATGGTTGTGGTTCATTCAAGGGCCACTCGTCACCCAACCTATCTGCAGAGCCAATTGATCGAAACCCAAAATCCNTGTGTGTTCGATTATGCTTTTCCTTCCATTTCTACCTTGTTTTTCCACACTACGCTCGATAAAACTAAATCGAGTTTTATTAGGTCTTTTTGTTCGCTTCGTTTGTTTCATTGTTCAAATTTCACTAATAAGCCACATCTAAGTATACATAATCACGGCACATACATTTCATCAATTCTTTCATCGACCAATCTCGGGGGTTTCAGCAATTATAGCTATGCCTTGTATTGTTTTCTTTTTGTTTTGTGCATTCGACCTGCAAACTAATGAGTTTTGTTTGTTTGTTCCTTTCTCATCGCATTGCGATTAAAGATCGTATTAGTTGTGTTCTTTCATCGCTTTAAATATTACTAGTTTTACCACATTAGGCGCAAGATTGGCATACAAACTACACGGGGTTCGAGTGTCACTACGAGTAGAGTTACAACATTATTTAAATTAATGTGTTTGTGCTCCTATCTGTCTGCCACTGTGTATGTAAAGTGACCACCATCGTGTTTCTTCGGTCGGTTCACACGTGAACCCGATGGTAAACTCGGGTTCCCCAACGAGCAACACACTTGCTGATGCCCTGTACATAGCCAGGACGCCACATGTCCATGCACAGATAGCCAATAAAACCGATGGTTGTGGTTCATTCAAGGGCCACTCGTCACCCAACCTATCTGCAGAGCCAATTGATCGAAACCCAAAATCCGGCCGCATGTATGTGTGGCTGGAAGTGTTTCTGCTAATCCTTCCTAATCTGTACAGTTGCGGAAAAGCGCAAATTATACCCATAGACTATTTACCACCGCTAGAACACGGGACGACGAGTATCTTGTAAAAAGGACAACCATTAAGATTCGTTCACACAATACTTTCTTCTTCTTGTACACCAGCAGGTTTTGTTTTACTTTTGCCTTTTTTTTCTCGCCCTCTCTTTGTGGGGTTGGCGCATAGGAACGGCTAAAACGTCATTCAATAATTTTCCGCCACGAAAGTGCGAATGTCTGTGTGTGTTTTCTATTTGTTTTGCTTGCTGCATTCACTACTTTAGCACAACATATAGCAGCGTCTAATGATCATCAAAATTGACAACATTCGAAAGTGTGTGAGTATATTAGCATCAGTGCGTGCAATCGTAAACAAACTTATAGCGCAGTATTTTTGTTAGGCAGGACGACTTTTGTAACAACCATTTAGCCACGCTACAATAACCATGGCGGCGCGTGTGTGTTTGTGTTTGCGGTGGTGGCCGTCTTTTCTCTATACACTACTATCAATTTAGTCTGCACCACCACCGCTGTATGGTGTGTGTATGTGTGTCACGATTCTGTGATTCTAATCTGTGAGCTTAAAATATAGATCTAACACCAACTCCACGTCCACCAGAAGCCGGTTCTCTTCGTTAATGTCTAGTACTTATTTGAATATCCTTCCCATTTGCTGCACCGCACGATGCAACGATCCCACTCTCACATAGCCGATACGGCAACAATATCTTACGCTATTCACAGATTTTAACATGAGTCAATGCGAAACACATTTGAAGCCCGTTTCCATATATTGCACACCTAACAAATCGGTTCACCGTACTGATTTATCATTTCGTTCAGATCCTCCAACAGCTCACTGAAGGTTATCCGCTCGTGTGGGTTGCGCTTAAAGCAGGGTGCCATCAGCTTATCGTACACGTACGAAAACTGCTCCAGAGGCTGTAATCTGTGGAAGGCAGAAAAGCAGAAAAGCATGATGGTAACAGAAAGGTGGCTACACANCACAGATTTTAACATGAGTCAATGCGAAACACATTTGAAGCCCGTTTCCATATATTGCACACCTAACAAATCGGTTCACCGTACTGATTTATCATTTCGTTCAGATCCTCCAACAGCTCACTGAAGGTTATCCGCTCGTGTGGGTTGCGCTTAAAGCAGGGTGCCATCAGCTTATCGTACACGTACGAAAACTGCTCCAGAGGCTGTAATCTGTGGAAGGCAGAAAAGCAGAAAAGCATGATGGTAACAGAAAGGTGGCTACACATTATGCACATATTCCAGCGCACATACATCTTTGTCTCACGCTGTAACATTTGATACAACTGGGCCGCACTATTCACATCCGCGGGCCCGTAGGGCGTATTGCCGTACGTAAACATTTCGTACAATGTCACCCCGAACGACCAGACGTCCGACTGGAAGGAATATTTCTGCGTTTCAAGCGTTTCCGGTGCGTACCAGCGTATCGGAAGTTCGCGGCTGTGTCGCGCCACGTAGTAGTTGCTACCTTCGGTTACCTGTGCCAGCCCAAAGTCCGATATCTTTACGCACTCCTTGCTCTCCACCAGAATGTTGCGTGCTGCCAGATCGCGGTGGACTATCTTCTTCTCAAACAGATACTGCATGCCCTGTAGAGAAGAGATGGATCGTAATTTCAGTTAATTTCATTAATTGTTACACCTATGTTTGCGCGGCGCTTCACATTACATTTGCAATGTCCCGTGACATCCATAGCAGGTCCCGTTCCTTCAGATCGTTTCGCTTGTACGCAAGGTACAACAGTAGCGAACCCATCGGTACGTACTCCATCACCACAACCAATTTGTTGTGCTCCTCGATAAAACAGATAAAATCTACGATGTTGGGGTGCCGCAAACTCTTCATAATATCCACCTCACGCCGAAAATCATCCTTCACACGACCCAGATTGGACCGATCGTCGTAAATAGTTTTCAGTGCGACTTCCATCGGTGCTTGGTTCTCCCGCTCGAGCGTACCTCGAAACACTCGACCGTAGTTGCCTTCGCCGAGCATATTATGGAAGAAGATACGGTCGCTACTGTTTAGCTGAATGTAGTCGGGACAGTTAACGAACGTTTTCTCGTAATACGAATCGCCACTGAAACGACGGTTGAGCGAATTTGCCAGCAGCGGGAGCGAACTGCTACCGCTGGACGCATTGCTACGGAGCTCGCTGTCACTTCCATTGCTGACATACGACGAGGTGCAATCGGTGCGCGATCGAACCAATGTGGAATCTAAGGATGGTTCGTACGTATAAAAAAAAGAAACATTTTAAAACCGAATAGTATTCCAGAGCGGCTTAACAACGGCTGTGTTCTACTCACTCGTTTCCATTGACAGGACACTATTATTAAAGACGGATCCATTCATCATATTGTTCGGTGTGTGGCCATTAGCGTGCCCATTTCCTACCATACAATAGCTTCCATCTAATTGGCCTGAAGATACAAAACGTAACAAATTGAATTAAATGTAAGATCAAAACTAATACTACACGCGTACTTACGTGCGTGAACCAGCAATCCCACGATCTTTTGCGGTACAATGCGTTTGTCGGGATCCGCATGCCAGCCGCTGCTCAGACATTCGTAGATCTGCTTCGAATCCTTTAGCTCCGGTGGCATGGTCTGAAGCCATTTGCGCGAAGGCAGAAACTCAGCCGGCTTGTACACGTGCATCTTGATGCCACGGCTAAATATTTCCCACAGTGTCGAGGTGCAGGCCCACAAGTCGGTGGCCGGATCTTGCCGCATGCTGGCGACGCTCTGTTCGCTCAGATCCTGATACTCGTACGGTATCCACAGCAGATCGTGCTTCGTCAACCGGCGCTGCCCGTGCATGCCCGGATCGCCGAGCTTGGCCAGGACGCGCTGTTCCCCATCATCGTACTGGGTGACCAACATGGACGAGCACCGAATGTTGCCGTGAATGATGCCGTGTTTCTGCAAGTAGTACAGCGCGCGGGCAAGCGAATGGCCTATCTCGATCAGTGCCGTTGGACGTACCGTCGTGCGGCGCGTTCGCAAAAACTCGTCCAACCGACCGTAACGCGGATACTCTAGCACCATCGTGATCGGCTTACACACGGTCATACCGTAAAGCTTAATGATATCGATCGAGTCGATCGTTGCCCACTGGCCGGCCATCTGCAAAAAATCCTGCGGAGATCGAGAAACAGTGTGTCCAAGCATGAAGCAATTGCAAAAACTTAAGAGCCGTAATCCGTACCTTAAGATAATCGCCCTCCTTCTCGTTCTTGAGCAACTTAAGCGTCACCTCCATCTTGCTATTGTTGGGAAGCAAAAAGTCAGCGCGCGTGCGTTTCGTGAAGCCATCGCTTTCGTCTTCCACGGCACCTGCAACAACAGAAAACCAAACAAAAAAAGATACAATTTACAACAAGCCCCCATTCATTGTTTGGCAAACATTTGCTCCCTATCATACGCACTGCGATTGATTACAAGCTCCTTGGCGGCATTGATGATACAGGCCCGCCGTTGCCCCAGTTCCTGCGTTCCACCACGCAGCAGACGCTTCGGCGAGGACTTTACCGTAGACCGGCAGAGCAACAGATTGGACGCGGTGTCGTTGTCCGACGGCGGCAATCGATAAATGCTTGTTATCTCAGGGTTGAGACTCTTCAACGCCTCCGTCAGCTGATTGTACCGGTGTACCTGTTCCTCCTTCTCGTCCTGCACGTGCCACTGATCTTCGGCGTGGATAAGCTTGTACGTTTTTAGCAGTCCACTGGGGCAGAGTAAAAAGCAATTGATAAATTACTTCACACACCCTCGGAGGGGAATCACGCTCGCTCTAATTGCGATACTTACTCGGTTTCGAGCATATCGACATAGTACGTATCGTACTGTTCCTCGCACTGCCGTATAATGCAAGCACCACAGCTACTATTCTTTTCCCGAATTTTATCGATGGAATATTTCCCGCTGTAAGAGGAACAAAAACGAGTTGTTTGTTTTAAATTGTCCATCGCGTTATTAGCTCCTCAAAGTATGCAACATTTTCAATCGCACCACGTGCGATAAAGATGGATATTCGATAGAATTCTTGCCAGTGAGTTATTTCAAAACATTGCATAAAAATACCACTATTGAGCGTTGATATTCTACACCGGACAAAGGTAGAGGCATATGCTTAAGAAATTCCGTTCAAATTGTTTTGGGTTTTGAATCGCATTAAACCCGTTAGCCGTTCGATGCAGCAAATGTACAAGCGTGCGGTGTGCTCCAGTAGTTAGGCGAAATTTTCATTCATCTGCGACGGGTTTGCAAGAAGCACGACACACCAGTTCTGGGTATTTACAGTAAACGATGCCTACCACCGTTGCACCGAAAACCCATATAGCAGCCAACAGCCAAGAAAGCATAACTTCAGGGCTAAGCCCTTTTTCCAAGATACAAAAGCGGTCCCGTTGCGTACGGACGCAATGTTTTGGAAGGAACATTCGGAAGGTTGGGTTTTATGAATGAAACCCTACACAATTTCGATGATTTTACCAGAATTCGTTTCACCTTACACCCCCGTACCGCCTGCCGTCCCCACGTCCGCGACGACCTCGATCGTTTGCCGCTTCGCTTCACACACTTACCCGATGGGCCCGTGGCACTTGAGTTCTTTCAGCAAGTTGAGCATCGGCGAGGAAAGATAGTCCTGACATAGATACACGGTCCATTTGCACATTAACCTGCAACAGACAGAACATCATATATTGGGAGGGTAAACTGAGGGCCGAATTTCGGGAAAATTTCTTGTCCCCTGTCTGTGCTGAACCTCCTCCTTACCTATAGTACCCGGCTAGACAGGTTACGAACGAGTTCAATTCAGTCTGATCATGAAAGTCTATACAGTACGGTTCCGACTGGTCTTCCAGTGCGAGTTTCACCGTCAACTTCTCCACCAGTATGGTGAGTATTTCATCGATGTTCGTCACATGTTGCCACTGTTGGAAGTTGAAAATTGGCAATTAAAGAGTGCTGCTCTCGCGGTAGAACCAAGCGACTACGCTACCTTGCTGGCATAAAACACCTTCAGTCCGGGTGTGGTCGAGCGGTCTTCATGCTCCAACGTTCGCTCCAGCCCACCGCCGGTGGAACCGTATTTGGTTGTTTCGCGTGTGGACAGAGCCATCCCGTACGGTTGAAACCGCACCTTTACCGGACACTTGCCAGTTCGGGAACTGAACTCACCCCGTGGATACTGAATTTCGGCGGCATACTCCTCATACAGATAGCCCGGTGCGATGTTGTCGATATCGTTGATATAAACATTCTTCACGTAACTAATTATGATAATAATAAACGATAAATGATAAAAAACCTATCATTGCGATACACACACACACAAGCGGGTTTTTTTTTGCGGGAGAACATCGTTTGTCACTTACTTCACGTCGTGATCTCTGTTTTGGATGGAGTTGAGCGATTCGAATATTCGCTTTTGGGCAACATTGACGAAACACACCGAATGCTCCCGGCTAATCTTTCGCGGGATATACTTCTCGAAGTCGCGTTTCAGCTCGTTCAGACCGACCTTGTCCTCGATCATCTTCCGGTACATATCGTTTACGACGTACCCGAGTATTTTGTTCTTGTACTTCCGGTAGTCGATCTCCGGGATGCGGTTGTGCAGGAGATCGTACCGCAGCTGGCTGTAGTAGTAGT
This sequence comes from Anopheles rivulorum, assembly GCA_018908115.1. Lineage (NCBI taxonomy): Eukaryota > Metazoa > Arthropoda > Insecta > Diptera > Culicidae > Anopheles > Anopheles rivulorum. Next base: position 11,469,657 of record STHB01000003.1, read on the forward strand.
TGAACAGCTCTTGATCGAGTGCTTTTAGGCAGGACAAATCGGGCACCTAGTGGAGAGGGTAGAATCGTTCAAATAATGTTGAAGCAAGAAGAATATAACCTAACAAACATTAATAATCATACCAAATGAGTTAGCTAATAATTGAAACTAAATGAAAGTGGCGCTAGTTTCTAGATTCCTCTCAAAAAAAACCTTTACATAATAGGATTGAAAGTATTGCAGGTTTCTTTGCCCAATTTGTTTGTTCTTTATTAGTTTAACGCAACCAACGAATTTGCTAAATATCTATTTTTGATAGACTTTCATCTTCTGGACAGTAATAGTTTATTGGTGACATTATCCAATATTAAATCTTTGCAATCAGCTAATGTTGTTGGAGAATGATATGTTTGGAGAAACATACAATCACTGTGTACGACCGTGGATATAATTAATTGGAATACAGTCTTTGTGAGTCTTTGGTCATCTTCCGGAAGCTGCAACCACATACCCTAATTCGCCATACGTCTGTCGATAGAATAGCACGGCCAGACATCAACACACGAACGAACGGTTAAGATGATAAGCTTTCCCTCACAGGAGCGTCATTGTTTGCCAACAACCGAAACATGACGTCGATGTTAGTAGGAACGTTCGTATAAATGCAGATATAAACCCAGTCTCCACCGGATCAGAGTCCGGCGATAAGCTAAGCTACGCCCAATGCAAGGCGTTGTAATAGTGAGCGGGCGTAGCAGAGAGCATTGTTTAAAGTTTCATCCATGCCCCTGCGGGCGCAGTGTGCAAATCTGGGAATGGGTAAATATTTTGCAATATCATCACTTTCGTTTATCTTGTCACAGCGCAAACAGAGCAGCAGAAACATCAGCGCTTCTCCGCCGGAGACGTATCTTCGGAGCGTGTGTTTTGCACGCGCAAGATGGCAGCTTTCCGAGGAAATGCTCCGAACGTACATGACTTAGCAGAACAGCGGTAGCCTCTAGACGGAAGGCGGTAAGCCATTCGGGGGTTGCGAAATGGAATGTGTAAACATTACAGCAAATTGTGTGACGTTGTGTCACATCTTCATACAACACAACAGGAAAAAAGTGCGATAACATTCATAATGTTTTCAAATAATTCAAACGATAATTCAAAAGACAACAGCACCACTGAACGGACATGTCTCAAACGAAAAAAGAGCTAATCTATTTGTTGTTCTGCGAAAATTGCTCACTAAACAAATAGAGAAAAGGAGAGAGAGCGATAGAGAATGAGACAGAACCGGAACCGATGCATTAATTATGGATGCAACAAGGTAGGGAAAAGAAATAGGTTGAACCAGGAACCGTCGCGCTTCTCATTTCCTCGGATCGATCCAGCCACGCGATTAGTAATGCATGAGCTGATGTTTAATGTATTAATGGTCTGCTCGTAGTATTTTTCTGTCTTTGGCTGTCGCCGGGCCGGTGTAAGATTCATCCAATTGAAGTACACGCGTTTACAATGCGTCGGGCCACGTTGTGCTGTGGCTGTGCTGCTCGATTCAAGTTTGCCCTTAAAGCAGCGTAATGCGTCACAGCACGCAAAAAAGCGCTATTAATTCTATTTGTAACACAGGATTGACCTTCAGCGCGATTGCTGGAGACATTTACGCGACTATTCTGCCGAGGTGTTGTAAATGGTCTGCTTAACTTTGTTTAAGCATTAATAATATCTAATTAATTATTAATAATTGTGCGCATTTCACTTATTATTATTCAAAACAAATAATACATCCATAGAAAATAAAGCTTCCTGCCCTGAAACTTACCTTGAAGCGAAGCCGAAAATCGTACTTCTTGTCCGTCGATGGACGGCTGCACCCGGCCAGAAAACATTTTTCCCCGTGGATTCGCAGCCCGACGAGCGCAAAGACCACCGGTTTGATTTTCAGCTGCTGGCAAACCCACCGGCAGACGTACTCGCACGTATTGTCCTCGTCGCGGCCGGCAACCGGTACGCAGATGAAGCAGTCCGCCACATAGTTAAACACCTGGTACGATGCTTCATCGGGCATAGCGATTTTCTTGCGCTCGTTTCGCAATTTACCGGCACGATTCAAAACAATGCTGTGACAAAGTGTGTGACACTATTGCCACACCTTGCAACTTTTCCGCTTAACAAACAAAGGACGTTCACACGATTCTGGACGCAACGCGATTAACAATTGGATAACTACACCACTATTATAGCTACCCGTCAGTGTCAGGGTGGTTCCATCAGGTATGTTCGCAAACTAAAACACCTTCACAAATTTCTCCATACTGATCCGGTCTCCTGTCTTCAGCAAAGTCTTCTTGCCGAGTGTGGATGGTTCTGTGTTGGTCCTCTTGGAGGATATTACAACGGAACGCACTCCTTATCTAAAACAGTTCTAAAATTTACCCTTTTCCCTGTGCTCTGTGCCACGCGCGCTTATCGCTTTTGCTGCATCGATCGGCAAAAAAAGGCAGTTTTTTGCAATTGGTACACACACACACACACACACACCGCGCTAAAATTGGGAAACCTTTTAGTTTGCTTGTGACATTCGTACCGCAATGGGGTATGGACCAATTCACCATCGCACATCTAAACGCACTTTGAACATTTCACAATATCACAGATAAAATTCCACGATTGAATCTCACAGTAAACTTATCTTCAGCGCATTAGGCCACGCGTAGAGACGAATAAAAACAGGGAATGTGCTACACACTGTGCTATAATGCTACGTTAATAGTAATCTTTTCTCTATCATTAACAAGTGGAACCCATTGCGTATGGGGTCCGTGTGTCGTCGGGATGATGTCGTTCAGCTGTTGATAGGACACGCCCGGCTGTGGTCGTTCGCATGTGATCCGCGTCGCTCACTTTCGTAAATTTAGCCTTTAAACGACCGTTCACGACCAATTTCGGACGGTGTAGTACACGTTTCCACTAGAATGTGATCTTCTGTTTTAGTTGCATTTTTCTTTCCTGCTACACGCGCTGCTGTACTGATGATGCATTCGGGTCAGTTTCAACCGATAGTCTGAAACGATGCAAAACATGGATACATATGAAACAGTGCAATCAAACATATGGATTGTAGTACCGCGGAAAACAAATTACATTTCTGGAAAATAGTACCACCAATGCCACATAAACCCCCTCCCCCCTCCCCCTTCCCGCATCTCCCTTTCCACTAAGCTTATTAACGAATGCTATCATTTGTTTGATTCAGCATTTATACATAATGCAACAGGCTCGTAGTACTGGGGGGTATCAGCAGACCTCATCCTTACCAGGGATGCGGTACATGCGACTGGTCACCTCAATTTCGACGCCGCAAATGGATGGTAAAAAAGCGAACCACTTTCAACATAACTGTGCCGATAACGAGAAGATGAGTTTAACATGTTGCCACAATGCGGTGGTGGATGGGAGATACCCCACGCCGTGTGATGCAGATTGTTGGAACCGATAGCCACAACAGCACGGAATAGCTTACACCACCAACGAATGGTGCAATAATGGAGTGTTAATATTCAACCTGAACACCTGTGGTCTGGGCTGGCAGACTGGATCGAGTTAATGAAATTGTTAATGGCACGTGCAGTATATGATTTGTTAATAATTAAAGCCTGCTTAAAGCATTATACTGCTGCGTTTCAGTCGATGATAGTAGCATCGACAGCAAGGAACGGGTGACCGAAACCCGATGCAATGGTTTATAAATGTCAAACGTACAACGCATCAAATAAATCCCAACAATTTTGGGATCAACAGGATGCAATGCAGTGTTCCATAAATGCGTTGGAAGTTTTAGAAACCGGAAGGAAACTGATATGAGGTACATGTTGGTACGAAGAAATACTGAACGAAAGATACAGTGTTGGTAAAGCAAGCATTAGAATATTCTGGATTGCAATGTTACGGAAGAGAGAAGCTGGTTGAAATATTGGACCATAAAATGTAAAAACTGACAATACGGCTTTAGCCGTCATAATAAATTAAATAAATAAAATGTAAAAGGTCTAGCAAATTCCTCCAAGTGTGAAAAATAAGCACACCTGGAAGGAAAATAACGTTTCGGTCTATCCTTCGAGTGGCTTATTATAAACGATTACAGCAAATTACGAAGGGAGGCTCTATAGCATCGAACCAAGTTTTCGGCCTTGCACACCAGAATCGTAGGTTCAAATCTCATCTGTTCTGTAGTGTTTTGTACCATGCAAATGACACCTTTTTCTCTTCTTCTGAACAAAACACCCTCGTTCGATGTTTTTTTCTGTTTGAACACAGTTTCCTTCAATCTTCAACGAGCAATCCATTATACAATAAATTTAGAATTGTTTAAACAAACTGTCAATGTAACATATTGTAGATGAAAACACATAAATTTTATAATATTATTACATTACGAGTTTTTTGGCTGGATATTTTCTGTCCAAATCGAACAAATCCATCAAACAATCCATCAACATATTGAACGCCCAAACGATAAATCATCCATGTCAGTATGTCAAACTTGCCGACTGGGTAAATAGACGGCTGCTACTACTTTGCCTTTAATTTGCACTTAACTAACCCAGCAAGATGATTTAAGGGAAATGTAACCCAATTTATCCGATTGGACTATCTAACCTTACAGCCAACAGGACAAATCACAGACTAACTTTGGCTTGCTAGTTTGTATGGGAGGCTAAAAGTGGTGTAGAAAACATGAACAGAATGGACGAATGGAAGTTTATTCGGGATGAAGATGATGTCAATGAAGTTATTTTTCCTCATCAATTAAAATCTGCGTATAGTTTTGTAGACCGTTTTACTCATCTCTTGAAAGCATCCCTTCGTGTACAAATTATTGTTCAACTTTTGTTTACCGCAGCACAACTCACGACTTCGCGTTAAATAAAATCATTAAATGCGTTGGCGAATGTAATGCGAGCCGGGAACGCAGACAAAGAATCGTCCTAGCGGAACCTTCTTTCCTCATCAATCATCCGCGGAAAAGTCCACCGATGAGCCTTTTCACGGTAAAATGGGTTAGAGGAGCTCTAGTCTGTTGCTTCCAATTTTCCATTTACTGCATCCTATTTACACATTGGGCAAATATAGTCGGTGGTTTTGTGGTGGAGGTACAAGAAAAAAAAACCGACACACATCAATCATGGTACAACACAAAAGCGGAACACAGAAACGCTATTTTGTGTACGCCAATATGAAGCGAAATCAATACAAATTCATTATTAGCTTACGTTCAGCCAACTGGCCTCGGAATGAAGTGGATCGTAGAAAAATTAAAATTTTATCAATCAAACGTCCGCAAAAAAAATGATGTCCCTCGAAAGCAATCAATATTTGTTAATAAAACGGGCCGATTTTTTTTGGAAAAATTATCGGATCGAAATGAATTTTGAAACAGCTAATTGACTGTCAATATTAGGGGAGCAAATTTAATCCTTAGTACGTACGATCACGTACAAAAAAATAGTTTTAAATGGTATCGATCCGATGACAGCTATTGGAAGCAGGCAATTCGTTAACACACGCTGCCGGCGAGCGATCGGATAAAAATGTTGGCACAGAATCTTTGCATTTCCGTGTGACGCGCGTTAATAACGCTCAGCCGGCCGAGCATTAACCGGCCGCGGAGGAGGCGCACGCATCATCCCGCGTGGAAAATGTATATTTAAAGATAGAAGAGATAAAAAAAAAAACATCCATAATACTTTTGCCACCATCTGTGTTTGTCCGTGTTCCCATTTTCCAACCGGGCGGCCGACAAACGCACATTGACGACTTCATGTACGCGACGGCACCACCATTTTCTCATCCCGGTTACTCAAAACCGTCACAATTCAACCGCACACCGGATGTAGTATCGATTTTTCGTGACCAAAACCATCAACAATTAAGGGTTGCAAAGCAAGACAGAGAGAGAGAGAGAGAGAGAGCGCTGGTGTATAAAAATAATATTTACACATACATACACACACACACACATACACACAAACACTAGAAAAATTGCATCCTAATGATGCTAAACGGTTGCACATTCCGGCTTCGAAAGATCGCTTTTAACCGGCACGTTTAATGCACACACCGCCACAGCCCCGAAACACGCGAAGCACACTGAGACGGATTAATTCTTCGCAATTCGCGCACTGTTACCTTCCTTCTTAGGCACAGGTGTGTTGTTGGTGTGTGGCCGGTGTTGTGGCTGACGGCAGTTAACACCGACCCCGTCGTCCCGGTCACGCCATCTCGCATGACTGTTTGCCCAGTGACGAAGAAGCACCCACTGCTGGGCGCGCCAAAGAGGGGTTGTGGAGAGGGGGCCCCGTTCACAATAGGAGCGGGGGTCGTGATCTGCGTACACAGCGAGAAACACAAACACACACACACACACACACACAGAGATGAGCAAAAGTGCACCCCCACACACAAATGCATTGCCGTTCATCAAGTTTTGTTGCACTTGATGGGATGGATGCATTATTATTTTTGCTGCCGTGCCCGAGGTAATTGGGGAGAGCGAGAGCGCGCGCGCGTGCAGTGTGTTTGTGAAGGGAAGAGATTTGTTTTAATTATTTTCTATCCTGTTTTCGCGCTTTCCGCGCGTTTACTTTGGAAGATAAACGTTCGCGGCCACCATATGGGACCGTTTCTATAGTAGATTTTATAACCGTGGACGGGGCCATTTTTATGATTCTGTTTGCGTTCACAGATAAACGAGGATATATCACACCTAACACCCCGGCATCACACGGGTACGGCTTGTGTGTGTTTCATTAGTTCTGCCCTTTACTATGGTTGCTAAATTGCTGACACACGCCTGCAGTACTTTCTTCCACGTTTAATTTTATAGCTAAACATGCACACCTTCGTCTTGCAAGCTTCGCCGCATTCCGGTGTCGTGTTAATTTGCAGGGTTAGTTGATGGCTATTTTTATGGTTGCAATTAATTAATTTTTTTTTTTGCTGTTAGAACGGCCTGTCCGTATTAGACTAATTTTATTTAGGCCTCAACATGTAAAGCAATAAAAATTAATAACAAAAATTTAAGAGGAAGTCATAACAAACTACTCAAAGTTTAAATAAAAACGTGAAGTTTTATATTCTAACGCGTTTTTCTCGAAAAAACGTTTTACAAAACGAACATTTTACTCGTTACTAATATTTGGCATTAAGCTGTTATTTTAAAATTGGTTTAATTTTCTTTTATTGACAATTCATTTAAAAAACTTTGTCAATACAGTAAATGAGTTAATTTTAATTTTAACACTAGAACTTCTGGATCAGTTATAATGGTAGTTCCTTTCAATCACAGTAATTGTTGGGGATATAGCAATTCTACCGTGGTTCATGGATGCCTTATTATCTATTGTGTAATCTAATGTACTTGAGCAAAAAAGCATTAAAACCTTAATTCAGTACTTTGAAGCTTTGTAATTAACAAACAATGAAAATGTCTAACAATTGTGATAGTTTAAATGTTGAAAATAAACACCCAAATGGCCTCTTTTTTACCAAACTTTAAGATTATATATTGCACCTTAAAGTGCATTGCAAAAAAAAGAAACATCGCAATCCCTGCCATCACATGCCATATACAACACTGCCTGCCTGCCTTTAAATCAAGTTCTGTGTTTTATGAAAATTAAATGAAAATGAACCGTTAAGCTTAATCGTACGCCTTTTTTTTTCCTCTGATGTTTGCAGTTTTGGTGGTGCATAAGTCAGACGCGCGGTGTTGATCATTTGCAAAGTGATAGGAATTCATCCCCATTTTCCAAACCCCGACTAACGCAAACCCACCCCCCTCCCCCTTGATGGGCAAACAAAAGTAACAAATTGCATTTGCAATGCGTTGTGCTGTAAGACACGGGGAGAGAGAGAGAGAACGAGAGAAAGAGAGTGGGTTGCAAAGGGAGTGAACGGGTAAAGAGGCAAACGAACTATCATGCCCTGACTGACTCTCGGTGCATAAATTAATAAATTTTGCATTGTTTACACTTTCAATCCCACACCCCCCCCCCTGTGGGGTGGCGGCCGTGGGTATGACACAACCCCCTGGGTGGTGGATGGATCGCGGGTGTTGGTTATCTTTAAAGCTTGGGTGTGTGTGTTTGTATGCAACCCTGCAACCGTATCGCCGTAGATCGCTTTCTTCGATAATTGCACTTGGCAGCCCTCTTCCGTCCGAGCCCCTATTGCCACAACATCGCAACGAGGCAAGCAGAACACGGCAGAGACAGGGAGGAGCACACACACACCGGTAAGCAGTTTCAACGGAGAGACCGCGACAGCACGAATAGGAAAGCCGTTTCAATGTGCCGTTTTAACGTCCTCGCGAGAAATCCGATGCATGCACATGCAGCGACGAAACGCGCGCGCACACACCGATTATGCACATTTTACAACACGAATGAATGTGCAGCGGATTTAGGGGAGGCACTTGGATACTGTGAGAGGGTGCTGCGAGAGGGGGGGGAGGAGTTCGCTTTTAACTCACCTCAACCCCCCCCCCCTCCCCCAAAACAAAATGCATGCCATTGCATAGTTCTATTGCAGTTGTTGTTTTTTTTCTTCTTCCTTCTTTCTTCTCAGTTCTGTAAATGGAGAGGAGTTGACGGGAATAAGAGTTCTTCCCTCACCTTCTACCATCCACTCCACTTTCTCACCCACTTAACCTAACTCCTGTTCGCATTGTTGCACTTCGACGGCGAATGTTTAGCATCTGCGTTTGAGTTCGCGACACACACAACATAAATATGCGCTGCTGAAGGTGTGCGTTCAGCAACAACAAAAGGGAGAAAATATTTCAGCGAAAAAAGGGAGTAAGGCCATCACCTTACCGGCGTGAAGCCATGGTGCCCAAGCGTGGTGGACACACCGCGCTAGGGAGAACTCATTAATTTCTCAGTAACAACAACACACATGAAAACTGGGAAAGAACCTGACCAACTCCCCAAGTGTGGTATGTCATTGGGGGGGGAGTTTGATGGGTTTATGAAATGGTGCACGCATAATTACTGCAGAAAGGTATGTCTGTGTTTGTGTGCTTTTCGATATGCAAATCGATATGCAAACAACCATACAAATTGCGAACTCTTTTATAAATAGTTTAATAATCATCGGGAGAACAAATGGCGATCCAAAAGTATAGTATGTGTGTGAATAGCGAGAATGTGGCCGATTTGAGCAAAATTTCACTGGTTATTAAAACGCTCAATTGCTAGTGCGATAGTCCACTTCGACAACCCGCTCAGACCGTCAGATCTGACTGATGTTTTATCCATCCGTTCGCTTCGGGCTAAAGCCTACACTCTCTCTTTGCGCGTAGGATATTCAAAACGGCCCCAGCACAACACACGCTTGTTCATTTGCCGCATCAACTGCCGTCGACCAAACACACCTTCAGCACATCCCGAGCAGCTCCTTCGTCGGTTTTGGGCCCGGGTATGTGGTCGCACTACACAATATGGACGGAACGCGCTTCTGTAATTGATATTTTCCATTAGCGCTAACGTCAGTAGCCGGGGCGGCCCCGGGTGTCTCGACGGAAGTGGTTTGAATTACAGCATTGCACACATATTGGCTAACCGGTGCGGTTTGCAAGCTCGCTGGAATGTTTAAAAGGGTAAATAATGCGCGCTTTTGCTTACCGGACATCGGTGCAAAACTATTTGCAAAGCAAATAGTTGCGAACACGACAGGTAGCGCAACCGATATGGGAACGCATCATTGGGCCTACTATCATGGACTACATTCAATAGACATTGGCAGATGGCAGATGTACACACATCCTACGCGCAATCGCACCCTACAACATACCAATTTGCAACCAAAACACACACACACACATTAATGTTAAACTGCACACAGCACACCATTTAAGTAAGAAATCAAAGTTTTGCGAACGACCAAAATTGCGGCGTTGGTCAGTGGTTCTATGTTTTAAACGGATTGAACAATTTAAATGTTAACGCCAGAAGCTACACAAAACAATCATCATGCCATCCATATGAAACCAGATAAGTGTTAAAAGCTAGCCGCACTATAGTTATGCAGAAAACGCGTCACACGGTGACTAACATGATAATAAAGGTGGACATTTGGTGGACTATTGGTGGATGGGTTTATTTTCAACCTAATCAATAATCATTAAATATAAATGAGTACGCGCATAGTGCTGCCGAATGCCTCAATACCAGCTACACACTATTGATTCTAAGCATCATTTCAGATGATCAAACCGTACGAAATTAATGTATCGTCTTAATATGATTAAACTTGCTTGCAAAGCTCGAACCCTGCGAGACCTCCAAATGTCAACCGTACCACACATTTACACCACCCTCCCGGTCTGTCTGTTTTAATTTAGCCAATTAAAAGCCGAAAGGTTACTTCAATGTACTATAAATTTAATGCCACCGTCTACAGGTGAAAACCGTTGATAAATTATTTCACCCAATAAAACTACCGCACTGGTCGGCACTGTTCGTAATACTGCTCGTTCTCGTTCGTAATACTGCTATTATCCTTCAGTGAGGGTTTCAATACCTTCCATTAGTTTTGTTTAATGGGTGAGTTTAAATGTTTGGATGATTGAACATTATCAGGTTTTGATGCAAACTTCCAAACTAAGACACCCAGTGAAGTAAAGTTTTGATATATTTAATGACATGCGTACAGACTACTTCTTTAAAATTTAAACATACTACATTAAGGTATTGTAAACGTTAATTTAGACGAGGAAATTGGAATACGCTGTACCAAGACTTCAGGATGGGCATGTCATGTGAATAACATCAAACGATCCAAACTGGCTAAGTTTCTTTAGGTCATCTTTAAGAATACAAACGGTGTGCCACATACGGAATAAAACTCAGCAACAGACCAAAATACACGACTTCCAATCCGGAAATGCTTGGTTAAATCGTAAGGTGATAAGACACGAAATAGTAACACACCATCTCTTGTGGTGAAGCTCTGGTTTGAAACAAATAGTGTATTTGGAGCATAGGGTTATTCAAATCATCAAACAAGTTGAGGTTGACTTGTCAAGGCAAACACCTGCTATTCATGATCAGAAAATGAAGAATAAAGGAAGATGACGGGGTCCTTATGCTTAATCTTGAAGGTTAGGATGTCACAAAGTCAATGCTATTATAGTTCCACATGAAATTGAGATGATGTTCTTATCTTGTTTAAACAACCATTTGCTCTTATTTTTCAAGACCCAGACAAACCGCAACATTTAATATTCATTTTTATACATTCGGAAATCTAATATTACCCAATATACACATTTTAAAACTCGAACAACTTAACGTAGCTCATATTAAATTTTTTTAATTTAATTTTTTAATACTATATGCTGCTTACCCCAACATCTTGTTATGCGGATATGCGAACGAATCTCGAATTCGAGCATGATTGGTCACTCGTACCCACCCAGCGAACAGCATTAACTTTAATCTTATCAACTTAGGAATTTAAAAAAAGTACACACACACACATGCAACGAAACAAACCAGTTCCAGTTTTGATACCTTCAACAAACATACTACTCTGATCACATTACATTAGCGAACCGAAAACCAAAACAGAAAGAAACAATCAGAAACGAACTTACAAGCCTTAAATGCTAAAGGTCTTTTTTTTCTCCTTTGCCTGTAGGAAATTGGGACTTACTCAGGAATGAGTAGGGGGAGAGGGGGAGAAGAAAGAGAAGGGAGGACATGTTTCTTTAATTCGAAATTTAGTGAAATATATTCGCTCCAAGTTGGGGAGACAGGAGACGAATTAAAGAAAACACCAACAAACATCGTAATACGAATAGCGATCGAGGCAACATATCGCCACAGCAGCGGACATGTTGGAGCGATGAAGGAAAGGTACCTCCCGTTGGGAAACGGGGTTTTTTGGGTTTAGGTTTTTGGACCCAACATGGGAAAATATTAAAATGTAGCAAAAATAGCCTTCCGTGTCGTGTTTGGCTATTACCCCGGCGGAACGGAGTAGGATAGAGCAGTTGTGTTCGTAAGAAAAGATCGCGGAGGATCGTTTCGCACTCGTGTTATCCTTCGTGTACCGCAGGTTCGAAAACCCCTTTTTAGGATCTGGTGTCATTTCGGAGTGAGAGCTGGCCGAGTGTGGCAAAAGTGAGATCGCCAGAAAGACAACCATCTTGCGTTTTGCTGCCGTCCACACACTGCGACGACCCCGGCAGAAAGGATGATATTCTTCGATTAATCAAGCGTAGATTCGCTCAAGCGAAGGAGCATCACGAAAGAGAGAACGACGAGCATAAAGCCGGGCGGTAGATGGAAAAGATCGAGATCCACCACACTAGGATCAAGGGCCAGGGAATAGAAAGGGACGGACGGAGAGATGCAGCGGGAGCAGCAGAAAACGAAACCAGACACATAAATATCAACAACCGTGAAGTCAAAGTCGCAGGTTCCGTGACAGGAGGGTTCCAGGCAGTGTGTTTGTGTGTGCCGTCCCGGTCGGAATGGGGTGGCGGTGCGCATGAGAGCAATTAAATGTGTGTGGCGTGTCGTTTTCTTTCTGCTCTCTCTCTCTCTCTATCTCTCCTTCCCATGATCATTCCAACCAAACACATACACACACACTCACAGAGATAGGAAAAGGGTAGCAGCATAAGAAGGAAATCAGAAGGCAGCATAAAAACCAACGTCTTCCACACCCGGAGAGACCACCGAGGGGGTGAGTTTGGAGCGGGGGGTGGTGCGCGCTGTATTTAAGCAGCGATTATCAAGTCAGTCGCGTTGCGTCGTTTCTTCCAAGGTTTATGCTTCTTGTGTCTTTTCTCGGCCGTTGCTCCACAACAGCACCACGCGTATACCTCTGTAAACCTACGACGTACAGCAAGGAGCTGGAGATGTAGGCTGGGCGAATGGGAATCGGTTTAGGTCGGCTGTGTGAGCATGAGCATATGCACGACTGGAACCGGGGAGGCAACAGCACAACAACACGGACAGCAAGCTATTGCATGGCCGGGAATGAACGCCCCCGGGGGTTATATTGGAAGAGGGACCGTGGTGGCTGACTGTGCGTCCAGAAAAGGAATCCATCAAGGCAAAATATACCTGATGGAGATCCCGATGCAGACAGGCCGTAAAACGTCGTAACGGAACTCTGGGCTTGGGGGCCTGTTTGAAACGAATGACATCTGGACGTTTGAAATGGGTCGGAAACTTTGTGCTCTTCTCCAGACGTCTAACTACAGCACAGCAGCAGAAAAGCAGCAAACAGAGAAAAAAAAACCACAAGTAACATTAACAATTGCGTGTATGGCAACGTGAAAATGCGTGTGTTTCTATTTCTGACACCAGTCTCTCAACAGGAAAGAGATATACTCCTATCTCACTTTGCACCACCCATATAGTGTCAAGGTCCCGCGAATTCTGAAAACTCTGCGTCATATACGTCTAGATTAGTGTGTGATATCGCCCTTCGTTTCCTTTTTTTTTTTGCTGCTGATAACGAAAAGACGATGCGTACGGTATACCCCGACATAGCTACTCATTACCGTGATTTCGGCCAAGATCAAGAGCAACACACAAACACACAGACAGTACGCCCGCGATGTGTGCTGTTGTTGACAGTTTGAATTTCGATTCAAATAGTTTGGACTATTTTGCGGCTGTTAAAGGTAAACAAACATTTACCCGATGGATCACCGCGCTTGCGCGGTTGGCTTATCAGTCGTAAAATGTTATCATGGTGTGTAATTTGCCACTGTTAAGCGTTACAGTCGAACGGTTAAATAGGAAAAAAACGGCTTAAAAATCGTTTATATACCATCACTCTGCGCTTAGGAACTGCAATCCAATCCATTAATTGCCAAACATGTTCCTTTAATTAATGTTTGCCTTTTCTATAAAACAACATATGATATAGGATATAATCTGTTCGTGAAATTAGGATCATTCTGTTGCTTGTAAAATAGAACTTGATTCCGTTCCGTTCTAAACGTAAATGAAAATTTTCCCCCAGTCGAACCGGAATGGAGTACGGATAATCGGAGTTCCACTGTATTATAGATTATCGTACATAAATGTTGGTCTGTACCAATGAACTATTCTACCATAATATCATCCCTTCATCACGGTATTATTCTGGTTTTTTTCTCACGCTTCGACGGCTTAACAAACATGTTCGTGATTCAAATTTGCAAAATAAAAATCCACCCATACATTTTTGGCAACCGATGTCCACCATTCAACCTGCGGGACATAAATTAATCAACTGTCGCATTGTTAACCATTAATTGAACCTTCTATGTCCGTTGGTCAAATTATTCGGCCAGCCTAGGCTCATCAGCATTCCGTGCGCTCTGAGCACCATCATGTTTTGTCTACAAAAACACACACACACACAATTGGGACCGCCAAACATGAAAATCAATTAGCCGGCAGTTGGACCGTCGTGTACACCGCGTGCCGTTAAGCCTAGAGAGATGATGGACGATGGAGGTCGTGCTTGGGAAGGCAACAAAGAGAGAGAGAGAGAGAGCAGAAAAACAAAAAACAAGTCTGCAAAACGCACAAGCGTAATGAAGTATCGTGTCTGGTGAATTAATTCAAAACCAGCGACATCGCAACAATAATATATCCTGTCCACGCTGCCGCTCCAGCCCAATAATAATACACGCCATTCATCAAACATGCACATAAACCATCACACTCATCCCCAAATCGGGCATGTCCCGCAACGAGGAAGGGTGCACAGGATGCGGAAACAATGTCTTGCCAAACTGCCAAATTAAAATCGCTTCATGCCAAATATTCTACCATTCCCCACCGTGTGTGGATTCCTTCATAAACCGCCACAAGCGCCACATGATGCGTCGTACTGCGCCTTCCACAAAAAAGAGCCGACTGCTACTCTCTCTCTCTCTCTGTCTTTGTTTTATTGTTTCTTTATAAATATATATATAATATATACATTCATACGTTCGGCGTTTGATCGGCATAATGGCAATGGGAATGGATGTACTGCCCCGACCCCGCTGGGACGACGGGACAAATACAACGCATGGAGTTTGCGGCTGTTCATAAATTCATCACCACACACACAGGCAAACCACCCCGGCACATTCGTGCGCTTATTCGCGAAGGAACGCAACGCTTATGGGGTATGAATGCCCAATGAGCCCCAAAGAGCTGCTCCAGCAACAGAAGGACTACACAAACAACATAACCAATTCGTTTAAGTAACGATACGGCCGCACCGGGTCGAGAAGGGAGCAACAAGAAAACGTTTGCTGATGCTTTAAGATTCACGAAGAAACCCAAACCACACCAAACACACAAAAAAAAAAAAACGTTGGACTCGAAAAGTTGTATGTGTCTTAAGGAGTTTCGTCTTCAAAGGTTCTTTTTGTTGTTGTTGTGTTACAACAACTTCTCCGGGACGTGTGCGTCCAATATTCTGCTATTGCTGCCGCGCGTTTCCCTTCAACCGGGTCTCTCTCGGGGTAAGAGAAACGAGAACGATCAGAAATGGAAGATTTTACTTCATCAACCAGGAACACACCAGCATCCAGAATTCTCCTCCGGGTGCGCCAAACGGTACATTGAAACACAAACAAGCATCTTTTCCATCGTTGTAGATCGACCATTCCGCATGCTTTAGTAGGTATACACACTCTTTTCGATATCGCCCTCCTGCCCTGCTGAGCAAAACTTCTCCACCAATAAATGTTGCTGGGAAGGTGGAGAGTTCACAAACATAGGGATCCGGCAATGAACAACTTCTTTTGAAAGCTTCTGATCCAGGCCCAGAGTTATTTTCCGTTTTTTTTTTGTTGTTGCTCTGCATGCTGATGTTCTTATACATCACCCACCCTACTAGCATGAACGGTTGGTCTCTCTATGTTTCGTTTTCTCCCGTTATCGGGGAAAGGTTGGGTCGGTTTTATTGCGCGTCGCAGGACCTTTTACCGAAACGTGCCTAATGCTCCCCGAGCAAGACAAACATATGAACACACACACACACACACACATACACACACACACCTGTTACTCTGCTTTTAGCCTTATGCCTGGCACGCTTTTCTTTACTACACCCGATGATAACCGTTGCGTTGCGTGCGTTTGTCGGCTAAAATTGACATCCATGCGATGAAGCTTATACACACATACACAGAGAAGCGAGATCTGTTCCGGTCTGCGCAAATCAGCCGGTATACACTGGGAAACTCGCTAATTCACTTGAAGCGATTTCTTGCTGATCTCCCGAAAGCTTGTTTTTTTGGGGCGGTCGAAAACAACAACAAAAAACCCTGCCAGATGTGTAGCTCCTTCACTTTACGATGTAAAAATAGCGTCTAAATTCAGCGCTAGATTAACGTAGGGTGGACCAGCATTTCCAGCGAAAACGACAACCGTGTCAACTGTAGGCAATCACGTTTCAAACAAAACGTTTTCCAAAGAGCAACCCAACCTGACACCGTCAGATCTTCAAAGAAAAAAAAATAAAAAATAAAATCGTAAATCCATTTAAAGCCCTTGTTTTTAGAGGTCTGTCCAATATTGGATGCAAACTACATTAACTTACTGATACGTTAAACTCTATATATAAATAAGTAACTCTATATTTAACCGTGGCAAGTAATATAACCCGAAAATATACGACCAAAGCAGTACAGTTATGTAAATGTCGAAAGTTACATACACATATCTTACGAATAAGATCTTATTCTAAATAGCATCTTAGGAATTACTCATCTCTAATGCAATTATTATGTTACAAACAGTAGTATCGACAACTTCACATACGAGTTCTGTATATATTTAACTCCACCTGTACGCAGAGTTGATAGGAAATATATCTGGCTAGGCATCAATTAATTCGATTCATCATGTCTCATATCATATCATCTATCTATATATTTGAAACTTCTGCTATTCAAGGTGCATTGGAAATAGCCTCTGATAACCGATATGACAGATCTGACCGTAATTGTAGAAATTGTTGAAGATAAGATAAGCAGTTGAGAGCATCTGGATCTAATTGACGAAAGCATTTGGTGGTGAAGGAATCTGAATCCCAGTCTTCGACTCTGGTCTGATTAGCTTGGCACGAAGCGTGACTGAAATTCAAACAACATTCTTTTGGAAACTTAAAAAGCAATGTTCCGACGGCAAGTGTAGAATTTCTCCGTACTCCAATAAATTCCAGAGTTTGCAACGTAATGAAGATTTGAAACCAGAAACTCAGCATGTGTAGCTCAGCTCAATTACACCAAATCACGACAAGAATGTAGGACATTTTCACAATTAGTTCACTCTCTTGCATTTATAGATTCATCAGAATATCCACCAGAAAATTGCCGTCTTGCGTACCTTTACCTGCGATGAATTTCACCCCACCTCGGCTCCAATACCAACCCTACGCACTAATGAAATTCAGTACCCAATTACAGATAATGACAATAATCAAGAGAAAACATCTTGCTTGCCAGCAATTGATTTCTATTAATCCTTCGCAATCGGATTACAAACACAAAAAGGTCCGGGGAAACACTCTCGGAGAGCTTCTCGGTTCCGGGGAAAAGTTTTCCATTTTCTCAGCCGCCTTCGCTTACCCGCGCAGGAGGGGGCGCCTAGACGAAATGCATTTGCATTCCCGGCTGTTTGGCCGTTTACCGTAAAAACCACCGCGTACCTTGAACTGCGGCCGATTTTCGGAACTCGGTGTGACACAAAGCGAGAAGTGGTTTCCTAAATTCATTTCCCAGGATGTTTGCTGATACTGTACACCCCAATGCATTTACACACGCGCGCCAAAGAGTTCCGCGTGACAACGATATAAACCCGGGCTAAAAGTGTGTTTGGGCGTGTGTGTGTGTGT
>STHB01000003.1:11489006-11515937 GCA_018908115.1 Anopheles rivulorum
CTTCTTCTTCTTCTTGAGCTTCGATATGAGCGTGACGGCCAAAACAACAACAACGCTCTGGCCAAGTACCAATATCAACAATATTAATGCACCCAAATTTTGATACAAAACGTAAAATTGTAGAATAAGCTTAAGGATGTGGTTAAATCGTGCTTCTAAAAATGTAAACATTCTGTTAAAATAAGTTTCTGGTGGGTTTTCAACTTATTATTAACAGAAAATAATTAAAAAGCACGTGAACTCTTTAAACTGGTGGTGTAAATACCCAGACTGGGCCCGTTTGGCTGTCTTTTGCAGCCTGGGAAGGTGTTCAAAGGTTTTGTTGTAAATTTTTTATTAGGACAAAGATAAAAAAATATATTTAGAAATTTAATTTCCCAAGCAAAGTGCGCCAAGTATAATATACACTTAAAAAACGCGTTACGTTACGCGTGACCTACCAGAACCTGAAAGTACCTACCTGTTGTCCTGCAATATAAATATGAACTTTGCAAAAGCTTACTGAAAGCTGCATTAAAACAACTATGAGTGTCATCTACAGGAATGACAATAATATCCTGAGCTTTTAAATCTTATTCGACGATGCAAAAAGTGCAAAACGAAAGCGTTAAAATTGATATTTTGTAACGGATATTATTTCACGTTACTCTTTTAGATTCGTGGACAATTTTTAATGTATATATGCACAGAAAATAAAAATAAGTTTTGAGAGTTTAATAACAACTTTAACTGTTTGATAATCTTTTCCTACTTCACGGATGATGGGTTTCACTGAACCATTCCTAAGGACAAAAATGAAAAATTAGTTATGAAAGATTAACCAGGAGAGAAAATTTTTTTGAACAAACAAGAAAATATAGTAAACAAGAAAAAAAGCTTGAAAAATGTACAAATCAACGTAGAGTTAGTCATACAACCATTTGCAGTAGACAGCCTAGGTATTCTTTACCGGTCTATGCGATGGTTACGTGGTAGCATTTAAGTTTTGCATATTGCATATCAATTTTTAAATGAAAGAATTTTTAAAATGAGCTCCACTCCTTTGTTATGTCCGTCCAGTGCGTGAATGAAAAAGAAATCGAAAACCGTGAAACTCTCGTACAAAAGTTTATGTTGCGTTCAATATTTTATGAACAAAATGAACCTGCCAACGGGGTTTCACGGCTATTGGGAGGGAGAATATGAGTGGAAGAGGGAAAAAAAGGATAAAGAATATGTAAAAATACAACTCGCTTACAACGATGAGCTTTTGTTTCTAACATTTTACGACCCATAAGTATCTGGCGTTTTACGACTTTAAGCATAATGAAGGAATGTGTCGGGAGGACTTTTTGCCATTCCGGCCCACCAATTGCACTCGGGTGCGCTGTGCGGACCACACATGAGAAGTTTATTTTTTGTTTAACTTAAAGTCCACCCTACGCCGTCTATCGGTCGGTGAATCCTTCCGTTTGCAGTAGGGAGCATTGCACCACCCTTGTAGCGTGGGGAAGGGTCATGTGTATACACATTGTAGCCAATGTAGCATTGAAAATTCCAGCAAAACCACTCCAATGGAACTCGTCCCGAAGACAAGTGCAGCCAGCGTTCGTCGGGAATAATCGTACCAACTGGTGGTTTTTCCCCCCACCGAATGGGAAGGACGTTTTGAGCAGGACAATATTCTTCATCATATTTTATGACCACTTCAGCGTCATAAAAGTACGCTTGCATAGCTTGTCGCCGTGCTAGCTCGGCATTGCGAGTGTGGGAAGCGAGCTAACATTTTAAGATTGATGGTTGAATCCACGCGACCGCCACCGAACNCACTCGTCCCGAAGACAAGTGCAGCCAGCGTTCGTCGGGAATAATCGTACCAACTGGTGGTTTTTCCCCCCACCGAATGGGAAGGACGTTTTGAGCAGGACAATATTCTTCATCATATTTTATGACCACTTCAGCGTCATAAAAGTACGCTTGCATAGCTTGTCGCCGTGCTAGCTCGGCATTGCGAGTGTGGGAAGCGAGCTAACATTTTAAGATTGATGGTTGAATCCACGCGACCGCCACCGAACGCTATGGCGAGAAAAATAAATGGAAATTTGATAGACTCCAGCATATCCTAGGGCAGCTCGGCATGTTTGCGCTTTGTGCCGGTGCAATACTTGACGAATGTTTACGACGGACTGCTACGGGTGGATTAAAATGTATTTGCTGTAAAGCGAATTTTCGAACACTGCCAAATCTATAACATTCATAAAAGTAAATAAGGGAAACCAAAGAGGAAGTGGAAGAGATTGAGAGTGTAAAAACCAAAAAATGAAACCAGCTCAGCAATATACTACAGTCAATAATCAAAACAGCTCTTCTTGTTTTATTCTTTATTTAACAAAAAAAGTTAATAAACGAATCGTAGGTTAGTTATTTAAAATTCGAAATAAACAATTCCCAATAGCTCATGAATACGCCTGGAAGTATGCAATCGGGGACACATTCAACATTTCTTCACAGAAGTCTTATTTATTTATGCAGAAAAATAGGATTTATTGAGGTATTATCAACATTTTCGTATCGTTATAAAATTGTTTTTAAAAAATTGTTAAAAACGATTAAAACTCATTAAAACTCATGTGTTTTTATACGATAAACGAAACCACAGATATCCAATAATATATTATCCGATTTTCTAATCAAATGCACACACGTTGTTGAAGGTGTTTACGAGTTTAGCTGCAATCAACTTCTATCGCGCGAATTGCATTACAACATTCATTTTATTGTAGCATTTCCCGTGAACGATTCCCGAGTTAACGTATTTTCTCCACTGTTTTTCTACTCTTTCAACAGCAAATGCAACCCTAAAAAACCACCAACCAAGTGTTTGCTAACCTTCTTTGACAGGGAAACAAGATGCGCTCTAGTATCTAAAGCCATGTGTATGCGAAACATTTTCTGCCCCAGTTGGTGTTTTTTTCTTTCGTTTTTCCTTGTCTTATTCAAAGAATTGCTTTATCTGGAGCTGCCTTAAAAGCGGTTATCGCTCAGGTAGATCGCCAAATTGCCAAAAAGGGAGAACGAATGGGCACCGGCCGGGGGGAAAGTAATGGCCAATCCACTTGTTTTCCGGGTGGAAGACATCGGTTGCAGGGGGAAAATCACAGCTAGGCTCAAATCTCAAGAACAACGGTAGCATAAGGTGAAGCTAAGAAAAAATCTAAAAAGCCACCACCAATCGTCGCATTTGGTGAAGGGTTCCAGATCTTCCTGGTTTACTGCATAGAAACGAAAGAAAGAATGACGAGAAAAAAAAATCCCTCCCATTTTCTCCNGTTATCGCTCAGGTAGATCGCCAAATTGCCAAAAAGGGAGAACGAATGGGCACCGGCCGGGGGGAAAGTAATGGCCAATCCACTTGTTTTCCGGGTGGAAGACATCGGTTGCAGGGGGAAAATCACAGCTAGGCTCAAATCTCAAGAACAACGGTAGCATAAGGTGAAGCTAAGAAAAAATCTAAAAAGCCACCACCAATCGTCGCATTTGGTGAAGGGTTCCAGATCTTCCTGGTTTACTGCACAGAAACGAGAGAAAGAATGACGAGAAAAAAAAAATCCCTCCCATTTTCTCCGTTTCTGCAACATTGGTAAGAAAGTTTAGTTTTATTTCCTTTCCCCCTTCGGTCTTTTTTTCGCTTCCAAGCCAGAATTTTCCCAACACACTTCTTCAGATACACCTCAAACGAAAACGGTTACGATTTTGGGGGCAAAATTGGTTCCACGGCCGGAAACAGTGGCTCAAAGTAAAATAGATGGTGTGAACTTGAAGCGGTTCCATGTTTTCCTCCCATTTTGCTCCAGTTTCCCTCGTGCTATTTCCCACCGTTTTTCCTCGTTTTATTTTGCAGCGATACCTTGGATGAATGGTAGGGATGGTAAGCTCGTTATGGGTTCCCTGCTTCCTTAACTTAAGTTAACCGCCCCGAAGAACCGCTGCCTTTCCAGGAGAAGTTCTGCGGAATACTGCTGCGTTTCACACTGCGGAGGCTGCGATTTTCATAAGTGATTTGTGGGATGCGGACGAAACGTGCGAAAGTGCGTTGCCTCGGTTGTCTTCCCTTGTTTTTTTATAAACAGGGAAACTCAACAATCTTTAGAGCGAGGAGAAAAAAAAACACAGCAACTGGAAAATCCGGGAAGAAAGTCTTCCCAGATAGGTCCGGAGCTGGGCGCAGTGAACAACAGAGACGTTCATCCAAATTTATTTACGTTGAGATTAGAAAAATTATTTATTTATTTATTCATGCAACAAGAAGTTTCACTTTCAATGGGAGTTTCCGGCACGGTACTCCGGTACCGAAAGGGAACGAATGCTATCTTATGAGTTGGTTGTTGGTCTCTTTTGTTTCCGTTCCGTAATACGAGGTGCAGAACGTGACAAACACTTCTTCAGTCGATAATCGGTAACACTGCGGAAGAGATGATTTCTTTATCCATATTTAATATTGTAATGGGATTTTAAGCAAAACCGTTTATTACCTTTGGTTGCTTGTTTTTGTCTCTCTTTCACTCTTTTAACTTCTGACTCGATTTCGCTTTGGCTGGTACACCGGTAGAGCAATCTGTTTCGGCTCCTTTCCTGTTATCTGGATCCGGTTCCGGTGTCATAGCAGGTATGGCGAAGGTCGCAGGTAAGGGTTAATTGTTGAAACTAAGTATCCGATTTAGTTTGGGAAGGTGTTTCCCATTTGATGGAGGGTCGATCACGGCTATAGCTACTTGGGGCTCGAAAAACGAGCTGCTGGAAGGTGGAAAAATTAGATTGTAATAATGAACCATTAACCATAGTGAGCATTTGGGACAATGCTTTAAATTAGTTTGGATTAAAAAATCAGACTAATAATTAACATAAGATAATTAGTTGACAATTAGTCTAAATAGGCGCGTAAGATATTTTAGTACTTATTATTTTTTCGGGAATTAAAAAATAAAAATTAAAAAACGATTAAAAGAAATCCCAAATATCAAAGATTGTTTAAAACAAATGTAAATTAATATCAAATTTTTGTAACATAAAAATTTTATTTAATACTAAAACTGTTTGTTAGGTAAACCCATTTGACCAAGGTGATAGTTATGAACGGGCCTGTGCATTCAATCATTTTAATCTTAATATTTACTTTTTTAATTGATTTCCCAACCCAAAACTGAAAAGGAACTCTAATCATTTATTGCACATTTAAAGTATTTAAGTTCTAACAAACAACAAAAAAATATTTCATTTCAACCTCACGCTAAATGGCATTATTACAACATAGTGATACTCTTCGCCGTACGTGCCAGAACTGCAGCTGGAAACTTTTGTAAAAAATATCAAAAAACGAAATGGCAACCTTACTACATTGTGGTTTTGAAGCACGCACCTCCGCTCATGATATTGTCGATAATGATGCCCTTATGGATGGATGTTTTATTTTTCAGAATGCTACTTTATAGTTTTATCAGTTGAATTTGATGTTTGATTTAACTATAAAGTCTTTTAGTAAGTTATTTTATTCGTTTTCCATTTTATTGATAATAACACGTGATAAAGTGGATACAATTAATATAATTAAACCTATCATCTCCCAGTACTGGGTGCTTACACGAAGAAAACTCTGTTTGCTACTGTCTTTACCAACACTTTGTTTTATTTTCTTTGTGAGCCGATGCCTAACAGAAATTCTGAGGCTTTCAGCTGAAAAAACAAAAAAACAAACGGATACATGAGTTTCATCCAACATTTCCTGACCCTTCCCATTGAGGGAAAAGAGTCCCACCGCTTTTTGGGTGATATTCGTTAAAAGGGTGGTTTCCGCTAGAACGACATGCCACAATTGGCTCCATAATCTTATCGGATGTCAGTCAGCGCAAGTCAGCGCAGCACAAGGCAGAATGGCAGGAAAGCTTCTGTTTTTTTTTGGCTGGTGAATTCATTTCCCAAAAAAAAGGAAACTTTTGAAATTCATACATGAATGAAACATTCCACCCAAAAAAGGGGCGTAATATGCTATCATTTCCCAACGACGCAGGACAGTGCACATGAATGAAACGTAGAGAAGTATTCTGGCCTTGTTTTTTATTTTCATTTCGATGCATATCTTACGCCAGAGTGGCCCGCTGACACATGTTGGTGGTCGATAGACTCTTGGTTTTTTTTTCTTCTCCTTTTTTTGATTCCGGGATGCTCTCTGACCTCGCGCGATTTCCATCTAACTGAGTGAACCGCGTCTGGAGTGGTGTTGGGGATGATTCCTGCCTAATCCCTCGTCATCTACCCGGACAGACAGACATGTATTGTTCGTTGTCGTGCCGCTTCGGGCCGCAGAGAACACAGAGCAACGGGAGTTAGCTGCCACTAACTCGTTGGTTTAGCTTACGCGAACGTGCAGCCGAGTGAGATCCGATGTTAAGCAAGAATGGCTATTTTTCGCTGGAAAAATTGCACACAAAAAAGCCAACCACGCGAACGGCCGCGTGTTTCCCCACATATGGTTATGGGCCACAGGAATGGTTGGTAGTTTGTCCTTTTTTTGTGTGTGTCCTTCTCAAATTTTGTCTGAAACGTATAAATGCAGACCCCGGTGTGTCAGATTTACGGCAACGCTTTAGGACTGTTGGGCGAAGAGTGTTAAGGTTCAGCAGTGAGCGGATACCGATGAAATCATCCAAACGAACATGGATCACACAGCCAGTGCGGTCAGCGTTCTGCCCCTATGGTGCTCTTACGGCTTTCAAAACATGTGTCCAAATGTGAGAGTACTATTGTTACTGAGGAATTTCCGAACGCCAAAACTGTGCGCCATGTTTGCGCTGGGAGTGTGCAGCAAGTGAAGCGAACCACAAATGAGGAATCATGTATGAATAATTCTAGCCGGTTTTGGGTAGGATACAGCACACCATCTACGGGTGCAGTAGTATTATGAGATGCAAAGCATATGACATGACTCGTTTATCGTGTTAAATTAAAAATATTACGTGCAAAGTACACGGTGGGATCCGTTTGAGGTTATTTATTATGAGTTATTGTTGTCCGATAGGATCGTTTTAAATACACATTGTTCGAATTATATTTTAAACTTTTGACAAGGAAGCAAGCTCCTCAAAATTAAGGATTATTATATAGTAAAGTTATTGAAAAATATATTTAAATGTTAAAAACAATTGTGTGGAACAAAAAAACCTTTATTAAAAATATTATAGTAAAAAAATATTAGAGTTAAATAAATGAAATAAATATATTAAATAATAAAAAATAATAGTTGATAAAATGAAAAAAATGAAACAAACAAAGAAGCATTAAAAGAACTTAACTTAGTAAAACTATGAATGACCTTTCGGAAATATTTTTTGCCATTCAACGAATACCAACATGGGCCCATTGTTTTCGTCTCCCTGACAATATGTTTCGGTTTACTCAACAGTATCATTTTATTTCCCCGTATCATGTTATTTGGCTGCCATTATTGTACCGCAAGCTCTTTACTTTTTGTTTTGTGCGGCATCAAATCTAAACAAAATAAATCCACCCAATGACGTTATCAACTGCCAGTACCAAAATCGATGCATTTTCAAGCGAGCTTCCATTATTCGCCGGGTTCTGTATACCGCCCAAAACCCACACGGCAAATGACATTTATTGGACGCGAGTGAAAATCACTGACGGTACCCTACGGGCACCTTTGCAATGTGTTCGAACACAACCACAGGAGGACACTGTTTGGCACACACAAACAGTGTGTACTGGAGTTTTGGGTGTTATTTTGGTTGCGTTTTCTGGCATCCGTTTTTTGCCACGTAATCGAGTTAGATAACGTCATTCAGCTTAAAGCGGTTTGTGCTAATTGTGCGAACGTCCATTAAACCGCTCGTGATCGTTCGGTATGATTCAGTGTGGGTCTAGATAATGGTATCATTTGTGAGGAGTTTTTAGTAAGTTTCGTTGGAGTTAGATGGTTTAGAAGTTTTATTTTATAAAACCAAAAAAAAAAAGCAAGTTTGTACACTTCCACTCTGCTTCTTATTCTGTTGGTAAGCATTTTTTTTGGTTCCGAAAAGCACCTCTCACAATACATTCGACATGCAGCTTGAGTGTGCACAAGGGAAAACAGTGAGTTGCTCGAAGCAAATATTCGATTTGGCAAAGTTACAGTATTGTCAATGCAGGCCCGCTTCACCAGCACGAAGCTTGTTAGACATATTGTTTTATATTCGCCGATCGGTACGTGCCTCGCAATGTACGCGGTGGCATGCTGACGGTTTCCGTGCGTTGGCTGACTAAGACGGTTGAGTCGAATGATTCCAGCATACTAAAACACATCCCCCCCCCCCCATTACATTGAACACTAACACACACACACACACAGACAAAAGACCCCACGTTACACAGTAGTTCATGCATACAAAAGTAGTACTTGTTCGAGTAGCAACGCTGATGTTAAGAATTTGGAAAATCGTGTGCAGGGTAAAAGTGAATTAAAGACACCCAGTTGCACTACCCTTGTCTCTAGCAATGCACGGAAAAGCGGCAAAACGGTCTTGGAAAAATAGTTTTGCTTTTTGCCAAAATTCATGTTTTTGTTCCATGAAACTCGCTTTCATGGTTCATTCAGCGTTCCTAGTTGACAAAGACCGAGAGGGAGAGAGAGCGAGAGAATGCAAGCGAGATGGAGAATGGAGTTTATTTTCCGTTGAAATTTCGACACCCCTTGCTATGGGGTATGGGATGGTTACGTTAACAATGGCATTGACGATCAGCGAACAGGAATCGAATTAAGTGGTAAAGTTTTCCCATTAATATTACACACTTTGGCCCCGAAATAGAGATGCACACCCGGTTGTGCATGGCAAAATGGGGATGTAAGGGGAACGAGCCGGTGGAATTTCATGCATTGCGGTGGTGGTGGAGGTGTCACACCATTCACATTAAAGGCGGCTCACTGGCAATTTGACGACTCAAAACACACAATTGGCTCGATGCCATCGCAGCAGCTTCCATCGCGTGGCAGCAAAGTACCGGGCGTCTCCATCAGGCGGAAGCTTCTTTTCCCGCCAACACGCGTGTAAACGCCAACGCGTCCGGGATTTCCGTGGTTTCGAAATCCGATCGTCTCCCCTTCCCGGTGCCGGATGAAGACAAATTTTACGCTTCAATCGTCGCTCAAGTGGTGAAAGTTTTTCTATTTTTGTCTGTTGGCTCTCAGTATGTTCACACGAATGTCTCACGGAGGTTTGGTGGAATATTTTCGTTTTTCGCTTCATTTCAGTATTTCCGGGTTTGGGAAATGTTGATAAAATCGCGTTTGTGCTGTGATTTCAACCTTCAAAAAAAAAAAAACGGGGAACTCTAACATAGGAGAAGTAGAAAGCTGCTGTAAAATGAACGGATACATAAATTATTCCTGTTCGTCTGTTCGCACTGTTTACTGTCTTTTGGCTTGCAAGTTCTAGCTGTAATGGAAACAGCAGAAAAGTTTTCCTCTAAATCGGTCTCAGAATCGATGTGGACGGGATTCTGAATAAGCCAATCGTTGTGCTAAAAAGAATGGCGAAAGAAACCGATCCCGGGAACATTTCGAATGGTTTGCTTTTCTCTCTCTTTTGTTTGATTTTATGTGATTCTTTTGTTCGTTGGTTGTAGTACTTGAATTTTTGTTAAGTTTCTCATATTTCTAAATATTCTTTAAGAAATTTAATATTATATTTCTCAACTTAATTGTTTTTTTTATTGATTCCTTCACTCAGTGTAATAGTAGCAATCTTCGGAAACATTAATTATGGCAAACCGCTCCACCGGTATTTAATTACAATTATCACGTCAACGTTCATTTTACCGGCCCTTATTTCACCCATTACCAGCAGCGTTACACCGTCAAATTTTGTCGAATTGTTCATTTAGTATGATGCTGCTCATTAATTTTGCTTCGGCGAAAGCTTAAGTTTTCTGACTGTAAAAAGACGAAAAGAACACCTCACCCTAAACTTCCTCACTCTGGTTCCGGGCAGACTCGCAAAATCGTACGAAAGACTTCACTTCCTACTGGCCAAACGATTTGAGTATCAGGCAGTAAGTAATTCAATTATGCACGTTCAATTTGTTACCGTGCAGTTTTGTAAAATAATTAATCTTTTGCCGCCACGCGCGATGGCCGAACGGTGGAAGGATCGAACGTGAAACCGTTCGTCAAGAAAAGTGGTACTACGGTACTTTTCGTTTGTTGGCTAACAATTTTCCACCAAACAGGTCGGTTCAGCGTTCAGCACCTTCCGCACATTGTGATGGGAGGAAAAAGTCTGATCCTTCAGCCGCGGTGTTTGTCTGCCGGTTTATTGTTCTTTTACTGTGGCCGGCAGTATCGAGAACGAAACCGGTGTTTGGTGTTGTACCGTGGAAAACCCTGCTGCGATTTATAAAAAAAAGTCTGTCTGTCTAAAAAGTTCTGCTTCTTGTTGTGCTCGTGCGCGCCCTTGTTCGCCTGTCTGGGGCACTTCACCACGACCGTTTCAATCTCGCCGAAGAGTTTTCGCTGTTTATTTCAGCACTTTGGTTTACGCGCTTTTGTGCTTTAATGGACCGTTTTGTAGAAGAATGAAGTGAGTGAGTGCGAGAACTCCGCGTGAAGTTGGGGCGGGCCCATCCGCCCAACCCATAGCCAAAAGGCGTAAATTTTCCCTGGCTTAAGCAGCTATCGGTGCTATCAAAAGGTGGGATAAGGCGGATAGGCTTTGTTGTGTTTGTGTGGCAAAGCTTTTTTCTACTTTCCTTTGCTGCTTCGGCTATTTACTACCGATATAAACATCCACCATCCGTGGATTTCGGGGAGGACTCAATAAGGTAATTCGCGTTTTTCAAAAGTTTAATCGAACAGCTAAGCCAAAACGACAAACGGCCCTGGGATGCGACGCATTAGGGAGCCTTAAGGGGGAGGTAGGGTCGCCAAGATTGTGTGAGCGAAATATTCAAATCGTTATCGCACCGCTCCCATCATCATTTATATGAAAATCTTTAAATTTATAGCTTCATCGATTTTTTGTGTGTGTGTGTGCTGTTGTTGCTTCCGTTGCGGGTCGTAGTAGGCGTCTAGCGATAGGCCCAGCCTTCTTCGATTGCTGCCGCTACCGTTGGTCTGTGGAATGGGTACGACAGAGCGACCGGTTTTGAAAAGTTTATCCCGACAAACCCCGACAATCCCGTGGATGGTGGCGTGTGTGTCTTGGGTGTCGGCGGTACCAGGGAAATGCACCGGAGCGACCGAGATTTTCAACCGCGCAGCACCTAGCGGGCAACGAGATTGGTAATCGATAGCGAAAATGCCCCGAAGACGAAGGAAACGAAATCGAATCCAATCAATTGTCATTTTGCCTACGCCAGAAGCTGCTGCCGCTGTTTGGCAGCGAGGTGGGGAGGATGGGTGTGACTGTGAATGTGGGCCACTTGTCAAGTGGTCATAATTAAGAAGGTAAGGATGAAATATCTACTTATTCTCTTTGAGTATTTGTTTATAAGACCATGAATGATTCGTTATGCGCCCGAAGGTATGCAATGGTGAATCATATGAAGTTTTTTGGAACTACAATAAGGCGGTTAAAATTAAATGTCTGATATTTTAACGATATATTTATATATATATAAGAACAAAAAGCTCCGATTGCAAATAACAATACACATATAATCTGTTCATATTAATTAGTTAGCCTTTAATTATAAACAAACAGTGAAAGATGGCTTTCATACGAGACCGTTGGGCGCTTTTTTAATAGTGCTGACAGACGGTTTCTGCATGACGGAAATTATGAATTTTAACAGTTTAGTTCTTTCAAAAGTAAGCCAAATAGTACTATTGTTTGTTTAGATTGACATATTTTATTTTAATTTTTACCAACCAATCCAACTCAAGCCCACTGTGCGTAGATGCTTAAAGTTGGTCCGGTACAGCGGGCAGCCAAATGATTGCTGTCGCTTTTGCATAGGCCAAACAATCGGCAAGAAGACAACCCTGCAAAAACACAGAACCGTACCGTACCGGTCGGGCAAAAAAAAGGGAACGGGAGTGAAGAAGGAAAGAAGGGGGGAGAAAATCGAAGAATTACCATATTTCAGCAACAGCATCCTCACGTAGTTTTGATATACAGCCGAGATAAACGAGGAATACATAAAAAAGCGAAACATTTTCCTCTGTTTTCCATCGCTCAGCTCGTATTCGGTGCTACCACGGTGGCAGGCAGGATCCGTCGTCTGTCGTTGTTGTTTTTTTTTTATCTTCTTCGTTTTGCCGGATCAACTTGATTTCTTTCGGGAGATGGAACTCACCAGGAAAAAAGGGGGCGAAGGTTTACCATTACCGTGAATTGAACTGCTTGCCATCGGTTCCCCAAGAAGGTTGGAGATACATACAACACAAAAAAAAGGTAACTGGAACCGGAAAGGAAAAACCCCGGTACAGTTTATTGGGGCAACCGACCGCTGGTGTACAGGAGAAACTTTCGAATTGCTTCATTTTTTTGTTTGTCTGCGAGCCTTGTTCCTAAGATCGTATTTTAGCTTTCATGCAGCACGCAACCGAAATCGTAAAACAAAGCGAGAAATACAAAAAAAAATGTATCAGCGAACAAGAAAGTGTCCTGTCCTGGTTGGACAGGAATATTTCAAATGAAATTAACCGATAAATTGGAGCGTTGTTCTACGGTAAAGGAGCAACAAAAAAAATACCCCCGAAAAATAGATGCCGGACAGTATATTGTTGCGGCATTTGCACGGTACCATTCGGTAGCGATGACGTCGCTAGTTTGCAATCGTAAAAAGTGCCGCTCGCTGTCGGTTTTCGGAAGGGAAACAAACCGAAGCCGCATTCTTCACAGATAATTAAACAAATTTAGCATTCACCCGAACGATAGTATTCGTGTCTGCTGAAGTCGCAGCAGCGTATTTCGAAACCCCGTCCCGGTATCCGTCTTTTGCATGACCAGGCCAGTCGACATTCTTCCTCGCCGGTGAAGGTGTATTGTTTGAACTATCTTGTGCGCTTCTTGGAGGGAAATAGCTCGGCGAAATGGTCGTGCGGTGGAAGCCTGCAAAACCGCTCAAGTCGAATGCAAATAGCACCAATGAAATTCTCATTTAAATACAGATTTCGGTTACAGCTCAAATACAGCCCCGACCAAGCCAGAACCACCATCCGGGGAATCTGGCGGTAGAATATCTCTCTCGTTCTCTTGGGCAATGGCTTCGCTTCGGTTAGCTCGTGGCACATCCGGAAGCGGAAAACTGTACAGCATTGTACCACCAGCCCAAGGAACTGGTGGAGCGATACCGCGGCAAGATGGAGCGCTGTAACTTGCCAGTGCCGAATGATGAACTGTGCCGCAAATTTGAAGCACTATCGACAATGGTGTCGGTGTGTTAGTCGTCGTTCTTGACGTTATCTCTCGATCGTGTACTATTGCCACTTTGTACCGAGATCTTCCAGGTTTTGTGGTACGGTCGTGCAATCCCGGTACAGGAGATAATTTAAATTACATTTCAAATATTTGCCATTGGCGAACGAGTTCGCTTCCGTGTGCCGGTGCCGTTGCAATAGCGATTGTTAGCGGATTTAGTGGGAAAATTTTTGGATCAACATTTGCCTTTCGCAGGAAGCGATCTGAACATGCTGGATGGGTCGGTTTTAGGAAAAGGGCTAGCAAGCAGTGAAAGCAAGGTAATGGGATTACTCGTGAATCGTTTGTGGAATGTAATAAATCGTACCTCTGTTGGTGTGCTTTAATTTTGGGCTTTTTTCCTAGGAATTCACACGATAACACAACATTAAATCGACTATCGTGCAATTGTGTTTAAAAAAATGCAATAAAACACTAAATTCTACACTTAAATAATGCATGGTAGAGTGCTTATCCATCGGTTACTATATCAAATCAAGATGCTGCATACACTCCATCTCTGGGCGATCAATGTCCCGATGAAACTCCCATTCGGGTGCATTATACATCGGAGCGAATGGATGACTTTGGAGCAAAACCACAAACCACAGCTTTGCCGTCATTATCCTGCCTCCCATGCCCCATCGGTGTAAAAGCTCCAACCCATCCCAAAGACCAATCCTTTCGTGTGGTTTATTTCTATTTATAATCCCCTTTTGCATTGACTGTACACGGAAACCGAGACACCGAACCGAGCATCTAGCGCCATCTCAACCATTATGGTGATAGGTTCCGGTTTTCCGGGTGGTAGGTATAATACTTTCCGACTGAACTTTGCCCCGTTGGATGGATGCACTCAGCCACGGCCGCAGCAGCACGCTACCGGATGTGGATACGGGTTCCTAACCTCAACGAAACAATATCCGGTAATTAGTGGAGAGGTTTAAGGTTAGACTTTACACCGTAACCCGATAGCCCGGTTGTGCCTCATTAGGGTTGCATTCAATGCAGAATTGAGGCCTCTCCGGTATACCGAGACCAGCGTTAACGCCATTGTTTACAAGTTTTGATATAATGTTTCCCCGATTAGTAGTGCACCATATATTTCAACGACAGATATTCTTTAGCAACGGCGCAATTGGGATAAGCGAGAAGGAAAAGTGATAGGAGCAACGGAAAGCTTAGTGCTGTTGAAGTTTATAATTGTGTGAACAGTTGCCAGGCTCTGGTGGCAAATTGCTGATAATAAATGAGTAGTACCATGTCGGCCTAAAGCTGATGTTCGTGGAGTAGCAATAATGGAATGGGTGTGTATTGAAGGTTAATGCTCCAAGTATTGATTTATCATCTAAAGTTAATTTCCTAGTGAGTTAAGTATGCAATCCTGGCAATAATTAAACGGATATTCCTCGTTACTGCACATTTCTCGAAATACTACCGATAAACACGCGCACTGACGCAATGAGGAACCCATGTAGAATGTTCGTATAAAGTTCTTCGAAGTTTTGACTAACATCATCCCAAGAATTATATTCTCCAAATATTCTCCAAATATTCGTTCAAGTAGTGGTAACTATGGGAACTGATCCAGTTTTTGAGATGTTACAAGTATGTGAGAAAAGTATAAATTTTGGGCATCATTTGTGCAGTAAACGTACAGAAAGCCAACGATGCCTCATGGAATCAAAGAACAGCCTAAATCAATTTTAACCATGTTGACTATTTTAAGAGAATGAACCACAGCCAAAAGCTTAACGCTCTTCCCGCAAACAATCTCTCTGTCTACTCTAGAGCGCCATTCGAGGCACAATCAAACCGATTACCGGTTTCCCAGTTCGGTTGTAAAGTGATTTCCCAGCCCAGCAGGTTGACCGCAAACAATTTGATGCTTTACCCACTGGAGTTTCGGAAAAGATGGACACTGGTTTCTGTGGACGGGTAAGATAGGCAACAGGGTTTGCAAAGAAACAAGCGTGGTCCAGTTAACCACAGCCCTTGCCGAACACACAGGTAACCCTAGAATGTAGCCTCAACTGTGGCCAATCTACGAAACCATTTATGATTGCGGTTAAGGTTTGGGCTTGTGTGAACTGGGAAAGCATTCAGGATCTGTACCGGAATGCACAGACATAAGGCTCGAGATTAAAAATTCCCTTCCAAAAAGTGGTTGCCAGCCCGAGTCCGAACGGTTGGATGGATGATGAATTTACTGTCTGAGGAATGTTGGCTTTGGAAATGGAAAGCATCTTCTAGGTTCTAAATTTGTGCTGTGGGCAGTATGGTGATGTGCCAGCCGGTACATCAATCACTTCGTACCGACTTAACACAGTGCGTTTGGCGGTGTGGAATTGGTTTGGTTCTTCCAATTGTTTCGAAACCAGGTAATGAAGGGCTTCATTCTTGGAATTTTCTTATAAATTTCAGTGACGCTGTTGCCTTTCCGCGTCTGGTTTATGAAGCTGAAGCTGGTGGAAATTTACCTCACCCTGAAAAGGTAAACCAAACCGGCAAGCATTCTAATTCGTGCTAGAAAGATGCCGAAGATGCTTCCGACAGATTGCAAGCCGGTAGTGAAATATTTCAATATGAAAATACTTCAAATCGTTGTCCATGACCACCCTCGCTAACGTACGAATTGTGGCAGGATATATGGAATGAAATCATATCTCGGCTATTTCTTAGTATCGGAGAACACCCGGATAAGTGTAAACTGTGGCTGTTTAATTAAAATGGAGATCCAATTTCAAAGGATCTGGCACCATGTTTGCATGTTTGCTTTAGCAGACATCTGTGGCCCATATTCTGTACGATCCTTTATCAAAACTTTATCAGCGCGCCGGAAACGTGGCAAACCATTCGTCCCTTGCTCGAGAGTTTTAATCCTTTGTGCGCTGGTTCAGTAGCACAATGTACTGGATCGCCCTCGAGCCGAGCGAACTAGTTTTTAGCGAGCTTGCACAAACTATAAACTAAAGAAGTAAAAACATCCACCACAAATCTGGCCTGAATGATAACTTCTTTCCGTGGGCGCCACATAAAGGAAAAGATGCACACACACACACACACACACACTGTTTGTGCTTTTGAGGTTTGTCTGATAGAAGCTTTCCACAAATCAGCAAACAACGGCGTATGTTGCGTTTCGTTTGAAGTATAACGGAAACGGGTACCGTGGGTTTCGTGTGGATGTCTTTTTTTTGTCTCTGTTGGTGAAAATTGAAAAGTTTTCCTTCCTCAATAACTGCATCCAAACCACCCAATGGGAGAGAGAAAAAAAAAACATTGCACCACATTGCTTTTTGCAGTTTTGTCACAGTGGGCACAAAACTGGCTGAGGATCACTTTTGTTGCAAGCGCATCACAGTTTGTAATCATTGATGAAAATGAAGCACACGCTTTCTTTGATGCACATGTACGGTGGTTCGGTCGGTGCA
Organism: Anopheles rivulorum; assembly: GCA_018908115.1. Lineage (NCBI taxonomy): Eukaryota > Metazoa > Arthropoda > Insecta > Diptera > Culicidae > Anopheles > Anopheles rivulorum. The sequence goes on from STHB01000003.1 coordinate 11,505,868, forward strand.
TCGTGCATTATGTGAAAGTCTTTATTTTTTCTTTTGGAAAACTTTTCTTTTCCCGCAGAACAAAAGTGTGTTGTGCGATTGTTTGGTGCTTGATGTGTTACAGATAACAAGACCCACCAAAAGAGGTCAAAGGATAAAGGATGTGTTTGACTTTACGAATGTATTTTTTGTACTTTAAAATATCATCAATATCATGCGAAAATAAATAGCGTAAAGATACAGGGTTGTGTTTTAATTTTCCATCGCCTGAAAGTATGCAATCTTAATGAAAAGAAGGTTTAATAATTTCCCTTTTTTCTGAATCAGATTTTTCCTTGGGGAAATTCATAAGTCATAAGTATAACAATGTAGCAATCAAATAGTATCACAATTTTACAAAACGCTCCCACCCCGACTGCTTAAAGCCGATCGAAATTGCGATAACGAAACCGTCCCCTAGTTGACCCAGTTGGAAATGTGCGCAATTATTTTATGTCTAAGCCTTACCGGAAACCTCCGATCTCAACGTCTAGGCTACTTTTAATCCCCATTAATTAGGACGCCAAAGAATGAACGCCGTTTGGGATATCTGTTTTTTTGCTGGGCCCCGTTTCTGGCAATCGTTCAATTATCGTGCTGCCCGTCGAACCTGCTGGACAAGCTTTTTAAAGCGGCATCTAATGGAGCGAAGTGTGGAAGCTAAACTGTCCGTTGCTAATTTTCGTCATCATCGTCAAACTTTTCACCGTCAACCGCCGTGTTTGGGGTGGACGGGGGCGGGGAGGTAGGATTTTCCGAAAGGGAATCCCGGCAAGTATCACTCTGCTAAATGATGCCTTCCGCTCATCGTTAGGTCGGTCGGTCGGTCGGTCGGCCGTCGGTTCGCTAGTTAGTGTGACCGTGTTTGTCCAAAGGCTTGGTGTGGTGTGCTGGTAACGTACCGGTGGGTTTTCCTCGTTGCCCAAGTAACTGATTAATACCGTCCCACGGTGGAGCTATAATTCATCCGCTCGGCATGAAACCCTGTTCGAGCGGACATTCATTTACCAGCACCGCACCGTCACCGTACGGCCGTTTCGAAAAGAAAAGAACGCAAGCGGCGGGTTTTTTCTTTTCTATCTCTTTCTCTTTCTCTTTTTTTCAAACCAGTTTGAAGACTGTTATAGCCAAACAGTCCCGACAGTGTGGGGTGGAACAAAAATTATGATAAAACTCTCATCCCTCATCCCGCAGTGGGAATAATCCTGGTTGCAAGAAAAAAAAAACCCCGGATCCTTTGAGGCATAATTTTTAACCTCACCGTGATAATGTTATCAGCTGCAATGAAGTTGCGGGGTAGGTGGCGATTAATTTGTCAATCGTTGACAACGGTTATTAGAAGCGGTAGCGAGAAAGTGCACGGCGAAGGAATGGTGAAGATATTACACGATGTTTGCTGTCATGAAAGTGAGTTGCTGCTTTGGAGCGTTTTTATATCACACTCATTAAAGTAAAGCATAATAAGAAATTATTCAACGGAATGCATTGCTTCTGATCGTGGTGTGTCCCGCTGTGCAGCTGGGAGCAAATAATTCCTTTTTTAAAATTATGCTCCCATTGATCATCGTCGTAAATGTGCATACTGCTCCAGCTCATTATCGCGCGAGACACGACTTAATTCCTCTTGGGAGCTTACGGCACGCGTCACACTTGGACACGCGAAACGGAAACGCAAAAGGCAGTCGGTGTGTTTTTTTTCTCGTCTTTCTCTCTCTCTCTCTCTCTCTCTCTTTCTCTCTCGCTCTCTCCCTCTTTCATTCTCTCTCTTTCGTCTGTTTGTTAAATTTACCATTCCACTTCATTATCATAAATTATAATTTCATACGTGCAAACAGGGTTATTGAATTATCGTTTTGTCACTTGTTTGTGCTTACCCACCCTGGTGCCACCGTCCGATCAGCACCGTTTCAGCATGTTTGATGGGCTTTCCAGTTTTTGATGGGAGCTGGCCTGTTTCCTTTGCCCTGCATAAATATTAAGGTCGTTCGAGCGAAGCGGAGCGGATACGGCAGGACCAAACCGCGTAACGTCTCCCATTGCTGATGATGGAAAATGTCGCTGAATATGTAGCCGCACTGTATATGGGCAGCATATGAATTGTGCATGAATTTTGATGGCTGTTTGCTGCTGCCGGGTGGGACACATAAAAAGAACCTCGCTTGATCTATACTCCGATACAGCTTGGTGTGCGCGGTATTTTATGGGGAGGGAGTGACACTTAATGTATGCCAGTAAAATGGCACTCGCAAATGGTGCGCGTTGTGTGGCACGTTGAAATGAAAATCACGGACGACACGCTAACCTATTCAAGTGTAACGAGATGGGGTTTTAGTAACGTCGCCAGCAGAAAAAAGGTCAATGATGTGTGTGTGCAAAAGGAGTACAATAGGCACAACATAAGCACCCATCCATTGCTGTTGTGTATGCGAAAAAAACACGATTTATTAACAGTTTTCTGTTAAAAATGCTTCATCACACGACAAACTAATAAGTAACAAAAGGCTACTATTTCTATAATTTTCTACCAAATTCTGCAAAATCGTGAATAAAGAAATCAATCATTTGAATCATTTTCATCACGCAAAAACATTTGTTTGCCTAAATGTATGCAATCAGTAAAACATGTACTATTTTAGCGAAGTCGTAAGTAAAAAAACAATATTAGTGAACGAATTGCCTGCATTTAGGCGCTATATTTCTTAAGATAATAGTTTCATTTATCGAATATCGATTTAATGTTTTTAATCAATCAGATGAATACTGTAATGCATTAAATTTAGCACTTCTTGTATGTCCCTTGATTGATTCTTACTGTTTTATGGCAGCAAAAGCTTCGCTTATGCGTTTTGTAAGTAAGACGATGGTAACGATGGGATAGCAATCAAGAGGGCAAATGAAATCAATGGAAAATACTGTGGCGCAAAGTTAATTCCTCCACACAACCGCAAGCGAATTGCATGCTTGCGGTGCCGAGCATGAGAAACCTTTCTCGTCAATTGCTTGCGGAAGTGTAATGTACTACGGCCTTTGCTGCAAACCAATCGTAAGTTCTCGTTTCTTTTTTCACGGGTATTAACTGGCCCACCCTTCACTTCCTTGGGGTTGAACTCGAAATCATTAGCCTAATTACGTACACTAAGTGGACTCGGTGACGATCATCTTTCACTTTGCCTGTGGTTAGGCATACGAAAAGAAAAGACCGTTCGGCGTTCGTTCAATGACCGTGGGGTTGGGTTTTAAGCAGAGGAAAAGTGTTCTCACATTTCCGTTTCTTAACAGACATTTTTTTTACATTCCTTTGTTTTTATACTAAATGTACACATCAGTCGCCCTTGTGCGACTAAACCAGTGACGGTTTTTGTGTGAACTGATTCTATTTTCTTCTATTTGGGTTTCGCATGAGGAAAAACACGTTTTTCCGATCATTATCGATCCTAATGAATGCAGCCAGCACGTCTTGTGGTCTGTCTTTTGGGCGGTTTTGTACGGTGGTCCGCTCAAGGGTCAGCTGCACGAAATGATTGATGGCTGAGTGAGCGTGCCTCCAATTGCCACCGCAAAGGGCGATGAGCAAACATGCAAACAACGAATCGATGTGGCGCAATGGTTCCGAGCCGGTTCGGGTGCATAAATCTTGAACTCGAAGTTTGTTTCGTCGTTTTGTTTCCTGCCCTATGCCCAATCACAATGATGCATGGCCCGATGTAAAACCTACATACAGAGCTGCATTTGCGTGGTTTCTAATTTCGTGTGCTGTTTTGCTTTTTTTTTGCCTCCCCGGTTGGGTGACGACTGCTTGTTCGGAGGTTGCCCGAACATGCCTGTTGTGCATGCCTAGCTGGATGCATCGTCACACGCAAACCATTCATTAAAGATGATGGATAGTTTGGCGAGAAATTTGTGAAAGCATAAGGAAATGGATACAGCGTGTAGCTTTCACCTGTTTGGTCGCTATTAATGTCCTGCATCTGGTTGAGCTGGTTTGGAAATGAATTTATGTTATGCGTTATTTTTGTTTAGAAAATGCAAAAAAAAAGAAACTGGCAATTTTGCTTGAAATGGAGCTTAGTTTATGTATGTAGAGTCTTGCGCTGATTGGCAGGAATGTAAATTGAAATTCCTTGGCTAAGTAAAATGTTCGAAGTGAGCATAAACCACGCTGAATATGGTTTACGCCTAAATGTAGGCAATTTACTAGACACAAGAAACTTATTTTGTTCTTACTAGTAGGAATTACAGTAAAACAATTAAGAAATGATATGTAAATTGTGTGACTATTTTCCATACCCATAACGCAGCTCCTCACTGCTTTCGCTCATAAAGCCAATTATTATATCAAGACACAATTGATCTGCAAAATCTGGTTTAAATGAAACGAAATATAATCCGAATGGCCCCATGCCAGCGGATCGTTGTCATTTAAATAATTTATTGAGCAACCGTTTTAGTCTAACGGCTTACGGTCCGAACCATCCTGGCGGATCATTATTTACTCGAACGTTTTATGCTGTTTACACAGTTTTTCGTTACGGATGAGCTTTCCTTCCGGGTTCGGTTACCGTTTGGCAATACTTTTTTTTCACTTCGTCCCTTTAAGTAGATGTTTGCAGCCCTTGAATTGCAGCTGCTACCAGGAACGAACTGGTAGAATCATGACTGGACAGAAGCAGCAAAGGCACAAACTTCTACGGTTCGATTTCGACGCAAACGTCCGATGGAGCCGATCGAATCCGAAATGTCAGCACTTGCCAAATCGGCGGTGTGGGCAGTTGTATAAAATCTGTGTTTTATTGGTCTTGTATTGGAGTTTGGTTCGTGTGTGTGTGTCCAGTGCTGCAAATGCTGTGGTAAGAGTAATAAAAGCGAGTTTTGTTTTCACTTTTTTATTTATCAATCATTTGATGGCTTACGGTGTGGCGCTGTGCGAAGGATGTTACGTTTGGCTGGGATTCTTAACGGGAAGGGTGTTTTTTTTACGACCACACACCCCTCCAATAGTAGACAATCGAAAAAAGAAAGAAAAAGGCGTCCAGGGAATTGGGTTTGGCTTAAGTAGTGGCCCCTAGGGGGGAAGATTGTTCCGTTAAACCGGCTTAATAAGTCGTGAAAACTCTGTTTCCCAACAGCGAAGGGATTTCTCCTGCTTCCAACTCGCAACAACGGAAGCCTCCTAATCGCTCGATAAAGCGACTAAGAGAGCAAGTTTTTATACCATCTCGCCATATGGGCAAATGGCAGCTTGGCAATGGAAAATCCTTCCCCAGACTTTTGGGGCGATGCCCGTGGAAACATTCTCGTTGCCCGTTAAAGCAACGTGTTTGGGAGATAGAAAAGCGAAGCGAAACCGAATAAAAACACCCAACCAAACAAACGTGTTGGCCCTGTGCGCCCTGTGCCATAAACGGCCACGCTGGAAATAAATCAAAATGTAATAAAATACGCAATTTACGCTAGACTACTGTCAGCTGCGATTCGCGTAAATCACACCGACGGAAGGAAAGTTTTTGATCTCCCCCGCTTTGGTGTGCCCCGTACGCCATCGGGTTGCCGCTAGTGCTGCCCGTGTCACTTGCACGCGGAACGGGAAAGCTTACAGCAGGATGAGTGTTATGATGCTGTTAATTAATTTAGGAACTTTCACCTTCCGAGCAGATGTTCCGGGCTACCCAAAGGAAAGTCATACGAATGGTGATAGGGGTAGTTTTGGGGGGGGGAGAGGGGGGGAAGGGGGGGGGGGGTAGGTATCAAGTGTCTATTCGGGAAAATAAAAAAACAAAATGCGACAATACAGAGGACATTAAGGGTCGAACGATTTCGTTCAGTTTTATTGATAATTTATCATTGTTTATTAAATTTCAGATTGTCCTAGCTGTGTAAAAAAACGTTTATTTGATGGTTCTTTTTTGCGACGAAGGATAAGAGATACGCAGTATAAAACGGGTTGTGATGAAATTATAATATTAAATTACATTAGCTGTCAGTTTGCGTCCTTAAACGCCCAAAGGTATGCAATTTTTATGACATTTAGACTGACTGCGTATCCTTTTTTTAATGTTTCGCTCTTCAGTAATTTCATTGTATTATTTTACTGAAAATGATTAAATTTAAATAATTGTACCACTCTTTGCTTCCTTTTTCAAATGTGATTGCAAAAGCGCTCTTGGTTTGCATTGTGATGCTATATATCTTCTTGCTTGATGGCTTAATAAATTTGCAAATTCCCTGCGGAGCATTGAAGAATTTTCGAGGAAGACAACCAAATTTTTTCCTAAAGCTACATTTTTTATCATATTCTTATCACTTGAAAACTCAACTTTAGATGGGGATGCGGAAAGCAAAACAAAACAAAAAAATGACCTCTCATCTCACTCCAATGAACAGTGAAATGGTAAGTTTTCCTACTGAAAGCGCAAGCAATAATCGTAATAGCTGAAAAAGTTTTCATTTTCACTTGATGTAAATGTGTTTTCCTTGAGTGTTATTTATATCTTGTGAGTGGGTCGAACAAAAGAAAAAGAAAAAAATCAAGTTGACGAAGGTAGCATCCAAGACACGGCAGGACGTTCATTTTCCCACCTTCCCGTAGAATTTGGAGGGTTCAATTTAGGCGAGTTGCAAAAGCGAAGGGCGAAAAACAAAAATTAAGTAGCTATTACGATGTTTAAAGGTATGATAATGTTTGATAAGTGTAATGCCCGACATGGGACAGACGTGAGCCTTTGCCTTTCCTGGCACTTTTTTTCGGTTCTAACCAGCACATTTATCCCATGCCGTTGGATATCGTTGGTCATTTCGAGTTCCGGCTGGCCTTTGCTGTGCTTCCAGTCACTGTGAGCAGCACGAGGAGAAGAAAGAACGTGGCTGGAAATATTATTTGCATAAAATTGAAATGAAAATATTAATAAAAGCGTGCATTTTGCTGCTGGCACATAATTGTTTCTGATAGACGCTACCATGACAGGGTACGGCTGGACACGTAGCGTATCCTTTCCTGCAGGACGAGGAGCAAAAGTTTTAGTCAGAAAAATAATAATAATAATAATAGTAAAGAGAGCAAGAAAAAAAGTCTTTCTTTAAGGCGCAGTCCAACAATTGAATGGGCGGATCCAACCTAAGGGATGAAATGGGGCGCGCTGCTTTTACGAGACTCATCATCATAAAAAAGCATTCATTTATGCGCACCATCGAGCAAGGAAGAAGTTGGCTGCTTGGCTTCACTCTTGAGCTCTTCCCTGTATATATATATACATACAACAGCAGCCGGTACGGGATACTAACCGACCAGGCAGAACGTTCTACGACATGATGGGAACAATTGTTATTAACGACCGTTGTTTACACTTCTATGAATCTCAAAGGTGCCACTTAAAGAGTCGACAGCCCACACTCTCATCGTGTCCTTCGGTGAGTGGTGCGATGGAAAACCTCGGCGGGGGGGGGGACACTGGAGAGGGTAATGGGGAGGGTAGGTAAATCTTGGCCCACATTCTGTTACAATTCTTTCTCGCGTGTATCATTGCGACTGAACGGGCGGAGGCGTGGGGCGTGAGTGTGAAACGGTGAAAGGTGACAATGCACGAAGCGAAAGTGGGCGAAATAATGCTCATGAAAAGTACATCCCATAGAACCACTTGTGTGCAAGTGTTGCCATTAGCGAGATTGTTCAACGGTGAGTAGGTGTTCATTTTGTGCTGAAAACTAGCGCTCGGCTAAGAGTCAAAAGCGCCTAAAGGTATGCAATGGAAGGACGCACGAATAGTGTAATACTTTTTAAAATGAAATAATTATTATAACAACAGTAAACATAAGAAAAATACTGAAAATAAAGTACAAAAACAAGGTTAAAAATTCAATCTTGAAATGAAAACCCAATATAGCATCAACCATCAGCTGCAATAAATCAACTCCTTTCTTACGGTCGGGAAACATTCCACTCCAAAATACACATGCCATGGTTGCGCTCCATCGGCTATAAAACCTCGCTTCACTGGTGGCTCATTGCAGTAGCGTTTACAACTGCACTTATCTGCAATATTCACGAGCAGGCAGCAGCAGCTAACCACCGTGCGACTTACAGCGTTGCATATTCATCACCTGCACTTGAACGACGGTGTTTGCACTTTCATCCGGAAAGCGTAAGAAGCATCCCCTGCTCGCTGTTCAGGTGAGAAAATAATAAACAAATATAGTGTACCAGGCGTGGAACGCACTGCACTGTACAACGGATCTGTTTTTGGAAATGGTGGTTGTGGTGGCCTAAAAACACACACAGACACACTGGCAACACACAATCACCGTGTCGGCAAGCGGTGGAAAGATTTATTCTGAGAGTGAAGCTACAGTTCCAAGCGTTATCCTTAAGCTACTCGGTGGAATGTTGTTGCATTCCAGCTAAGGGGACACGCTTGCGAAGTGCAAACAGTTTTCCAACGAGCGAATGTTTCATCCCCAAAAACCGCATCATACCATGCAAAGGGCATGTGTGGCAAAGGGATGGAAAGGGGGATCGTGGTTAAGCTTCCCAGTGCAGTGGCGCTGGGATATCTATAATGCAAAAAAGCTGAACCTTTGCAATAAATTTTCCCCAAAGCCCAAACACGCTCTGTGAAAGATTTCTAAACGGCAAGGTAAAGGTTTACGGATGCGTACAGAGTTCGAGTGTTAAGCACGCGGTACAGGATGCGACGGAAAGGTATGTGGAAGGCGTAGAAGAAGAGATGTAGTTAAATGATAAAATATTCACTACTCAGGGTAGGGACCGGTTTGCCAAGTACGGTTTGAGTAAAGGCACACTGCAACCTAAATACGCATCAAACAACACTAAAGGTACTAATAATATACAACCTAAAATGGAATCAAGGATTCGCTACGAATGGAATACTACACCGAATGCGAAGTGACGTAAAACAATCCACAATTATGTTATCCACTTTCGGCTTACTTGCGGTCCCAATCATAATCAAACAAATTGAATCAGAAAGTTTTTATGCTCTCTCACTCTCTCACGCTTTCGCTCGGTGTTGATCCGTTTTTAGTTGGTGAAAAGATAAACACCGGAAGCCAGGGATGCCCATCACAATTATATCAATCATCTGGATGGTGCTGTTAGTTCGCTTTCTTGGTTTCCACGTTCGTTTGTTTATTGCTGGAACAGGATGAACCAATAGGAATAGTGAACATGTTAAAGCTATGTTAGAAAAAGTAGAATAAACTAAATTGTGTCACAAATTGCATACATTTAGGAGTTGAAAGAAAACTGCCTAAAAGTATGCAATATAAGCTTTCATTTCGTGGTGAATTCCGATATTCCATTTGTTTTCCACCAATGCTCATGGGAGGATTCAACTTTTATGTAGCGCCAGAAAGAAGTACACTTTGTCACAACTATATCGAAGCATAAAATATACAATATTTTCATTCAATCAGCTATCCATTCATCTTTACCATCCACACTCGCGGTATGTGGTTGGTACTTGGGTGGAAAAGGCTGAGAAAAGGAGTGGAAAAACTACTTTTCCTTTTTTGCCTCCCCCCCCCCCCCGTCCCCCCTGTGTCCCTTTCATGGCTTTCCGTCTTTCGGCCTTACGAGAATTTGTGGTGGTCCGAATGGAACGTGCTTCTGCACGTCCACGGTTGAAGTTGTTGCGTTTCGAAAAAGGAAGTGCAAAAAATGTGTCTAACAACTAACAGAATCACCATTTGACGGGGGTAGTTTTGTTTGATATTGGTTAGCTTGCATCCGCCAGCTGTACTGCAAGCTATATATGGGAAAAAGGCAGGAAAAAACGTCCCACCAGCGGACAGGAAGAAAAAGTTGATAAATTTAATTTATGAAACCATTGCTGTGCCATCGTGAGGCTGTTACTGTACAACGTGCGCAGTATGAAGTGGCATCGAGTTTTTGCGGTTATATGTACTTCAACGTGGTTTTGTGTGTTCCTAGTTCACTGCTCATCACTCAATCGTGCTGTGAACGTGGAAATAGTTGGGTTTCAGATTGATTAATTAAATTATAATATTCCGAGCAGGTAACGCACGTTGATGAGCTTCCC
>STHB01000003.1:11516083-11648441 GCA_018908115.1 Anopheles rivulorum
CGCTTTCGCTCGGTGTTGATCCGTTTTTAGTTGGTGAAAAGATAAACACCGGAAGCCAGGGATGCCCATCACAATTATATCAATCATCTGGATGGTGCTGTTAGTTCGCTTTCTTGGTTTCCACGTTCGTTTGTTTATTGCTGGAACAGTATGAACCAATAGGAATAGTGAACATGTTAAAGCTATGTTAGAAAAAGTAGAATAAACTAAATTGTCTCGCAAATTGCATACATTTAGGAGTTGAAAGAAAACTGCCTAAAAGTATGCAATATAAGCTTCCATTTCGTGGTGAATTCCGATATTCCATTTGTTTTCCACCAATGCTCATGGGAGGATTCAACTTTTATGTAGCGCCAGAAAGAAGTACACTTTGTCTCAACTATATCGAAGCATAAAATATACAATATTTTCATTCAATCAGCCATCCATTCATCTTTACCATCCACACTCGCGGTATGTGGTTGATACTTGGGTGGAAAAGGCTGAGAAAAGGAGTGGAAAAACTACTTTTCCTTTTTTTCCCTCCCCTCCCGTTGTCCCTTTGATGGCTTTCCGTCTTTCGGCCTTACGAGAATTTGTGGTGGTCCGAATGGAACGTGCTTCTGCACGTCCACGGTTGAAGTTGTTGCGTTTCGAAAAAGGAAGTGCAAAAAATGTGTCTAACAACTAACAGAATCACCATTTGACGGGGGTAGTTTTGTTTGATATTGGTTAGCTTGCATCCGCCAGCTGTACTGCAAGCTATATATGGGAAAAAGGCAGGAAAAAACGTCCCACCAGCGGACAGGAAGAAAAAGTTGATAAATTTAATTTATGAAACCATTGCTGTGCCATCGGGAGGCTGTTACTGTACAACGTGCGCAGTATGAAGTGGCATCGAGTTTTTGCGGTTAGATGTACTTCAACGTGGTTTTGTGTGTTCCTAGTTCACTGCTCATCACTCAATCGTGCTGTGAACGTGGAAATAGTTGGGTTTCAGATTGATTAATTAAATTATAATATTCCGAGCAGGTAACGCACGTTGATGAGCTTCCCACTGCAGCAGTTACAGCAGAAGGCAAAAAGCTCGTTAGTGAAAGGCCACGATTCAGGTCAGCAGAACTTATTTTCCTTCGACGAAGATTAGACGAAGGTTTATTAACGAAGTTGCCAGGTCAAACTTCTTTTGGTGAGCTTCATCGGTATGCCACCGTACGGACGGATGACAAGATCGGGCTTGAAGTTCGTTTGATCGATCGACTCGCTGGGTGAGATTACTTACGAGTAATCTACGATACAGTTCCATGAACGAGCGCTGAATTGAATCTAAGCATAAGGTCATAAGGTCAACGTTAAATATCGTTCTCGTCTGAAAAGTGCTACGGGATGAACTTTTTACGATCAGAGAACATTTTTGGTCTGGTAACAAAAGTTAAGAGAAGTTTTTCCTGTGGGAAGTAAAGTCTTATCTGGGAAAAATTCAAATAGTAATTATTAGCCTCAATATGATACTCAATTCCATGTCCTCGAGATGCTTGTATTCAATGAAGGGAACCGAAGCTTCCAAGCACAATAAATCTTTTATAACCAAGCCAATATGCTTCAGTTAATAGCAGCAATGAGATGGTAAGAAGGACTGATCGGGAATCCTATATGATTCCATTTTCAGGGGAATATTGTCCATAATGTGCGTTCATCCATCGAAGTTTATCTTCAACAACTGATCCAGAAAATTCTAACGATTCTTGGAGCATTGATCTTCTTTGAGGATATTATATTCTCGAATCTGGTGCTTTTTTGTGATGATAACAAATATATTTCCTTTATGACGTTCGAGTTTAACAATTAGAATAATTGAATTCTTAAACATTAGAAAGTTGTGGTCCCAGGAGACAGTCAACAATCATTTTCCTATATTTAGACTTGAAGACCTTCCATAGGTAATTTGTAATTTACACTAAAACTTTAGAAACATGTATTTTTACTTTTACATTTCCATGACCTAGTGCGCCGTTGGAAAAGTATAGCAAATTGTAAATTAATAATAATAGTAAAAGCGACCTTTAAATAGCTCTATCATCCAACGTTTCAAACACAACAAGGCGGCAAAGGGCTGTAAGGGCCATTTCACTACAAAAAAAATCCAAGTGATTCAGAAAAAAATCCCTTGCTCTTTTCGGTAGCGCAAACAAACCTTACCGGCCACGCAATAGTTAGCCTCGGTATAAGCGATGTGGAACTGTTTTGATTGGAATCTGGTAAGCACTTTGACCCGTGTGCGAGATCGAGATTTTGCCGACTGTGACCGGAACGTGACAAACCAAATCCAAACGTAATCCTTTTTGTCTTTCCAAAAACCGTGCACCAATCCCATTGCCTCGCCTCGACGACGGTCGATATGGAGTGCCCAAGGCGGATAAGAGTATCTCGTCCAATGGGTAGCGAAAGCTTACGATTTAGTCCTTTAGACATCCAAAATCGGACGACTTGAAGGGATGCTCGTGGGCCCCACTCGAGATAACGATAGAATTTCGCCGGTACGCCTTCTAAGGGGTGATGTTGCAAAACTGTCCAGATTTGGACAACGCAGCATCATGTAACATGCCACCTAAAGAAGGGCGGCAGAAGTGAGAGCAACAGCAAAAAAATGGCATACCGAAAAAAGCAGGCAACAGTTCAGCAACTTAACGATGCTTGTTTTTAATGTGATTTCGTTAGGATTTTATTTCCGTACCGTTCGCACCGTGACATCGTTGCCGGCGCTGGAATGGTCCTGTTTAGCAGCGAATGTCGTAATTCGCATGTGTACAGCTCGTGAACCAGGCGGACGATCGGTTTACGCCATTGTTTACCACAGTCATTTCCGTAGAATTACCTTAGGAACACTTTTAATTCACGGCATCCGTCGGTCGGTTGCTGTTTGGCAAGGGGACTGGAGGATTCGGATGCAATAAAAGCATCTTCAACCCGTGTCCCTTTTATCGGTGGTATGTATCGGAAATGGTTAAACGTTTCATTGCGTCCTCACGGACGGAACGTCCTTCGGTGTTTGGCAAGGAAAGTGTGTGTTGTTTTTAGCTTTTCGTCGCTACAATGAAGATAGGAGTTTTTGGTACCACCAACTGTCGCATCTGTCGCTGGATGGAGGATGATTCGTTTGCGACAATCGTACGCGTAGCGTAAATCTCGCCCGGATTAGCTGTGGCGACCGCTGGAGAGTGTTGCGTTTAATAGTTGCTGAAAGCGTAAATAAACGCGGCGATAAGATGGAGATGGTTCTATTTTAATTTTATAGCTTTCAGTGCTATGTTGCTACAGTGCTAATGGTGGCAAGATCCGCTCAGAATGGATGGTAGTATAGAATAGAATAGCTTTGGCAGATGTTCACTTAGTGCTAATGTGTGTATGTGATGATGGCTTTGGAGAGAAAAAAAACGAAAGACAAAGCCTTAAACATGTGTTTGTTTAGTTAATCTGTTAATGAAGTTAAAGCTAATGAAGAATGTTTACCCAAAATAATGAGATTTTGAAATGCATATTGCATACTTTCAGGCGTATTGAAATTTCACTAGTACATGTGATGGAAACACTATGATATTGCTACAATTAGTTGAAATCCAGGATTTATTACTAAATATATACACAAATGATATTGGGGCGGCCCGGTGGTGTATTTGGCAACGGCGCTAGGTCCCGAACACGACCGGACCGGGTTCAAATCCCATTCAGACCGTCCCCCCGTAGCATGGTCTGACTAGCCAGCTACGTGGTAAAATTAGTCTAATACGGCCTGTTCCGTTCTAACATAAATAAAAAAAAATATATATATATACACAAATGAAAGACAATACCCGATATAATACAAATTGTATACATTGCAAGCTTTAATGTCTCCAGCTTTACTAATTCTTGCTGCATTCTACCTCACATTTTGTACCAAAGGCATGAAATGCATACCCAAACACTACTACCAACGTTAATCCAATCATATTCCAAGGAAAGCAAAACCAATATGTCCTGCAACCAACATTCGAACCTTGTCCCGGGTGTGAGAATAAACATGCTCCAATCTCGGCTGACCCAATAAAACACCAGCGAGCTAGGAAGAGCACAATCGAGTGGACCTATTATCGTAATCACATTCTTTCCGGTAATCTAATTTCAATCGAGATCAATCTTGATGACATGACTCACAAACCAAGCGCCAAGCAAACGGGAAGCATTTGTCCTTCTGTGTGGACAAAGGCAACAAGAAAAAAAGGGCTAGCTAAATGTGGAACCTGTAAGCAATCCGTGTGTCAATCGATCGCATCTCTATTGGACAATCGGTTCGATTTCTTCGCCAGTGCCATCATTTATCTTTCATGACCAGCATGACCGACGGGCTGGAATCGATTTCTTCCGACGGTAAGGCCATAAAATGGCGGGTTCGTAGCAGCTGGCGTCAAAGAAAGCGTAGCAGCAGAAAAACGGAAGTGAACGTACAAAAAAAAAAAAAGAAAAGGAAAGATGGAAGGAAAGTTTCTCTTAATTACTATCCTCGCCACATTGATCACAACTAATGTGAGTGAAATAACGTTTGCGAAATTAGATCCTATTTGATTATACGACAGGCTGCTGCAAACGTATGGCGGGTACATGGGAAGGAAGAAAGCTTTCCGGACAGGAAGAACTTGGGACAGGAGCTTTAATTGCTTTCGTGAAGGGAAAAGATTGGTTTCCGTTGTCGTTGGGTATGGGATACGCTTTAGCAGGATCGATAACTGCTCGGTTTGGTTTATGGTAATGGTGCACTAAAGCACTTGGAAACTGAAACAGGAGCTTCTCGCAAAAGTTGTTGCAATTTTGAACATAAATAAACGTCCAGAAATGACTCATAGTGCTGCGTTTGAGGGAGTTATATTACCAACAGGAGTACTTCCTGTGTACATTCCAAAATATTCCCAAAACATGAGCAATTGTTTCATTTTATTCTATCCAACCAGCAACCATCAAATACCAGCATCCGAGGATAAGACTAAACAAACAACCACCGTCCCATTCCATCCCAGCCGAATGAATGCCCTGTTTCGGCCGGATTTGCTCGATCCGTTTTTGTGCCCGAAAAATCCTGAGGGAGTTTTGAAAGTTTTCCTACCGTGTGGCAATGCAGGAGAAACAGCATCAGTAGATGGGGCCGTTCCTGGAACATAAAACCATTACTATTATGATTATTAGCATTCGCATTATGCTGGTATAACTTTATCCTGTACAGGGCCCGGAGGCTAAAATCCCCCCCCCCAAAAAAAAACCGGTCGGTTCATTTCGGAGCAGTACGGTCTTTTCGGGAATTTCATGTGTTCGTTTTTGCTTTTGTTTGGCTGTTTGTTGTTGGATGGGATGACAATAAAACGTAATAACAGGTGAACCCGGCGTTGGGTTTGGGAACTTTGGGGAAAGAATGAGCATATTTCTTGGTCATTTAGTAACCTTCACATTTACATCGTGTTTTGGGTTGGGGACGAACGAAAACGGTACAGGTATTGATAGTTTATTATGCTTGGTAGAACTGGATGAGCCTATCCTATTGCTGCACTTCTCTTCTGAATGACCTTAAGCTACGAGTAGCTCAACTCGATTGGAATGGCCATAAAGTGTGCCCATGACTCATTTCCCTGTGTCTTTTTTGGGAAACCGAAAGTTAGTGCATGTCCCTTCAGGCAATGTGCGAACCGTATCTTTACGAGAAGGAAATGAGTCACCTGGGAGCTGCTTATTTGGGGTCACATTACAAACGATTCTAACCGTTCGGGAAGTATATCTATGACTCGAACTATCCGTAGCTAAAAAGTCAAAGAATTCGTATAAAGTGACACCCGGTCAAGTTGGGATTTGAACCGGGGATGAGCGCTTTGTTAAGGTGTACGCAGTGGTTTATGTTGTTTGAACGATCTCTAGGGAAATTCTGTGGTAATATGTCTCAAGGTGACTCTCCTTCAAATCTTGTGGTCTAAACGTTTAATGCCTAACTTATGTGGTTCGTTCAATAGTTCATTTTGGTCAAGTGTCACTATGTAAATTAACTATATTGAAAGGAAAAAATATTATCATTATCTACTGGATTTAAAGCTCTTCATGAACCCTGTGAGCATGCTCCCACGAACAGTAAATCCCACGAAAGCAACCTTCTTCCATTAAACACGGTACTAATTACTGACTTACTGGAGGGTTACTTACCTTACTTTGAGCATTTTAACAAATTGTTATTTTAAGAAACTCCAAACCTAACCCTCCCTTCGCTTTACCTGTACTTCCCTCAGCCACCGTCCTGTTGAACCTTTTGCTCCGCTTATTGCTAAGGTGAACTTCTTCGGGGAGAAAAGATTCATTTCATCCTGACCAAACACAACGGGAAGAAGTGCTGTTTCGTAGCTTCCCTCTGTGTAGCCGAGTGGTAGAGCTTAACATTTAATTCCGTCATAATTACACCGCTCCCTGATTCGTAACTTCCGTCATCGTCGTACACCTTCCATTAGCGGCAACAACACTGAAGGAAGGTGTCCGGAAAGAGCAAAACACACACACACACACACACACACACACACTCATAGAGACGCAAAAAAGAAGCTGCTTGGTACCGTGAAAAGTCAACGCACTTTGATAACTTCACAAATCTAGGTCAGATCTCTACTGGGAAGGGGCATGGATGAAAGCAGGGAGCAGGAATGTTGGAACGTCTTGAGGAATGTTTTGTTGGAATGAAATTGTTAATAAAACCGTGTTACCCCTTTGTAGCGCTTTGTTTCACCATTTGTTCATAGTGATTTCCTTGTTGTTTTGTTTCATCTTCCTCTTTTCGTTCGTTTCGGGCAATGATGCCTCGGGGCGACCTTTTACGGTTGACTGCCAGGTGATGGTGGATGGAGCGGCTCACTGCTTTGGTTTACCATTCACCCGTTCCTTGCGCGTTTGCATGCGTTTAAGAGAAGCGTGGAGGACGATGAAGATAAAGGAACCGAGCGAAGAATTTCCATCGGCAGGTGGATTTGCTGGGAAAAACTTTTTACGGCTTTCCTTTTTCCAGGTCAAATCGAAGCTGGATTGGGAGTGATACGGAAAACGGGACTGGGAGGTTTGCCGGAGCTGGCGGAATAGAATTACTATCGGACCACGTTTGTTGAGATGTTGATGAACTTTTTTGTACGCGATGGGCGATGGAATGATAGTGGGAAGGGCGGAAAATCACGTGCATCGTTAATGACGTTAATGGGGCTTGAAATGAAGACGGTAGGTATGACGGTACGAGTGTCCGCTTCTGGTACACGGGACACGGGATAAAAGCTCAATCAGGGTTTTGAGTGCTTATCTGGAGAGCGCACAGATTCAAAAAGTGCACCCCGGGACTTTCCATACTTGCATTCGATGCCAAGTTTAACCGTTTTACTTACCATGTAGGTTAACTTTTCTTTCGTTTTCGTTTAACTTAGACCAAGTCCATCACGCAGTGATCTTTTTATAAAATTATTTTCTATTTTCTGTAGATTATTCCTCACCCGAGGGCCTGTTTTTTTTGTGTTTTCGTTTCGCTTTTCGAGTATTCATAAAAGCAGTAGTAAAAGATTATACAATAACTTTTCGTACAATAGGCTTTCGCAATAATTACAATAATACGATCGGTTCCAGCGAAGGTGCGCTATGTGCGCTTTAGTCCGTACGCACCTTTAGTTGCATCATGACGAATTTGGGGATAGCTAGCGAAAAGTGTTGGAATTCAAAGCAGCCTAGCGCCTTACGGGCGCCATTTCGAGATGTTAGCTAGGGACAGGGCGGTAAGATGACACTAAACGGGTCCTTCGAATTCATTACTTGCTTGTAAAAATGTTCTAAAACTCTGTACCTGTATTGGGAACCGGACGAACCACCGCTAGTGTCCTGCAATATACACACTGAATTTCGTTGACTATGGAGCTTTACACTGCTGTGGATAGAATGGGTTTTTTTTTTCTACAATGTTTTGTTGTTTGTTTCGTTGGCATTTTAAAAATGTGTTCAGTTCTATTCGGTTAAAAAATAACGGTTTAATAAAATATCAATTTGACAGCTTTAAGTACAAGCTTTTTTGTTTCCATTTAAACTTAACTTCACTTTGACAAACATCTTCTTGGTATGGAAAAATTAAAAGAAAATATGTAAGGAAAGAAACATAACACAAGGTTTATTTGCCAATAGCAACAAATATGAACCAACTGTTGAAGAATTCAACTTCTGGTTTATAAACGACCTGTAGTGATTACTAATGCAGATGACATTTCGTACCCTTTTTAACCATCTTTGTTGATTGTTTGGATGCATAATCTTTGAAAATTCATAATATTCTCTGTATCTCTCTTTTGTTCGTTTCTCTCTCTCTTTCTCTAGCTCTATCTTTCTCGCTCTCTGTTTGTTTTGTTGCTGCAAATGCATTATTTATTTTAGCGTGTATTTATTTTATTTCGCTACTTAAGAACGCGCGAACACAAATCGAATTTCAAACCGTGCCCCATTACCATGCTGATTATCGCGTACGTAATTGTCACAATTGTTCGTTCGGTTGCGAACAAAGACCCATACGTCTGCTTACACTCCGATGCCTTTCTCTCGTCGCCTTTCCACTGAATGATTTAATAACAGATTATGCACAAACGTTTTTGTTTTTGTATTTCGATGTTTTGTTTTTACACGCCTATTTGTAACAAAGCCCATTCCTGTACAGATGCCAATAGAGCTAACCGTGTGCTGTGTTCCGTGATACTCGGGGGAGATAATTATCGCACAAATCAGTTCGATTGCCCACTTAGTCAGGCAGCAGCAGATACAGATGCTCCATTGCGGCTTAATTTGCGAACGTAATTAGCTCGGTGCAAGCGGCATTTAGCGGCTGACAGCGACATTTTATTGGACAAATTTTTGGCAAATGTAGATACGGAGCATGTATATTAGGTGTACGAATTTGTAAGCAAACAAACAAAAAAATCACGGAACCAGTCCATTTTTTGGAGTTTCAAATTCGATTTTAATAATCATGTTAAAACCCAGTCTGTACAGTGTTTGTGTCATAATTATATCTCTACGATTAGAGGGCTTAGGAAGCATTAGCAGGAAGCAGGTTCGTAATAGGAGCCTCTGTAACATGTTTCGACGTTAAATGATAGGTTGATAACATTTTTGATAACAGTACAATTATCCAACAGTGACAGAAGCGTGGCGTAACGATTAGGATTAATTTTCGCTTTTGATGATATAGTGAACAAACAGAGAGAGAGAGAGAGAGAGAGAGAGAAATAGAAAGAGATAGAGAGGGATAGAGATAGAGAGATTGAGAAAAAGAAAGATACGAAAAGAAATAATGCAAAATTTCATGAATAGCCCGATAATACCTAAATAGCCCCTAAGTGGAAAGGAATACAGGCTCATTGCACCAATATGAAGCACCAGCTGGGGTTTAGTAAGTTCGAATCCCTCCCTGTCATTCGATTCCACCCACCGTTCAGCGTTGCATCGAAGCGATCGATTTAAAGTAACGTCCTCTTATTGTCAGCAGTTAGGCGGTTCTGCATGCAGGCTTCACAAATACACATAAAAGAAACAACCGGACGACACCGATAGCAGCCATGCGCGGTCACGACGATAACGGATAAAATTAGCTATAGCACATCGAACGTTCAGCATGTCCGTCGCGTTCTAGAAGTCACTGATTTCACCCTCCGTGTCCGGGTACGTGCAGTTGAACGGGTTCCGCAGCCAGTGGCAGAGCGATTTGTTGTCGGCCCGGTTGCGCTTCTTCCCGCTCGCACCAGCCGACTTCTGGTGCGCCCTGGACGCCGCCGAACCAAAGCTCGACTCATCGCTGTCACGTACAGTGCCGACACTGTGGTACCCACTCTCGGCACGTCTCGAGATGCCCGAATGCTTGGAGGTACGCGGTGTCGAATCATGGCCACTGTCGTACGCTTCCGGGGTGGAGAGAGGTAGCAGCGGAAGGGTGGGAAGGTTCTGTGGAGGAAGAAGGCTCGAGGTTGGTCCCTTGAGTTGACCATCATCGTCCTCGCTCTGGCAAAGTAGCTCCGAGAGCGGATTTTCGCGGATGTGTGTGTGCGGTTCGTCCACGTCCATCAGCAGCTCGTCCGTAGTTTTCTCCAGCTTTGGTAGGTTTGGGTCGGAAGCACCGTCCGGATGGCGAAGCGAGGCATACTGTTCCATACCGGCGATCGCTACGATACCCGTCAGGCTCGGCAGTGAGCTTTGGCTTGGTGTGCGGGACATGGTCATCGATTGCCGACAGTCACGACAGCGAGGACTCGGTGGACGGTAGGCCGGCTCGCTGCAGACACTCCCCGGGCCGGCATTGAAGCGGTAGGCAGGCTCACTGTACACGCTGTTGGTGTCTCCTAGACGGAAGGAAGGTGTCACCTCAGCCATCGCTAGCTGGGAGGTGAAGATTTCGCGTAGTCGCGCGAGTTGGTCAAATTGGCTCCTGAGAAATAGAGGTTGCCGTTGGTAAGAGAATGCTCCAAAAAGTCCGGATACATGTTTTGTCCTCTTGAAATGATAGCATTGGTATGTGCATTTAATCAATTAAAAGTCTTCCCTTCTTACCTCATATTATCGCCGATAACACAGTCACTAAAGACATCTCCACCAACATTGAAGCTCGATACAATGGACAACTCTCCATGACTCAAGGCGCTCAGCGGATGCTCTCTGTTGGAGATAATATCATAGCAATCGTAGAACTCTCATTACAAAACCCATCAGTAACCCGAATGTTGCTAACTTACCCCTTCATTGCCTTCGCAATTTCGTCCTCCGTCACCTGCAGCCCGCAGTCCATCATGCCGATGTTGTGACTGTTGTGGCTATGCACACTCATGGCGTCATCTCGGGAGGCATGTCTCGAACACAGCATGTGTATGCTTTCGTGTGAGATTTCCCGCGAACCTAGCGGATCCATCAACGGTAAGGCTGGAGGTACCTCCGATGGTCCACTGTCTTGGTCTTCCTCCTCTTGGGTGGTCCCATCCGTTTGCTGCTGCTGTGTGTGCGATGCCCTGTCGCTTGCCTGCGATGTTGTCCGCGATCGTTCCGAGTGATTGTCATGCAGCGAGCTCGTAGATGTCATCGTTGTAGCTGCGGCCACATTCGACATCTTAGACGCAAGCGTAATGGACGCGTACACTGGTGGCTGGCTCTGTTGCTGGTGCTGCTGAAGTGCGGGTTGTGTGGACACTGTTGGCACTGACATGTGTTCCGCATCGAGACTGTATCCCTGCTTTAACCCTGTTCGTACGTGACTTTCCGAACTGTTTGCAGCTATCGTAGTGGCCGCAGTAAAACCTCTCATGGCGATCGGATTGACCAACTCATCGCCACCACCAGCACCACGATCGAGTTCGAGCGTTAGGAACCCATCCTCATCCGAGCGGCTCGGTTTAAACTTTGGCAAACTGTAGGTCGTGTGGTGTTTCGTGTGCATCGGTGAGTTATTAGCCGACATGGACTGTTGCAGTAGCTGGATGGATTGATTTTCGACCCACTGGCGGATCATGTTTTTCTTGTGCGTATCCATAAATCCATAGCCACCGGCAATGTTAATAGCGGCAGCGGCCGCCGCATTAGCTGAGGGGAGTTGCGAGTNCTAGCGTTAGGAACCCATCCTCATCCGAGCGGCTCGGTTTAAACTTTGGCAAACTGTAGGTCGTGTGGTGTTTCGTGTGCATCGGTGAGTTATTAGCCGACATGGACTGTTGCAGTAGCTGGATGGATTGATTTTCGACCCACTGGCGGATCATGTTTTTCTTGTGCGTATCCATAAATCCATAGCCACCGGCAATGTTAATAGCGGCAGCGGCCGCCGCATTAGCTGAGGGGAGTTGCGAGTGACTCGCGTGCGGCTGTGCGCTGTGTGTCCGCGGTCCATCGACCCACGTTTCGCACTTTTTCACGTGATTGATCTCTCGCATCAAGTGGCGCGCTTCGTGTACCTTCGACTTGGATACACGCGGACCATCGATCCACTTCTCTTCGCTGATTTGGCGCGAGGGGCTTTCGCGGGCCGGCCCATGGTTGGCGGACGTTCCGACGGTAGTGACGGACGGGCCCGCATTTGGCCGTCTCATGGGTGAACCCTTTGGCGTAGGGATGTTGGAGCCTTTACTGACGCCAGACACATGCTTAAAGGCTCCCGCTATCACTTTGGGTGAGGCGTGCTGGGACGCTATCTGAATCGCGTTCGAGACCAGGTCGGCACCTTGGACTTGCTGGTGAGCGTATGAGTGCTGGTTGCGCTTAAGACTATCGGTACGTCCAGGAACGGTGGTGGTAACGCTACTCGTGAGGGGAGCGTTCGCTGGTTGAGCTATTATTGGGAATACAGTGTGTCGAAAATGGAGTGATCCAAATGGTATACTGGAAATAAACTTAAAGCACCTACCTTTGGAAGCATTTGCTGAAATTTTCTTCTTCGGCGAAGGTGTCGCCGTACAGGGTCCTTTTTCCGCCACCGAACCCTTGAGTGCCTTGTTCATCGCGCACCGATTGTCACCCGAGTTGAGGCTAGGAAGATACACCGGAGGATGCTCACCGTCCGTTGGATCGTCACACGGTCCCATGTAGATGACGGTGTCCTGCGAAAAGTCGGAACTGGAAGGATCCGGTCCTTCGGACGAACCACCTGACTGATGTCCGGAGGATCCATTGTTCAGTCCTTTGTCTCCTAGTAGATGGTTTCGTGGCCGCAGTCTTCGTCGCATTCGGTGGATGCGTGAGGCAAGCTGAATGGTCGTGAGCGTGTCCGTATGTGTCTGTTTCGAGAGAGAAAGAGAGAGAGAGAAAGAGAGAGAGAGAGAGAGAGAGAGAGAGAGAGAGAGAGAGAGATCAAGACGAGTTGAAGCTTGCGTAGGGAAATATCTCCAACGACCTCAACATACCTGTGTGTGAGCAACATGTGCCACGACGGCCACATGGCAGGTGATAGGTGCAAGGCAGTCTCGTAGTAAAGGTGTCAGCGGATGGTCCCTGTTTGGGGGATGCTTTTGACCGCTCAGTATCGCCAGCAGAACGTTCCCAATGCCAGACAGCGGTAGACCGCCGTTACGATTCGCACAGCCACCAAGATCGATGAGATGCAGACGGCTTCTTCCACCTTCAACTGTTTGCATGGACAAAAATTCGATTAAAATCTCCCGGAAACAATTTCCTCCCTGTTCCTTTTCCTGCACACTTACCACCTCGCTTCCCCGACAAGCTGTACTGGTAGACGTGCAGCGTGTAGATAAGGGCCGGTTCGAAATTGCACTGCGATCGTCCGGATAAGGCCAGATCGAGAAACAGTGCTGCCCGCTCCGCTGTGGGCGCTCGCAATTCCGTTGGTCGGCCGAGGAAATCGCCCCTCAGATACATCCCAGGCGAATCGTCCGATTCTGGTCGTCCGAGAAAGAAAGGGTACAAAGCATAAAAAAAGGATTTGCTTAATAAATCGTTGTTTGGTAAATCACCAAAAGCGAATAAGTTGTTTGTCCCCTTATTTTTTCTTTTATCACTTTAATTTTGATAAACGGATCGATCTTTATCGTAATCGATTTATGACGAAATTGAAACTTTCCTTCGTTGCCTTATTTTCGTTAGGAAATTTCCCCAAAAACTGCATATGCGTTCCCGAATATTTGGGTGAGTTCCCATTTTGTTCCTTTGTTTCCCTTCGAAGGACTATCGATTATAGCACATGTGGGATTGCGGAAAAATTGCCTTTTCTTTCTTTTCTCTGATTTCTAGCAGGGACTGGGGCACCCATACCCAGCATCATCACGTGCAGGACATTTGTCTCGTAAGGGGTGCGTCGGAAAAACCTGTGCCATCATCCTGTTTTTCTGCCGTTCGTACCTTCGACCCTTTTTCCACATCTTTGCCATCGACCGATAAATAAAATGAACCTTATCAAAATTCTAAACACACACGCACCCGCACACACACACACCCTATCGGTACACCTCACTCCTTGGGGGCTTTTCTTTCTGATTATTTCATTGGGTTGACAAAACGTCCGTAAACCCAGCTGGTGCTTAATTTTTAAAGGTTGGTTACCGGGAAGGTAGAGAAGAAACGTTGGTAAAAGTTTTTTTTGTTCGCTCTCTCTCTCTCTCTCTCTTGGAAGGAACACCCATTTCGAAGGTGGCAGGTGAGTAAAATGTTGCGAAAATCGATTGGCAGCAACAAACGGAACATTGGTGGGACATTAAATAACACATCCACAGGGTTCCAAGGTAGAAGCGGATGAGTTACGGTTTCTATAACAATGGTATCAGCCTGCTCGCAATGCTACCATTTACACAAACGTTGTATCAAACTCCTCCATCCCAAAACGTCTGGAGTCTAGAATTAGTCTTCAGTCAACCAGAGTTCGTTAAAGTTTGTGTGTCAAACTGCACGTCCGTACGGGAGTAGAGAGTAAAAAGAAAAATGGACGTTGATAAAGAAAAAGGAGATACTCATCCCGTTCGATCGAGATACACACACATACACACGGAGAAAAGAAGACTTTCCTGTTGGGAAAGAGTAAATCGTTTGACGATTATGAGGGTTCTAACGAGGGTCTTGTGCTGCTGCCAGTCCCCATACTAACCAACAGAGTCGCAGGCACCATTTGCTAGTTCGGCATGATAGACCAGAGAGGGAGAGAAATCTTTCCTTTTTTCTGTGTAAGTGTGTGCCCTTTCTCACAAACAACACAACTGGACATTTATAAATGATTTGATTGAAAGGCAGCACAGGATGGTAGGTTAGACAACGTTCCAGATTTTCCAGACACATTCCATTTCTGGCGTTTCTGGAGTGCTTTTTTTTCGTTGTTGTTTTAGTCTCTTCTCGATACTCTTGTCGCCGGATGTGTATTCTTTTTCGCTGGATGTCGTTCCGTGTTGGGCGAGCTATTCGGCAGATTGAGCTGTTTGTTTGTTTGATTGATGATGATGGTCACACTGCCGATGATGATGATGATGATGATGATGGTGTGGACGATACAGTACGGAACAGTCCGCAGTAGTGAGCAGTTTTCTTTCGAGAAGAAGGAGTCAATTTTCGAACAACAAAAGCATCACCCACATGTAACATGGTGCACTGTCAGGACACTATGTCCGGTAGCATATTTCTACTTTGTTAGCTTAAACCATTAAACCATTTGACAGTTTGCAGGCAGCATTGCAGCAATTTGATCAGATAATGGAAAATTAAGTTGCTGCATCGTTGTCCTTTTTTTGTAATTGCGAAATCAGAAGTTGTTAAAAATCAATCAAAACTGAAGTTGCGATCGAAAAAGAAAAGAGAAAGATAGAAAAAAGAACACATAAAAGCAACGATGGTACAATGTTTGTCCCTTCCGTTCCCTGGTAAACGTCATGAAAACGAATTGTCGACTCAATTGATCGACCATCATAAAAAGCGTCTATTAACCGCCAGTATCGGTAGTGGCATCGATCAGCCCATTAGCAAATCAAAAAGATATAAATCTTTATTCTTTGCGATTCGCATTGAATCGTCTGCGTCCGCGTTTTTGCTGTTTTCCCTTCTTTTTTTGGGAAATGTGTTCGTTCGTCTTTCAGAGAGAGAGAGAGCACAAAAAGAATGATTTTTTGTTGCTTTTCCTTCGTTTGATTTGAGATTGATTTTTCCCGCTTCGTGCAATGAACGATTTTCTTTCCTTCCCTGATGGCGAACCTCTTGAGCGAAGAAAAGAGGTGACGCAAATTTCCACCTTGCCTGTTTGGGAAGCGAGAGCTAACGTTTCGACGACGGTTGGATGGTTGTTTGGCCAATTGAAACGCTATCACAAACGGTCATTATGGTTTGTTTGGCATGCTCGAAGGAAGAGTGGAACCGTTCGAGAATGGGTACAAATGATAATGGGCAAATCATTACGGTAATGAGCTGAAGTGAACCAATTTATCGCGCGAGGTAAGCTTGCACTAGCGCGGCCCAAGTTGTTTTGCATAATAAGAGTTAAGTGATTGATATTTACTGTGAAGCGTTTTGGTGGAAAAGAATATCCCTTTCGTGTGGCGTAATTGGTGAAAATTAAATACCACACTTCCGTCGACGAGAAAACGGACCGTTGCTGCATTCCGCATTCCGTTCGATTTTGATATCGACGCCGAAAACAACGCGCCCTTCAGCATGATCGGGATCATGTTCAGGGCAGGCGGTTTTCGCGGTTGATTGTACCCGTTCGGTCTGGTTTGGCCGAACAGCAAAAAGGCCGGCAACCCGAAAAACCGATGTCAACAGTAATGAAATCAAATAAATACAATAATTGTTCAAGCGTCCTGATTGCCGCCATTAGGCGGCACACGGGCGCCCGAACGCCAGCAAGACCGCTGCACGTCAAGTGCTTTATTTACGCTTCACCGTACCAGGAGTGGCAGGATGATGTTCGCAACGCACCGAACACGGACATCGAATCGTTGTTGGAATTATGTTGCCCCTTTAACCGGGGAAGCGGTGGAAAATGAACATTCCTATCCGATTTTGGAAAATGCAACGGTGAATCAGCGGGTTTTGGGTGATGGCAAACGAAGGGTGTGTTCCGCCCGGCGACATGATTATTGTCGTCTGGACTGATGCTATCGAACGGACACATGGGACGTTAAGGGCAACCGCAGCATAACCGACATTGGAAATGATAAATGTTGATGCTATTAGTGAATTATTAAACAATTAATTTATACTCCCTAATCTGGGAGTCTGGTTGTGCGTGCAGGGTGAGGATGACACTGGCTCGTCTGCATATGCTGGTAAGGCATATCTGATGAGCTAATGTGCGTGTGGGCTAATCCTGACCGGATGCACTGCAGTCGGGGCAGGTTGATGTTTAAGCCTACTTGAGCCGTTCATGACAGGTTGTATGGGTGAGGGGTCAGATTTAGGGTGATATGAATTTGTAGTTGAGTCTGGTAATTTTGTGCTCAAATCGCGTGTAAAGAATGCTGTACACCATGGGACGTTACGTTAACAAAACATGGACAAAATGCCCTGAAGGAAGCAGAAGTTTGTAATCTTGGGTAAGCATATCATCCGCGTAAAAATCTGCCTAGATTAATTATTTTGTTTTGCTAAGTTATTATTTTAAAACATCAGTCTTTAGCATCAAGCAAATAACGCCTAAATTTATGCAATTTGTATGAAAATTTAGTTTAGTATGCATTTGGCACAAATTTGAAACGCTTTTTGAGTGTATTAGACTAATTGGATAAAATAAAAACACTTTGACTACATTTTGGGTAATAAAGAGTAAGTTTTGCTAAACACATAATAATGAAATGTATTTTAACACAACTAAAATGAAAATTGCATTTGAATTTTTATTTTACTAAAGATTGAAAAGAAATGTTTAAAGAAAAATGATTCATAATACGCTTGTTTTTTTAAAGAATATTGATTGCAATGCACAGTAAGATGTGAATGTGCATAAATTAACGCCAGGAATGTCCGCTTCTAAAGTACCATAATTAAAACCACACACGGGAACGAATCCACCAGGTGACCTGATCACGAAAAACGTACCGTTGCTGCGGGTGGAACGATTTTAATTGGAATTTTGCCATCATCGTACTCATTCTGATCATTGCCACGGATGCAGGAATGTCAATTATCTACGTACCGCTGTCCGGTGCGAATAATTGTCAAATATTTATCTCGTCCACCTTCCGAAGGGGCAGATCTTAACGTGGGCCGAGGTGAAAATGAGATTTTCCACCGAAGCACATTCTACAACTGTTCAAACTGAGGAATTTTCGGCTGCGATTTAGTTGCTTTGTTATCGGCGTGCTGGTTTTTGCAAAAAGAAAAGTGTTAAGCTGACGCGGACAAGGGGGAAATTGCTAGTGGAACTGCTTTTAAAGATTTGTGTGCGGGTTGTGATTTAAATTTTCGCTTCCATGCTTGAACAAAGGTGTGATAAAATTGATTGTAAACACTTTAAAACTGAAGTGCATTGCATTGATTCAAGCAAGATGATAATACAAAAAGAAGGTCGCACAAAGCACCCTATTATCTGAAATACTCAACTGCACGATAATTGGTGTACGAAATTTTGTGTAACACGAATTAAAATCACATTTCTGGCATTAAAAAAACCCAAAAAAAAACGAAGCTTTACTTCAATTCACTTTACGACCCGCCCGCACGCTTGGCAAAGGCTGTGTAACAAGCGGAAACAAAGGCGAACTGCAATAATATTTTATTATCCTCATGAATTCATTATTATTATCATTTTACCGTTCAGCTTTAACGTAAAAACGAGCGGCACGGTAGGCAACCGTTTACCTTTACGCCCAAACCGCGAAAACTCGAGCTTCCTTTAACGGTGTGTGCAGCCTCATCCTCGACAAAGTCAAGTGAACGGAAGTCACCATTCGTCGTGTCGGTTTCTGTAGCGAGTTTTTCAACAATTGGCTTCCGATGCCGGTGCCGGTGTACACAGTCTGCCCTTAATCATTTACTGTGAGGGTTTTAATTCTTTCGGTACACCTTTCCGGGTTGTTCGGGAAAACAAAATTAGGCAAACCGGATGCGTGCTGCAGAGTTTATTGCTGCTGTGCGATGGATTAGGATTGCGTTAGGTGATTTGTTTTGCAGAGTTTTTTTTCCAAAAGGTACTCTGAAGTAGATGGATGTACAACAAAAAGCAAGTATACAAGAGGAAGTTTCTCTTGCACCATTGTAATATCAACCTCCAAAGGTGAATGTATAGTTCGAAATGCGAACGAACTATACATTTTTAATTACCTCAAACTTGTCTGTTTAAATGATTAGCGGTCACTCAACCGGAATCGCCAAAAATGAGAAGAGCTTACTTTTAAAACCAACATCATTAAACAATCATAAAAACCTTCCATTTCATGGTAAATGGTAATGGTTTTACAGCAAAAACAGAAGAAAGGAAGCCGTCAAAGTCTGTGCTGCAGTAAGCAGCTAAAATCATTGCACATAATAAATCCAACTTTTAAAAGTAGAAACTGAAGCTTCAAGCCTCTATTAGCCTCTGTTTGGGTAGTAAAACGTTTAATTTACTTTTGTGCGGAGTAGCACGATCACTCTTCTCCTAGCAGTTTGACGAATGAGGTACCATAATTTTCGCTTGCTTCAAATAAACAGGCCACACGATTGGATCATTAGGTTGATCTGGCCAGTGCAAAAAATAGTAACGATGGAACGATGTCAGCAATTCAATGAAACCAGGCAAACCAAATGGCAGAATGCGCATTCAAATGGTTTCACTCGTAAAAATGGCAATCGTAAAACTGATATTCATAAACTTTATGCCACTCGATACGCAATTTTACGTGGTGGTTTTTGTGTGGTTAGTGGGCGAAAGCAGTAGTAGCTGCAGGGCCATCATTAGCAGGGTAATGTTTTATAGAGTTTTAATCTGTTTTTCGCTATCGGGGCGTTGGGTGTCCCGTTTTTTTCTGCCCACTGCGCTGCAAGACCCAACTGCCTTCGGGGCAACAGTTATATTAGCTTGGGTTTTGTGGTTGCTGAAACAAAATAAAGCTCCAACAGTCTTAGCCCATTGTAGGCAGGCGGAAACGCACCGATGATTGACTGTTTTCCGGGGTTTCTTCTCTTGTTGGTATGAGAGCGCGAGGGAATGTGATTTTGTGTTCCTTTAGAATTTGCCAACATTGTCACGATAAAACAAAAAAAACTTGCGGGAAAGGATTTCGCCAAAAGGAATTTATTTGAATAGGCGGAAGGTAGTAAAAATTTAAGCAGGAAAAACGAAATACCAAGCTCTTTCTTGGCCCGTTCCCTCACGGCAATGAATGCACGAAGCAAAAGGAACGCATTTTTCATACGTATTTCTGCTATGGAAGCGCAATTAAGAGAAGCTCGATGGACCCGGCATGGGTGGTTTTGCTTCGAGCCGTTTCCAAAGGTACACATTCAACCGAAGGCCTAAGGTTCTGGTAATCTACTGCGTCACTTGGAAGGTCTGTCTGCATTTTTCGTACTCTCTTCAGGGGTGGCAAAAATCTTGGACTCAGGCGGGATCGATGAAAGGGTGGGATTTGGTTTTGTTAAACAAAAGGACAAACACCAACACCGGTTGCACTGGCAGGAAGTGAAGAAACCGTGGGCAAAATGAAGCACCAGTGAAAAGCTAATCGACTGACGGTGCCTGAAGGATTGGATATAAACCTGGGGCGAGGGTGAAAGAGCGATATCTAGGACACTGGGGAAAATGGGAACAAGCAAAGACGGAACTGGATGCATAACTGAATAGGCAAGGGATTATCATTGGTAGCGCAATGGTTCCATTGTTCGGCGTTAAGTACCGAAACAGGAAGGAATATTTTGAACAGTACATAGTAGAAAACTGATGCAAAATGTTGGTAATGAAATCAAATGTTGGTTTTTATTCACTTATTTCTACCTCAACCCATTGTTTGAAGGGTTTTCAGGGTTTTTGGTTTACAGGTTTCATGGGAATTGATGAATAATGGACAAGATGTGGGACGATTGGTAAGGAGTAATTTTAGATTTGTCTGGGCAAAACAATGTTTTAACAAACGAAATATCACAGAACACATCTGGTATTAAGAAAGAAAGTTTCCGAAGGTATTAAGAAAGAAAGTTTATACTTACTTTCGCAAATAAAAAACAAAAAATTAGTAGAAAATGTTATTTAATATAAAATATCTACTAACTCGTTTTTGTGGCGCCATCTGTTGTAATGTGGCTAAACTATAATATGTGATTTTCTTGGTAAACGATTTTTATATTTTTGTATTTGTTATTTACGTACAATGAGCCTGAAAAATTAAACTTAAACACAAATTTTATAAATTTTAAAATAATTCAGAACTACTTCTATTGTTTACCCGTTAAAACGTTCCACCAATGGATTAAAGGCGCCTTTGTCCGTAGTTTGTTCGCCAAGTGGATGGAAAATTTAATTTCCACATAAAACAGCAAACTAAATCATGTAGTTCAATTGTGCTACCACTAATGAGCTGCAACTTCGCCTGCGTTGAGCCCCAAACCCACCCGGTGTTAGTAAATTCAACCAAACGCTTAGTAGTACACACCGGTAGCACCACGTACGGTACGGAAAGCTGTTTACTGTATCCCAACTACCATTGCACCGCACCGGTCAGCTTAAAGTATTCTTAGTCTTAAGCGAAAGAAACTAATTGAAAATAACGAAACTTTTTCTCCCGTGCTCGTGGTGCACCGTACGTTCTCGATTTAGTTTGGTTCGGCAGGGGTTAGTACGGGTTGGTTTGCTGGCAAAACAAGGCTTTGGAATTAAAAACTTTTAATCTTCGGACCGGCATATTGCGACGAAAGCCACTGAATCTCGTGCTTTTTCATTTTCTTGCCACACTGCTCACGTATGCATTAGTTTCCGGGTTGCAGTTTATTTTTCCGTTTTCTCCGTACCGCGTGGAGCTTTAACACGGTTTCTCAGCAAATAGTAATTCGAGGCAAAATTCCGGTATGTTCTCGCGAAAGGATTGCTCCTTTTCTCTGGTGGATAATCAGTTTTTGGTATGCATTTTTTCAGTAAAATGAAAATCATGCACCAAACTTCTTGTTCACAGTTTAGTCATCAGTTGAAATCGTTATGGAAATTCTTTAAGCAAAGGAATACTCTTTCGTTACTTTGATTGGATCGAAAAAAGAAAAAACTTAAATTATGTTTTCTAGGTCATTTTCTATTGCCTTTAAAGCTACCACGTATCATCATGGACATCAGTACAAGTGTATAAAATACATATAAAAAATCCGACCAAAAAACCAAACATCGGCAACTCATCCTCAGCTCGGCATGCTTGCTATCCCTTCGAGCCCATACAGCCGGAAACGGCAAAGGAAAAATCCCGAAAAACCCCTCGGCATGATTAACAGGGTACATGAAAATTCACTTTTATCTAGCCACTTCCAGTGCACTCACACAGGAAGCGACTGTTGTCACTAATCCAATGAGTGGTAGACTTCGGGCCGGTGGTTTTTAGTTCCCATTCCTTCCCCATTTTCCCAACGTTCGTTTGTTTTATCGATGCGAGATGATGTCGCTTGCGAGGCCATACACTTTCCTTCAATTACTTCCAATCCCATCTCGGGCACGAAGCGTGCGCTTTCGTGTGACCGTGTGTGCTGTATCCTCCCCCGGTAGTATTCGCAGGTACCGTGAAGGGTGTCAGTCAACGTGGGGGTGGTATGTTGCTCCCTCGGACTGCATGACTGTGACGACACAGATAAAAACCGGACAAACCGGGGAGTGTAACATACGCGTCGGGTAAAAAGGTACACCACGGTGTGACAGTTATGCCGTGAACATGAGCCCATGCAGCTGTTTTCATTCGACAGCACCCCAACACCCTTCGGTTCGGATCCGGTTCATTGTGTGCCGGATCGTCATATTTTTGATGTTCATTTTCGGTGCGTTGTCGTTTTTGGTGATGGCGGGTGCTGGGCCAAAATTGACGAGCGTCGCCCCGGAACCGGGGTTGCTCATCAGCTGCATCAGTTTACACCCGATGGTTGTGGTGTTATTTCTTTTTTTTTCCCGGAGAAACAGGGCAGTGAAATATAAAATTTAACTACGTACATAGGCAAACAAAAACAAGGCACAACGTGCACCGTACACCGCTAGTGGCCGTTTCAGGCCGTGCGAACAGTAAGTTTCCGGTTACAAGGGTTACATTGTAACAGAAATTGTAGCTTGTTGTACCTTTGTTTTTGTTAGTTTGAAGCAGAGCAAGCGTGGCGCGAGGCTATTGCGTGGCGCAAGGCAAGACACGGAGCCAACAATTTGTCAACGGTTTAGCTCGAGTGCTGGTCGTCGCATTCCGGTGTCGCATTTCAGACAAATGCAAAACTGTGTACATGGCCACAGAAATGTAATACGTTATTGGTATTCTGTTAAGGGACGGGTTTATTCTGGCAAAAAGGGAGCATTACTTCCTTGCCATTTTCGAGAACACTAGCAGCACAGTGATGGAGTAATAGTTAGTTTTTTTTCTCTATTTTTATTGGCTCCATATGGTTGATGGGTTAGAAAGTTCGTTTGGAAATGGTTTACTTTATTCTCCAGACTACATGTTTATGATGCACTTGATGAGGCATGTCCTTTAGTTCATAATCGCATGGCCAATGTTTTATCTCTCCATCTGTAAAAGCTCGTTCAATAACCAAACCCGTGATCGTAGGATCCTTTATATGCAACTGCAGCATTTCTCTTGATTATCTTGATTGGCTTTTGATGACGTTAGGTCACATGTGACATAAGCGGATTACAGCTACGATCTGTGGTACATTATTGATAAACTCCCACCGGAAGCAGGAACATTAATAGTCTGCATGATTGGATAGGTTACTATAAATGGTTGGTGTCATCCTTCCGGTGCGCCCGGAACGGTTGCAAGTGAATTTTATTATGACAAGCCTGTCAGCGACACTACCATCCAGTCGTCCACCCAAACCAACCCGTCGATGAATAAATTAACCATCAAAGGGCGATTATTTCGAGCAATTTGTACGGGGGGGGGATGATAATAAATGTAAAACAAGTATGCAACTGTTTGCACTGGGCGTGCAGTGTGGTCATGGCATGGTGCGGATGCGATTTTTTGTTTGTGCTGTTGCACCTAGTACGGGTGATTCACAGTCTGTTTGATGAAGCACGTGTCGACAAATATGAAAAATAGCCTTAGTGGATGAGCAACATGCCTACCCACTGTCCCAGAGCAGATGCTTTTTTTTTTGCACGTATAAGAGTTGACACATTCGGAAGGGAATAAGCCTGATCGGCAAGCTTTCACCCCGAACTCGTGTCAGCCTGAAGCGCTCGGCATACTGTTGTGGGTGTGATGTGTGCTGAAGGTCTACCCTTTCGACCCGATAAAGTCCCTGTCCCGGGTGGAATAAGTGATTAATTACCTGTCGCATGTCCGGCTAGCAGATCCCTCGAGGATGAGCCCGGTTTCGTTGCGTTCACGCCGAGTGCACTGACACGCACGGAAAAGCGGGCGCCCGATTTTTGACGCTTCTCATTAATGCCCTTGTACAGCCACGAGATGGCGCACGGTATCGCGCCGAGATCTCCCGGGGGAGACGTCACCGTGCCGAACATGGTGCGTGATTGACCTGCAACAAGGAAACGGATTATGGATTAGTGTGATTACTGCCTGTACGTGTGCTAGTGCGCGTTCAGCTTTATGTCATTTGTATTTGGTGGAAAGCGTTTTGCTCACAGATGGCGCTGCCAAATGGGGTGTAAATTGAAGTAAAGCTAAGTAGATGTCATCGAAATTGTTGTTAAATTAGACTGCAAAAACAAATATCACTTTCAAACACGAAAAATCGTAACATGATTTATTCCCGATCTATGATTTATTTTAAAAGTTTTGTAAAAACTTCTGACTTTGTTTAACTATACTAAGCACAATGTTACCATCTAAAAATGGAGCTATAACAAAGATATATTCATGCAAACCGACTACAAAGCATTCGTCCATAGGCATTGTCACAATCGAAAGGCATGTCTGGTGACAAATCTAAAGAAACGTGAGAACGAATGGGATTTTCTGGAAACAAAGCAAAAAAATAAGACTGAAAAACAGTCACCGATTGCAAAGCACAGGGCACACAAAATTCCAGACCCGCAGGGCAGAGAGCCTGCTAACGCGGAGGATCTAAGCCGGCCGCACTCAAACACACATTGCGAAACAAAAAGTTGCAAATGCAATAAAAACGGACAAACAACATTTCTCCATTGCTTGGTTAGACGTTTGAACATCGATCTATTGGGTGAGGTACAATCGTTTGTGTTTTTTTTCCCCCAAACCACCGCCGGAAGCTAGATATTGACATCCCTTTTAAATTTAGCCTACTCCTACTCCGCCGGGCACGTTTATTATGGCGGCCTGGTTTGTGTCGTTCGCGTTGTTTTGTTTCGCATGCCTATCAACGCAGTGGCACCCTATACGAAGAGTGCCTTTGCTCACGCCGTATCGCTGGAATGAGATGCTGCAAGCGATTTATCTTGCGAGTGAAAGTGGAATAAATTTTCACCACCGCCACCATGCGTCTCCATCGCTCTGTGTACAATGGTAAAAAGGAAAAATTTGCTTTTTTTGTTTGACTGGCGAGTGAGCCCGCTAGAAGTACAAGTGTAACGGCAGCTGTGACAAAACTTCCGAATTAAAAAAGAGAAACATGCTCCGGGAGAAAGAAAAAAAAAGGTTCTACAAAAAGGAAACTGCCTAGCGCACGGTTCGGCGCAAAACTTTGGTTGGAAAGGTTTTTGCATGTTGCATACACCGCGTGCACGGACGGTACCGGTTTGCCGATTGCCTTTAGGGCACCAAAAGGGTCGTTTGTGGTCCGGTTGCAAAGAAACACACGTCTTGGTGGGTTGGTGGGTGTGGGTGCCGGGCAGGAACGTTTGACGAAACTTTGCGATTAAACTTTGTCCACTTTGGAACAATCCGGTCGCAACACATCGTGAGCAAGGGATGGGACAAATTGTATGAAGAGTGGAAAAGGTATAATCATAACATCATGCACAGAGAAAGAGAGAGAGAGAGAGAGTAAGGGAGGGACACGCCGTTGCGCAAAGTGTCAACAGTGACGCAGTTGAACCAGAAGGGTTTGTATCCCTTATACTGCAGCGAAGGGAGATGCTGTTTTTTTTCTTGTTTTGCCTGGTCTAACGTTTGCTTCTGTTGCGTGGTGAAGATTTGAGCTGTGCACGACAACGATGCACCTGAATGCACGTTTCCAAGGGATGTACAATCTTGACACAGAGACACACGCCATCCAGCCGTACAAGACCTGGATCCTTGGAAATGGATTGGTGCAGCAGCTGTTGTATTACTTTGTTATGAAATTGTTAAGCCGTTTACACGTCCACAAGGTTCAGACAAGTTTTAAGTAGTTTCGGTTTGAAAGGTAAACGGTCGTAAGGGAGGATTATCGACGTCTCTTTACATTTACAATTGGGAAAAGGGACCGACAAACGGTTGTGATTGATCGTGAGAGAAGAGACGTTTTAGCAGTAAAATACTGTATTATAAATAGAAAGTAAGAAAGAAAAAAAAATACGTTTGAAAGAGTTCTATTTGAATGGACATTAAACGCACCTGCTCCCGGGTATCCTAGTGACAGGAGACAACCATCCGACCCTTCCAGTACGGCCGGTATCACCTCTGACAGAGCCGTCCCGCAGATGTCTTGCTGTAAGTAGACAGGTAGGAGAGAAAGTGATGGTTAACAGCGATGTAATACGTCTGTGTGCCCGCAGTGCAAGTGCCTCAGTATCAGAAATCGGTCGGATTATAGCTTTCACTTTAATCCCTGAAATATTACTAATGCCCAACTGCGCTGAAAGGTGTTCAATATTCTCGCAACCACGCTATCACGATGCAATCGGAAGGAAAGTTTGCACTGGCACCTGCTTTTCCTTCGTTAAATTAACACCGTTACCTCGAACTCATGGCATCGGCAAAGCGAGTTCCAAGGCGCTCGTTTTACACCGACGAGCAGACTTTGCGTCTAGCGTATGCCTCGGGATGATTTTGTATTATGATCACGTTTTTCATTAGCCAACTTTTTGTCACCTTGGCCGTTATTATCATATTTCGTGCTACGGCTACGATGATAAGAATGATGCGACGGTACCATATCGTTCCGAGCGTCTGGCAGATGGTAACGACGATATGGTGTTGAGCGTTTTCACCTCAAACGGAACGAGTTAAGCTGGTTGTATACCTTTTGCGATGGAAAGGTGACATTGACTATCTTTTTTTTAAATAGAAAAAATGTGCTTTGAAATTGGTAACGAGCAGATTATTCTTTATGTTAGATAATGCGAAACAACTTGTGCTGAAATTTACCTTACAAACATACTAAAGTATGCTATATGTATTACGCATTCGCCTAAAGTTATGCAACCGTTATAAAAATAATGCTTTACAGTTGTTTTTATTGCTTCGTTGAACAATAAATGACGCACATAAACCGAATGATATACTATCGAATAATAGAATGACACTCTACGGTTCTTTTTACTTTTATTAGGATTGCTGTAAAAATTGTCCTTCAAACAAAAACACGACTTTTCGATTACATTGCTCAAAAAAATTCACCGATTTGAGTGAATGTTACGCTGATATGCCCGAAGCAAATCACGGAACCATTATTGATGTGAAACCATCCACCCAGCAGGAATCGATGCACAAGTTGAACTGTTTTGACAGCGTTAATGGACGGTAACGGCAGCAGAGTGTGGCCCGATTTCAAACATGGAACAAATATTTTATGACCCGCACACGATTACGCTTTAAATAATATCTCAAATTCGTACATTTCGCCGCATCCCAACAGACGCCGTCGGTCAGTTTGTGAGGGGTTGTTTTACTCTCACCCCCTACAAAAAAAAGGTTCCAAACCACTCAGAGTATCCGGAATATCCGAAAAAGGGGGAAAGTTTGTTCCATTTTCTGCACGAGCAAGGGTAGAATTGAACCC
This sequence comes from Anopheles rivulorum, assembly GCA_018908115.1. Taxonomy (NCBI): domain Eukaryota; kingdom Metazoa; phylum Arthropoda; class Insecta; order Diptera; family Culicidae; genus Anopheles; species Anopheles rivulorum. The sequence goes on from STHB01000003.1 coordinate 11,543,609, forward strand.
GGCGTTCAAATTTGGACGAGGCTCGTGCAGTTTACAGCCCATTAACTTTGCCGAGGTGTGATCAGTGGGCACATCAATTATGCACCGTAAGTAAACCGGTGATGTGGTCATGGACATCATTCGTCGCTAGCACATCCTGTTGGGTTGGTTGACTTGATTGAATATCGTTAGGCACCGGGTAAGAACATTAGTGCGTGGTTATGTGCGGCAGAAGCCGGAACGCAAATGAGCTGGAAGAGAACAAGCTGTGCTGGATGTTGCCGCGTAAACAGTGGTACACTTATGTTCATGGTGTTAGCAGCAGATTTGAAACTGAGCATGCTGTTTAGATAGTTGATGAGAAGAGTAGTTGAATAGAAGGAGATGTTTCGTTAATTGCATACCTTTAGGCGAATTTGTATTTTAAATAATAAATTATGGTACATTTTTATGTAAGGTTTTAATTCTCAATGCAGGGATAGTTTAATCATCCTTTGTTAAAGATTGTTTTACTATTCTCCATTCTCAAACTGAGCAAATACACTTGTGTGGCGTATAAGAAATCAATGAGAGATTGCATACATTTAGGGTGTTTAAAACAACAATTCGTCTTCCTGACCAATAAGGTTTGCTCTTTTCTTGCACTGTACTGTTCATACACCAAAACCCTCGTCGCTCGATTCGATTCAGATGGCACTGCTTGATTAGTTGATTAGATTGCAACTGACCGTACTGATGGACTGCACTGATACAAGCAAACATCGCCAGCAAACCGACCATCAGGGGCATACATACCTGCGAGTCCTCGGTCGTAAATAATGCATCGAATGCAAACATTTTCGGTGCGGACACCATCGGTCCACGCTCGGATGGAGCCATCGTTGCGTTGCTTTGCGTCTCGGTAAGCGTCACCTGACGCTTCTTTTTGTCCACGGTCAGGTAGGTGGGTATTGTGGCCGTGCCTGTAGAGGATCCAGGCGCCGGCTGGTCCTGCTGTTCGCCGGTCGACGCTTGCTTCGGTGGGTCATCAGACACTCGGAGCATGACTTTGACCTGCGAAAAAAGAGCAAAAAAACAGACAGAATGGAAGTGAAAATGTTTGCTAGGGAGAACACCACCTCCCCTTTCGGATTTTAGTGGACTAGGATTAGGCCTAGACAGTTGCAAACAATGTTAACGGAATGGAAAATCTTGTGTTGAGAGTGCAAGGTTCGCGTTCGGGTAGGGAAGGCTTTCGTAACCCACAAACGGGTTGGGGTGTTCTACATTTTGGACCAAGCAGCGAGGAAACCCTAGTAGTTATCCCTACCCGACTGCCTGCATGCCTGATCTAACGAATTAAAATGTTATACGATTAATGTCACCTACGAGCATTTGGGGCTGGATTCGCTTCGAAAAGCAGGGTAGCAATGGTGACAGTTTATTTATTTAGAACCATCAGAAAGACCCCTCGGCGAATGCTCGGAAACACCCAGCGGGAACCATGGTCAAATGGTCACGGTACGGGTGCGAGACATTGCCGATTGCTTTCTGGGAAATGATTTTACGAGTCTCGTACAACAAGGCGAACGTGAACAAAAGGGAGTTAACGCCCGTAAAAAGGGCGGTCACTGGACGGCAGCATACATACACACCCACAGGACATACACACACTTCCCGTAGTGGTTTTGGTAATGAAAAATAACCACTTTAGTCGATATTTATGGCCGTGGCTGGCGTAACCGGTTTTACACCCGCTAAAGAGATAATGTATTTGTCGACGTAGGAAAAACTGTCTGAGTGTTGTTAGAGCGTGCGGTATACTTTTTTTTTTGTCCATGGTGTGGGATGGGAGTGTGAAAATAAGGGTGATTATTGTGGTTGTTTTTGTTTGGAAACCATGTTGAGAAAAGATAAAACAGAATTATGATAAAATGTTTTCTTTTAAGGATTTTAAGAATATCTAAGACTAAGTATATCCAAATCCCTTTTAGATGCCAACATGAAATCTGTGTTTTGAAGTTGTAAAGATAACATTTTATTAACAAAACAGACAAATACCGCTTAAAGTAACTGCCTGCACTTGTTATCGGATTAGTATCACCTGATGCGCACCATCACCAGTCGCTCCATTAATTAACACTGCTCCACAAACAAACGTTGCTCCACAAACAAATGCTGTAGCAGTAAAAAAAAATGTTACTATTTTTTTTCCTTTTTATCACAAAGTAAATCAGCTGTGTGAGTTGCAATAAAATGTTACCCGTCGGGTTCGTGGCGTGATCGACGTAATTATGCATATGCTTTATGATTATGATTTTATAAATACCACCTGACTGATTGTGCTACGGCTGCCACAACAGCGTGTGCCATCCTAATGAACAAGGACACAGTCAGTAAAGGTGGTTAATATGGCGCGCGAAAGTCCTATTAAATCTTCTTTATTCTCGTTTATTAGCGGGAAAGCAGGGCATGAAATGTGGGAATTTCAGTTCGCTGTACTACTGTATACCAGTGTCTGGGTTACAGGGATTTGTTTTTTGCAGGGGAAGTAAGAAACGAAGGAGAAAAAAAATGAGCAAAAGCCTGATCAACTGGCGCCATCGTTAATGTTCGAAAGCAATCGTACCGACCATTTTATAGCTCTTTGTTTACGGTCGTGTTTATGGTCGTTACTTTTACGGGTGAGTGTTTACATATGAATGGCTATAATTTAATGTCACTCTCTCATGGACGTTGATGATGGGTGTATGTGTGTGTGTGTGTGATACAGGTGATTTGAAAGGACGAAACGAATGCCTGATCCCCTTAACAAAGTCCCCTGGAAGCATGACTGGATCGATATTTTATTTCTCCATTTCTCAAATGTCAGATGTTTTTGGAATGCGTTCAGAACTTTCAAGAACAGAAAACTGGACTTGTTCGAGTAAAATCATTTCCACCCAAACACCATTAAAGCAACACGTCTCAATCGATGGCACAATGGATCGTACTGGTTGGACCCTTGAAACATAAACGCAGCTTTACAAGCGCAAACCGTTGTATCTTAATAAGATAACCAGCACTGTTCCGTATTTTGCAATGTATGTAGGCGCTGTGGTTTCTCCCCGGGTTGTGGTCGACAAGTGAGAACGACAATTGATTTAGCGAACCGTAAAAACCTATCAGCACCGCCCAGGCAAGTTTTCCTTGCTTGCGAGCAGAGTTTAGCACAAGATCGGTTTGCCTTATTGCTTTATCGGGTGATATTTTTCTTGTCATTTGCTTTTGCCTGGTCGTTTGTTTCGGAAGGTCGGAACCGGTCCGTCCCGAGAGGGATACGGCTTGCACCGGCAAGCAAGCGTGCTTCAGCCGGGTCTAACTAGCCGGAAAGATAATTTTCCACAACTGAAACAGTCCCATTGGAAAATATTGCCCACATATCGTAGACGCCCGAAAGGGTGTACTGCAAAAAGGCACATGAAGTGAACAGAATCGAAGACACTCTGCACCCTTAGGGCTGGGAAACTGAAGCCACCGCATTCCGTCCTTCCAGAATAGATTGATTTGTCCACACATAATTAACTTAATTCAATTAACTTTGTGGGTTTTCTCGGCATGTAAGAAAGTGTCTGTGTTTCCCGTGTGTCTGTGTTTCCCGAAGCCANTTGGAAAATATTGCCCACATATCGTAGACGCCCGAAAGGGTGTACTGCAAAAAGGCACATGAAGTGAACAGAATCGAAGACACTCTGCACCCTTAGGGCTGGGAAACTGAAGCCACCGCATTCCGTCCTTCCAGAATAGATTGATTTGTCCACACATAATTAACTTAATTCAATTAACTTTGTGGGTTTTCTCGGCATGTAAGAAAGTGTCTGTGTTTCCCGTGTGTCTGTGTTTCCCGAAGCCACTCCGATCAATCTTCGTGTATCGAAAGCTTCGTTCGAAAAGGGAAATGGTTGCGCGCCTAATAAATGCACTCTCGAAGAAATCTTCATTACAACACGACCCTTCTCGTCGTTTTGTGTACAGAAGCCCAATATGCCACCCCTCGATTCAGGCACGCGAATGCCATTCTTTTCCCTTCTGGCTATTAAGATTTTCCCCCATGGATTTTCCTGCTTTCTTTCACACGGCGGCGCAAACGGGGAATGTAACAAAAACTGTTCGGAGATTTTCCTTTTGCCCTGTGGAATGCATTTTTCAATGAGGTCATCAATGAGTATTTTTCCTTCACCCTCTTTCCCACTTCGCTCCAAGCCTGGTGTGCCTGGAGGGGTCGAAAAACATCGCTAGTAGACATGCAGTACGTGATCGATTAATTAATCGAGATTTGACCCCCCCGAGTCAGTGATTGTTTGCTAGTGCGCGTGGTATGTTGGGTGGAACGAATCGATCCAATGCACGTTATGGAATGGCGTGCCGTAATGAAATTTAATGCGTCAAATTGAGTTTGTCCCAGTGAGGGTAAGAACATCATCGGCATGCGCTTGGCAATGGCAGTGTGTGAGCAGTTAGTGAGATTATTTCGTTGCTTTTTTTTTCCTGACAGTGAGCTAAGTATTCGTTAGATTCGTTTAGAAACTTTCCCTTCCAAAGCAAATTGAAGCACACTTTATAGTTTCGCGAAGCAGGCAGCACGGTAGCTGGCGATGTTTTTAAAGTTCAACAATCCGTTTTGCCGGAAGTTCAAAGATTCGTTTCTTTATCGTCCAGCTCGGTTTTGTTTGTGGTAAGACTTGCTTCTATTTATTTTTTCTAACACCAATCCATCCCTTTTCGTTTCTTTTTTGTAAAAGTTTTCCAACACGCCATGTTCGGCCTTTCCCTCGGGCAAGCAAGTGTCAGACGGGTAAGTAAAGCAAGAAAAACGCACACCAACTTCCGCATATTGTTTCGTTTTGCCATGCCCCGGGAGCGAGTTTACGTCGGTATTGTTTGGCAAAAGTTGCACTGTGTCTTTATTTGATTTCTTCCCAGCATTATTTTGTTTTTTGTTTTTTCCCTTGGTCCAACTTCCAACTTGACACGTGGTTAGGAGCTTGTCGCGTGAGTGCCGGGCACGAATGCTTGAATGTGACTGTGAAGCGCGATGGAAAACAGAAAAGTTAGCACCGGAAAAAGGCTACCAACCGCCACAAATTGGAAGAAGCGGTGACATTTGGGCGAACCTCCGAACAGACAAACAGAAGAAAGAGAGAAAAAAAAACTCCCGTGACAGCTACAGTAGGAAATGGCCGGCCGTGTAATACAAAACATGTAGAAATGGTGGAGAGAGTAAAAAAAAGTAGTCCAAGGAACAGAAAATGACAAGGTGTCCTTTGCTTCTCAGCATTTGTTGGATGGGATTGTTTTTTGGTTGCTTTGCTGCTCGCTTGCGTTTGCACGTGCCACCGTGCTCACGTTTTACACACCTTCACAGGACGAAAAGAAATTTAAAGTAATGGATTCCTTCCGGTACCACCATTTTGTACCGGTGTCCCCCTTGTTCTGGGCATGATTTGCAGAAAATCGAAACTGCCACAATCTGACTGGCTCTTGTGGCATGGGGTGAGAATGAGAATCGTCTTCGAGCCAAACGTTCCACGGTTGCAGATTTAATTTGATGTTTATTTAATTTGAAACGAGTGGCTCGAACTTTACCGTCACACCTTTTGCTGTCTAGTGTCTTGACTGTTGTTGGGTAGGTTGCTCGGTTTCAGTTTGCTGTGCTCGTATTGAATGGGAGCTGTACGAGGGTTTGGAAAATTAGCTTCAGGTGTGCTGTGTTTGATGTCACTGCAATCATTGTGGGAAAGCTTTTTGTATCATGATGTATGAAATGATTAGTTTCCCATTTGCTATTAGAGAGATGTCTTCTTTATTTGGCGATTTTGGGTTTTTGAATGTCAGAAATGTGTATGAGTAATATGAAATATAACGTAATTTACGCAGTAGTGGTTGTAGCGTCATCTATGTGTCAAACGCAGTAACCAACATTCAATCATCGATCATCACTAAACTCAATCATAAATTGTTGATAGGTGTAAGATCGAACGATCGGACACTGAGCTCTTAAACAACAGGAAATTATTTCCACTGAAGACGAGTGACGGAACTCTAAACTTACGCACCTTATGCTAGATCATTAAGAATTCAATCAAAAAGTAAAAAAGCTGCAATAGATCATCAAAATATCTTCTTTTCTTAAAAAGTAATTAGTAATTCACTTAGTATTTATGTTAAGTATGGGACAGGGCATGACATTTGTTCGAAGATTGACAACATCTGTCAAAAACATTCGCACCTTGCGTCTCAAAACATTCGCAAGGCGACATTTAGATTGATCTTCAACATCAGAAGAATGACACCGGACAACCATATTCAAATGCTAAACAAGCAGAGGGTGACTCGCACGTAAGTAATCATGTATAATGTATAATCTACCATTTTCATCCTGTCATCCGTATCCGTTATGCTTTTTATTCACTTATTTCCACATCCTCATTCAGGATGGTGCTGTTTTTCTTTCATTTGACAATTTTTTAATATCCCTGAATTTTTTTTTTTGCAACGACATTTTCACGGTGGCCGTATAAGCATTGCAAAACTTTTCCTTTCATAACTTTATCTTTTTCGTCTGTGCATAGTTTGCTGGTAATGCTTCCAACCACTTGCTAAACACTGTGCTCCCTGCCAACCGTGTGCACCGTAAAAGTGATCCGAAAGTTATTCCGTGGTTTGAAACTCTTGTTGCTCTATAAAAAGGAGGGCACCAGAAAAAAAACACGAGATCATTTTACTTTGAATAAATATCGTACATAATTTGGAAACAGACTCCTTTCGCTACTTGAAAAGGGATGCAAGACCGAGAAAAAATAACTAGCTCTTTTGAATATTTAAACAAAACGTTGTAGCAAAACATTCAAGACGAGAAACATGTTTCTCTATCTTAGCCACCCATCCCACGCCCGCTTTCTCAGGGAATGTCTCAGTGGGAAGCGTGCAGATGTTTAGGGCAAAGTTTTGTGCGAGTTACTTTGGTTAGCTTTACTGCAGCGGAGATACCACACGAATGATGCAATATTTTTCGAATCTTTATGAAGCGAGTCGGCTGCACCGACTGCAAAGGAGAAGAGCCGGTTTGCGTTAGGTAAGTTCGACTTCGAGACGCATAATTGGACAAAAGAGCACACGAACGAATGTTGTTGCAGTTGGAAGCTAATATGGGTGGTATGGTTTTTGGGTGCAGACAAAGCTTGCACCGTTAGTGAAGGAGCAAGTTTCCTCTATTATTGCTAAAGTGAAATCATAAATAATAATTAAAACACATGGGCAAAGTTCACGTGCTGAAAGCTCTGGTGTTAGAGTTCACTACGGGGAGTCGCCGATCGGATGGGTTGATGTATGGTGTGTGTGTGTATGTTCTTATGGACTGTAGCCGTTACCATGATGAAGTTGTTTAACACATTGGATTTTCACTTTGTGCACTGTATTGTGATTATTTATGTCTTTTGAGGTTAAAAATGAGCAAATGTACTTCCGCAGCAAAAGCGAAAGATGTTTTTTGTAATATTTGGAATTAAAAAATGCCTTTATAGGTAAAAATAACCTTAAAGATCGACATGATTGTTAAATAAACTAAGAATAAAAAAAAGCTTAAAAGAAGGAAAAAAGATTAACAAAAATACACCAAATTTACATCGTTTGCTTGATGATATTTTATTTAGTCCAAGCGAAACATACCAAACGGCAGGTGACTGTAATCAAATTTTGAGAACCGTAAGGGCAAACTCTCCTTTGCCGGTTGACAAGGCGCTACCGCAAAATGTTTGCCTTGGGCCATCTCCCGGTATCGATTCATTCGCAACGATAGGCCACGGCGCTCTCACGAAGCTGAAGCTCACGACGTAAACGAGGTATTGTTGGGGAGCAAACAGAAGTTGGGGCTAAAGTTGTCAACTTCGAAAAGAGAAGCCAACCAAAGCAACGAACCCGCACACCATTCACAATGCTTTCCTGATGAAGATTTCCCCCGGAACGGTAAAGGTAAGTCTTTATGCGTGTGTTACCCGTGTGGTGGTGGTTGCCAAGGTAAGTGAGGTGAGGTACTTTTGTATAAATTAGCCGGTAGCGATCTTATCAAGCAAAATTTCGCTCTGTAGAATCAGCCGCTGAAGACTGAATGTTGCTGCGATAGGCTCAGGGAATTTTGCCAACCAACCAGCGGTGTTTGGAGTCGACTTTTTCGGCTACGGTTTCGTCCCCAGAGGGCTTGGATCCTTTAATTTGAAATTTAAATATAAATTTTCAGCTTATCTAAACGATGTCAAACGCTGCAGGTCTGAGTAGCCGAATGCGAGGATCGCCTGTGTGTTGCTCTTTTGCATCGTACGTAATAGAAGTACCGTGTGGCGCTGGTTGTTGTAGCTAGTGTGAACATTTATCCCGGTCTTGTCGCTGTTTAAAGATGTGTAAACAATCGGATTTACCGTGAATCAGGGAAGCTTTCGGTACCGAGTGATCGGGAACCAGGTAAAATGCTATAGACGCCCGAATGTATGCAATCGGGCTAGACATGCAAGGCGGGCTTATTGACTATGGTTGCCCTCCTCGGGAACCGATACGGGAAATGCGAAAAGAAGAAAATGGTAAATTTTAAATCCTTCTTACCGGATGCTAGCACCCGCGAAAACTCTCTTCATGGTGCTCTTCACGGGAAAAGAAAAAACATTTCCCTAACGTATGCACTCATACAGAACGGTGGAATGAAAATTTCACGGTGAATTTACTTCGTTCCACGATGTGGGTCTAGTTTCGGTATGAAAAGCTATTTTATTCCTACGCCTCGTAAAGGTCAGGGTGATGAGAAAAAGGCACATGTGTGTGTGTGTGTGTGGAGGTGCATTACAAAGTATATGCAGAATGGAGCGTCGGCACCGAAAATCGATTTTGGGTGAAAATAAATTCTCCCACAGGCAAACCACATACCAGCCGCTTAAAATATATGCGACCAGACGGGAGATACCTTCACGACTAACGGTGGGTGTGAGAAGTATCTTCCAACTTACGTTGAATGTCTTCACCGTTCCACCTGGCAGTGGGGGATGTTTGGACAGGTTCGGTTGCGAAAAGAACCGTCTCCTGCAAAGGAGACCTAAATGCCGCATAGCTCTCATCGCACTACAGCGCCACACCCAGCCCTGTGTCCCTTGTGCCTTGATGCGTGTGTAAAAGGATAATGGAACCCGAGCACAATCGAGATTTGTTAGATGGTTTGCTATTTCCCATGCGCTGCGGCAGGTTGAATCATCTGTTTTGCTTCCCGGGTCCCGGATTCCAAAGTACGGGATAAAGATCTGCCTATTCTAGGGAAGTTCCTTGGGGTGTGTTTGTATCAATGCGCCATTTGGAGGGGTCGGGTTGGATGATGGTTACAGGCTGGTGGAAGCCATGGGAAAATCCCAAAAATAATCAATGGGTGTTAAGGTACCGGTTGTAGTGGAATCAACCCCGAACCACCATCTTCTTGGGGAGGATTGGGTTGAAAAAAAATGTGATGAAATCAGATTGGGGAGCGTGTGGGATGAGCGTGCAGCAGTAGTGCCTTAAATTTTGCATAATCGTAGAAATTTTGATGAGTTTTATCGAGCTGGTGTGAGCTTGTGTATTACGTTAGGCACGAGGGAAAGTGTGTATGGCATCGAGATCGTGTTTGTTAAGACGAGAATAAAGAATGCTAATGATCGAAATCGATGAATAAATGAATAGGAGAAAACAGTCATTTGTGGAACTACTCATAAAGAAGATAATCGTGCATTGAAATGTTCTGTAAAGGTAAAACGAACGGTTGGGAAAATAAGACGAACAGAACGCAAGCCGTGGAAACTCGACGAGAAAACTTTACCCTTTCGCACAATCCAATGAAGAATGCCGAAGTTCGGCGGGAATCGTAATAGTTTGAAGCATTTTATATTTATATATTCCTCAATCGGAACAATCTTCTCTACAAAACTTGAAAACTCTGAAGGATTGTTGTCTTGAAAGTTTATCATTTCCCGTGCAGACTCGCCGGCTACTTCAGGCACGTTCCGCCTTAGAGCCGGGTGCACTTGAACCTTTTCGCAAGGTGGTTGAAAATGGGAATGTTGGCATTGCCGGTTTTCTATTGCTGCTGCTTGATGAGATGAGCACTGGGACTAACTGGGCCTCAGCATGGTGTGCAGAGAAAATGAAAAAGGATGCAGCTGAAACTATGAGCTAATGGTTGAGCATTTTGTGTGGATCAAAGTTGAGCTGTGTGGTACTGAAAGCGGGACAGCAATAGATGAATAAACGAGCAAACGCTGTACCCAGTAGCTGTAGCTTTGTTAAACGATTGAAAATGGTCTGCAAATAGTATAAATTTAGGCGGCTTTTGAACAGGGACTGTAATTTTTTTTTAAATTTTTCGTAAACATTTGCCTGGTAATATAGTAGTTATACTACAAACAATAAAATTAGGCTTGTTATCATCTTATTAGACCTTCTGGTTAGCTTCGTCACTTGGGTTTCCATTCAAAACGAAACATAAAAGCATTCAAAAGGTATGTTTTCGCTTTTTATCGGCCATGGATTAGATTTTGATGGAAGGGTTTTCGTTTGTTCGAGTTCGGTCTGCAAACTTTCCCGCTTAAACGTACGAATGATAAACCTTTTTGTAAAGCACGGACAAGAAATAAACCAATCTCGCTTCAGTTTACCACTCGCACGGCAAAAAAGGGCCAATCAAATCGAGAAAGGTCGGCACGGTCGGTACAGTAGAATCCCGACCCAGTTGCTTAATGTTTCGTAAACAAGTACACCGAGTCACCGGAGCTCGGTGCACAATGTGGCGGTACGGAAGATGACGATGATTTGCAGGAAAAGTCCGTCATCCAAGATAATGAATTTTTAAATTTTGACCCTCCCGGGTGTGTGGAGAACTTTTGGAGTTTAACACTGCCTGGAAGTAGACGTCACATTTGACGTGCAGTAATCCCGTCATTTTGCGTCTCCCCCGAAACGTTTGTTCACAACAACGGTTCCCTTTCCAATATTCTTCCACAGTTTATTCCAGCGTATTGCGCCAGATGAGTTGCGCGTGCAGTAACGAACTTTACGAACGGCCAATGCGCCTCCATCCCAACACTGCTGACTTCTGCTGGCTGGTAGAGATACGGTTTTTTTCCCCAATCGACGGGAAATGCGGCAGAATTAGTAAGTGCTCAAGTTTAATTAAGCAAATACACTGGCCAGGATTTATTGTGCTCATGATGCATGACGTGAATAGTCGTAAAATTTTATATTCTCTCTCTCTCTCTCTCTCTCTCTCTTTCTCTCTCTTTCCTCATCCTGGACAGTGCCGTTGCGTCCTGCAACTGTCCACCGGGATGTAGACCAGCGAGGGCGTTGTAAAACAGGGAACGGTACAGTGGCGAACCCGTCAGTGAAGCGGTCCCGGCACACAAATATGGCCATAAATTATTTCTAATTAATTTCCCTTTTCCGGCGATGGCAATTTTTGGGGCGCATTGCTCTCTTTGTGTTTGCGAGCTGACTGGTATTGGAAGGTAACGCTGGTCCGTACTACTGTCAGTCGGTGACAGGATTTTGCGTTCTTTCCTCCCCCTGGTTATTTGTGGTGGAATTTAGCAGCAAACTCAAAACCGAAATTGAATTGGAAAACTTTCATTGGCGGTGCGGCCTGTGAAATGGTAATTGTGATGATGAAGGGAAACACCCCCGAAAGCGAGCGAGTTTGAGTTGAGAATTATTGCTGTTAAGTAATGGAATAACGTTAAGACACCTTCACCTGCACGGAGACATTCGTCTCAAAACTGTTGTGACTTGCCGTGCAGTACAAAGAACCACGTTTTACGCCATGAAGAACAATTCTAGGGAAAATCATTCTCAGCAAAATCGTATGACGCACGCCTATCGCACGAAGAACGCGTGAAATCTGTCCCAAGATTTTCGTCTTCTTCTGGCAATGGCACACCAAACGTTCCGGTGTGTTATCGTCGATCTGTTTGCACTCAATTACGGGAATAAATAGTGCTTGAGAATGTAAACAGTGTCATATCTAATTGTCTGAGAGTTGGAAGCTCGTGTCGTTCATATGTCGTCTGCCGGTTGCCGGTTGAAAAGCAGCAAGGGTGGATGGAGTTTTTGACTGCTTCAAGATGCTTCTTCTTTGCCAGAGAACTTCTTCCGTTCGGGGTGAGAAATTTGAATAATCCTCTGCTGGGGTTTGTGGAACGGGCTTAAGGCAGCTTGTGTGGGTAGCTTTGCATACGTTTTGTGAAGGGTGATAGCTAACAAAGCGTCTAACCGTTCGTCATTTTATGCTGTAGCGTTTGTGATAGTTGTTCTCTAGCTCGGGACGTAAATGGCAAATGTTTCTTTTAATTTACAATCAGAAAGATGATTCGTGATTCGTCAAAAATTGGTAATATAAATAATGAGTGAAATAATGCGTACATGAGGGGTTTATTGATTTAACTCATGAATTCGTGACCGATCATGTACCACGAAGTGATTCCAGTCCTTTGAAACGAAAAAAACTATTAAAAAACTTATAATTGCATACTTTTAGGCGTTTTTTGAATCACCTGAAATAAGAGGCCAATCAGAAAGATAGATTCAAATTGCAAAATGACAGCTTGTCGCGAAAAAACCATCGAAAGATGTTTTGCAAAAATGTTGATTGTATTAGTGATAAAAGCCATTTAATGGTGATGCTTGTCAAGTGGATGCAACTCTCAGTGGTAAATAAACTGCTTTCGCGGTTTTCCAAAATAGCAACATGAATTGATGCGCTGCAGAGTGCAATTTGCGCTCTTGAATACTTTTCGAATAGTTTGCAAAGAGGCCCGGAATACCCTTCACGGTACGGTTGAAGACAGTTGATACCTTAAATGTATGTAGCAGACAACATATCGCACAGCATATTTGCACTCACTTGTGGCCAACGAATGGTTCTGCCCGGAGGCACCCAAGTGCCACACACAAACACACGCCCGAAAGTGATATACGAATCCATTCATCCATCCAACCAGCCATTCAGCCGATTCAGCTGAGGAGAAAATGCTCCACCAAGTGTCATCGTTATCGTCGCTTGGGCCGAACGCGAGGGAAATGTGCAGGAATGGGAAAAGTGCAAAGTCGAGAGACTTTTCGCCTCCATTTAATTCCCGACTTTCGAGTCGCATGACAACGAAACCAAACCAGCCATGAGCCGTCTCGCAATCGCTGAGCTGGATGCGTGGCGGTACTCGCGTGTAGCGTATCGTACACAAAAACACATTTGTCCTCGGTGCGAACGCAGCGAATGGCGTGTAGAAAAGGGATGAACAATGCGGGAGTTATGCGCTTACCACCGGAAGGAAAACAGAGAATGTCCTCGCCTATCCTCACGATTCGGTAGCGATTCGCGATGGAAAGCTCGGTAACGCCACGCTGAGGAAACACCCAGACACACACACACACACACGTATACTAAATCCGCACTTTAACATTCCGTTTGTGCGAGGAGTTTACGCCCCACGGTTTGCCTCCACTACCCTTCGACGGGTTCGATGGGACGCGAATGTTTTCTTCCATCGATTTCCACCGGCGGATTAAGTGTGACAATTGGAATAATGTACGTCGTCAATCAGCCTGGATACTCAACCGTGGAGAAGCCTTTTGCGGAACAGCGTGAAAGTTGGTGGTAGCAAACGCAGGACAGGATGAAAGAAGTGGCCACCGGGACATGGGGACCAGTAAAATTGTTCGGAAAATGTCACGTGTGTCTGGGGCGCCTGGTGCGCTTTCGGTGCTCAATTTCGTGGATGTCGTTTTGATGGGCAGAAATCGTAGGGTTTGGGTGAGTGCGTTATTTTGTTATCGGTAGAAAGCAAAAGTTTTCCCCCCAAGGAAAACTCCCCTTGGGACGGGATCGGGCGGTGGTTGGGTGAAAAAGGTATAAAGTGGCTCTCAAGTGGTTGGAAAATCAAGGTAAAGTGTAGTTGGTGCTATTGTGCTATGGTGCTATTGGTTGTGGCAATACTTTAAGATACAATAGGAAGAAACAACTAACAACCTTTAGTTAAGGTAATTTAACATTAAATAGCAAATTGGAAAATCAAATGCATCAAGTCAAGTTTAAAAAAATGGTTTGTAGTAAAAATTGCATAACTTTGGGCGTTTTCATTGTATCACCAAGGATTAAAAGAACATCAATGAACTTTGTTGTTTTCTTCCTAAATGTTTAGATGTAAAAATACTTAAATTAATTGTTTATTTAAGGTGCACAAGCCTGAAGGTATGCAATATAGTATCGAATATATTTAAGACACTTTAAAAAGCCTTCTTCACTCTTCCGAGAACACTCGGAAAGGTTTGTTTCAAGTTTCTTCTAACATCCTCATCAAAGTGTCTCCAGAAGCTCTTCAAAAAGACCCTAAATATAGCCGTTTGCATACCCTTAGGCGAATATTATACTTCACCTATACAGGATACTAATACACTTATTGCATGTTTTAGGTAAAAAAAATTTCATCACTATTTGCACGTCCAACAAGGTTTATTACAATCGAATCGATTTAGATAATTAACAAAGACTGTTAACAACCAGCTAAACGTTCGTGTTGCAAGGCTTACGAATGAAAGGGCAAAAAAAAATTACCCTCCAAACGTGTCGACAATGGTGCACAAACAAACGCTACTCTGTTTACATGTTCGCCGAAAAAAAACCACCCAAAATGAAAACAAAAATTGCTCAGATTTCAAACACCGACACGAAATTCGCGAGCCCATTTGTTTACTTTGCCCGGTTCGGTGGGTTTTTATTACTTATTAGCTACCAAAACACACTCGAGTCTCTAGTTACGCCCGTCCCATCCGTCCCACCGACCAGCACTTTCTTTGGAATTTCGGTATGAATTAAACATTTCACGCTTTGCCGTATTTGCGTGTGGCCGGATAGTCGACCGGTGGTACTCGGCCAGGCCAGGCCAGGCCAGGCCGGAAGGAGGAGTCTAATTTATTCACCGACAAGCAGACTTTTCACATTATGATTAATTGGGACACATTACGGTTTTATGCTAATGACTTCGTTAGGCTCCTCCGATCGGGAAGTTCCTCCCCGGATTCCCCGGTGTACGGTGCCTCCCAATTTCCATTGCGACACTGCACAAGTTGGGTTTGGACTCTGCAGTGGCTACCCAGACCATCGTGGGTACCGCAGTACGCCCGTATCGTTCGTACCCGCTTAATGGTATTGATAATGTTCCAGGCAAACTGCCACAAGACCACTCGAACTACCGTGCCGAATGGTCTCACGGCATACCGGGAAAGCTCTTCGGCCGGTAACTTCTCAGCGAGTAGATTACAGGGAAGAACTCGAACACATTTCTACCCTGCACACACACACACACACCAGGGATAAAGGATGCCAGTTAATGAAATCATAACGGGAATATGAAATGAGATTATTAATTTAAAACAATGCGGGATTAGAACATTAGTGGCAATGAGCGCGGCACACGAAGCACATTGAAGAAGATTAAAAGATTGTTGGCGATTAAGCGATGGGTCTTAGTGTCTTTTAGCCCTCTCCGGCCCATGTACTCGCTTCTCGTGCTCCATATCTGCCCACCGATCGGAGACTCGACGTGAATGTGCAAGGGAAACGATATGCGAAAGCCGACCGGACGTGGATTAAAATGTGCTCAGCTGTAAGTGATAGGATTATGGGGATGCCATTCACCGGCATGGTTGTCCGTGCCCGGGAAGACAATGTGTTTAATGGTTGTCCCGGGGATTTCGGTTGCGCTAACACATCCCTTGCTAGAGGGACATTATCACGATACACGGAATGGCTAATTGAGCGGGAGCTCAGTCCATTTTGCAGCGAGTAAGTTTGTTCGTTGTTTTGGGCAGCAGCTTGATGGTGCAATAAGTACATCGCAGAGTGAAAGGATAACGTCTGGAGCATGGCGTTAAAAAGCTTGCGCAAGTATCATAAACAGCCCAACATTATCAGTCAATGAAGTAGATTCTTGCAGAAAAAAGAAGCATTAAACTCGCTACTCGCAAATTTCGGTGTGTCACTGAATTTCAAAATGTATTTGCATGAAATTTTCTACGTGAGATTTTTCTTGTACGCTTGAAGACCAAATTGATCAAGAAAATATTTGTATGAAATTATTTTTTGACTAAAACAGACATTTCAAGCAAATTACATTCTTTACGGAACGGTTTAAATGAAAATAACTTTTAGTATATTTTCAAAACAATCCAATTTCTTGAAGAATTATAGACGGTTTTTCAAGCGAATAAAATAATTTTTAAGAATATTTGTTGAGAAAATGACAGTCTTGAAGAAATGAGATCGTTTTGATAATTTGCTTGGAAGAAAATCTAAAAAATATTTCTTGTATCTTGTTCATATAAATATCTTATGAACTTGTTTTTTTTGTAATTTCCTTGAAACCCAATCTCATAGAAAAATTTTCTTGGTGGAGTTTTCTAGATCAGAATTCAATCATAGTAACACACAATTTATTGATAGAGGCATGTGATTCTATCGTATTAGCATGCGCTTCGAAGAACGTGGGAAACGATTCCAACGTTATTTATATTTCAAATATCTAATAGTCAACAAAAGAGTACTTGTCAGTGATTTCTGGACCAGCAAGAGTGATTTAAATGCTGCGCCAAGAAGTCGTCTACTTTGATATACTGAATTAGTTTGCCTTAGGACGCGAAATAATATTTATATACTGCAAATATGTAAACATTCCTTCAAAGTACAGTTTCAATTCAATGAATTAAAAACACAATTTAAACCATATTTTACGTTAATTAGTAGCCCGCTGTGACACAAGACCAACTTTTCACAGATATATCTGTAAAGTAAAGCGTTACGACTGTTTTCCCTGTACACCCGTACCATGAATCGTCGCACTAGCTGATTATTTCATTCAATTAGCAAACTTCATGGCAATTAGTACGTACAACTAGCATCCTTAAGAGCGCATGCAGATACAACGCTCAACCTCGTTAGATTACTTACATCGCTGTGCTTTCTCACGAAAGCTAGCCAGGATATATGCGAGCAGAAGGGCAAACCGTATGGCTACGTCAAGCACAAAACCGTCCCCACACAACAAAGCATGCTATCAAACTCCTAATTGTCCATCCCAATGGTAGCACAAGGGATGGGCAACATACACAACCCCACATACAAAAAAAAGACAAACTAAAGCTTCAATCCTATTATGACTTTACCAAACGACTTCGAAACCACATCATCAAACCTTCGTTCCATGAAGGGTGTCCACGGATGTATGGGTGGGTGTGTGTGGTTGGATGCAACGGTGCACCGCATGCAGTTCATGCACGCACGGCACACAATGGCTGGGGCTGGTTGTTTCCATTTCAGAGCTCGTTAGCAGACAAACAAACCCCCAAACACATTCGTACTGACTGTCAGTGTGACTACAAGCGCATGATCGTAACGGAAAAGTTCAGAAAGTTCGCAATGGCCACGAGATAAATGAGCCAACTTCATTTGATCACGTTCTTTGCATCTCCGGGTATGCTCACCCGACCCGGTGGCTGTTCGCTTTCTTCACGAATCGAGTGTCACCAACCCATAATTGTTGGACGATGTTTGCTTTCCCTGTCAGTACGTCCTTCGCACCGTCACGGCAAGACGGATGAGGTTCGCTTTTTTCCATTTCTTTGTCGCACCGCAAGATGCAAGAAAGGCGAAATGGTGGAAGCTTTTTTGCATGTCAAAATTTATTTGCCATCATTAGGCGACCTTAGACGACGTGTACCGAGTAGCTCAGTTCATGAGGTCATGTGCTTGAACGGAGTTCGATTTTCCAACAGGGATGACCCCCATTACCGAACCTCCGGGGGGAAAAAGACACTTAACCGTGTTGGTATGCTGGCTTGCAGCAAGATGATCTCAACTAATGGGAGCCCTTGGAGAACCGAAGTCGACCATCAACTTTATGACTTGTTCACAGTTTGTGCTGCCCAAATTGGAACCAACATAATAGTAATAATGGTAAAGTTCGGCACGGAATCGATCATCGTCGAGAGTTGTTGCAGCGAACACCATTGGAAGACATGTTGGCAACACTTCATCCTACCATGGCTCTCGACTAGCTGGTTGAAAAATCATCCATCTTGTCTGGTTCTAGCACCGGACACAAATTATGCTGCAGTGCAGATTCGATAGACTCGCCTCTGACAACTGCCGAGCTGCAGCTCATTGATATTCCGCTTGCGGTTTTGCGGACACTGCACACTTTGGGTACGTGCCGTAGGTGTCCGAGTGTGCCCGACTGCAAGTACCATGCGGAGGACAACTTTATTTAGCTAATATATCAATTTCTATCGATTTAATCTAAATCGATTTTGAGCTCATCCCTCTTGGAGCGCTGCTTGAACAACGGTGATCCGGATGCCGGTGCCGTTTGAACGAGAAGATATAAATTGTCACAATCACCGGCAAGAGCACAAGGTAACGACGACTGGTGCCTAAATGATGATGTTGCTGGACATTCCGTAAGAAGCAAAAGGTAGATGGTCGAGTGTTCCTGGACGACCGAACAATAACGTTAATAGAGACGACTCTGGTACGGCATTAGAACAAGAGAACAGAGAGATAGAGAGAGAGAGAGAGAGAAAGCGTTTCCCTCGAGGGTTAATGCATTACCATGGCCACTCGAACTCGGCCTATGTGCCTCGTTGGTGGTTTTTGCGGGCGCCAGGTCACCTCCCGCACCCAAAACCACCTCGTCGATCCACCTGGCAGCCGTCGGTAGCCGGGCAGGAAATTACCGTCAAAACTTTGGCTAATGGATAATTAAACACAATCCAATTAAAATGAGGCGCCCACTGTGGACAGCACAGCCTACCGTGTACCATGCCTCGGGGTTGAACTGTGCGGTGGAAAGTTAGGAACAATCCGCAAGGTGACAGTTGGAAAATTGAAGAATCAGATTGTTTGACCGTCTTGAATTTCCGGCCGGCCGTTTTCCGTTTTAATGAAGTCGGTCGGCGCTAGTGGATTGTGGAGCAGAGTATTTGGTGGTGATTGTTCATTCGTTTGTCGCTTAATTGAAGTTTACAAATTAGGCCCCAGAAAGACTTGTAGAAAGATTAAGGTGCAGATTTTTATGAAGAATGAAGTAAAACAATAGATTTTACTTACGAAGATGGCTTAAGATATTACAGTTCATAGGCTTTGTTATGGGATAGTTACCTGTGAAAGAAAAACAAGCAGAAAACAAGAATATTAGTTTAAAGTTCATAATAATTTTTGATAGTACTAAAAAATTTAACTATAAAAGTTTAACTATTCAATAATTTAATAGAATTTTCCTGGCTTGTGCAAATATGCGTGAGTAACTTTTGTATTGAAAATGGCAGAACACTCATTCAAAACTCCCATGTTAAAAGCACACAAATGCATAGAGGATCAGTTATTTACTGCTCGGAAAAGTCTTTTAACAAACTCCCTTTAATAAACAACTTAACCGCAGCAATAGCTACTTCAGTAGAGAAATTCCACCAGGATGTCCATTCGAACCCGTCTCAAGCAATTTGTTGCAGCTTTGAGTGGTGCAGACCGTGCTGCAGCTGCTATTATCTGATCGATTTCATTCAATACATGCTTGTGCCGCACAAAGAAAGGGTGAAGATTGTTTTATGAGGTTGATAATTTCAATAACGAGAACTATTGCACTACGCCAAGAAGCTGGGCTGAAAGAAAACCCGAGACGGGTTTTGCAGTGTGTGCTGCAGGTTAAAAGGTTCCCCCATTCAAACGGATTGTGACAAGAGTAATAAATAGAAACGGATGCAACCGGACACCAGCTGGTCCTTCGGGATGGTCTCCCATAAGCTTCCGGCGCTCCGGAGAGCGAGTGACCCTATAGCTGCTGGTACTTTCTTCTGTCAGGGCGCGCCGCTTGTGTACACGTCCTTCACGGTGTGTTAGCTAAGTTTTGCCATCTTGGCAGGATGCTCGTTCAAGCTTCATCCATGCCGGCCAATGGATGGGTGGGACAGCAATAATGAAAAAGTAAGCTTTCGATGAACTCGATTCAACATCGACTGGTTTCTTGAATCGAGCCAAGAACAAACATGATGCTGATGCAGCATCTGCCAGCTGCGTACTATTTTATCAACTGCCCCCTCAAGAATGCATACCCGAACACAAGAGATGAGCTCCGGCAAAGTGTCCTTTATTCTCTGGCCGTCCCTTTGTGTGTGACATGGAGACAAATGCCAGCTGCTTATCGATCCAGCTGCCCTCGGTACCATTTCGAGATTTGTACGGACTGCCATTCTGTTTTCATGCGAAGCCGAGTGACATTATCGGTGGTCGAAAGAAAGAAAGCGGAAATCTTGCGGGCTGCCTCAAAAGCGGACATTGGCTTTGTCGTAAAGTAAATCTGGTGTAAATAAGACGGTTGATTTTAGCCACAACACTAAGCAAACACTTGCATGGACGATTGACTTTCCTCATCGATAATGGATGGGACTGGTGTATAGAACCGTGGAATTGTAAACAAGTAAAAATCGGTTCATGTAACATCGNGTTTTCATGCGAAGCCGAGTGACATTATCGGTGGTCGAAAGAAAGAAAGCGGAAATCTTGCGGGCTGCCTCAAAAGCGGACATTGGCTTTGTCGTAAAGTAAATCTGGTGTAAATAAGACGGTTGATTTTAGCCACAACACTAAGCAAACACTTGCATGGACGATTGACTTTCCTCATCGATAATGGATGGGACTGGTGTATAGAACCGTGGAATTGTAAACAAGTAAAAATCGGTTCATGTAACATCGCCCTGCGCAATGTTTCATGTACATTGCACTTGCGTTAAATATTTACCCCACAAAACGAAACACTCATTAATATTTAACAGGGTCGTTTTCTTAACAATACACTGCGCCCTCTCGTTGTACGCCTAACTTTACTTTGTTCCTGCCGAACTTTAAACTGATTGAAGTACTGCAAACACATCCAAGAACTGCACATCCGGAACGGATGAATGTGGCATAAGTTACCATTCCAACCGGTGGCAACACGATTCCCTGCAGGCTAACGGCTCGTGTACCCGGAAATTATCAAACGTATCCTTTGCGCCCGACTGCATCAACCGAATGCGTGCGGTGCGGTGAGTTTTGGATTAAAATCGAACGTCATCCTGCTATATGCTGCTCCCTGCGGTACGGACCACAATCGAAAGCGCCGTAAATCAAACGTGAATAATATCCACACCACAAATCATTCCACCGATATATGTACGTATCCTTTTGTTTCGGTTGAACTCAAACACAGAAAGACTGATAAAAAAAAAAACAAACAAAGAAGACAGCAACAAGAGTCGAAATGTTGCTGAACTTGTTTCATCCCCAAAGTGAAGGGTATGATGCTCTTTGCACGTGTATGTGTTTGTTTTTTCTTTTCAAGCCAGCTATCACGGTAGACAATCTGTTTTACACACCCAAATTACACACAGAACCATGCTTCAAACGGAAGCAAACAACGGAAAAAAATTGATTCCAGTAATCACAAAAAGATGCAACCGAACTGCAGCTAAGCGCCTGGCTACACTCACCGACGCAACCCTACACAAAAAAGGATTGTGGATAATGTGCAAAAATTGGGATGATAGTGGGTTTTTTTTTCTCCCCCAGAAGACTAGTGAGTTGTGAAAAAATGACCCCTTCTAAGCCATATGTGTTGGTTCAGTTCACAGTGGATGAATGATGTCCATCGTGATATTTTTAAGTTCAAAAATAATATAAAAAAATATAAAAATAAAAAAAGAATATAAAAAAATTAAAAAAAAATAATTAAAAAAATACATAAAATTAATATTAATTAAAATGTAAAAATATGAAATAACAGCAGCTAAAGATACTCATCATATTACAATGATAAAGCTTGAATAAAGAAACAACATTAAGAACTGTATAACAAGATCAATAACTTTACGTATTATTAAGCTATCTTTTCTTGCTTATTGCATACTTTTAGGTGTTTTCATTTATATCTCACAATAACCACTACTTTAAGCATGGTCTTCCGCTAAACCATTTTGTGGCAGTGATGTTTTTAAGATTTTAAAGTTACACTAATCAATTAGAAAGGTTGAAATTAAAATTAAAACAAAAAAATATCGGTCTATTGGACTATAAAAATCATAATGCACTGAGTTATAAATCTGATATTTTTAGTCGTTTAACCCAAGTTAAAGATGCAATTTTTAATATTTTCAAATCGAAATGATGAATTTATCTATGTCCTTAGTTCGCTGTAAACATTCACACTGTTCCTTTAATAAATACGACAAGAGAAAAAAAACGAGAAAAAAACGAGAGTTTCCATCAAAGTTTTTTGTGTTTTGTGTCAAATCTAAAACACCAACAGAAAAACACTAAAGCCCACGATCCTGAAGTGGGATTTGATGATTCTTGTTTTTGCTGTTGCCATTTTCAGGATTTCTTTTCCGTTTCCTTCGAAGCGAACCGCTCGTCAAACACGGCCAGGATAATGGATAATGAAAATCGCAAACACATGCACCAGAGGGTTGTGGAGATATTCAATGTTTGCTTGTTGTGGTGTCTGATACAAGCAACCGCGTTGTCCAACGTGCTAAACGTATATCTCTTGTTTTATTTGTTTGATTTCTTTCACAACAGTGTATGCGGTGGTGGTTTACGGCCTATCGCCTTTCCCACCGAATTGATGGTAAAAAGAATGATTTTTTGTTGTTTCCTATTCACCGTACAGTGCGTTTATCATCAAAAGAGTAAACGTTGGTCGGGTGGAATTTATCCCGAG
This sequence comes from Anopheles rivulorum, assembly GCA_018908115.1. Classification (NCBI taxonomy): domain Eukaryota; kingdom Metazoa; phylum Arthropoda; class Insecta; order Diptera; family Culicidae; genus Anopheles; species Anopheles rivulorum. The sequence continues at coordinate 11,566,411 of STHB01000003.1, forward strand.
TAGTGAAGATGAAAGAAAAATGAGCGACACAAGAAGGAAACATGTGCTCATCGGATGTGTTATCGATGTCGCTACGTCACAGGATTATGGCTCCAAAGAATGGTAAAGACTGTGAGGGCAAGGATTTTTGTGTTGCAATTTATAGCCACAATGAAATGAAATTGAGCTCTCCTCACCTTTAATGTGTCGGTAAGCCAAATTAAACCAAATGCACTCGGGATGGTTCCACTGCGAACGCACTCGAGCAGGAAATATGACGAGCAAGATGAACCGATGAAGGTATTACTTGTATTGTAGTGGGAGTTGGCATGTAAAGTCCTGAAATGCAACTCGCGATACAGTAATGAGGAACCACAGAGAACCATTGCCACAGTAATGAAGAGTTAGATAAAACCCAGCGAAATGATTAAAGGGATGTTTTCTGAAGAGGTGCTTGAACAGTTTTGCTAAATTAATGGGGAAAGATCACTCATTTCAGCTGCATCGAGTGAAACGTTTTGAAGCCGTAGTGCCGAAGTGTATTACTGTGCGAAAAAAAAGTGGAATAGAGACAGGAAGCAAGTAACTTCAGCTCCGTCATGCAATGTTTAGCGACAAGCGACACGTGCGTGCAGGAGACATCTTGAGAAACGTTAAGCGATTTAAAGATAAAAGACAAATAATAAACGATCACCAGTTGGTGGAACAATTGGGCGCATTAAGTGGGTCGTCCAAGTCCGTAGGAGCAGGTGGCATTAAATAAAGGATTACCCGTTTCACATTGCCTCTGTAACTGTGTAGATAAGTAATGCTGCACTTTGAAGTTTGATACTGGAATTTTAATCTGCTATCCAATGATAATGATTTAATAGCATCAACGATTAAACTTCATTCCCCAATTTAACTAACGAACAAGCTGTAGATCTGTTGTTTGTTTGAGGTTTTTCTTTTTCTAAAACACAACACAACGATAAGACAAAGCAACTCGTATGCACCGTGATAAGCCTTATCTGTCGATGTACCTCACCTCGCTCGCGATGATAACAGTCACCCGAATTCGAACGTTTTACTCATTGCTGGTCAGCATTCGGTTTTCAGTTAATAAGTGTCTGCGGGACCGGTTAGAATTACGAGACAACACGCTGTTAGTTTGCCAAAAACATGTTTTGGCTAATCACGCTACTAGTCGGGTACTTGGGCTATTTGCTGCTCAAGTACCATCAGCACCGACAGAAGCTGTTGGCTATACGCGCTAAGTTTGGAGGTCCCGATACGGACTACTTTCTGGGGACATTTAAAATGTTTAAAAACAAAAGCATTCCAGGTGAGTTCCGGGTTGAAAAGCACTCATTAGCAAAATGGGCAGCACTTTGCTTCTTGTTGCAGATATATTCGATATTGTGACTGGACTGCACAAACGCTACGGACCAGATGTAGCGATCATTGGCGCCTTCAACGACTTGGTGTTGGATCTTTCGAGCTCGAAAAATGTGGAGAAAATCCTGCTCGCTAAAACCACCAAGAAGTCGTTCGTGTACGATTATCTGGAACCGTGGCTAGGGACGGGTCTGCTAATCTCGTTCGGTGAAAAGTGGTTCCAGCGGCGTAAGATAATAACGCCGGCGTTCCACTTCAAAATATTGGACCAGTTTATGGATGTGTTCAACGAGGAAGCGGATGTGTTGGTATCAAAACTGGAGAAGCACGTTGGCAAGGGCGAGTTTGATATCTACGACTATGTCACACTGTACGCGCTGGATAGCATTTGTGGTGAGTGAGAGCACAAAGTTTATTTTTGTATGAGGCTATATAGTAAAACTCCATTTTTAGCAACTTCCATGGGAGTTCGTATCCATGCTCAGGACGATCCTAACAACGAGTATGTGCAGGCTGTCAAGCAGATGAGTGTGTTCTTCTTACGACGTGTGTTTAGCCTGTTACGTCAGTTCCCATCGCTGTTCTTCCTGTACCCGTTTGCCAAGGAACAAGGCCGAGTTATCAAAAAGTTGCACCATTTCACCAACTCCGTTATCGAAAATAGACGTTCTCAGCTTGAGAAAGAACAACAACTCGGTCAGGTGGAGTTCGACGTGAATGAAGACGATCTTTACTCGAAGCGTCGAAACACATTCCTCGATCAGCTGCTGAAGGTGTCGATCGAGGGTAAACCGCTCAGTACGGCTGACATCCGTGAGGAGGTGGACACGTTCATGTTTGAAGGGCACGACACCACGACGTCGGGGATTGCTTTCACTATTCTGCATCTTGCTCAAAATCAGGACGTGCAAGAGAAACTGTACGAGGAAATAGAGCGAATGTTGGGCGACGACAAACAGAAAGTACCTCTATCGAATGCGATGCTGCAAGACTTTAAGTACCTCGATATGGTGATAAAGGAGTCACTGAGGCTTGTACCGCCAGTACCAATCATTGGGCGAAAGCTGTTGGAGGACATGGAAATCAGTGAGTAGTATTCCTTCTGTTTTTTCTAGCAACGATGTCTATCCTTTCGATGGCCCATCCTGTTGCTGCGTACGAGAGCTTTTTCTCTGCCCGCGCACAAAACACGGATCAATCTTCATTTGCGTTCGTTTTCGTTTTCGTTTTCCTTTTTATTTCTCCGGACCGGGTGGTACTATACCGCACAGACGGCGCTAACATCCCGGCGGGCACATCGATTTCAATCAAAATCTTCAACATCCACCGCAACCCGACCATTTTCCCCGATCCGGAGCGGTTCGATCCGGAACGTTTCTCGGAAGCGAACGAAATCAAGCGTGGACCGTATGACTACATCCCGTTCAGTGCCGGTTCGAGAAACTGTATCGGGCAGCGGTACGCACTGCTGGAGATGAAGGTTACGATCGTGAAGCTGCTGGCCAGCTACCGGATCTTGCCGAGTGAAACGGTTCGCCGTATACGGTACAAGACGGATCTGGTGATCCGGCCGACCGAGGGCATCCCGGTGAAGCTGGTGAGACGTGCGTGATTGACGTGCAGGAGTGATGGAGTACTGCAGTGTGGTTGAAATGTACTTAGGGAAGGGCTCGCACAGAAAAGGCTTATTTTGAACAACAGCATTGGTTCCGACAAGAAGAGAAAAATTAATTTATAAAAATTGTTTTATCGCACTTTATGAGAATATTTGTGGTATTTTTTAAATAAAAAAATGAAAAAAATTTATTTTTAATGCGAAAAATTGCTATGAAACTAAGAATAACATGAATAACTAAAATTTAATTAGTTTAATTTCAAATACTTTAACAGAAAAAAGAACACTGTATTGCATAACTTAGGGCGTATTCGTCTGTTTGGCAAAGGAGCCTAAAGGTATGCAAAGTTTTACACAATTTGCTTTTATTGTTTAAAATGTGTTTCTCTAATGCTTTTTGCCAATCCAACCAGGCATGGTTCATTTTTTTTACACTTTCTACCCGCTTGCTTGTTTTTTTCAGCGTGTAAATATTTAAACGTCGAGAGCCAAAGAAAAGGTAAATAAGCTTTATTTGATTTATCTTGTTCGTAATCCATTACTATACGAAACGAACGAACCCATTCCGTGATCGGCTGCTATGCTTTTGCTTTTCGCAAATATGTTTTATCTGGCTGCTTCTCTGTTTCGCTCACCCGCTTTCCTCAAATTACCTTCCTCCTCTGTCCCTGCTGTCTGCAGTGAATGGTAATGAATGGGTTTTGCGACGGACCGGTAAAATATATCTTTCTAACAGACAAAACAAACCTGCCTTCCCGGCCAAACAAAATCCTGTCTGCCCGGGGAGAAAATCCATCGTGTGCGCTGTCAAAATTCGTCACGCATCCTTTCCCGTGTGGCATAAAATTTAACTCACATTACATGGGAAAACTTATTACACCCAGCACATATTTATGACAAATTCCTTCACCTGCTGCCCGACCCGTTTGTTGCCCTCTAAATGTTGGGTGTCTCGAAAAACTCACAGGCCCGGAAGCGCATGTTTGTGCTGTTGGCCAATTTCGATCCCCCACAGACACACACACACACACACAAACGCACGCATTATGCTATTTGAAAGGCTATTATTTACCGACTACAAAAACATCGTTCCCGACATTCGTGAATGTCGTAAGGGAAAACAAACTGGGGAAAGGATAAGCCAGGATCATGTGGAGGAGCATCGCCAGCGCCAAGAAGCGGTCCCACCCGGAAAGTGCGAACATCGACATTTCAGACATGATTATGAGCGGCTAATATAAATAAATAGAGGAAAAATATCGTTCCAAGGGACAACGCTTCCCATCGCTAGTTGGGCGGCACTATGGGTGGAACAACAACAACAAGAAAAGTCTCACCAACAGTTCACCACATCCCCATTCGAAGGTAGCACCCGAATGAAGACGCACAAGGGAAACGGGCACGGGCGTAGCGTCCCTTTTTTTCTCGGGTCTGCATAAATATTGTGAAGGAGTAATAATGTGCCCTTTATTGCCCATTGTTGCGTAACCACACTCGACCAGAAGCAGGAAGCCGTTGTGACCGGGTAAAGCGTGTACCTTGGGTGGATGTCACTGGGCCACTGGGTGGGACCGATACCGATGGCTAGCGGCCGCCCCATTTCGGTAGTGCAATTTATGCTAACCGACGTGCTGGCGAGCGCTGGTCATTGTGAAGTACGTGCGAATTGATGTTGGTCCGACGCACTGGATGTAGGTCGTTTCGTTGGACAGGGTTGGCTTCCTGATTGTTTGCTGGGTTGTTCATTTCTGCTTTCTTTTTGCTCTTTTTCAGTAGGACGGAGCACAGGATATCCTTAATTCCCTCCACATGTCATTCCCTAGGTTGAGCTTAACCCCACAATAGTGGTAATGATCGTAGCGATGATGATTATGAGACCGAACGGTGTCCCTTTTGGGCCTGTTTTTTTTTTTGGTGCTCCGTCCCTGGCCAAACAAAAGCCGATCGATACTCACCTACTATACGGGCGTACTAACTACCACCCGAGCTCGGCAGGATATCGGCAAAGGTAGAATTGAAATCTGCTTACGCGAATGGGAGAAAGATGTACCATTCACCTACTAATGAAGACAACCAGCAGCGCACGGAGTAGTTACGATAAGAAAATCGGGGAACTAATGCCTTTTGCGACCACGCTTTCGGCATGGGTTTTTGTTTTCAGTTGCTTACGTGCAGCTCGATTTTATTTACTCAAAAGCCCAGCAGGACATCCACTCCGGTATTGATTCCCGGAGCTGCCTGTCGAGTGCAGCTCGGGAAGTAAGCACCAGAACCGCCACATCCTGCTGGGGTTCCCGTTTTGCTCGTCGGCTAGTATCCCGTCGTGGTTCTAGTTTTGTTTCCCAAAAATCTATTTCTGTACTCCCGTGGCGTGGCGTATTGTTTCCCTTTTTGCCATTTCCCTCAGCAGAGTACATTGCCGTTGGCAAACCGAGCCAGAAGGAATTGGAAAGTTTGCGTGCGTGTGACCCCGTGGCGTGCGTTTGGTTTTTGGGTTTTTTTTTTGTCCAGGAATAGGTTTGCCCGTACCCTCCGGTCGATGGTCCTGCTCGTAAATTCGATTGCTAACGACTTTTCAGCATACGAACGGACCATAACAATAACTTTAATTGAGTGACTATTTACCCGGTGTCGGCCTCAAAGTGCTCAAGAATGTTTCTGCGGCCGAGTTTTTTTGTTTTTTGGTTTTCAGGCCTGTTTGGACGAAGAACGCCAGGTTGCCGGATTTGTCAGTGGATTTGTTTGTTGGAGCAAAGAGCTGTAGGAGCAAAAATTCTTTTGCCACATTCCTTTTTACGGGAAATCAGTCACCAAACTATGCGGGAAATGTTTATTTCAACCGAATCAGGAAGTCCAACTTTAACCACACTGTGAAGGTGAGACGAAGGCCGGTGTGCTTTTAAATCTCTATGGCTTTGTACGCAAAATGTGGGTCAAATGAACACAATCACACACACACACACACACACACAGGCTCGGCACGGGTATGAGGCACGGCCGGAACAAAGTACCCGGTCCGGAAAATGCTCCAGTCTAGACCAATTTATTTCACTACCAAATGAGTGTCTGGCGTGTTGAAGCTGGCGCAATGAGCGAGGTTTTGTTTTCCTGTTTCTGCATAACATGTTGCTGTGGCATGAACGTGTTGAAAAGTGTATCCTATTTTCATTAAATTTCACATTTTAAAAATGTGTTTCTTTCCGTCCCATACTGGAAAAGGGAAAAAGCTTCATTTACCGCGACTGAAAACAGTACACCAGCAAAACCTTTAAAAGCACTAAGTGGCTGTGGGCACAAGAAAATAAACATACAATAAAAAAAAAGCAAACAAATCAACCTCACCGCCGGCTGTGAAAAGCTTTTTTAAAATGTAATTGGAAATAAAACCCAAACGGTAATGGTTTCCGAGTTAACGATTTGCTGACCTAGGCAAAACCGAAACAAAAAACCTCCACAAAGCTAAGCGAATGCTTTGCAACTGTCACCTGAGGCAAGTCACCGCGGCAATCGGGAAGTCATTCGCTTCTTCTGATGGCCCTCACTCGATGGCAATGTGGGTCGAAGGAAGCGAAAAAGGAAATACACTGGAAGGTATTAACAAAATGTGGCAGATAGCAAATTGAAAATCACATAAATTATTTATGACATCCGCTTGTTTCCCTGGCCGGTGGCACAATAAAAACCCTTCGAAGGTAGGGATGACGGCTGCAAAAGCATAATGGCGGTAGCTGCCGGTGTCATGTTGGGTCTGGTTGTTGGGTCGCGTTCGTGTTAGCTTTTTATTTTTTTATATTTTTTTGTTGGCCTGTAAATAAATAAGTAGACAGACGTACGGGACTGGATACAAACTATGGTGGAAGATGCTACTGTTATTTTCTTGTAGTGGTGTGGCGAGCGAAAAACCCCGGAACCCTCAGCCATACTGCCGGAGGATGTAGCGTCAGGTGGAGTCGGGATGGGCTGAAGTGGTTCGGTGGACCATTAGAGGGAAATGGCGATGGAATAGCTGACAGCTTCAGTGAGAAGACATACTCCGGAGACGTTGCCCAAGTTGTGCCAACTTGTGCCCAGTTAGTAAGCAACAGCATGCCAAGCTGTAGTGTGTCGGCAGCAGTGGCCCTCAGCCGGTTTTTTGGGCAGAATTTCTAGCCTTCCATCACCTTTCCCAAGGGAAATAGAGAGAGAGAGAGAGATAGGAAGCGAGAGAGTGGTGGTACTCACATCTTTTGCTTGTCTACTTCCCAATAAAGCGTACCGAAATAAAAATGAAGCAGTTAGGAAAAACAACCATTCCAATGTGCTTTTGTCGTCCCCATCCGTTCCGGCAGGCAAGCAACTTCAAACTTTTCTTTCCCTTCAACCTGTCGCTGCTTACCGTTTGGTTTGAGGCGATTACATTCCTTGTTCACATTTTTATTTATCAAAACCACCGGCCCAGCGGAATACTATGGTTTCGACGTTGTTTTCTTCTTCTTCTTCTGGCCAATAAAGACGTCCACCGTCCAAACGAGGAAACCCGCTGGGAGGGCTTTTAAGAAGTTGAGCAGGTTGTGAACTACCGCTTTCTAACGGACAACTTTCGAAAGCATGAAATTAGCTCTGTAACTTAGTTGCAACGGCTAGGAATGGTAAGAATGTGCCACAGTGTCAACGACGACGTGTGGAAAGGTAATCGTGTTTAGTCTGGGGGAAGCAAAATAAAAAAGACATTGAGAAATCGTACAAAAATATTACATCGCAACCATGCGGACAAAGCTGTGTGTCGACTTTGCTGCTTTGTTGGAGACGGCGAATGGGAACGAAAGTGAACCGACAAGCAGCCTGAAACGACCGGTAAATAAACTGCCATCATCCGTGGTTTAGAAGGACACCTGCCATCGGCGTGAGGTCATATCTTGCCATCCAGATTACACATTTCTTCTGCACTGTTCACAGTTCCATTTTCGAGCTGAGTAGGAACTACACGAAACCCACTGATAGGGACGGTTTGTCGTAGTGTCCGGTAATTATCGCAACGAACTGCAACGAACCTAAACCATACACGAGACACACACACATACACACACACACACACACACACACACACATAAGGAAACGGATTACGGATGTAATTATTTTGAAGACTTTCTACCGTTTTCACTTTTTTCTTTCGTGTGTGCATGTGGCTTTAGTTCTCTCATTTTGCTTCCTTTTTTTCCCGCCACACCGAGACTGTATTAATGAAAATTACATGTGGCTACAGATGGTGATGTAAAGTGTGGTGGAAAATGGAAAGTTTCACACTCAACTACCCTACCGAGATGTAGGTGGAAGCAATCGGAACTAAATGAGTATCGTTTACAGTGTAACTGGGGCAATCGGGTTTGTACTTATGATAGGGATTTCTTTTTCGGACTATTTCAACGGTTGTTAACCTTTAATGGAATATAAAAACAATGGAAAAATAATGGTCTTTTTGTCTAGCATGGTTGATGCTTTTTTACAACGATTTACAAAAGCAATAAGTGTTTTTGATCATCTCTAGTCTTAGTAATAAAACGCCCAAATGTATGCAATTGTAAAGTATGTTGATCGTAAATTAATGACAACTAGTTTTTTCGGATTTTTATATACAGCAGTTTATACTGCAAGAAACGAAAGTTGCAATAACTGATACTAATTACCGTTTGAGACATCTAGCGTATAATATAAAGTATTGTATGAGAGGCCTGAAAGCAAAAAATTCGTATTTATCCTACAAGTATGCAATTCGTCTATCAAACCCAGCAACGCGATACAATCTCTTTGACAGTAAAACGTTTTTAACCAAACATGTACATTTTTTCTCTCTCTCATATGAACATATTTTAAATCGTTCCTGAAAGATCAGCATGTACGGTTTTATCTGCAAATGACCCATCCAACCGTTTTATTTTACAACATGCTTCATGGTTCCGCACAATCCCATTTCTGTCCGGCATCGTGTTTGAATAAGCCATTTAAATTGTAGCCCATGTTTATCCTGCAGGTGCTGATAGATTTCAATTGCTTAAGGATTTAAACAATCTCACTGTCTCTCTCTCTCTCCCCACCACAAAACACCACACCACAGTGCCAGCCGGTAGGTAAATTTATTTCTTCATCCATTTCAAGTGCACGGGCTTAAGGTTGTGGTGTAAAATTTGCTCACGGCGCACAGAGCCATGGCCCCAGCAAAGCCGTCCTGCTAGGGTTAAATAGTGGTGCACGAGTGCACCATCGCACGAGCGGACTTCCATCAGGACCACCAGCAACAAAAGGTCCGAAGTTTTAGCAATTTATGGAAAATGTATGTTTGCTCCTAATTTATTCGCCGGTACTACGGTGTTTAAACTGCTGGAATATTTTATATATACGACTGACCCCGTTCGGCCCCTGTATCTCTGTGTGTGTGTAAATTTGCGTCCGCCCAGCAGCTTCTCGGGTCGGCAAACATCGTTGCGCTCTTTCTTCGATTGCATTCTTACGGGTGAAGCGAGTCGCTTTCTTCGATGCGTTCCATTGTGTGGCACACTGGTGCCATTCGTTCGTACGTTCGTGAGTTGCACGTGCAGAAATGCAGAAAAACGCACACACATACACACGTTCAGGCGGTACGTTTGGCCGGAAGTCGTTAGTAGTAGCCTCAGCCGGAAAAGGGACTGACCGTTTTACACGACCGGCGAACAAGGGTTGGCATGTTGAGAGCAAAGTGGCTAACGCGTGGCAGAGCTAGTGTGCTTAAAACAAAGCGAAGAGAATAGTCGCCGGAAACAAATCATTAGTTCTGCCGGTGGAAGGCTGGTACTTGCCCTTTTGCGTTGCGCTGTGCGAAGGAAGATGGCAAGCGTAGCTCACTTCTGCAGAAGGATTTTCAGTACGACTTGCTGCCTTGCATCCTTGCAAACTAAGGTTATTGCATGGATCTTCCGTATGCCGGTTGGTGGTGTTGGTCGAGGATCGTTCGTAACATGACACCGGGTATGGTATTAATTTGGAATACATTTGTTTGGCCAATTAATTTTACATCCTGCTAAGGAAGGAGAGCAGCAGACAAGTAAAGTGTTCCAAGAAAAAAAAAAAGGCAAACGAAGCAAGGAAAGTGACAAGCAGAAATTAAGTTGCCCTTTTATGGTGTGCTGTAGCTTAAAGCTTTGTTTGTAAATGTTTCATAATAATCACTCTACTAACGCTATTTGCTTTGGTGATTAGAGCTATAATTACTTTCCCTGCCTGATTGTATTTGATTGTTGGGTAAATTATAAGTGCCCGGATAAATGTATCCACCAAAACCGACTCACTAGCGGCTCAACAAAACAAACAGGCGGTGGTGTTGAGCAAACAATACAGCCAAAATGGCATCGTAACACTTATCGGGCCACTAAACCCAACTACATCAATAATCGTACGCAATAATCATAGCGCTAATGATTGTGTAGCAACAATCGTAAATAAGACTCCTTCCCGAAAGCTTCCGCTTGGTTCGTGGGTGGTTTACATAATTTTTCTGTTCGACACATCGCCCACTCCGTGCCGAATCGAACGGGCCAAAAGCTCGTATCCTGCATCGAGCGTATTATGGAAATGTGGTAGGAACCGCGGATAAGCGTTTGAGCAGCACTACTACAATAGGGCTCTTTGTTCTGCCCCGTTCGGGCCTCTTGTTGAGCAGTATAATTTCACAATAATTTAATATTTATTTCAATTATATTTAATCACGCATTCAATCTCATTCCATGGCATGTGCCGTGACTCGTATCGTCCCTCTTATACATACGCATATCCCCGGCGTGTACCGCCCGCTTAACTATATTGTTCCGCTGCAGGATGGAAGCTGACCGACTGTAAATGGTCAACCTGCCAGTACCAATTATGGTGACTACTACCAAAGCTACATGCATCCCCATCCATCCGCCCAAGGGCAGGCCCAAAATTTGGATCGGAAATTAAAAAATCAGTCGCGCAAGTGAGCGAGCCATCCAATGATCCTCTTAAACAACAACGAAAATAATAAAGGAACCAACACAAAAGGCTGGACAACGGTGAAGTGGACGGAAATAAAATGAACCACACACCGACACCTTGATCCTCATCAAACTGGAAACCGGTGTCGGAGCAGGAGGGATCAATTTATGCGCGACGGGCATACTTTTTTATGTTTTTACGCCCATTTGAAAAGATTTCGACCTCCCCTCCCCCCCACTGACACTCACTCTACGGTTTCTTCTCCCCCTAACTTTTGGGGGATTGTTTTCAGCAACAACAACAACAACAAAACCATCCCTTCAAACATATCTGGGAGGACGAAAAGAAAAAAAAAACGAAAAGCCCTCTGGTCATGAAGCCACCCACCCACTGTTTGGTGTTGTTTTGCTTTCCTTTCTTTATCATTGATAAATCGTTCGCCGTCGAAATGGCGTTTCGCATCAATTCCAGGATTAAGCATTCATCAGGCGGGAGGACTTTAAGTACCGGGAACCAGCACTGGGCCTGGGCGGTACGACAACGGTGTGAATTCGGGGTGCACTTGTATCGGTCGGTAAATTTTAATCCTCTCTCTCCCCTTCTCTCTCTCTCTCTCTATCTCTCTCTCTCTCTCTCTCTCTCTCTCTCGGTTGCAATTCCGGTGAAACGCTTACAGTGAAACGCGACCGGGCTTATTGATTACCACGTTGGGCCAATCAATATGGTAAGCTAAGGAATCAAAACCACACAACAACACAGTCCAAGCTCCCGTTGTAGTCAATCCCGGCGACCGACCGTTAGTGTCCCAATAAACAAAAAACGGAAAAAAAGGGAAAAAGGTTGTTGAAAATGTTTTGTTATTATGGTTTGGAAAGCTTGCCGATCACGTCCAGAATGGAATCGCTCAATCAAGTAGGTATGTGTTTCTTTTCTTTTTTACTTCTCTCCAATAGACACACACACACAATCCCAGACGTTGCGATGGTAACTTGAAGGAAGCAAAAAAAAACGGAGTGACTGCCGACTACTTGGACATTAAATTCTATTCCAACCCAGTCAAGCTGGTGTGGTTTAAGAAACGAGGCCTTCGCCTGTTAAATCTGTGCTCCAGATCTGGGTCATTGATTTTTGCTCTCGTTCTCCAAAAAAGGTTGCGGTTCTTTTTTGCCTACCATGAAAAGAAAAACCCATTTCAGCTTCAGTTTATGTACGACTCTTCCCGGCAATATCCTTGGGCCCTGGTTTTTTTTCTTGCTTCTTGGAAAAGCTTCAACCACGTGCACGTATTGCCTGTGGGCCAACGAGCCAAAAAAAAAATACTTCCTTTCTCATTGACGCTGATTGTGTGGGTTGGTGGGAAAAGTTTTTCCAACAAAACTCACCCCATCCGCCCTCTCGGGAGACGTTAAATTAAGGTGAAAAACTAACCCACCCAAAGGGCACACGCACATGGAGGTGTGGTGTATCACTCGATCGATCGGCCAGTGCCGGTGTCTGTGCGGATAGACCTGACAGGAGGCAGAAGGAATTTGTCAAATTAATAACACGATTAGATCGGGGACAGGACATCCGGGTGCAGAACCGCCATTTTGTTCGACACAGGCACACCTTCGCACGGATGTGCGACCCAAGAGATGGGTCTTCCGATTAGGAAGTTTCCATACGTTACTGTTATTGATAGGGCACGCTTCTTGGGCGATAGGGCATGTCCGTCTTTATTAGCGGGAGTTTTAAATTAATGTGTGTAATAAAAAGATGAAGCAGGTGATTAGCAGCATGAGAAGAGAACCTTTTACCGATCCGATTTACTGGAATGAAATATAACTTCCTGTAAGCATGCTATAAACTAGCTGAAGGTAAAACATACACTACAAACCACAAGCTTCAATTTGTAAAAAAAGGGAACAGTATACAATCTATATCACATTTCCTGCATATATCGTAAGCTTTGCAACGTCTCACGATCGTGCGACAAGTGGCCGTCTCGAGTATCTAAATGGATCTAGCCTTTCCTTACCAAGCCATTTTTATACCGCCCTACCAATCTTCAGCTAAAGAGGGTACGGAGTGGCCAATTCTCTGTATGCGCATTCCGGAAATTGAATGCTGCTGCCATTGGCGGGAAAATGATTCCTCAGTAGGAGTTGTTCGAGTGTCTTTCTCTCTCTCTCTCTCTCTCTTTCTCTCCCCATATCAGGAATGCTTGTGAGTTGGTGGTGGTCAGCACAACAATTGCTACTGAAACGGTTCGATAATGGAGCAATTGATACTGCGAAGTGGAACCGATCCTGGTTTGGGACTGTTGTTTAGTAGAACCTTTTTACTTGCACTTTGTCTGCGGTTGGCGCGTTTTGGGGGAAAGGTAGGAAATGGGACATTGCATTGGGAAGGAGGTGCGGGTTCGTCTACGACTCCATACTGTGGGAAAGCAATTGTGTAGAGGAAATTGAACATTTTTCATGCTTTTTTTCCCTACCGTTTGGGATATTTATGTGGTATCTCACATGGCCGTGCGAGATAGAGAATGTTTGTTTGTTTCTATGTCATATTTCAACCCAAATGGGAAAGATGGGTGATAGTGTCCAACGTAAATCGATTATTAAACTTTTACCCCAAAACGAACAAGTGACTCACAGGCAAAACATAAAATGCTGAACGAATGGAAAATAATAAAAAAAAAGTAGTAAAGTAGTAGGAAAGTAGCGTTCATAATTTTGCTTTATCTCTAGCTGCAACCGATCGATTAAATACAATTTCATTCTTTCTCTTCCACCTTAAGACCACCTTAAATCGTACGAGAAGAAGAACGATTCCAATCGACCCGGTTGTAAATCGCATTTGTTTGTCGAAACGAATCACGTCCCGTGGACGTTCCGAACGCTAGAGCCCTCAGTCTAACGTCTTGCGAACTTGCCTTACGCTGGCTGCTTAAGCTGGCCCGTAACGTACTCGAGCCACGATGGGGTCTCGTTGGCTGAAACGTCATTGTAAACTGCTTTCGTAAGTCAAACTGAAAACTTCACCCTGGTTGGTGAAGAAAGTGAGGTGAAATATATTTAGCTCTTGAGTGGCCTCGCAGGAAATGGAAGAGATGACGTGACTTACGGAACTGGGGTGGCTGATTTTTTTACTCTTCAATTTCGAAGCAAACATATAAGCTACACCTTCTGATGCAGTGTTTTAGTATTCCGTTTTATAGCAGTACGTTGCAGCACGATTTGTCGCGGTGGAAAAAGCGTTTTGTTAAGCATGCAAAATAATGGAATGGAATTGATTCTGCAATAGATGCTAGCTCAGTCACTGGTGCATCCCGAATGAACCGTCGTTTTGAATTTCGCCTAATAAACCCTAACATACATATTCCGATTTTTATTATTGTACAGATAAATAATGTCTATTTTAATTATTAATCTTTCAAATAAACGTGGCTGGTTGTGCAAGTAACAATTATTCACAGTAGTATGACCACCGGTAATAATTACTTATTTAATCACATATAGCAGATCAAACAGAGATTCCATGCAATTAATATAACTGCGTTCTGCGCTGGCGTGCGATGGGGGCTTTTGCCCAAAACACAATTTTCCACCTATTTGTGAGAAAACCCCTTCCGCACAATGGCCACGCGAATCTCAGGAAATGCGATAAACACACTCCGGAAAATGAATGTTGTTTCAGCGTTGCAGTTCGAATCAACAATTTTCCATCCATTTAAAATAACATATTGCAACGCACTTTCTGTCCTCGCCCCCACCCCTCCCCATCGGGGATGCAATCGGAGCAACTTACCTTGCCGAGGCCAATATTTTCCCGGTTCGCCATCCGGCGGGACAAACCGGCCGGTATCGGTGGCGGTGCCCGCTGGATCGCTCCACAGAAACCACCGTTCGCACTCATTTCCGTGGTGCCGCTTTTCGTTACCGGTGCAATTTCGCTACCGCCGGAAGCCAATCGTTGTGCAGCTCTGAAATGGAGAAAAACGAGAGACCGTGATAAAAAAAATGGTTCGGAAAATATTAATACCAGCAATGAAAAACAAAAAAAAAAACAAACAGTACATTCTGATATCGAAACAAACGGACATGAAATGGGAAATTGAAACACAATGGCACACAACAGGAATGCACCGCGAAACAACAACTGTGTTCGAAACTGGCACGGTGCAAGAGAGAACAGCCGTACGCACACACATACTGGAGTGCAAATGAAAAATAATGTTTTTTAATCAAATGTTAATTTTTCCCCATTTGTGGGGAACAGTTTTTCCAACCAAGAAAATGCGATGACGCATTTGTGCGGGTGCGTATAGGCACCAGTGCAAAGCCGCTGACTTCACTTCCGAGAAGACGATTCGGTGGGACATCAAAATCAATTAAAATATTTTACTCGCAGCTTCCATTATGCACACAATATTGGTTCGGTGTGCTGATGGGGTCGGTTTTTCTGGTTGTCCTTTTGGCGTTTCGTTTTATTCTACTATTGATTTATGGAGCAATTATTCAATGGGTCTGTGTCTGGAAACATTATTGGTTTCGTGGTTGGAGTAAATATGACAAGAAACGATTTTGAAAGACCTTTTTTTTAGCTTAATTTACACCTTCACATCGTACCGTAATGCTTTACAAGACACAAAACGAAATGATGTCAAACAATGGGCCGAACAATTAAAAGTCATTACAAATTGCAACTAAATAAATGCTGTCTCCGTATGAGATGCAACTTTTACTAGCGTAATTCCAAAGGTCACATCTTATATGGTTGCAATTCACACAACTTTATGCCGAGTCAGCATGACTTGTGAAATATTTCACTGTGCGCGCGCTTACTTTGCGAAGGTTTCTGTTTCAAAACAACACCAACACCGTGATAGGCTTTATCACTCGATCGAGCATTACGAAGTGCAGATAACGAATATTCCTATCAAATTTCTATCTATCTCCGATTAGGGTTCCATTAAAACGATCAGCTTCGGGCGGGCTTAGATTTAGACGAGAGTTCCAGTGATTGTCGGTCGGTCAGTGCGGGATAGTGGTTAGTGTGGACAAAATGATACTGCTAGTGGCTATCGTGGTGGTATACCTGAGCTATGTACTGTTCAAGTACCACCAAAAACGTCAACAATTGTTACACATTGCGAAGTATTTCAATGGCCCTTATCCCGAGTACTTTCTGGGATGTTTCTATCTGTTCCGTAACAAGTCTGTGCCAGGTGAGAAGCATGAATGCGGCAATGATTGTGGAACGTGTGTATTATGCCGTCTTTTCCATGTGTTTCAGAAATATTCGACTTGATAAATGGTTTGCACAGCAAGTATGGCGCCGATGTTAGTATGGTTGGAGCATTCAATGATCTAGTGCTAGATCTCTCCGGTACGCAAAATGTGGAGAAAGTATTGCTCGCAAAGACAACGAAAAAGTCCTTCCCGTACGAATTCCTGGAACCGTGGCTCGGTACCGGACTGCTGCTGTCATTCGGCGAAAAGTGGTTCCAGCGGCGTAGAATCATAACGCCAGCGTTTCACTTTAAGATTCTCGATCAATTTATGGACGTGTTCAATCACGAGGCGGACGTACTGGTCTCGAAGCTAGAGAAGCAGGTGAACAAGCCCGAGTTCGATATCTACGATTATATCACGCTTTACGCGCTCGATAGCATTTGTGGTAGGTAGCGGTTGGTGATGGATTTTGGATGCAAGATGACGCGCGATATCTTAATCACGCTTTATCGCATTTCTCCGCATTGTAGCAACGTCCATGGGAGTGCAAATCAACGCACAGGAGGATCCGAACAATGAGTACGCCCGGGGCGTCAAGCAAATGTCGGAGTTTATTTTCCGCCGCGTGTTTAGCGTCCTGCGTCAGTTTCCGTCGCTGTTCTTCCTGTACCCGTTCGCCCGGGAACAGGGTCGGGTGATTAAGAAGCTGCACGATTTTACCAACTCCGTGATTGAGACACGACGCCGTCAGCTGCAGGCGGAACAGTCCGTTGGTAAGGTGGAGTTTGACGCGGATGAGGATGAGCTGTACTCGAAGCGTAGGGATACGTTCCTCGATCAGTTGCTCAAGGTAACGATCGAGGGTAAACCGCTCAGCACGGCCGACATTCGCGAAGAGGTCGATACGTTCATGTTCGAAGGGCACGACACCACGACGTCGGGCATTTCGTTCACGATCCTTCAGTTGGCAAAACACCAGGATGTTCAGCAGAAGCTGTACGAAGAGATCGATGGAATGTTGGGAGAGAATGCCAAAAACCTCGTACTAACTAGCGCACTGCTTCAGGAAATGAAGTACCTAGATTTGGTGGTGAAGGAATCGCTGCGCTTGGTACCACCGGTTCCATTCATTGGACGCAAACTCCTCGAAGACATGGAAATGAGTATGCACATCTCGTTCAATTTTCTTCAAGAAGCAATTTTTATTAATCTGCTTTATTTCCAATTACAGATGGCACCACAATACCTGCTGGAACTACCATTTCCCTGAACATCTTCAACGTCCATCGCAATCCGAAGGTGTTCCCCGACCCGGAAAAGTTCATCCCGGAGCGTTTCTCCGACGAGAACGAAATTAAGCGAGGACCTTACGATTACATTCCGTTCAGTGCCGGGTTCCGGAACTGCATCGGCCAGAAGTATGCACTGCTGGAGATGAAGGTTACCATCGTGAAGCTACTCGCAAGCTACCAAATTCTGCCCGGAGAGTCCATCAATCAAGTGCGCTACAAGACGGATTTGGTGCTACGTCCAACGGCTGGCATACCGGTAAAACTTTTGAAGAGGAATTAAGATGTTTTAGGATTTAGTGCGTGTTTTTGTGTTCTGTTTTTTGTCGTGAATAAATTATGTATCTAAAATCTGTTTGCTGTGTATCGCTGGAACATAATAAATGTATAAACTTGTGATTGTATTTCATTCGGAACACTTTTTTGTTGTTCTTGCTCTCTTCTAAGGGAATGAATTTATTAACAGTTTGCCGCAGACTTTTAATCTTGTGGGTCATTATTTGAGATCCACAAAGAAAGAACAAAAAAAATCCCCATCCTGCTTACTTTGTCCTTGGGTTTGGTGAGACTCTCACCATCCTTAAAGCCGCGATGTTCTGGTAAAGTTTTTCGCTTCAAGCGGAGTAGTTTTTCCGGCGTTTTCTTTAGCCATCACCTCTTCCTTAGAAAATGCTTCCAATTGTTAGCTGTTGTCACTTGAGGTTTCTCCGGCTGTTCCCGTTAAGATCTTTTCCTGTTTCTTTTGAAACAACGTGGCGAGCGCACAAGAAACGGATGTACAGGCAAGCCGTCAAGGATCTGCAACTTTTTCTCTCACTTTGACCAAAAATTGTATTAAAGTGTGTCGAAAAAAAGGCTCAAAGTAAAAAAAAATATATCAGCAAATCTTGTACCAGCACTGGTTTGATAAAAACGGCGCATGTTTTTGTCAGAACTTTGCTCCATTCTTTTGCGCGACCACCGACCACCGGACGATGGCATTACGGTGAACTTGGTCAACTTTCTTCGAGTTGGAGCTTTTGTTCGAGCAATCTTGGTTTGGGGTTCGCTTCCTTTCACACGAACCATGTCCTGTCCCAAAGCTTCCCGCGCTTTGGCCACTAAGCCGATGAGGATAATGTTAAGAAGCATGAAACATAACAAATAATGCTTGGTGTACTGTACGACGCGTTGGTGGAGTGCAAAATAAGCTGCCATACAAACGGTTTTCCCATTAAACAGCAGCTCGCCGTAACAATCCGGCTCAGCCAATCCGTCTTTTGGGTGAGCGAAATATTTCATGGAAGATGTACGACCACTTCCCAAACCGGAGCATCCCGGCACACCCGGACGAGCGTAAAAATCCGGCATGAAATTATATATCTATGTGTATGTTTGTACGTATAGACGAGGTACGTACAAGCCGTCGTTTGTGTGGTTTTGGCTCACACAGGCGACTTTTGGTGTTTTGGCGAGCGCGAAAGCTTTACCGTGGGAAGGGATTTGCTGGGTGAACATCCCTATGGAAATGTTGGGAGCAGAAAGAGAAAAAAGTACTGGAAGCAAACTTTCCGAAAATGGATGGGCGTTCATCCATTCACGGCCATTTCCGCTTATTTGGAGAAGGTGCAAAATGATGAAAAATACATGTGACGGATGGGGTATTTTTTTTTTTTGGCGATGTTGGCCACACGTTCCTGCACGGTGCAAACCGGCATGATGGCGATCTTTTTTTTTCTCTCGCTCTCTGCTTGCACTATTCTGGGTGATGATATTTTTTCTTCAGTTTTTGTAGGATTTTATGCAGCATGACAGATTCGACTCAAGAGTGAGATACGGGGAAAAAAATGTTGAAAGATGTTATCTGCTAACCACGGGTCTGTGGTTGGACCGACTTTTTAATTAAACTGTCATTTGGATCTTTACTGAAAAGTTGAACACGAGTTCACCAGGAGCATGGTCATAGAAACTTTGGTAAAACGGCCTTAGTTTAGTATGTCTTCTTTTTTGACCAGTTTTAAAAACTTCTGAATTATGAAGTTATATCCTAGCAAAATAGGGATTCCTTCAGGATGTCTCAACAGTAAAAATTCGATGGAATTGAAGCATATGCTAAGTACTCTACAACATCTTCAAACCTTATAAGTTTATGTCGAGGACATCTCCACTCATATTGTGTGAAGATCAAGTGAAAAGAAATATTATTAAAGCTGGAGGTTCTTTAAATAGAGTAAATAGAACTCTCAAATAAATCGGAAACGTCTCAAAAATAGCTCTCATATACGTACATGTCCCGGTAGGTAATGAAACAATAGCAACAGCAGTGTAGTACATTTCTAATAACTCCCCATGAACCAGCGTACCAAGTCTCCGGAAGAGTTTTTACGAGAAAATGAAGCTTGTTACACCTCTGTACTGTTGACATCGTACAATCTCACCCAGCAGCTCGTTAAACTTGACGATTATAACTGTGAAACCCTTGTTAAGACTTTAACACCGCAAAAATTGTTTTCATTACAATTATTTTACAGCCAACCGCCACAGCTACACTACCACCGTCTGCTTCTAAAGTGTCTAAAGTTCCGCTACTAGTGCTTGCTGTATGATGTCTAAAAACACGAGTTGCTGAAAATGTCGTCTTGCTGACTTTTCTTCTGCATAAAAAATTCCACATCCTGGTATCGAAAAAAGCAAACATTGCATTGGTGTACGTGTGTGTGAGTGTGTGGTTGGGAACATACTTAAAGAAGGTACAATTTCCCTGAGCACGTTGATGATGATGTTGGGGACTTTTGCCAAACCCTCATGTTTTACATCTTGCACGTTTGTATGCACGCTGGGATGAAATTTTTGGAAAACACGTTTGTGATATTTTTCATTCACTTTCACCTTCGTTTGAACCCGGAAAAGGGAACAGGGATGTCCCGGTGTACCGTAATAGCAGGAGAACACAAAACTCGAGCATCCCCAGCCCAAGCACTCGAACATCCCCTTCATTTATTTAATAAACGAAAAATGAAAAGCTTTCGTAATTGTAAGTCGAGAGCGCAAAACCCTCCAGTCGGTCGTTTGGTGGTTCAGGTAAAGGTTATCATGTTACGAGCACGGTCGAACGTTCCGCCAAGTGGTTCGGCACCGAAAATCTAAACCTGTACCATGGTGACTGACCGGAAAACTCTTCGCATTCATCGTAGCATCTGCATACCGCCGTGAAAGGTAAAACAATGAGCGAGAAGCACCGGTTCTTATTGCTTTCTAAACAGGCCAGACTGGCAAGGGAATTCCCGGGCCAACCAGGATCGAACCAACTCCCCACGTAGGAGCGAGAGTGTGAGCAGGGAGGCTGTGTGTACGTGATCAAGTGTGAAGGTTGTGTCCAATTCGTAGAGCAAGCAGCCAGAAACCGACCGAGGGGACAAAATATTTGTGGAAACTGATTTTAATGTTCTCCACCAAGTCGACCATTTTTCCGCCACTGGTCGACGAGTTTCCCTTCTGGTGAGCATCTTAAACCTTCGGACGCCTTTCTTTGGCATTTGTTGCTACTCAAATGGAGTGGAGTGGCGAAAGCAACTCCAGGAAAGATCCAGGAAGTAATTAAATTCCACGACATGAAGTAAAGACATACCGGGAATGGGTTCAAACTTTATGGAATGGAATGTGTGTCGTATGGTGCGCGCTACCCCGAACCCCCAAATCCCAGAAATAGGATAAGATTCGGAGCATTTACATCTCCTTTTTTCTATCCCCAGTCTTCCAGCCAGTAGACGAAAATCTTCCGAAAGTCGTAAGCAAATACAACCCGACACAGGCACGTCCACAAACAACGCCCCCAAAGGCTCAAGCGCAAACCCCGGGATAAGGGTGAATTTCCATGCTGGACAACATACTAGACACCGATTAGCCCAATGTTTCCGGTATGACAGGGTTGTGTTATATCTCACTTTGTCTCTTGTCCTTTCCTTAGTTTCGGGAGGTTTCTCAAATGCGCCCCACAAGGGAAGCAGAAGAAAGAAGGTTATCTACCCGGTCGGAGTTCTATTATTAACCTCCATTAAAATGTCAGCCCGTTTCAGGAGGACTCTTTAAGCAGGGCAGAGCCTCCGCACATACACACGGAGTGGAGTGGACTTGACAGCAAACCCGGTAAAGATCTCGACCTCCATTAAAAAGACATCTTTCATTTGCGAATTGATTATTTCGGGGTTGGATCAATTATGAAATAATAAGTCGGAAAATGAGCGTTTTATGGGAAAACTTTCAGCGCCCGTTGCTGTGGTGGTGCGTTTGAAAGCGACGGTTGGCTTTGTGCTACCTTGTGGCCTGATGCGCTGATAAAAAGTTTCCCCTGTTCAGCTTCTGTTTTTGTGTTGCTTTTTTGTTTGTGGTCATGAATTTATTATGGATTTTGTTCGGTCTGCTTAGCTAGAATTTAAGGGGTGCCCGGAGAGTCCCATCCTGGATAGTGTGAGATAATAATAGAGCAAAACGTGTTTCGTTGGAGTTGCAAGACTCGCAGAAACTAAAACGTGTTGTGATTGTTTAAAGGATTCTTAGAGGGTTAATAAAATTATGTTATACCCTCAAATAAGTACTGTTGCGGTTTAGAAAGAGTAAGTCATTGGTTGATTTTAAATATAGAAAACCATATCGCCAATAGCATAACAATTGTGTATCTAGTACGATACTGTAGGTAAATTGTACAACTCTGTTTTATACCAAACTATTGTATTGTAAAGCAAAAGAAGTAAACATAAAATCTCGACACAATGTTGTCACATAAATTTAAAATAAACACATTCCTTTCACTGTATAACACTTCATACCATGCATGGTAAGCACAAAAGGTTGCCATGATCCTTTCCGCTAGCACAGAAATTGCTTCCAATCTATCAGATAACATCCGGAAGCTGCTCGGCATGACATGCAACATGCCCCCAACACTACTGCCACACCAAGTGGCCATCCAAATAATCTCACCAGCACACATACACACTCACACACGTAAGCCGCAACCATCAACGAAGTACTCAAGTGTAACAATAACCCCTTTTTTTTTGGGTTGCTGGCGCAACAATAACAGGAAGCGGTCTTTGGGGCGAGCACAGCCCATTCTAATAACAATCTCAAGCGAAACATCCGCACACTGTGGGTGAATACACCCGAAAAGTAGCATATTTCTACCGGCGAACATAATCGTTTTATGCTAAAAGTAATGGCGAAAATATTCAAATTTTTTCACCCCTCATTCCAGCCCATCCCGTGGGGTAGGAATGGAAAAAACTGCGCCATATGCGTACGGCAGTGAGCAAGTGATAATGGTTCCCGGGAAGAGGAAAAGTAAGTTTAAGCGAGGAAGCAAAAAAAAAAGAATGTTAAACAGCAACCACTTCTTATTGAAACTTTCTTCAAGTGTTCCATGTCACCGACAGAGGGTGGCCAAAGTTATCCCGAGCCAAACTCGATGGAAAAGCTGTCACTGCTTAACTGGGTATAAAAGCTACCCCAAGCTACCGAACCACTCCCGCTACGTGTGTTTGTGTGGGGAGATTTGAGCGAGAGCGTGAAAATCTGCACTTGATAATAGGGATTGCAGTGATAAACCTTGCCCCGAAACTGTCCACAAATGGGCCAACACTTCAGCCCGCAACGCAAAACCACACCGGAAAAAAAGCTTTTGTTTAGCGTCGTGGGTTAGAAAGGCAAAACATTCAAACACGGTTTGTACTGTCCATACGCGCGCTTAACGTGACACTTCCGGCAACTTGGATGCCGCGCCGGGGTAGAACGAATGCCAATAAATTTATCTAATCTAAGGGTAGCATTTATTTGAATAAAAATGCGATAATTCTCGGTTAAATCTCAATTTCGACGATCAAATCAGATTACGGGATGGGACATTAAGGGTGGTGATATGGGGGGGGAGTAGGACCGGATAAAAAAGCGGAGGGATGTACCGGCTCGGGAAGGAGCCGATTTCCATCCACCCATCCGGGAAGCAGTTTGGCGCAGTTTGTCACTGTGTGTTTTTCCTTCCATTGTTCGTCGTTTGTCTCGTAATTCGGTTTTGTTTCCCTCCCCCTCCCTCCCCCCTCCAAGTGCACGTATCTTCATTTGTGGTATTCACTATCATTTAGAGGGGTTCCTGTTCCTTGTTTTCACCACACCATCGGACACGGTGGAACAGCTTTTCCATTTTCACCACACCGCTACAGTGGTGCGTAATCGATTGTGCTTAGAGTGAAAGCATCACCCTGCCGTCAGCACCTTTGTCGCAAAACAGTCGACAGTGCCGGCAATCCGAAAGGGAATCGGTGAAAATTCTCCGTCCCCACCCGGTAAACCGGGAAGTAAACGAACGGGAACCGCGTACGCGAACTGGAGCGCATAATAAATGAGCGAAATTATTTTCCTCATTATGCCATACCGTTGCGTTTGGGGTAGGAAAATCAACGCACCGGAGGGTGCGCCATCGGTTTTGGGGTGTCGAAGGGCAGAAAACGTTGAAAATCGCCAGACCAAATCGAATGGGATCGGTGCTGGTGTTGGATGGTATTTTTCTTTTTTTTTTCGTTTATTGTCCCCCCTCCTCCCAACCCAACCGTGGCCACTGTGGCCGTGGTTAAGGTGTCGCGAAGGATGAGATCACAGCGTAGTGAAAATTATATTTGCATAGAAAATCACGACATCACGAGGTCCTTGCCGACGAGGTGCGTCTCGGCGGGATACTACCAGTTCCAGGACAACCCCATCCCGTCGTCTAATCCTAAATCTTGACACCACCAAACATCTTCGCTGCTTGCACGCAAAAAAAAAAATAAGCAGGAAGGCCTTGCCAGTTTCAAGTACAGCCGCAGCCGCAAAAACGGTGTACAGGAAAAATATTTATTTTATGCGAATCTTGGGAGTTGGAAATATGTTTTGAATATAAATGATAATTTTAACGCAACGTTCCTATCTTTGCAGGCTTGTTCGCCTATGCGTTGTCGCCTTCCGATTCGCTCTGCCGCATTCGCAGCATACGTTTCGGTCTGCCTGTGTGTGTGTGTGTGTGTGTGTGTGTGTGTGTGTGTGTGTGTGTGTGTGTGTGTGTGTGTGTGTGTGTTGTACTCCTGTGGGACATCACTAAACAGTGTCGACCTGGTTTTAGTTGCCGTACTTCCGTCAACTTTCTCTGTGTATTGCAGGAAGTTTCCAGCCCAGTGCTTCGGGGACAAATAGGGCGGGGGGAGGTGGAAAAGGGGAGAGGGGTTTGTTTATTTTGGGGCAATGTTTATGCAGATCTGGGGAAGCTTCCCTAGCCAAGGCCCTGGCAAGCACACGGTCGGGATTTCGGGTACAACTATTCCACTATGTAGCACTGCTTCACCTTACTTGTTTGAAGGAAATGCGATACTACGGTGAACATCTTTGCTCCCCCTTTTCACACACAGCATAATCCGCGACTTCCAGGTGGTATGTAGTCCCCCATTTTTATTAATGCGCCCATGGCAGAGGATCACGTACGGAAACACGCCCTTTCGGTTCAGTTCGGCCGGATGGAAATTAAATGTTGCTTTTGATTTGCTTCCTACCAACCGGTGTGGGAAATCCCTTTCCCCTATTTTGAGGTTGAAGGTTTCCCATCCTGCTGTTTGTTTGGTGTCAAATCTTTCCGGACATTTTACCATTTTTCCTTGCCATCACCATCCCTGTATCGCGCAAAGAACCTGTTTGATGACAACCCGGGATGTAGTGAATACGGGCAGAGTTNAAGGTAAAACAATGAGCGAGAAGCACCGGTTCTTATTGCTTTCTAAACAGGCCAGACTGGCAAGGGAATTCCCGGGCCAACCAGGATCGAACCAACTCCCCACGTAGGAGCGAGAGTGTGAGCAGGGAGGCTGTGTGTACGTGATCAAGTGTGAAGGTTGTGTCCAATTCGTAGAGCAAGCAGCCAGAAACCGACCGAGGGGACAAAATATTTGTGGAAACTGATTTTAATGTTCTCCACCAAGTCGACCATTTTTCCGCCACTGGTCGACGAGTTTCCCTTCTGGTGAGCATCTTAAACCTTCGGACGCCTTTCTTTGGCATTTGTTGCTACTCAAATGGAGTGGAGTGGCGAAAGCAACTCCAGGAAAGATCCAGGAAGTAATTAAATTCCACGACATGAAGTAAAGACATACCGGGAATGGGTTCAAACTTTATGGAATGGAATGTGTGTTGTATGGTGCGCGCTACCCCGAACCCCCAAATCCCAGAAATAGGACAAGATTCGGAGCATTTACATCTCCTTTTTTCTATCCCCAGTCTTCCAGCCAGTGGACGAAAATCTTCCGAAAGTCGTAAGCAAATACAACCCGACACAGGCACGTACACAAGCAACGCCCCCAAAGGCTCAAGCGCAAACCCCGGGATAAGGGTGAATCTTCATGCTGGACAACATACTAGACACCGATTAGCCCAATGTTTCCGGTATGACAGGGTTGTGTTATATCTCACTTTGTCTCTTGTCCTTTCCTTAGTTTCGGGAGGTTTCTCAAATGCACCCCACAAGGGAAGCATAAGGAAGAAGGTTATCTACCCGGTCGGAGTTCTATTATTAACCTCCATTAAAATGTCAGCCCGTTTCAGGAGGACTCTTTAAGCAGGGCAGAGCCTCCGCACATGCACACGGAGTGGAGTGGACTTGACAGCAAACCCGGTAAAGATCTCGACCTCCATTAAAAAGACATCTTTCATTTGCGAATTGATTATTTCGGGGTTGGATCAATTATGAAATAATAAGTCGGAAAATGAGCGTTTTATGGGAAAACTTTCAGCGCCCGTTGCTGTGGTGGTGCGTTTGAAAGGGACGGTTGGCTTTGTGCTACCTTGTGGCCTGATGCGCTGATAAAAAGTTTCCCCTGTTCAGCTTCTGTTTTTGTGTTGCTTTTTTGTTTGTGGTCATGAATTTATTATGGATTTTGTTCGGTCTGCTTAGCTAGAATTTTAGGGGTGCATGGAGAGTCCCATCCTGGATAGTGTGAGATAATAATAGAGCAAAACGTGTTTCGTTGGAGTTGCAAGACTCGCAGAAACTAAAACGTGTTGTGATTGTTTAAAGGATTCTTAGAGGGTTAATAAAATTATGTTATACCCTCAAATAAGTACTGTTGCGGTTTAGAAAGAGTAAGTCATTGGTTGATTTTAAATATAGAAAACCATATCGCGAATAGCATAACAATTGTTTATCTAGTACGATACTCCAGGTAAATTGTACAACTCTTTTTTATACCTATATATTGTATTGTAAAGCAAAAGAAGTAAACATAAAATCTCGACACAATGTTGTCACATAAATTTAAAATAAACACATTCCTTTCACTGTATAACACTTCATACCATGCATGGTAAGCACAAAAGGTTGCCATGATCCTTTCCGCTAGCACAGAAATTGCTTCCAATCTATCAGATAACATCCGGAAGCTGCTCGGCATGACATGCAACATGCCCCCAACACTACTGCCACACCAAGTGGCCATCCAAATAATCTCACCAGCACACATACACACTCACACACGTAAGCCGCAACCATCAACGAAGTAGTCAAGTGTAACAATAACCCCTTTTTTTTGGGTTGCTGGCGCAACAATAACAGGAAGCGGTCTTTGGGGCGAGCACAGCCCATTCTAATAACAATCTCAAGCGCAACATCCGCACACTGTGGGTGAACACACCCGAAAAGTAGCATATTTCTACCGGCGAACATAATCGTTTTATGCTAAAAGTAATGGCGAAAATATTCAAATTTTTTCACCCCTCATTCCAGCCCATCCCGTGGGGTAGGAATGGAAAAAAACTGCGCCATATGCGTACGGCAGTGAGCAAGTGATAATGGTTCCCGGGAAGAGGAAAAGTAAGTTTAAGCGAGGAAGCAAAAAAAAAGAATGTTAAAAAGCAACCACTTCTTATTGAAACTTTCTTCAAGTGTTCCATGTCACCGGCAGAGGGTGGCCAAAGTTATCCCGAGCCAAACTCGATGGAAAAGCTGTCACTGCTTAACTGGGTATAAAAGCTACCCCAAGCTACCGAACCACTCCCGCTTTGTGTGTTTGTGTGGGGAGATTTGAGCGAGAGCGTGAAAATCTGCACTTGATAATAGGGATTGCAGTGATAAACCTTGCCCCGAAACTGTCCACAAATGTGCCAACACTTCAGCCCGCAACGCAAAACCACACCGGAAAAAAAGCTTTTGTTTAGCGTCGTGGGTTAGAAAGGCAAAACATTCAAACACGGTTTGTACTGTCCATACGCGCGCTTAACGTGACACTTCCGGCAACTTGGATGCCGCGCCGGGGTAGAACGAATGCCAATAAATTTATCTAATCTAAGGGTAGCATTTATTTGAATAAAAATGCGATAATTCTCGGTTAAATCTCAATTTCGACGATCAAATCAGATTACGGGATGGGACATTAAGGGTGGTGATATGGGGGGGGAGTAGGACCGGATAAAAAAGCGGAGGGATGTACCGGCTCGGGAAGGAGCCGATTTCCATCCACCCATCCGGGAAGCAGTTTGGCGCAGTTTGTCACTGTGTGTTTTTCCTTCCATTGTTCGTCGTTTGTCTCGTAATTCGGTTTTGTTTCCCTCCCCCTCCCTCCCCCCTCCAAGTGCACGTATCTTCATTTGTGGTATTCACTATCATTTAGAGGGGTTCCTGTTCCTTGTTTTCACCACACCATCGGACACGGTGGAACAGCTTTTCCATTTTCACCACACCGCTACAGTGGTGCGTAATCGATTGTGCTTAGAGTGAAAGCATCACCCTGCCGTCAGCACCTTTGTCGCAAAACAGTCGACAGTGCCGGCAATCCGAAAGGGAATCGGTGAAAATTCTCAGTCCCCACCCGGTAAACCGGGAAGTAAACGAACGGGAACCGCGTACGCGAACTGGAGCGCATAATAAATGAGCGAAATTATTTTCCTCATTATGCCATACCGTTGCGTTTGGGGTAGGAAAATCAACGCACCGGAGGGTGCGCCATCGGTTTTGCGATGTCGAAGGGCAGAAAACGTTGAAAATCGCCAGACCAAATCGAATGGGATCGGTGCTGGTGTTGGATGGTATTTTTCTTTTTTTCGTTTATTGTCCCCCCTCCTCCCAACCCAACCGTGGCCACCGTGGCCGTGGTTAGGGTGTCGCGAAGGATGAGGTCACAGCGTAGTGAAAATTATATTTGCATAGAAAATCACGACATCACGAGGTCCTTGCCGACGAGGTGCGTCTCGGCGGGATACTACCAGTTCCAGGACAACCCCATCCCGACGTCTAATCCTAAATCTTGACACCACCAAACATCTTCGCTGCTTGCACGCAAAAAAAATAAGCAGGAAGGCCTTGCCAGTTTCAAGTACAACCGCAGCCGCAAAAACGGTGTACAGGAAAAATATTTATTTTATGCGAATCTTGGGAGTTGGAAATATGTTTTGAATATAAATGATAATTTTAACGCACCATTCCTATCTTTGCAGGCTTGTTCGCCTATGCGTTGTCGCCTTCCGATTCGCTCTGCCGCATTTGCAGCATACGTTTCGGCCTGCCTGTGTATGTGTGTGTGTGTGTTGTACTCCTGTGGGACATCACTAAACAGTGTCGACCTGGTTTTAGTTGCCGTATTTCCGTCAACTTTCTCTGTGTATTGCAGGAAGTTTCCAGCCCAGTGCTTCGGGGACAAATAGGGCGGGGGAGGTGGAAAAGGGGAGCAGGGGGAGAGGGGTTTGTTTATTTTGGGGCAATGTTTATGCAGATCTGGGGAAGCTTCCCTAGCCAAGGCCCTGGCAAGCACACGGTCGGGATTTCGGGTACAACTATTCCACTATGTAGCACTGCTTCACCTTACTTGTTTGAAGGAAATGCGATACTACGGTGAACATCTTTGCTCCCCCTTTTCGCACACAGCATAATCCGCGACTTCCAGGTGGTATGCAGTCCCCCATTTTTATTAATGCGCCCATGGCAGAGGATCACGTACGGAAACACGCCCTTTCGGTTCAGTTCGGCCGGATGGAAATTAAATGTTGCTTTTGATTTGCTTCCTACCAACCGGTGTGGGAAATCCCTTTCCCCTATTTTGAGGTTGAAGGTTTCCCATCCTGCTGTTTGTTTGGTGTCAAATCTTTCCGGACATTTTACCATTTTTCCTTGCCATCACCATCCCTGTATCGCGCAAAGAACCTGTTTGATGACAACCCGGGATGTAGTGAATACGGGCAGAGTTTTCTCCCCAAAGCTTCCCAACCCATTTGCCCGCTTCTTCAGGAGAGCTCAGCACCAACAAGGGAGTCATTATGTACCCAGCAGCCCGAATAATGAGTGCTGTTTGGCAAAAGCTGGCCGAAGCGAAGGTCGCAAATTAAACATAAATAATTTTATCCTATTTTTAGACCACCACCTTCGTAGGTGATCGTGCGACCTAAAACAACGCACTTCATCCCCTTAGCCCGAGCGCACGAGTTTCCACGGTGCGGAAAACCTTCAAAGGATTGAAGGTGAGCTTCGAGCGCGCGAACGCACTAGTTTCGGCACAACATCCGCTGTGCAGGGTTGTGTTGTTTGGGAAAATGTTACACCTGGAAAGCTCTAAATGGTGATTGAATCGTGAACCAAATCGTGAACCCTGGTCGCATCGAAATTAAACGGCAAACTAATTAAGCCCAACACGATGTGTGTCCTTTGCTTCCTGTTCCATGCGCGCATGGGCTCCGAAATTTCATCGCCCAAAATGTGGTGAGGTTTTGCGCTTTGCTTTTGGAAATGGTGCGCTTGAATGGGTTGATGCGTTGCTTGGGCAGTAAATATTTGGCCATGTGATAAATTAGTTTTCTTGATTAATATTTGATTTAGTTTGACGATTGAATCTACGACAAGCGTGTTTCTGTGATGTATTTTAAATGAGGTTCTAAAGTTAACATACACAAAGAAAAACTCCTAAAGTTATGCAATCCGCACTACAAATTTATTGAAAAATGATGTAAAATCGAAGGTAAATGCTTTTTAAAGAAATATTTGTTTAATACTTGCAGTACTAGTATAAAATCAATTAAAGTTTTCTATTTGACTGTTGCTTGTGGTCTTTGTAGCTCTATATTCTCCCCAATATTTTTTTCGAAAAAAAACACCCCATCCGTTGATAAAATTCTTCAAACGAACCATGAACACGATGATGGTGCTACGGTTTGACAGCATATTATTATCATTTCGTCCTGCCTGATCGAACCGCCAGCAGCTCAAAGGGAATGAAGAGACGAACACACAAAAGCATGTGATGTAAAGTAAAAATTGACATCTGATGTTCGATGGAGGCAGCACGAAAACTCCCTCTGTTTGACACATCGTCATCGAAATGAACACGAACCATATGTGACCGTGTTGTTTGTCGGAAGCAGAAGGAATAACGAGAGGGTACATGAAAAATAAAAACACATTTCCCTTGTCTGCAATCTTCATCGTGTGCAGAACTCGTGTGGATGAGCATTGGCTCGGCTCTGCAAGCGAATATTGGAAAAATAAACATCAAGATGCGAGAGCTTGCGTCTGCCATTTGGTGCTGGCGTCAAACGATCGGCTGCAATCCATTTGCTGGCGCTTCATCGTTATGTACTGCCAGCTTAAAATAGAAAGAAAAAAAGCGGGCTGATTTTTCATTCGCACACCGAAGCGATGCATCTTGTGCTTTGTGCAAAACAAATAACAAAACTCCCATTAAAGCAAGCAAGCAACATATCATCGATCGAACGATCGATCACCTCGCCGTAAGTAAGTGTGACAAAAACGAACTCATTAAGGAACCATTAACTAGGCTGGAAGGTTGTCTTTTTGCACTCGCACTTTGAACGGTTCAACCCGGCCCCGACATTACGCTAGGTGTCGAAAGAAACACTCGAGAGTATGTGAAAGCGTGGCTGAGAAAAAAGACAGTAGAAGCTTCATTTTTCACACCCGGCTAGGCGTCTCCATCGGAACCGTGCCGGCCGACGTTGGGGCACATTTGGTGCTGACTTTGTGGTGTGTCCGGGTATCCGGGGGAGGCAAAACAAAAAAAACGTTCACATTCAACAGGAAGGTGACGATTTTAAACGATGCCACAACCGTACATCGAACCCGTGACGATACTGTCGAAGGCTGAACAGATGGATGGATGGATGGGAAGAATTTAATCAATTTTATGATTGGCTATAAAATTAATTATATTTAGAAAAGAGTTTCCCTTCCACACTCTTCCATTTGCTATCGCTTCACGAGTGTTTGAGAGTTCGGTTTTGCTTGCCTGATACTGTACTCGATCGTTTTTCATCATCATTCCCCCCTACAGCATTATCTTTACACTCGATTCAGACGTCCTATCGCGTCAAATAAACAAAGGCTCCAGCACGAAATTGCGTGGAAAACAACGTTCTCATCTCGTCTTTCTCATTGCGTGCGAGGACTTGTGCTTTGTTGTTTTGTTTGCTCTCTCTCTCTCTCGGTCGAAATTTTTCATCATCTGCAACACTTGGCAAGGAAGCAAAGCGAGTGTATTAATGGTTGCTAAAAATAATGAAAACACGTGTACACTTCACCCACACCGGACATTGTTGCTTCACCCATTGGACGAAACCAGTGTTCTCAGCCTCCCTGTTCGCTGGCCGGCTTTTGTTGTGGCGCTTAAACAAACGTCACGGCAGCAGGAGTCATTTTTCACGACCTCGTGCCCATCCGTCGTTTCCATCGTGGGCAACACTCCACGGGGTCGGGGTCAGATTTGCAATACCAGCAAATGGCACCGACGTACGCAGAATCTGATGGATGATATTTAAGATGTAGTGCCCTCCCTGTAAGTCTCCGTCCTCCCATGGGCCACCCCGTTCCATCACGATCGTTTTTCCGAGTTCCATTTCCCGTGCTCACACCCCAACAGCTGAGGAGAAGTCTGTTTTTACAGTCGGTAAATTTGATTTATTCCCCGTCGTTCCTCCCAAACGGTGGCCATCTTCGCACCATCGTCTGGTGACTTTCGGCGGAAGATGGCAGAACAGTAATAGCAGCGAAAGGAAAAAGATGAAAAAAAATTGAAAGCACTTCTTCACAGCAGGACACTTGGAGAGCTCACGCTCTCGCCGGTTTCTCTCCGTTGGTAACTCTACACTCTGTGTGTCGCGGTTCCGTGCAGTGAAAGTATTTATGGCGTACGATGGCGAGAGTGATCTCATTAGTGTTAATTGAATCCTGCTAATTGAAATTACTACCGGATCCCGGCGAACCTCACACGCGCAGCTAGCATCGGTTCCGGGAAGCAGCACCAGGCAAGTGCGCCCGGTGGTGAACTTCAGGTGAACCAACCCCCGGGCCAGGTTAGAGGGTAATTTATGGTGACAACTTCACTTAAGTTAATTTTGTACCCCAAGCTTACCGCTTTAAAGTGTGCGAAAGTCTATCGATTGGTGGCAAATCACGGTGGCTGAGGCGTTATCGAGTTACGTGGTTTGTTTGGCGGGCGAAACTATAGCGCGATGCGGAACAGCGTATAGTTTGCTAAACGGTTGTGTACACCATGGAAAACGGTTGGCAAAGTGGAAATTGGATCGTTTCAATTGGTGGCAATTCATCATAAAGCTGGTGCCAGCGTTGGATTGGTTTTTAAAGAGATTAAAGAACTTTGTGAATGTGTGTAGTTGCAGTAGCAATTCAATTGGAAGTGCACAGTGTTGGACAAACTAATTGCTTTCGATAATACTAAATATTTATTTTATTTATTAAATTCTGCTTGAATAAAACTCTAAAATTTTCCATTTGAAATACATTTCCAAGTATTTAATTATTGTTTGTTAAAATCTCCTCACTGAGCTATTTGAACCACATGTAATGTCGAAATTTCCAAGCCTCCCATACATTTTTTTGGTTTTGTATTCACGCTCCACAAACAACACGGTGGTGGTGAAAATGCCTTTCCAATCCATTGACTTCACACATCGTCCAACCGCTGCGGGCTGCAACGGAACCGTTTGAGCAAAAGCCAACACCGACCGATGCCGAATCATTTTGTTGAATTTTCCCTCAAAACTGACGCACCGTGTTAAGCGTCTGTGCTTTGCCAACCACTGATCCGAATGACAGAACCACTGACCGCATCACGTACCACAACACGTAGCACACGCATTTCCGGTCCAGTTAAGCGGTACGGGGTCGCAAAAACTACCCACGTGCCCTCGGTGTAACGTACATATGCCAGAACCGAAGCACCAAAAGCGTCATCGCCAGTGTCATGGTCACAGTTTTTCGGTGTGAAGAATACCAGTTTTTTTTTTCTCGCGAGCCTTCCTCGTGAAAAAGACACGAAGTTTGCTGCACAGGGATATATTTCCCCAAAGAAAAAGGCCACGATCGATCATGGGTTCGATTGACAAAAAACGCCGATAAAAATAGTATTATTGCAAATCAAATAACAACACGGCTGTCACGGCTGTTGAAGCAGGCCACAGTAAGCATTCCAGAGATTTGGTATGCAAAAATCGACCACACATACGCACACTGTGAATGGCGTTCCCACGCGGTTTTCGTTCGCGGCGCAACAGCCACACAGGAACCGAACGCCATTTGCATAAATAAATTTGCGTTTTGCACGAAAAATCAAACTTTAGCGGTTCCGGGATAAATGCAAACACTTGCCATTGGTCGACTGGTGGCAAGAGTGGGAAAACGTGCCCCGGAACGAGTGAGGGCGAGGAAGTGTTTTGTTTGTTCAATTTATGGTGCAAATCGTTTGATGTGATAATCTATTTTCGGCCACTGTACGCAGGGGTTTTTTTTACGTGTATGAAAATAAAAACATGGTACAGAAAATTCTTTTCCAACACGAGGTTTTGTGTGAAAATATGCATTTACACTGTACCACACTGTGAGGATGGATTTGTTTTTATTTTCTATTTTTCGGGACACGTTTAACTGTTTCAACGTATTTTTCTCTCTCACACACACACTCTCCGAAATATGTGCGATTGACGTGTTTAACCCAACAGGAGAACAGGGGAAGAATATCGCCCCTGGGGGGGTGCCAGGAGGAGCTGAAAGGCGTGTGGCAGTGGAGGATAAATTAATGCACCGTACGCATCGAATTGATTACCTATCAATTATCGGTTGGAATTTATTACCGCACGAGATCAGCTGGAAAAATGGATGGCAAAAGATTGACGACATGGGATTTATCGGTTAAATTACGATTGAGCGGTGGCAACGAAACCGATTGAAAGGTATGTGTGCATGTGGGAAAAGGTTTTGTTTTTGGCTTGGTTGTTTTTATTTCCCTGTGTCATACGGTCTACATAATGTAATGGAAAGTCGCGCACAGACAGGATGTTGATTATGTGTTTCACTCTGTGGTATAAAATAAATGGTAAACATAATACGCTTATACAGCAAAATTGATCAATACTGTTGCGAGTTGCAATTTAATTTTCCATAATTGTGATTGATAAGAGCTGTTCCCAAGTCACTTTTTCCATTATTAGTTTTGTTTGTGCTTCAGTGGCTGTATCCTTAGTATATACGCCTAAAAGTATGCAAAATGATTTTGTTTCTTACTTAAAGCCATCATTGTGCAAATACAAAAACTGATCAACCTGCACTAGTAATAAATCATGGATTAGCGTACGCTAAGCATCATGTCGATATTGAGCACTCCACACTAATCCAGGTGTTTCGTTCTTGGAATTCCAGCAATTAAATTGCTGCCTCACCGTGGCAACGGGAAGCGGTGAAAGAATAACCGATAAACAAACACATTATTTACGTCTGCGTCCACTTTGCTCCCGGTCGATGGGGAAGTGGAATGAGGGTTTGTTTTTCCAATATTTCATATTTTTCTTACGCGCTCTTGATGCTACAGCGTAGCGCAGCCCATCTTCCGACTGACCGATCACCGTCTGGTCCATTTCCTGGAGCCAGTACGTGCGTTCACCGCGCTTAAGAGCAACAGCTGAAAGAAGCCACTTTCGCAATCAGTAACGATTATGATGCGCTAACGAATGTGTTGGATGTGGGATTTTTCTTCAAACGCGTTGTTTTGCAGTTGTGTTTGTGTAGGGATTAATGAACCATATGTTTCACCATTTTTCACAACGATCCAATGCAATTTTGGGATATTGGAATCTTAAGTTTATACTACTTCCCTATTGCAATTAATATTTATTGCTACTACATACTGCCATTCCTTTCCTCAAATCATCTCTCATGGTTAGATTTTCCCCAAACGTAAGCAAAATACTGCTCGGAACATTTTTCACATAAATTGACAGAACCAAATTATTTCCCAATAAAACGGACGTTCCCCATCACTAAATGCTAAAACTGTGGATCGATTCTGGGTCTGCAGGAAGTCATAAAGCACACGTGACGCGTTATGAAACGAAGGTCGAATACCAGTGGGTGGGTGGAAAAAAGCAGAAGAAAACAGCACACTCGAAATCATCAGCATCTTAAGCCCCAAAACATTGTCTTACGTGCGATGTAGGAAATGTTTCCCAAAAAAAAAACAAACCCATTCCCCGAGATTCGGGTGGTTCCTTCCCTCGAGACATACCGATAGTGGTGGGTTGATGGAAAAATGTTAATATACAGCAACCTTGGTAATAATAAAATCCTATTATCCTTTTAAATTCCTTGCCTGATATGCTTACTTCGAGCAAACCGAACCGGGTGGGTTTATGTTGGCCTTCCATTTTGCCCTAGAAAAAGGAGGGAAGGGGAGGAGAGGGAAACAACAACCGTTCCGTTCGCACACATGCCCCCCGCTGTCCGTGACACACAAACATAGGACAGCCCGACACACACATACTTGTGCCTGGGAAGCATCTTCACTAGCGAAGAAACACTCCCTTGGGTGCACGGTTGTAGCGCAACCGGCTCACGTCCATTTGGGAAAAAAGAAAAACTCCTCGAATCCGAGACATGGCGTAGATGGGACGGAAGGAAGAAAGCATCGCCCGGAATCAGCAGTCAAAAGTCTAAAGTCAGCAATAATAATTTCATGCAACATATGTTCCGCACGGGAATGGGTTTCAGGGGTTACAGGCTACAGCTAGCAAAACCGGGAACATTTCTCAAAATGGGAATGTTTTCGTGCTTCGCCCTTTACCATATCCCTGACTGCCTGCCTGCCTGCCTGCGGGGCTTAGTGGGACTTTGAGTGGGAAGCGAACATCGCATCGATGGGATAGGTAACGGAGTGTACCGGATGATATGTTATGCTGGTTTGGAATCCGAAGCGAAAGATAACATACTGCCCTGCATCGAGAGAATTCCTTCCGCACTGTATTGGGCGAGATGAGCTGGTTTTTCGCATCATGCAAAGAAGGAGAGAAGTCTATTTTTATGTACGTATGTGTGTGTGTGTGTGGGTGTGTGTGTATGAACGTGTGCTGTCGATGCTTAATATAATAACCAACAACCTTTCGATGGCTCTCTAAACCGTTTATCCTTCCAGTCGTTTACCGAGGATGGAACGATCTTTTGATAGTCGCTTTTCTGCATGAAATCCTTCATAACTAATAGCTTTGTGTGTGTGTGTGTGTGTGTGTGTGTGTGTGTGTGGGTCCATGTGTGCATCCTTACAAACAACATTTTCAAATGGATGGTTTTGATTGAGTTTTCCGGTAATGTTGCAGGTCGTTGATGGCTATCTTTACTTAAATGGTTCATAAATTTGATTTAACTATAGCCACATCAATATCCTGGCAGACGAATATTTTTTAAATGTGTTAGTTATAATTATTTCCATGATTCTATGCACTGGATTGTCAGCCACAAACCATTCTCGGAAAATAATCTTTTATAAAGTGTACATTAAGTTTTGTAAACATTATCTAAAGAATGGCTCAAGTCATTTCTTCAGATTCTCCTCCTACAAAGTGTCATAAAAAATGCCATTAAAAGGACGTTTTTTTGCAAGCAAACAATAGTAGTTTTCTCTCTCCTTAAAGAAAAAGCGAAGCCAGCTGAACGCTGTTTATCTTCCTGCCCATCAAGCAGCATGCAAACAACGCAACGGACCACACTGCACTGCAAATCAAAATATTTAACCGAATGCACTTGTCACAAAGAGAGAGAGAGAGAACATATTACGTTGCATGCAAACGAACATGCTAATAACGTGCATAATGGATCAGCCTCACCGCCCTTAGCTTCGCTTCGCTACCAGCGCTCAAATCACGCACATAATCAATTGTGTCGTTTGCAAAAGGCTCCCGCACCCGTCATGGGAAGCAGTAAAACGCGCGCTGACCAGCGTGGCAGCGATCCGTCCGGTTCGGATTCATCGCTGCTACACGGTCGCAGTGTTGCAGCGTTTTGCATGTCGTACATGGGCGGTCCCGCTGGAAAAAGTGTACTCGAACATAACGCGCACCATTATCGTTACACCATTATCGGCTGCCCGGCAGGCCGGCTGGTCGCACTCGTGCCAGCCTACGGTTCCGGTCGCATAATATGCAACGCGGAAAAACTCGACTCGTGTGGTGCTTCACGCTAGCTGATATTTGCAGCGATCCGGTGGTGAGCGAAGTGCATGTAAATTAAAATCGATATTTTCCGAGACGCTTATTATTGCCAATCCATTTTCCCGTTGTGGGACGATCGGGCGTACGAAGCGTACCAACGGGTCCTTTCGGGCCGTTGTGGAAAAACGCTTCCCGAGGAAACGTATCTCGATAGTGGTCCTTTCATTAGCCTACTCTCATTTACGTCACGATGCTGAAAAGGGACACTTTTATGAGCCTGACCATTCGACCGGGCAAGTGTGTGCTGGTAACGGGAGCGCTACATCACCACCACTACTACTACTCGCTTCGTATTAAGCATCGACGACAGAGATTATCGTCCGATCATCTTCTCGTTTCGAGCATCGTTAAACGATGGCGGATAGTGCATATGTTCGGAACACTCCGGTACCGAACGGATGGTACCGTACCGTACAAGCCGTTTGGTATATGGGTGCTTTTCCATCCCGGACTCGATGAACTACTGCTGAATGAATGTTACTTCTGCGATATTCATTCTGTTTGCTTTATATCCTTTTGTGCATTGGGTGAAGGTTTTCGCGCTTCGTGCATATGTTGGCAGTGGGAATGATTGCACCTTAGCAGACAGGAGACACCATTTGTTGGCAATGGTGCGATGATGTTTGATGAAAAGCCATCAGAGCAGGTGGAAACAAAAATCCTTTTTGCAAAGCGTGAGAGGAAGTACCGGGTGGGAGAAGCCTTCCCAGATGGATGAATTAAATCTTCTGTGAAGGAGCTTGCGAGGCGCGAAAGCTTTCATTAATCGTAATGCTTTGCTGTTTGTAGCAATATGAATACCCAGGACTTGAGGATAAACAGCAACATCAATTCATCAATATCTGTTTTTTAATCTTTCTAAAAAAAGTTTCATAGAAGAATCCCAAGTGGTTATACTTGAGACTGACAACAATTAATCGTTTTAAGGACAATGTTCTAGCGAATTCTAACATTTGCCAATGGCAAATGTATTGTCTAAGAACGCTCACATGCAACTTAAATAACAAGCAACAATAACTTAGCATACGCAACTTAATTTAATGATCCAGTGATCTTTGTTGAAGGTATGTGGCAATTGTCGAAGTTGTTTATGAACCAGACAATAACAAGAAAAAAAATCGTATTTATACCTAACAACACGAATACGATAGCACATTAGTACATCCATGTTTAATAATTGCATACTTTCAGGCGTTTATTATTATAATTATGTCAGAATATATTTTTCTAAAAATGTTCTCAACGCATGAAAATGGAATCGTTTTCTTTAAATTTGCATTCCTCTTATTTAAGCAAAGTAAACCACCCACCTCATGATTCAATCACGTTCGCAACAGTCAGTCGCCAAAGCGAAACAAAAATCGATAATACTATTTTTAATGCATTTCGTTTGCGACGCTCTCGGAGCGCTCTGTATCTCCCATCCACTTGTAGCGCTTCACCGTTGAGCAGATCCTTGAGCAGATCCCGGCACGAAGCATCATGGGAATGACCGGCTGAACCGTTTGACAAAAGATGGAAAATAATTTCCTCCCTTTCGTATACTTCTGCCCATCCGGGCACAATCCCAACCCGCTATTGCGAAACATGAACCGGCATCTCTTTCTTTGGGTTGTGTTTCCGGTACCCCAAGTGTTACATCCGATTGTCCAAGCCAGGGACAGTTCAAGGGCAGCCCCAAACACTGTTGAGTCAAACAGTTCGTTCGAAAACGAATGCAAAATACTCGCCCAAAGGGTGATGGATGTCTGCCGGACGAAACGACGGAAAGAGATGAAATCGGAGAAACATGCAAATGGAATATGGAAAGTTCACTTTTTTCTGCCTGTGTCTGCAAACCGAAGCAGCACGAGGATTGAGTAAGAAGAATGTAACGAAAAAGTAAATCACTACGTAAAATCTCTCCAAATTTAACTCCAGTGGACCAGTGAAAAAAGAGAAGAAAATAAAACATGGCCGACGATAAGGGTAGGTAAAGCATGTTACCAAACGCGCGTTAAAGTTACACCGATGGTTGATGGAAAACGTGCAGAACAAACATGAACCAAACAGAAAGCTTCCCAAATGGGCCGCATAACATAACATTTATATCTTACTTACTGCTGTTGGGCTGGGGAAGGATACAAGAAAAACCCGATGCCCGTTTATGGCCGCTTGTTGTTTTTTTTTTTTTGTTGGTATTTTCACTTTCCAAACTTTTCAAACCCCTTTTTCAGGCAAGCTTTCACGGGTTTGATTGTGCTACGTCTAAAAGGAAAATATTTTCCCACAGGCTAACGGGTAACTTTCACACATACGTTTCCATCACGTACGGAGTGTAGCAAGCATACTGTAGCACATTCGCGGTTTTGCGTTTATCTTCAATTTAATAATTTTAATTGAGTCTCACCGGGAACACACGTATGTGTGTTTGTGTGTAATAAACCAAAAAACACTCGCGGAACTAGCACCAAATACAAGGCAACGAACACACGCACACACACACAAAATGAAGGAAAAACTGATGGAGACTGCCTCCAGCAGTTGATGGAATTTGGCTTTACGTTTAGGATGCTACAAGGGCGTGCGGCGTTGTTTTCCAGTGGGCGTTTTGCGGGACTTTTTTTGCCGTATCTCCACAGCTTTTGCACTCGTTACTATCATTTGCACACACACCAAAACAAAACCAAACAAAACACTCGCAACGGGCTTTCTCTTGTTACGCGCAAAAACATCCACGAAAAAAAAAAACTCACCACACTCGCCACTGTTTTGCGATTTCGATCGAGTTATGCTTCTGTAAGCGGCACCGAACCTAACCTCCGATGGGCTTTAACCGATTCGATAGTACGCAAGCACTGGTAAGGAAGCACGTGCAGCGCCAGTACCCCGTTTGGGTGGTGTGTGGCAATGCCGGTGAGATTTGTAAAATTTTGCTGTACGAACCGTGCCGTGCCGCGTGTAATCAGGTCCCGGGCACTGCTGCTGATTTCACTCCGGCTTCACTACGGTACGGGTGCGGGCATTATCATCGACATCGGGCCCTCGAAAAACCATCATGTCGCCGCCGTTATCCTTGCGGCACGGGTGCGGCACTAGGCAGCGGGATGCCTTCATCATGTTCACCGGGCCGTGCCGTAGAGTGGCACCGAACCATCCACATCATCAACATCATCGTTGTCGCCGTCCGACGTTTCATCGGACGAATTTTGCAAGCTTCTGCCAAAGGTTTTCCCTTTTCCTTCCGGTTACTATCAGGCTCATCGTAACACGCACACAAAGGCACACGCGCGTCTACAAACAGCACCCAAACCCGGAAGATGAACTCTAAAGCTTGAATCAGAATGCTACCGGTCGAGAGCTGGCGTGGTTGAACATCCTTTTTTGAGTGAGTGTAAAAATTTTCCGCCCAACTTTTCCCCGATTTTCCACTGCCACGGGGTCACGTTTTCGGTGGCTGGCAGAATTATGTGATCGATTTGATTTGAAAAATTCACCTTTTTCACTCGCTTCCTTTCGCTGCTGGCACCTGGCACTAAATCACACCTTCACCGTGTGCAAACAGCGGCCATCGTTACTTGTTTCCTCGTGCACACAAACACACTAACCCCAAAAGGGGAGGGGGGGGGGATACACAATCACGCGGACGAGAAGGATAAGTGGAGTAGATTTAACTACTTCTTCAACTTTCCCGAATCGATGTGCTGAAAATTTTCCTATTTTCAATCGTTCCTTTTGCGCTTTTCCATAAGAAAATTGATGCAAAAATTTCCCCACACTGTCTGTCGTGCCAGCCGTGAAGATGGAAAACGACTACCAATTTGGAACGTTATTTGGACGCGAGGTTTACCATTTCCGGAACGAACGTTTGTCACGTATTCGAGCGAAAAATCACCTTTCGCTAAAGAGTACGAAATCTTTCGATTGATTTTCGGTTTCTCCTCTTCACTCGGTAACTTTCTTTTCGGTTAAAGAACAAACCCACCCGGGAAAACACGCGTTCGACAACATCGCCCCAAAAAAAGTCCGACGCGAACGCGAAAAACAAACGCTACGGGCCACGAACGAACCGAGAACNGTGCGGCGTTGTTTTCCAGTGGGCGTTTTGCGGGACTTTTTTTGCCGTATCTCCACAGCTTTTGCACTCGTTACTATCATTTGCACACACACCAAAACAAAACCAAACAAAACACTCGCAACGGGCTTTCTCTTGTTACGCGCAAAAACATCCACGAAAAAAAAAAAACTCACCACACTCGCCACTGTTTTGCGATTTCGATCGAGTTATGCTTCTGTAAGCGGCACCGAACCTAACCTCCGATGGGCTTTAACCGATTCGATAGTACGCAAGCACTGGTAAGGAAGCACGTGCAGCGCCAGTACCCCGTTTGGGTGGTGTGTGGCAATGCCGGTGAGATTTGTAAAATTTTGCTGTACGAACCGTGCCGCGTGTAATCAGGTCCCGGGCACTGCTGCTGATTTCACTCCGGCTTCACTACGGTACGGGTGCGGGCATTATCATCGACATCGGGCCCTCGAAAAACCATCATGTCGCCGCCGTTATCCTTGCGGCACGGGTGCGGCACTAGGCAGCGGGATGCCTTCATCATGTTCACCGGGCCGTGCCGTAGAGTGGCTCCGAACCATCCACATCATCAACATCATCGTTGTCGCCGTCCGACGTTTCATCGGACGTATTTTGTAAGCTTCTGCCAAAGGTTTTCCCTTTTCCTTCCGCTTACTGTCAGGCTCATCGTAACACGCACACAAAGGCACACGCGCGTCTACAAACAGCACCCAAACCCGGAAGATGAACTCTAAAGCTTGAATCGGAATGCTACCGGTCGAGAGCTGGCGTGGTTGAACATCCTTTTTTGAGTGAGTGTAAAAATTTTCCGCCCAACTTTTCCCCGATTTTCCACTGCCACGGGGTCACGTATTCGGTGGCTGGCAGAATTATGTGATCGATTTGATTTGAAAAATTCACCTTTTTCGTTCGCTTCCTTTCGCTGCTGGCAACGTAATACACCTGGCACTAAATCACACCTTCACCGTGTGCAAACAGCGGCCATCGTTACTTGTTTCCTCGTGCACACAAACACACTAACCCTAAGGGGGGGAGGGAGACACAATCACGCGGACGAGAAGGATAAGTGGAGTAGATTTAACTACTTCTTCAACTTTCCCGAATCGATGTGCTGAAAATTTTCCTATTTTCAATCGTTCCTTTTGCGCTTTTCCTTAAGAAAATTGATGCAAAAGTTTCCCAACACTGTCTGCCGTGCCAGCCGTGAAGATGGAAAACGACTACCAATTTGGAACGTTATTTGGACGCGAGGTTTACCATTTCCGGAACGAACGTTTGTCACGTATTC
Source organism: Anopheles rivulorum (assembly GCA_018908115.1). NCBI lineage: Eukaryota > Metazoa > Arthropoda > Insecta > Diptera > Culicidae > Anopheles > Anopheles rivulorum. The sequence goes on from STHB01000003.1 coordinate 11,609,738, forward strand.
GAAGGAAAAATCACCTTTCGCTAAAGAGTACGAAATCTTTCGATTGATTTTCGGTTTCTTCCCTTCACTCGGTAACTTTCTTTTCGGTTAAAGAACAAACCCACCCGGGAAAACACGCGTTCGACAACATCGCCCCAAAAAAAGTCCGACGCGAACGCGAAAAACAAACGCTACGGGCCACGAACGAACCGAGAACGTGCGGTGTGCTACGGCGAACGCGTCTCGAATGCAACTGAAGCAACGAAACGAACCGGTTCCGGTTTTTCCTTGCGCTCTCGCTTGTACGATTTCCCAGTCGACATACGGTCGACATACGGTCGACATTCCCGTACGGAACGCCGGTACCCTTCGCTCCGGTACAAAGGTTGTCACACAACCATTCTTCTCACCATTCTTCGTCGGGAAAATCGGTGAGCGAGATGATGTCATGCTATATTGGGACTGTTCCTTTCGAGAGTGAGAAAGAGAGAGAGAGAACGTGAGAATCCTCTCCGAGCTGTAGTTTTTCCGAAACGTTTTTCCCGAGCAGCGATGGAATGTGGAAACGGGGTTTTCGGAGATTGCATTTGTTCACAAGCCAAAACAAAGCCACGTGATGCGCAGTGTGGTGGGAATACATTTTGTAAACAGTTCTTCCAGGTTCTGGTGAGCGGTGCGATTGAGTGACTGCTTACCTTCCGTAAATTGGAAGTATTTTATGATGAGTGCTCTTATCACTCTTTTATTTTGGAAAGGAGACTTTTTAATATAAAGTTAAGTTTGATTTCACATGCATTTGTTATACTTTACTTAACTTCTCGTTGTTTTATATTATTTTTAATGCTATTTTTATTTTGTTTCCATAATTATTAGATTTTTGTGAGATATTATTAAAATTGTAATTTGTTTAACGATTTAAACGACTTTTTGCCGTTACAAACAACCTCAAAAACATTTATCAACTATCCAAAGTATGTGGAAGAAATTCCCCACAGTAACTCGAGCAGACAAATAAAGATGAGCGCAAGAATGAACATCACCAGACACACTGTTGTGCCCGTAATTGGTCAGATAAAAATGTGTGCAGTTGGAATCACTTGGCGAATGGTAAAATTCCACGGTTTTTTACCTTTTTCTGCGGGTGAAAGCAGCAGAACTCCAAACCGTAGCTGACACGGAACGCATAAAAATGACCCGCATTGTTTTACCATTCCGCAAACACAGGAAAATAGCGCAGCAAAATTGGCCAGCTTCTTTGACAATAAACTTTACCGGGAGCTACCGGAAAGAAGTTTCGCGGAAGGATTATTTTTCCTGCTTACTAATCCCGATGAAAAGGGGCTTGAAAAGTGATGGAAAACTCTAGCGGAAAAATGTTGTTGAGCCATTTTCGATTCGAAACAAAAAGGTAATGAAATCCATTTGGAAGAAGTGTGTTTATGGTTTATTAGCCGGTGAGATGTAAATCATAGCAATTAATTTCATTTCACCGGTTTTGCTATCTACTTTACGCCAGGCATGTGTGGCATCGTTCGGTGCGTGTGCCCTTTTAAAGGGGAATTTCTTACCCCATTTGTGGCAAGCAAAGTGCACTCATTATTCATATTTTTTACCACCGACTGTCACCTCAGAAGACAGCTATTAGGCACAGAGGGATGTAGGAATTCTATCCCGAAGGAGTGGTTTTGATCACTGCACTTACGGCATCTCACGGTTGCTTTTTCCCATTGTTTATTTGGGTGACTCCTTTTAATCTTCACCTTCATGTATGAAGCGTCTCTTGGAACACACGAGATGTATGAGGAAAAATAACGCGATTTTTTCGCGTGTGAGAAGAGCTACTATTAATTATATCACTAATTAATGAAGAAAAATGAGACTCGCGAGTGTGCACAGCAAGAAAAAAACTGGAAGGCATAATCAGAGAGCACCGAAAAGGAGATGAGAATGAACACAGATGATCGCATCATAATTGCGTGCTGTTTGTATTAAAACAACAACCTTTTCACCCGTATTTTTCTCGCGCTAGACGAACAAGAAGATACAAAAATCGACCCCAAAATTGACCTACTTTAATCATGTATTTAGAACATCCAGAATGGGACGATTAGAGCTCGTGAATGCAAACAGTAAAGAAGAGAAAAACCTAAGGATTTGTGAAAGCTGGCGAGTCAAAAAACGAAAAATCCACTGCCCATTGCGGTGCATCGGTGCAACACATTTCGGTCCAGCCCGTCCGGAATGGTCGATTTGTTGCAGCTGTGTCTGTCGTACACGCCGCCGTGCGTGCATTTGCAAGTGTGTAAATATTTACACTTCAACTTAAACGATTGCCCAAGCCCCGGGAAGGATGAGAAAATGCCACCATACCATCGGGTCGAGATGGGATGGGATTAAACCCTCAAGCGAGTGTCGCTCTTCTGTTTCGTGAGGCGCAAAAAAAAAACGCAGGCAACAAGAAAAACAAGGAATTACAAACAAGCAAACTTAAGTAGCTTCGCGAATGGGTCACCTACGCCCGCATATGAGAAACGCATGTTCAGCTCGCAAGCAGTTCACTCTACCCACACTGGGAAGTCATAAATCTAGGCTTAATTGTTGCTAAATTAATATCCCACACTGGGGGGAGGGGTACCAGGTTTAATGTTGGAAAGGAAGAAAAACGGTACGAGAATGCGTATTTATTATTGCCAGAACTAAGCATCGCCATGTAAGGGAAAGACGCACACGTTTGCTCTTTTTGATTGAATGTGTTGTTTAGCACATGCCATTATGGATAGCAATGTTGTTTATGGTGAACGTGAGAGGAGACTATCGATAGGAAGTAAATGTTTTCGTTTTATTGAGGTTTTTTTTTGGTTCAAAGAGTATTTTATATATATTTATGTATAACAGTTTGTATATAATAGTACTTTATATGTATAGTTCACGTATTTAATAAAACTGAATGTTCGAGTGATTGCATACATTCAGGGATTTTATTGCTTAATAATGTACACATCAAAATGGAGTATATGTAATACACCGAAGAAAGTAATATACGTGTAAGTTTTCATTAGATTAAAGACAATCTGCCTTTAAGAAAATAGAATGCAATACTAATAAACATGCCCTGATACAATTGAAAATTGATTACTGCACCTAATCATATCCATTCTTGCCACTTACTGCTCCTCAACAGGGAACACACTTTTGTTTTTAAAAATTGAACGAACAAAAGCTTTAAAAGCATTCCATTTTATTTGTCATTTCAACGCCAAGCCCAAAGTGTTGCATTGAAAAACACCTTTCTGTGAAAGAATCGATATGTACAACGTGTCTAAAATTGCCTCCCCACGATGACAACGGCAACTCAACGGTGGCAATAGAGTAACAACACGTGCACACTGCTGCAACTCGTTGCTGTTAATGGAGAAAAAAGATTTATCCATCTTTCAAACCGCCCAACAAAAAACCTCCTTGCGACTTGTATCCTCACATCCTGGTCGTCCTGGTGCTGCTGGCCAAAAAAAAAAAAGAAACGCCCTTCCGCACCAACCTTCCGTGACATGATTTACGATCGAGCCGGCCTGGCTGGTACGTAATGCCGCACGAAGTAAACTTCTTTCCGGTTACGTTACGGAGGCCTAAAAAATGATCCCATAAAAGGAAACGTGTCAATTTTAAAGTGTGTAAGAGACCGGCATCACATACGGAGGGGGGGGGGGGGGGGAACTTGCCACCCTTAAGATGTCGCACGACTCGTACGCACGTTCTCTGTGCGTGATTGTTTCGTGCCGAAGATGTGAAAACGCACGCCCGAGGCACGTTTCGGAGTTTGGAAGGTTTTTATAGGTGTAAACCTTGCCATGGATGCCCAGTTGCAGGGTATTAAATTATCTACCAGCTTTACTACCGAAAAGCGCGTGTATTTTCGGTTCAATGAGTAAGCGAACTCATTCGACAGGACATCAAATAACGATGATGTGAGGAAGTTAAATGGTGATGGGCAAGAATGATCTCGTTACCTTTATTCGCTCGGAACACTTTTCCTTCACTGAAGATCTTCTGTGTTAGCTTAAGTGTTATAGACGTTCCCTCTAAACATCGCGAACGAAACGAAACCAATCGAAGCGAGGTTACGAATTTTGAGCAACATTTCCCAACAACAATTACCGAAACCACAATTTCCCTTGTAATGATTCGCATTCAGACACGTACGTCCACTTTAACAGTTGCTTCACTGGCATGAAGCGTTGTTTTTGATGATGATTCGCATACCGCAGATGAAATGTAGATAAACCGACCATTTTATTCCATTTTTTCCGTTTAGTTCACCGCGTACCTACCAAACCCGGTATGGACGCGCTTTTCCAACCAGCTTGGACGAGGGAAAACCTCACCGAACGAATGCACCTGTCAAAGAGATAAAACCATCCAAGTATGCTATTTTTTTGTATGTGTGTGAGAGAGAGAGAAAGAAAAAGGGAAAGAGAGTGAGAAACAAGTAGAGAGTTTCCTACCTAAGCCACCAAAACAGATAAGCTTTTCCGATTTGGGTTTGGGACGACAAAAATATTTCAAATCAGTTTGACAAAAACAACTGTTTGCCGTAAATTTGTTTATTTCGTTTCGACTTCGGGGACTTCTGTTTCCACTTCTCTCTCTCTCTATCTCTCTCTATCTCTCCCCGTTTCCCTCCTAAAGCGGTAAGGGGGGTTTTCCACCCAGTCGAAGCACCAATCCTTTCGTTTGCCGTATTTTCGCTTCAAAGTGTACCATAAATTTTCACCACAGCGATAATTCGGATTTATGGGTTCCGTTTTACCGCTTCTCGCTTTTTTTCTGTCCGTTTGTTGTTGGTTCTTTCTCTCTCGTACCCTTTTTTTTTGTATCAAGCTTGTTCTTCCCACCCACCCACGTGCGGGAAGTTTAACTTCACATATGAAACCATTCGCTGCGGAACGAATAGACGTGGATGGAGTTGTGTATGTTTTTTTTTTTTTTGGTATAATTCTTCCTAAAGCACTATTCTCTACACGAAACATCCCGGACAGCGACAAGCAAGCGGCTAAGTACTTGGCGATGCAATGGAAAATGCATTTCCACCGAAAAAAAAAAACCAAAAATGTTCCTGCTGTCCCCACGTGTGGCGGCACACACATGAACACTATCCGATTACCCGGTTCCGTTCCGTGCATCCGTCTGTTGTTCCATTCGCGAAAGAAACAAATCGATTCCAACACCAATTCCGACGACCCCACACTTGGAAAAAAAAACATTTATTGCACCCGATCGAACACGGTTTTGGAGAAGTTGTAAAACAAATGTTTCCAAACGGCAGCAGCTAACACAACTGGCAAGATGGTATTGATTACCGGTTAATTTCGGCAGGTTCGGGTTGGGCAAGTTTTGGGGGAAAGATGCCCGCGGTGAAGGTGAAAAGTGTCATGTTTTGGTGTAGTTAATTGAAAACTGACACCATTGACGCTTGTTAAGGGGGTGGTACCGTCGGATGGGGTTAATTATTTGAAGTGCCGAATAGCAAGCCCAAGGTGAAGTTGTCGTTGATTGGAAGGGAACTGTGCGCACAAGGAACTCTTAGAAATGAGATGCACGTTGAAATTATTCACGCTTCCGAAAACAAAACAAGACAATGCAGCGTAAGCAAACCATTACATGAGCATTTGTAATGTGATCTTACTGGAAGGTGTTGAATGAATGTGGGAGCAAAATGTTATATACTTAAATAAATTGCATATACTCAGGCGTTCATTTAATTTTTTGAATGATGAATGAATGAAAAATGAATGAATGATTTCATTTAATTTTTGATTTTTGAAACTTTACTTGCGTAAACTATTCAAACACATCAAATAATCTTGTACTTTCGTTCTTAAATATACTAAATGATCAGTTTTAATGTTAAAAAAACGACTCTTAATATTAAAATACAGCACCCGTCAAGTTAATTCTTTGTATTACATGTCTTTTTTTTCTCCCACCATAGATTTATTTTATAACCTAACCACAAAGTTGTATTATAACATGAATCATTCCGTTGTCACGCAGAAGAAACAGGGTTCCAACCAAGCAGCAAAGTTCCAACGAGCTCCGGATCGTGAGATAATTTATGTGCTTCATTATCCTCCAGTGATCGCAACTTCACGCGCATCCTGCACATCCTGCGTGCGTTACGAATTGCAAAGGCGCCACCGATCGCCACCAGCGAACCAGGCTGGCCCGGGATGGCTTAATTCGCGCCACGAGACATAATTAATTTTTAAAAACCCATTCGTCGCACACGACGCACCCGAGAGCGATACAAAACCATATGGTTTTGCTTTGAAGCGCGTACATAAAGTCAATAAACATGCAACCAGCCCGGTTTATGCATACGTTGTTGCCATGTTTTTCTTCTACCAGATAACTGCCACACACTGCACAGCATCCCACCAACAAATAAGCCAAATGTTTGGTCTCGTACTATGGGCGGCATCGTAAATCATTCTCGCGGAACTTTGTCACCGACCTTCGGCCGAACTATCGACCCCAGGCGGGCGGCCGGGTGTTCGGGGAAAAAACAAACACATCTTGAAAGCCCATAAAATATACAATTAACAGCATTCATCATATTTCGGGTCGGGTGTGAAGATTGGAACGAGCTTCGGGATGATGCCGGTTTCGTCAATTTCGCGGAACGTTGAACACCGAAAATGTATTAATCGACAGGATGTTTCAGCCCATGTTTCTTCGGGCGTAATGACATCAACAACGGCATGCTTTGGAAATCCATACATTTCTACTTAAAATTCATAACGATGCACTTTGCGTAGAACAACCCGCCTCTTGCTTTACATCTCAATAAAAATAATATGTGCAGATACGCGTATGCACGCGTATAAATAGTAATGTGTCACATCACAATAAAGAATCCGCTGCCGCACAATCATAACTCATGCACGGCGAAGGAATGTTTGGAGAATGATACTAAAAAAAAATCAAATTTTCCAAACAGACATAAACCAAACACAAATAAATGTGCAACAACAACAAAAAAGACGATGTTACAAACAAAGAGAAAAACAAAGAAAACCCCGGGAGCGAATGTGGAAATTGTAAAGTTTTATCAGATCACACTTTTTGCTTTCCATATTCTTCTGACCGTGTTGGTGCGTGTTCATTATGGTTGCTAGCGCAATGCTGGCAAAAGAAAAGTGCTCGGACACATAAATTTGTCCGGCAAGCAGTTTGTTTTGACGTTCGTGAAACAATTTTTATGACCATGCCCGGGGTGCCACGGTTGACCACGAAAATGATCCCAACCTTCGCCGACCGTTGTTGCCATTTTGTTCTGCCCCTTGATGCGTTTATGCATCCTTTGAAGGAGTTGTATGGAAAAGTTTTTTGACTATTAAATGTTACAGAGCCGAAAACCCGCAAAAAGGATCAAATGAAATGTTTTATGATCCTTTTTAAAGTTCATAAAATTCCTCAAAACTTCTTGAAAATTAACGTTTTCATAATAAATATGTCAAGTAAAGAGTTTAAGCTAAAAACAAGCAAAGGTTTGAATACTTCAAAACACTTTAGTGAAAATAATAATTGACTGATCCATTCGCATTTGTTATGCAAATTACTAAGATTTCAACAAGAATTTGTGAAATTTGCTAGAAATAACTAATCAAATATTTATAAGATTTAAACTCATCTCAAAGAACATCATGAAGCTTAAAACTTAAGTATAACAATTTAAGACGGAAGAATCAAATGATAAAATGGCTAAAGAATGAAAATCTACATGACAGTAACCAACAAATAAATGAATTAAACAAATTACAAAAAACCACTAAAAACACATCATTAGTTTATGTATGAATGACAAATAAAATTGATAATTGAATGAAAGATACAAAAGAAAAAAATTGCAAAAGAATTGAATATTTCTTATATTACAAAACTAGAAATAAAACTTATAACATTGCAACTCACTGCAATACCTTTTTTAAAGAAACTATTTGCTTCAATTTACGGTGAAGCCATCATTTTCCTGCAAGCATTGCTTTTCCTTGTTCCTTGCAACCGCCCATCCCTATTTCCACGAAAGATCTAATGTTCGCAACTGTTCTTTCTTCTCATCAAACCCATTGTCTAGCGTATGACATGTTTGTACAAACTCTGCCAAACCAAAGCAGAACATCACATGGATGGTCGTAACCCTGGAACAACCGTTGACGGCCGACGACAAAACATCACCCCCGAGACGTCATGAATTATGTGATATTGCGATAAATTTATGACACGCAAAGACCACGCCTGACGAACGATCGGGTAAAGTGGGTAGAGCTGCGTAGAACAATGTTCACCTTCACCTGCTTCCGACTTTCAACTTGAGCCGATAACAGCCTGGAAGCAAAACAAGCACCCACCAGTTCTAACTAATTGAATTGAACAGTTCGTAAATTTATTGTGCTGTTTGTACAAGTTGGGTGAGTATCGGTTTGGATCACCCAAAACGGAGACACTAATGTAACCTTTTTTTCCGAAATTAGAACCTCGTTAGAATGGTTTCCTGCAGGGGGAGAAAAACAAACCAACAGCATGAGGGATTTCGTTCGTATTTTGCAGTGGATTTGTCCCTCTCAAACATACCTCCAAAGAAAAGCCCCGGAAAAGTCATCAGTTTTCCCTGCCCAATTCGATCTTCACGATCGTGGAACGCACGACAGGACAGACGCAAACACCCATCGGCAGCACCCGTGTATGTTGGGTGTGTCACCACATTATGAGGCAACATTAGCGTTATTTACTTGGACGGCTTAAGTAGTCGTCACTTTTGTTTTACGGCACGGAAGCACACGGGGAATGTTCAAACAAATCGTTGACTTTCACCTCCGTCTGGAGACAACAAAACCACCGCGTAACCACGGGTGTGGATGCATGCGGTTTAAGGTGTTGTGGTGGATTGTTTTAGTCCCTTTCTTCGCTTCAAACTAATCGGATTGAATTATGCTGTTGCCGCTGTACGGGTATGTTTTTGTGCAGGGCGTTAGTACCATTTCAAATCGGGCGCTCTTGACGTCTGGGCATTCCTGGTGGCACATTAACGCCGGCAAGCTGTCAGATTTGCCTACCAACGCCTACCGATCAGGTCTGCTGAGCTGATTTATGTGCCCGGAACGAATCTCTCTTCGTCAAGGTGGATTTGAAGGATTGGACGCGGACTAGATTTTGAATGTAGGAGAGTTCTTTCAAAATTTCATCATTCTTTTAAATCTGTACGTAAGAATATTTGGGGAAAAATTTTGGGAAAATTTGAATGTTTGAGTACTTCCAAACCCAACTTCAATAACTTCGTCTAAAGTAGTGTTTAAGTGATGATACCGTTGTCTTGCATGGTTTGTTATATATTTCAAGGAAACATAATATTTTATATTATTTTATACTACCTCTTCAAGGAGTATCTTAAGTAAAGTTCAGAGCACTCAAAAAAGTACCATAATTGAAAACAAACAACTAAACAATGCATATAAAAGAAAACTCATCAATTGCACTCACCGCTCGATATACGCTGCCGTGGCGATTGCTTTGGCCGTTTCCAGTGCAATATTGACCCGTTCGGAACGCGCCGTGGAACTTCTCTGCGATGGTGCCAGAGTTCGGCCACCAGCGACCGGTGGCAATGGCGGGCGTTCCTGGATCGGTGAAAGGACATTCGAACCCCCGGAACTGTTCGACGCTAGCCTAAACTGTATCGATTTTTGTAGCTCATTCAGATTGATTTGACGCGCACCGGACGTGGGTGTCGTGACAATCGATTCGTGTTCCAACCCCCCAGAAGGGTGCGATTTAGGACGGGGATGCAGGGGTGGTGGGGCCAGATGGGGAGCCACCGGGCGTACGTATTGTTCTAGCGAGGAAGCGACCGACGAGGCCGCCGACGGTACCGGTGGTGTAGCGCTACCACCGAGGGAAGATCTTCGCGAGTCAATCTTTTCGTATATGTGATAATTGCTGCGCACGGACTCGTACAAATTATGTTCATCCGTTTCGGTGGCTCGTAGGGTTGTATCGTACGGCGCTGCGGATGTGCCTTCGTTTCCCGTGGCTTTCGACGTGGCACGCAACCGGGTGTCACTCTTCGTTAGCGTTCGAGTCACTTCGGAGGAGTTGTGTTTGCCAGGTGAGTTGCTGGGCGCTTTCGCTGGCGCGGGCGAACTTGTTAGCCCGTTCGTGCCCACCTCGAAGGTAGTTTGGCTCAACAAGTGTTTTTCGTAGATGTCATTCAGCAGTTTCGAGCCGAGCTTACCAGCAGCGAGACCAGTTAGTGCCGGTGCCGTGGTTGATTGCTGTTTCGTGAAACGACTGCCAGAACCGGCGGTACTGGCGGGCTGTGCAGCCAGCCGTCGACAGCCATCGCCGACCCCTGGCGGCAAACCTGTCGTGCTTGAGGACTTTTGATTTACGCCCTGTCTGATGCCGGCAGACGACGGCTGCTGCAGATAATCAGTCCTTTGTGCGCCCGGTAGCTGATGCGCCGTTCGGTGTGTCTGCAACGGGTGGGCACCATAATTTGGCCCCGTCACCGAAGGCACCGCAGGTGACGACGTATAAGCGTAAGGATTCGGAATCTGCACCGGCAGCGGAAGCGTCGGTTGATTAAATATTCTGCCATTGTTTTCACCGCCGACACCGGATCCGGCCGGGTGCAGATTTCGACCGGCCGGCTGTTCCGTGTACGTCACAGCTACTTTAGCATTCGATCGCCCTATCGGACCATTATGCCCGTGCGCTTCCGGGCGCTGTGGCATCGGTACGGCTTTGCTCGGCTGGCCGTACCTCGGGTGTCGCCGCTGGTGTGGGTAAGCGTTCTGACCCGATTGCTGGCTGGCCGGGTCCACGCTAAAGACGACCGTCGAAGTATCCCGACCATCCTGGGCCACATTCTGCCCGGCCGTTCTTTTGATCGCCGCTATGCTGCTTATCTGCCGAGGACGATGCACCGAGGCCTAGAAAGAATTTTGTTTAATTAAAAACTAGTGCCGCTGTATGTGTGTGCTGGCCGGTGTCAAACAGTGCACCGGAATAAGAATCGCATCAGTAAAAGGCTGATGAAAGAGCGCTCTTGCTTTGTGTGGTGCAGAGTGACATTATTTGATGCGTCGAAACAATAAAGCCTGACAAATATGCATACTCACAAAGTTGGCTGCATAGTGTAGGGTGTTTTGCTGGATGGATGGTATGCTGCTGGCGTTGCGTTCCACCCTGCCTGCGTTACGCTCCGGTTGGGTACTGCAATCAAAAGAACGTGGCATGCTGATGAATCATCATCCGTGCTGCTGCTTGCGTGTTGCTATGATATGCGCCTGATGGCAGTGTGATGCGGGTCGATATGTATTCGGATTGCAGCATTTAGGGGGCATCTTTTTGAAGATGCAGGGTTAGTTAGGTGGTTTGAAAGTTTCTTCGCAAGCAATTTAATTCATAGCATAGTGGTATAACAAAAGTGTTCGAAAAAAAATTTTGAACGTGATATTATTTTATCATTTTGTATTTTGATTATTTTTTAACACACTACATTTATAAGACATGAAAATTCGCATCTGTTCAATTAAATAAGTTTATGAAGAATACATACTCTTTTGGTTCATTTGGAGCAATTGCTTTGAAGGAAGATTTTCTTCTAGTGCTTCCCGTTGTTGATAGTTTGGTAACATTCTTGCGGTCCATTTCATGAACACGAAACTATATTGTTTGGGTGTGCCTGTGAAATAAACAAAACAATAAACCATTATTCATATTGTTTTACAATTACGAAAACATTATTGATGTTAAGACATTTTTTTCATTTTTTTATTTGTATTATTAAAGGCCAATGCAATTATCGGGGTTGAAAAAAAGTCCAATTTTTGTTTGATAAGAACTAATATATCTGACAAAAACCAGAATGTTGTCGGTTATGCGGATTACTCAACAAAACTAAATTGCTTCACAACTATGCACATCTCACCGATCCACTTGATCGTCAGATAGGTTGTCACGAACTGTTTCACATTATGCCATCGGAACAGCACCTTCTTAAAGATGCCCAAATGTAACACCCCTAGATCACTCACAGTGACGCTAGATCGTGCTTCCAAACCGATCCAGTCGAGTGGTTTTACAATTAGCTTCCCTCCCCAGAATTATTCTCCCGCGATAAGCAGACGCAACACCCGTGAACAAAGACTCCAGAAACGACCTATTTAATAGTTCAATATGATCGCCACTTCAAACTGCTCGCGGGGGTGGAAATGGAATCTTCTGATTTATGGTGTAACGAAAAGCGATGGCATTACGAAAAGGGAACCCATGAATCACGGCAGTAACAATGTGCCGCCAGAGCTGTGTTCGCTTTCCTGCCTGCAAGATGAGTATTCGCTCGGCACAGCGCAAGATCGTGCTACTCAAATTTCACCCGTGAGAGCTCCCGGAATCGTCACGAACCGTGATCGCGGCCTCGCTGAGAAACCTTTCGACCTCGATTCTCTTTGCGAATACAAGGAAGAAAACAACACATTGCTGACCTCTGGAGTCTGGAAATCAATCATTTTTTTCATCCACCGCATGCCATCTTCGGACCATTCATTAGAACTTTTCTTTTCAACTTCACACCGGTTACGTTTGAATATCAACGTTCACCATTCGATCGAAAGCGTCATCGCACCCATTCGTCGCCTGGATCCAATCGGGTATTCGCTTCCATTGCAGAAGGGGTCTTTTCTTTCGTGCGGGACGATCGTATAACAGCCTCCTTATGTTGCGTTTACCCATAAACGAAACGGACGAAGCGACGACAACGATCTTGACAAGTGGCAAAGAAATGGTCTTGAAGTCTGTCTAATGTACACTGCCTAATGCATCGTGCAGTCATCGTCATGCCTGTCACAGACTAAGGGAGACTTGTCTGTGACTAAAAGTGCCATATGTTTCTCCCTTAATGTTACACACAGCATCGACGGTTACGAGGCGAGGGTCGTAAGGAATGGCTTCCACACGATGACAGAGACACTGGCGTCTAGGTCGTGACGGATGGTGTGACAGGAACCTTCAGCGATATTAGTGATAACATTTCGACACTCCCTAACTTCCTTTCCGTTGAGAAAGGACCTAAGCAATTCCATTGGAAAGCTGCCTTTCGGAATGTTCTTCATTATCACAAGCATACGATTACATACAACCTGTTACGCGTATTTCGGTTTCCATCGCTCGATTCAACCACACAACGCCAGTGGATTGCACAAGAATACAGCAGACAGCGAACAAATATGGTTTGCCCATTTTCACGTTTCACACTGCGCGCTGCAGTCCACCAACATATTGGAAACAAAATCTCATTTCACGTTGATCTCCACCGTGCACGGCCGAGCAGTCCAAAGCATATTGACAGTCTGGGAGGCGTTCCCCGAACCGTCAACAAGGTTTTTGCTGTCCTCCCCGTAATGTAGCAACGCAANATTACATACAACCTGTTACGCGTATTTCGGTTTCCACCGTTCGATTCAACCACACAACGCCAGTGGATTGCACAAGAATACAGCAGACAGCGAACAAATATGGTTTGCCCATTTTCACGTTTCACACTGCGCGCTGCAGTCCACCAACATATTGGAAACAAAATCTCATTTCACGTTGATCTCCACCGTGCACGGCCGAGCAGTCCAAAGCATATTGACAGTCTGGGAGGCGTTCCCCGAACCGTCAACAAGGTTTTTGCTGTCCTCCCCGTAATGTAGCAACGCAAACGCGCCGAAACCTCGACTTGACCTCCATTTCCATCTCGCTGACTCGGTTGTCGCGAGCAGGGTGCTCGATATTATTGCAAAAGATAGCCACAAGTTGTTGGCTTGGGGAGAAAAAACAAGCACGAAAAAAACACAGCGGATGAATTAATTTTTGAGTGGTCCTCTTTCACTGGTATCGGGTGCTTTCGATGATGTCTTATTAAACGTTTGAACGATCTGTTTGTGGGTAAATATGCTTCGGGCATCGGGCTGCCGCTGAAGGTTGACAAACGAATGAGTAACCGATTTGCCATGGGTCCGACATTAATAAGCACTATCGTGATGTTAACCGTTTGGTAACGTCTATTGGCAAGATAAGCTTCTTGTTTTATTTTTTTGGGGAGGGAGGGGGGATGTTCCTCACTGGAACATTGGAACATCCAGAGAATCCTTACGCCCGAAGGCCGTATATGGCAGGAATGGTAAATAAACATTCCAGAAACAGAGCATCACACACATAGATCAAAAGCGAATTCGGTGCCGGGAGTTATGCCTGTACGACTGTGAGCCCTACACCGACAAACACGCCCAGGGATAGGTTTTGCTTCCTGGGGCAAGTAAACAAATCAATCACTCGTGCTACATTGCGCGAAGACTCTTCCGGGGCCGGGGCTCCGGGTTCATCATCACCGTGCTCAGCTACTGCCCATATTCGGAGAATTATTGCATTTATTTAATCATGCTCGACTGGGCGAACGGGCGTGAACTCCCCTCGCTGGACATCGACACAGTGTGGCGGGATGAGTCGTGTCGATGATGGAACAGTTCGACGTTTTCTTTTCCAGCGTTTCTTCGGTTCCGCAGAACACACATTTCTGGTAGGCCATTTGAAAGCGGGGTTAAGAATTTGTTTAATTTTATGTGCCACCGTTTTTGGGTTCCGGAGGCGGGAATATTGTTGGTCCGATGCTGATGGACGTTTGCTTTTCAGTTAAACAGACAAGGTTGTTTTTTTTTTTTGAAAATGCTGACCAGATCAAGATGAACTGCATGGCCAGTGGCAAAACAGTAGCAATATATCGATATTATTTTTGGAGTGCTGACCATCCCTTTGAACGGAAATGAATGGAAATAGAATATTATTTACGCGAAGACCATTCAATTCATTATGTAAAGAGGTTATACCCATCAATCACTATTCAAATAAATTAATTTAAAAAAATTAACAAAATGCAAAAAAAGTTCATTCGAGCAAAAATACAAATCCAGGAAGAATACAAGTTTTCAATTTCATATAGNGCCTGTACGACTGTGAGCCCTACACCGACAAACACGCCCAGGGATAGGTTTTGCTTCCTGGGGCAAGTAAACAAATCAATCACTCGTGCTACATTGCGCGAAGACTCTTCCGGGGCCGGGGCTCCGGGTTCATCATCACCGTGCTCAGCTACTGCCCATATTCGGAGAATTATTGCATTTATTTAATCATGCTCGACTGGGCGAACGGGCGTGAACTCCCCTCGCTGGACATCGACACAGTGTGGCGGGATGAGTCGTGTCGATGATGGAACAGTTCGACGTTTTCTTTTCCAGCGTTTCTTCGGTTCCGCAGAACACACATTTCTGGTAGGCCATTTGAAAGCGGGGTTAAGAATTTGTTTAATTTTATGTGCCACCGTTTTTGGGTTCCGGAGGCGGGAATATTGTTGGTCCGATGCTGATGGACGTTTGCTTTTGAGTTAAACAGACAAGGTTGTTTTTTTTTGTTGAAAATGCTGACCAGGTCATGATGAACTGTATGGCCAGTGGCAAAACAGTAGCAATATATGGATATTATTTTTGGAGTGCTGACCATCCCTTTAAACGGAAATGAATGGAAATAAAATATTATTTACACGAAGACTATTAAATTCATTGTGTAAAGAGACTGTACCCATAAATCACTATTCAAATAAATTAATTTAAAAAAATAAACAAAGTGCAACAAAAAGTTCATTCGAGCAAAAATTCAAATCCAGGAAGAATACAAGTTTTCAATTTCATATAGTAAACATCACTAGTAAACTAGTAAATCGAAGCTCTTGAACAACTGTCAACACAAAATTTCCAAATAAAATTTTCGTACTGTCATACATGTCAAATGAATCGTTCAGTACGATTCCTATCATTGAAATGTCAATTACTATTTGACAAGAAGCGATCCATTATCACAGATTCCATCTTTACTGCCAGCGAATCACTAAAACAGCTTATTAGCTGTCAACGGTTTGCTTATTAGAGAGCAAGTCATATAATAATCTCGCCGTTAGCCTTTACACCACATCGAGCCGCTTCATTTCAGCTTCAATCGTCCAAACGACCCGTCCTAATCACTACAATGTAGCTTAAATCGAGAACAATTTTAATGACCACCAATGTCCTTTTACGGTGCACGGTTACATCATACTACATTCACCTATTCTCCGACAGCCAGCCGAAACATCCCCAAGGGGTATCTGCCACAGCGCACATCCAGCGCTGAGAGGGCCCTCGATGCGTTTCACATTTGGCATCGGTTGGGAGAGCTATTCCGTGAAGGACATTCTCCAGCCCCTAAGGGGGTGGTGGACAAAGCTCGCGCGCAATATAAATTATGAATACGCGGGTTCGCTGCCTGTCGTCCGGTGCCTGCGGGAGCATTAGTGTCATTTTGCTTTGACACAGGGGTCAACCGGTCGCCGGAGATCGATTCCCCGAGGTGTAGAGTCCCAAGCCGTCGAGCGGACGAAATTGGAGTTCTCCACTCCGGAATGGAAAAGTTCACGCTTCACGAGGTGCAATATTCGACTGCATATTCGGAGTTGCACATGCAAATGTGTGGTTTGTATCAGTTTGCTAGTCCTGCCGGTGTGCTAAACGGACGGCAGATATCGAGGTGCTATCGTGGACCAACGCATTCGGGTTAAGTCTCGTTTGGGAATTTTGTTTTGTCCCCCTACACCTGGGCGCACGCGTTCCGAACAACCGGGTGAGGGTTGGTCGACTGGCTATAGACTTCTCCATCCGTGTACTGGCGGTTCTGTGTGCCTGTGGTTCTTTGCGGCTCGTGTTTGGCCGTTTACGGATGGTGGCCTAATTTAGGCAGACAGTGATTTACATCTCACTTCGGGTGATCGGATTCGGATTTTTTTATTTTCCGTCTCTGTTGCGACTCGGTCCACCCGTATGCTATGGGTGTTTTGCATGAGACTATCCAAGGAGAGAACTGTTATTCACAACAGGTATAATAATAGTCATGATTGTGATTGTTAATTCTTTTATAATAAACTTGTGGCTATGATTTATCTGGAAGTTTTTTGTTTATTAAAACATAATTTGGAAAATGTTCAAACATTTTTGAAGCATAATTTGAAATAAATTTAATGTTAGTATTATTTATTTTTCTTTTTGTATTAATCCATCCAAAGAAACAAATGGGTTATTGAATGTATTCTTGTGTTTTTTTTTTTTTTGGTAAATAAATTTAAAACTAATAAACATTTTTGACCAAACTGTACCGCCTCCATGTACCACCGTGCGCGGGCCGAAAGTGCAACGCAAGAAATGCATGGGAAGTTAGAAAAGAAATGCAAGCCGAAAACACCAAAAGTGCACGAAAACATAATAAAACGAAACATCGTTCGCATCGCCAATGCTTTCTTTACCCACCCATCGCATCGCTGTGGCAACGTTTGCCGGTATAGTATTAGCCAGTAGCAATGCTACTACTGGTGGGGTCGATCGTACCACCCTGTTTCTTACCAAAATAAAAAAGAAAGCCCACCCAACAACAACAGCGTGCAGCTTCCGTTTGTGTTGCATTTGCCCCTGTTTCCCAGCAAGCATGGTTTGAACCCCGAGCATTTGGTCATCTCATTATTTGCTCTTGCAACACTCGCACCAACTCGTTTTCGATTTCGCTGCGTTCGAAACTGATCAAGCGCCGCACAGCGAGTGCACACGCAACGTCCGGTAAAGCAAACAAACATCCAACGGCGAACGCTGTCTCCACTGTCTGGATGCTGTTGAACGGGCACCAAGTTTCGGTTGCCTTGCCTTGGGTGATTTAATGTGCTGATCTTATCACAGTTCCGTTTGTTCGAGAGTTCGATGCCGAATCGAACATATCTATGTTTTCCTGCGCACCGGTAACGAGCCAAAGCACCCGGTGAGCGTGCATTCGAGGCTTATGTTTTGGGCACAATCGAACCGTTTTGCTAATCCCCGAGCAGTTGGCTCAAGACACAGCACCGTCTCGGAACGTTTATGAGTCAATTAAAATGTTTAGCCACAATCCGATTACAAAATGTCGGAGTCCGATTTTCGGCGTGCGGTCAGGTTTGGTGCTTGCTAATGGAGGTTGTTGGGATCGGATTGGGATCGCTTTTGGGAATAGTTACCCGGTACCGCCCAGCATTCAGGTGAAGCGTTTACTGGTGCACGATTCGTTCGAAGCATCGTGAGAAACTTGCTGCAAGACTTGGTCACTTCGGTTTGATACCATTTGACCGAGTTTTTCACCTGAATGAAGTCTTTAGTGAGACAACCGAACAAGTATGGGAAGAATGTCCAACCCAGCCGAAAGGAAAAGTGACCGATTGATTTGGTCCGCTGTACGATGAGTTAATAAACGAATCCGTTTGTCTGCGGCAAGCTTCAAACGATGGCAGGTTTGTCTTTGCCGGGTGGACGGTTCAATTGATCGTTATTGGATGGATCGGCGTTATTTGTTTGATTGCGGTCAATTGCATATGGAATGTGCATGAACAAAGTGTCCTTCATATGCGCTTCGTGCTTCAAATGTAGGTCAAATCGATGTGTTTACCTTGCAAATTTAATTATAATTATAAGGTGCTATTTATTTTCCAAAAAAAAAAACACACACACACATCGCCCAAATATTATCAACATTAAGGTGAGCAACACTCAAACGCACCCATTAAGCGCAGTCAACCGGTCACGTTTCGCAAACCGGAAATCAGTCCTCACACTCGCACTCGACACACTCACTGGCCGTGGTCAGAGCCATTTATTTAACCGCGCTATTACACTCGTATCATAACAAAAAAGAGCGGCACTGCTGGACACAAACCATTATCATGATTAATGTGTATTTATGACTCTTTAATTGCCTTCCGAAAAGAACGACGGGCCAAGAAACTGTGTCACCGGTTCCGTTTCATTCTTGCTGCTCACTCCTGCCTGTATCCTTCCTTACCCTTGTACCGTGCTTATGGTGAAATAACGATTTAAATGAATATTTAACACGACAACTTCAACTGCCATTTTTGCGGGCGCGCAGTCAAAGTTTGGCAGTTCCATCCCGATGCCGCAGCGTAGGAGAAGCAGGCGAAACACAAAACTATACGCTCATCCGTCAAAGCCACGAATCTGGGTTAAGTTTTCGACGGTCGCGCGCGTTTTGCTCGGTTCTTCTTGGGAGTGGAAGTGAGCGCCCAGCGAAAGGCGCTAATGGATTAAACGTATCCACTAAATGGCATCAGCCGCGCGTGAATCGATGCAAATATTATGTGACGGAACGCGTTCTGCTCGAGAAGCGACGGTCTGCCTAACGGGCACGGGACAGTCACCCAATGCTGGCATTTTCGATTCCGTCCGAGCCTCAAATCTCCCAAAACGAAGTGAGTCGTATCAATTTCCCCTTTTGACAGATCAGTACAACCTTTCAAAACATGAACCTCCGATGCGAGATGAGGAGGGAAGATAAATCTGCCACAAAATGGTAAGCGGCCGGTCGGGCAAGGTGGACAGTCGAATAATCGAATTCGTTTGGGGTAGGAAATTAAATCTCTCGTGCCGGTACCGTTGCGTACCGGGGGTACTGCACCCTTATTATTTCTGCTGTAACAAGATGCAAAAGATCTTAATTTATGGCAAAATGTGCTGCATCTTATCGTACTGCATTTATCATCACCCGGTTGGAAAGGAAACCACAAGGCACAAAATAATATCATCGATTGTGTAGACTGGGCGAGTTTGGAGAATAAGGGGTTGAAGCTAGGGGATGGTTATTAAAATTATTGGCAAATTTATGATGGTCGGGATGTATACGTTTTTTTTTTGTGGGTTTGTTTTCGACTGAGATGACACAGATATATGATTATGTGGACCATAATCACATAAAGTGGTGTGTGTGTGAGATTTTTTTATTCTCCTGAAGAGGAGCTTTACTCATTTGTTCGATTTGACAGAGACAGATTTTGGGGTGTGTGAAAAAATGACGACCGTGTGTGTCTGTGTGTTGGTTCTTGTCCTTTGCCATACGCAAAAGATAATGCACAATGGAGCCAGTGTGTGTGCCAGTATTTTCCATACGTTAAAGAGGAAAAAATGCTACCGTACCGAAATGGCTCAATTTGTTGCTCCCAGTGGCCCCCAGTGCCGGTGATCGAGCGGGAGCGAGATTTATGGGTCTTGCTTCATTCGAGGTTAACACAGTTTGCTGCATGATTTACACATTAATAAGTGTCACGTGCCCAGCGGTTGGGGAGAGTTTTATTTGGGAAATGGGAAAAAACGAGAAGAATAACAGCAAGCTTTAAACGAGTTACATGATGCACTTGTTTTGCCCGTTTTATTGTAGTGATTAATTGGATTTAATTTGTGTTTTTTTGTGGCTGCTTAACAGAATAATATGACGGGATAAACAAATGAAAAAACAGAAAATATAAATATGTTTGCTTGTTACTATGAGGAAAATAATCAAAACTCAAATCATCCTTAAACTGTTAAATATCAGCTCATAATATACAACCCAGAGACGGTCCCACCAAACTGATGTGTTGTGTCTTAAGCAACATTACTAATAGAAACTTTTTTCTCACATAAACTATCGATATAAAAGAACAATTGTACTCGTAACATAGGGCCTGAAACATATTCCAGCAGAACTATTGCTCACTATGAACTACGTTAACAAGATCCCTTCTAAGACATCTTTTTCAAGCTATTAAGAAGATCAGTTTCAAGCACCTTGAATGGAGATCTTCTTACCTGCTTAAAGCTAGAGTGACATCTTTAAATACCATTGAAATTAACCTGAAATTTAAAACACTGCTACACACTTTTCTACCGCCCTATGTGTTCGCTCAACTTCAAATGGTACGCTTTAGCACGCTCCAACCAAGCGCCAAGAGCGCTTTTAATTCGGGGAAAGTTAATCATCCCGCCGCACGCAACAACATTCAAACGCCATTGCCATATAATCGCTAATCGGTGACAGGAAAATGAAGTCTACTTCGTCGTGAGGTCTCGCCAGAAAACTAGTTTAATGCCACTGCGGTCTCATTAAATCGTATTATCAACCGATTCGCTGACAAACGGGCGTACCGCAAAAAAAAAGCTGCTTCCACCAGCTACCATTACTACCAACCTCTGTACGGTTGATGGATGTAAAGTCATTTGCAGCTACTCATTTCCTTTCAGCTTTTACCTACCCCTCCGTATGTCATTCCTTCTTCCGCCCTCTCATGCCGGAGTGGGTGATAACGAAAAGTCGCACCATGATTGGATTGTTATCGTGCATCAGTTCCCCGATCGCTAACCCGACTAACCACCCATTAGCGAGCAATCGATGCTAATGTGAAGCGTGGATTAACATGAATATTAGCTGCTTGCTGCTGGTTTATCGGCTTTTATTTTGCTCGTTGCCTGCAGGCATTTAATTGCAAATTAAAATGAGAAAGCAAGAGTTACACGTACGCGACATCGGCCGGCCATTTTACCGGCTGTGCATGTGTCATGTGTGTTACTCAATGAGTGGACGCACTGCAAGAAGCTACCGCGATTTGTAGCGAATGCAGGCGAGATAAATACATCACGTACACAGCCGAAGCTAATGATTTGCCTAATGATCTTACCATCTGACTCAAATTATCTTGCCCAAATGCTGTTTTAATCACTTTGCCAATTCATCCACTAACCCTGTGTTGGGAGGATGCTCTTGGAGATGCAGAAAAAGTTCTCCACCCCGAAAACAATTAGTAACAGATTCTGATCGGTTGCTTCTCTGCTGCTTCTCGTGTGTGTCTCGCTCGTGCTGGACCATTACTTTTGCACTGCTGTTTGTCTTTCGTTCGCTATCGCAGCATCAATTCTGGACAGATCCGATGGAGCATGTCCGGAGCGATAATTTATCAGTGCCCTCAAGCTCGGCTCATTGTGCGATTGATTAATCGGCACGGTCATGCACGTTCGTTCCGTTTTTCTTTTTCGCCTTCATCTCAAGCCAATCGTTTGGAGCATCTTAGCCATTGGGTGTATCACTTGCAGGTAAAAACTCAACAAGGATCAATCAAACGACGCTGAGATGCATGCTCAGGGAAAGTGACTCACACGCAGCTATCCTTCGTCAATGCATCCGTCCGATCATTTATCATTATTCTAATTATGCCCTGGCGTGTCGTTCGGTCGGGCGTTACAGTACAACCGATCGCACACCGGTCTCACATGGGTCTGTCACTTTCTTCGCACAGTTCCTATCCAGCGGACGTAACTGTCAGCGTGAGGTCAAGCACTTGACACGGCTGTGCCA
The DNA here is from genome assembly GCA_018908115.1 of Anopheles rivulorum. Taxonomy (NCBI): domain Eukaryota; kingdom Metazoa; phylum Arthropoda; class Insecta; order Diptera; family Culicidae; genus Anopheles; species Anopheles rivulorum. Next base: position 11,632,031 of record STHB01000003.1, read on the forward strand.
ATCGCATTGATGGCCCTTCAAGACACCCACCCGGCGATAATCCGGTGATGGTGCGATTCTTTCCATTCGGTTTCCCGGCGTGATTCGTGATTTGAAACGGTGATGAAACCGAGTCGGAAATTAATGTATACTGTCAGTGTCCGGTATGTAGGACACAACGAATCGAATGGTTTTTCCCACTGTGGCTGGGTGCGTGAATGCGTTTTCTACGCTGATTGGAGTCGAACGTAATTGGATCTTGGACGAGCGGAGATTCGTTCGATTCGACTAGAATAGAGCCATCGGTGCTTTGATGGCTTTCGCTGACAGATGCAGTTTGTAACTGACTGGAGCACGCCCAACCGGCGCATCAATCAAATTTAGTGCGAGTAAGGAAGTGATTGGGCTGGCTTTGTTGTGTTTTTCTTTTTATCTGTATAAAAAGCTATCTAAAATCTATCCAAAAGCTTCTAAATTTCAAGTTTCCGAAGGATATTGTACCCTGCAGAATTGCTCAATTATCGCACCTTACAAGAGCATTCAGACTAACAGTTCCAAGGTTTTGAATAGAGTTTCACCAAGATTGTCTACTTAAATAACATGCCAAATATCTTTATAAGCACACTAAAATGAAGTTAAATATCTAGCATGAAACAGAATGTATCTAGGCCCTCAAGGCAAAGGAGTCATCGAGCTACAAACACGAAAGATACGAGTCAATCTCAAAATATAATTTCGCAGTACCGTGAAGGTTTTACAATTCATTTTTTAAATTGCAATCATATTAAACAATCTAGAGGAACTTTTTTCAATTCCACTTCAATAGCACAACACACACTTAAACAAATCATTTCTTATTACACACCGATCGGCAGTTCAATTTAACCGAATGATATTACACTTCCCCCAAAAAGCCAACTCTTTCGCTCGCCATCTTATTAGCCACTTTTCAGCGAAAGCCATCAAACCAAAAGCGGGCTCCGGTCTCGAAACTGGCCCGTCAATCTCGTTACGGATTAACCTTTCCCGTCCGCATAACCCGTGTCGATTCGTCTGGACGATCGAGATGCAATTTCAATCCGTCGTCAACGTGATGCACTCCCAGATGGTCTGGTGACTCTCGGCTCGACAGGGAAGCGGATCAGAGCAGAGCGCAAAAGTGCAATAATCGACCGATGGAAACTGGAAGTAAATTTTACGGATAATCAGTCAGAATGGACGTCAATTCCGTTTATAGTTATTGGGCCGATATATTCTGCCCAATGAAGGTTAATTTGAAACCACCCAGGTAAGAAGCACACGGTGGTTCACTCACCCATCGTCTTATTCGTACCATAAAATGTGAGTTATTAAAATTTTAAAACCATGAAATAAACCACCCAAAACGGGATAAAGCTTAAAATCGTGCAGCAAAACGACCAATATTTGACCTAAAAAATCCAAATCACCTCACCCGTGCATGCACGTTACATAACCTTCCACCGCAATCTGTCCATTTCGGGTACCGACGTCGTAAAAGCTCCATCGATCACACGCATTTATGAGGGAGATGCATTCGGCAAAACGGCAGCTAATATCGGTTCGATCCGCTAATGGATGTAAGGGGACGGGAAACCATTCAGTACAGCGCCCTACACCCAGACGAGGTTTCACTTTGAAGGCCATTATTGCACTTTAATTGAATCCCTCGAACGTTACGGCGCCAGTTTGAATGACGTTCACGCGCATGAATCTTAATTTGCACCGTGAAGCACACAGGAAAAAATAAAAACCGCAATCCGTACATACGATCTCCGGACGTAATAAAATGGGAGATTCCAGCCGGCTTAAGTATGAAATAAAAAGCGAAAATAGCAGGGATGCGATACGGTTGACAGTTTGTTTGTGGCGTGTGGTGCAAAAGCAAACTGAAAGCGCAATCGTACGCTGGAAGAATGCACGCATCTTGTTACATTGTGGCTGTTTTTTTCCACTCCTTCAGCAACTATGTAGTATCATGTGTTAAGGCGAATAAAAATGTACTGCTTTGCTGCCATGTCCTTCTTCAAGCTTTCTTGTAAGAGAGATAAATATATTACGCCATCAGCAACATAGCTGTAGTCTAATCCCGACAAGCACGTTTCAATTACAATTAATTTATTATCATATCATTATTATATTGAGAGGAATGGCAACATTTTTATGAATTTGATTTCCACAGCCTGAAAGTATGCAATCGATAATCATAATATCATTTTTAGCATTTTAGAAGTGATCTTTTAAAGATACTTTTTAGCATACAGCTGTGTTGAACCACTCTAGCATTTCCCAAGCCTCTGATTAAAAATGTTTCACTTCAAAACCTACTATCATGTATTAAGCCTCGCAGGAAATTATTAAGCATGCACTAACTATATTTACCATACCGCTTGCTACACTCTTTGAGCAATGAGCGGTATCCGCTGCAAAACAAAACTCCTCAGCTTCAAGTGCCTAAAACATAGACTTTATAATCCCACCGCAGCAGATAATCTATGGCTTCAGCTTCGGCGGTGAAACCAACTCCCCAGTAATAATGCTAAACGGATATCACATGATAAAGGGTGACCAGACCGCTCATAACGTACCAGCATCCTGCATTGCCCGGCCAACCTTATTTGTCCTGTATGTTTATCTACCACCACAAATGAGCACCTACCGGGTACCGGGCCGGTGCGCCTGAAATCACGATCACTTCCGTCGAACGGTACAGTCAAACGGCATATGCATCCATCCCTTTAACCTCAAGACACGCGCATTCGCATTTGCATGGTTAATTTATCACCAATTATGCAGTTGACTAATTGGCGGTGCAGTGTATGCAAGAAACAAAGAACGCGCATGCTGCGTATGCAACTTCACCGACCGGGCGGCCTGTATGAGTTGGGGTTGTGTGTGGGTTTGGTGGGTGCTCGGTGATGCGGTTTCCCTTGCATTTCTATCGAACGCGCCCCGTCACAGTCACTTGTAACACTAAACATATGGTAGGGAAAATAGTTCTTTCGCGTACCGTGCAAAAAGGTGCTAGTTCAAGTGGTCGGGCGGCTTAAGACGAACAGAATGGCACAGAAGATTGCAACCATGTGTCGGCACATCGGTGCTTCCTGCAATGAATTCCATGTCCAGTTCGAACTAGCGAGTGGAGAAATGAGGCCCAGACGAACGAAGCTTTGTCATGGTCGGTTTTTCACGTTCGCCGAAAAGGGTTCGCTATTGATAGCGCAAAAACCGGGCACACTGTTCGTGCGGCGTCTGTTGGCAGACGCACGTTCGGTTAACGCATTTCACAACGAGAAAGACAACCACAACAACAACAAAACTGCCGTTCAACAAATGAATCCTCTTAAGAAGGGAGCGGCTGCTTAAAGAGAAACCCTTTACCGTCCGCGCGGAACCAATGTTGGCCAATTAATAGTGCGGAAGTTGTCACTTGAGAGTGTCATAATGGGGCGTAGAACTCCTGGGGCTCCGCTTTCCGATACCGCGAAATGATGCAGGAACGAAAAGCGAATCATGCAATAATAAACGGCAGTGTGGTACAGAATTTAGTTCAAAGGGGTTTTGCATCCAACGAAGGACAAAGACGGGCTTTATTTTTTCGAAAGGCTCTCGTCTGCAGTTTCCCGCTTTGCCACGATGGTCTCTTCAGATGTAAGTGCCTGTTGACGGATTTATTGTGTGCGATATGCGAGCAAATAATTTGCATTAATTTTTAAAAAGCTTGCTCAAGCTGTTAAATGGAGAAAAATACGTATGAGTTTTTTCGAATGAAGTATTCTCGTTCCTTTTGCGTGGGAATAAATGTTTGTTGATAAAAAGATCAAGTGGTTGATTCAGTAATGGTTTTTCTCACTCTGCTATAAGAAGAATTTTTCCTGATAATAAATTTATAAATCAAAGATTCAATTAAAAATATACACTTTGATCTTAAAAACCATTACAAATGAACTGATTGCGCTAGGCTGTTGATTTGTTGAAAACCCTCAACCACTTTTCGTGATAAACCCTTATGCCCAGCAAACACAAGAAAAAAGCGGCAGAGATTGAAAGAAGTGTCTACGCCTGACTGCAATCATACAATTATCAATAACGATCCAATTAATCGTTCCATCAACGTATTTGCTTTGTTCCACCACAAACCCTTCGGTTTTTTTGTGTGGTTCTTTTAGCGAGGGAGCAAATTCTAAACGCTAAGAAAAATAATAATCTCAAACACGATAATCGTCTAATGGGCGATCCAGTCTAACAAGATTATGATACTCGTGTTCACGATCTCGCATAGTGGTTAGGGATAATGATTTTTTTAATTCTCCTTTTAATGCAGAAAAACGTAGAGAAATTATGAACTGCATCACGTTTTGCAGAAAGAAGATTAAAGAAAATGCGCTTAGAGGCTGAAGAACGGCATCTCAACCCTTGATAGGGTTTGATTAAGGGTTGAAATCCTTTTTACTTTATTTTTATCTCGAAATTATACATTTTCATGAAACATTTGTCGTTTCTTTAAAATCATTTTAATTAGAATGATAACTAGATATTTCACGTGCACGTTCTAAAAATTATTACAAAATAATTTTCCCTAATCTGGCCCGTTACGGTGTGCCCTCCGGCATTGCGCGGGATTAATATGCGCCCTTTGCTGATAAACTTGTTCCGATATCGTAAATAATCGTGCGTACAACCCCGTGGGATAAAGCCGACGCCGATCTTGTACGTTTTACACACACACACATCCCGGCACAGAACCCTTGAGTAAACCCTGAACGTGAAATTGGACATAATGCTGCAATAAACTGTACCCTTTAACCACGCCAGACCGGCGGCCAATGAAAATGGAGTCCGCATAAATGGAATCGATGGACGCGCGCGCGTGTGTGTGTGTGAGACACACAATCTTTACGCAACGCCCTCGGCGCCTTCGGGGTGCACGGGTATGCCCGGTTGACAGTTAAATTTACGGAATACTACGACCACGCACCACACTCAAACGTGCTCTAGGTCAGTGGCAAGGCCATAAATGTTCGCTTACCGTTGGTAGCCGGTATGCCAGGTACGCCAAGATTGTCCCGAACCTGTGCCGAAGAAATATGCGTTCTTTTTAGTAAGTTTATTGGTTCCCATCGAATGGGAAGGTTTGTCCCGCATTGCTGCTGCTGCTGTTAGGTTATTTAAGGTGTATTGATATGGACGTAAAGTTAATCGAAAGCAGGCAAAGGGTTGTCCTTACAGCCCCGCAGGGTGAAGTAGTTACACCGATTGCATTAGCATTTTACTGTGGAAAGCAAACACCTTTTGCTGGTAGATTGAAAGCGAAAACGACCCAATCGCCCTGTTTTCTTCTGCACTGGTTTGCTAATAATTTTNGTTCCCATCGAATGGGAAGGTTTGTCCCGCATTGCTGCTGCTGCTGTTAGGTTATTTAAGGTGTATTGATATGGACGTAAAGTTAATCGAAAGCAGGCAAAGGGTTGTCCTTACAGCCCCGCAGGGTGAAGTAGTTACACCGATTGCATTAGCATTTTACTGTGGAAAGCAAACACCTTTTGCTGGTAGATTGAAAGCGAAAACGACCCAATCGCCCTGTTTTCTTCTGCACTGGTTTGCTAATAATTATTACCAAGACCTCCTATTTCTCGCTTACTACCTTGCGGCAGTGAAGTGTCACCCTGGTCTGGTGGCACATTATCGAAAACTCATAAATAAGTTGTCAAGCGGTAATAAACGATAGCCGGCAGCAGCAGGAAAATTTGCTTTTTTTTCCTTCTAATTCCCTTTTTTTGAAAGAAATATTCTACAGATAATGGAAGAAGCAGTAACAAAAGTGCTGCCCCGATATGAATGCATAGAAATAGTTTTATCAGCATAAGTCAATTAAAAGCATGTTGAAAAGGGTAAATCCAAAGAAAGGCTTACGCTCTTGGTTGACCCCATCTAGATGACGATTGTTCTAAATTGAATTAATGCATAAATTACACACATTTTCCACACGTTTCATCCTTTCTTATGAAACCGCTCTTTAAAAACATCCAAACCCAACCAGCCCTGGAACTGGTCGGGAAAAAACTTTCCTAATTAGTGTTGCTTTATAGTTTTTCCTTTAGCTTTTTTTCTTCATTCCTTTTGTATGCTGGACCACACTAATGAGCTCGCCGTGGGTGCTGCCCGATGCAAGATGCATTCGGAGGGAGTGGCAAAAATTCAGGCCATGCCGAGATGCGCAAGAAGAGAGAAAAATCGCACGCACAGTAAAAAGAAAAGCATCAATTACGTGTAGTGAAGGTGAGAAATGGTTTTACACCTTTGCACGTGGTGTGGAATGTCATTTTCTGTTGGTCTACTTTATTTATGTTTTTTGGTTTTTTTTTTGTTGTTGCGACGATTATCAAGCCGAATGACTTTTGTTTCATGTTGATGTCACGTAGCTCAAGCGCATTAAAATGATGCAAATCAATGTGTAAGTTTGGGGCAGTTTTTCTCCGGTACTAAAACTGATGAAATAAGTCACCGTATTTGATTAACATAAACATCACCCATCATGTTAACGCAATGTTTTACAAACAATAATGAGTCGGAACTCTTCAGTCTATGAGTAAATCTTGCTGTATCTTTTTCTTTCCATTTGAACCTCCCCAAAACAACACAATGATATCCAAACCACCCATCATTTGCCACCGTATTTTCTTTTTTTTGTTGTTGTTGCTGTGTTTTGTTTTTGCACAAACCACAAACCTTTATCATCATCTCGTTTCGGAAGCTCATAAAACCTTCTTCGGGACGGTTGCCTTAATGACCGTTTGGATCAGGGACAGGCCCCCGAACGGTGGAATGGGGTGGTTTGTTTTCCTGTGATGTTATTTCTAATGACCCGAGCGCTTTGTATGCTAAACCTGGGCGAAAAAGGAAATAAATTAAACAACAAAATGGGTTGCGTGGAGTGCGACGCCGACGACGGTAGGCTGCGTGTTATCGAAACGTGTTATATCAACAGTTTGCTCGGCGGGAGCAATGCAATCGCTCCGTTCATCGTGCACCGTAAATCTGTTAACGCTGCACCGTGCGGGAAAACACGAAAGGAATTAAGTCGCGAAACATAAGCGCGAAGTGTGAGAAATTATGAAATGTTGTCTACATCAACTCGCTGGAAGAGTCGTTTGCTTTTTGAGGTGGAGAAAATTAAAAAACCCCGCCAATGCAGAGGCGTGCGAATGAAGCAGAATGTAGAAGTTTCTTTTGGGGGACAGAATTTAATGTTAATGCAGCCAAACATCAGATGCAGTTGCCGAAGGTTTTAATTTAGGTTTAGTACTCTCGTCAAACGCTTAATGATTTTTAACGGGTTGTATATAGCCTTTTCACGTGACGTGAAATGCACTGGAATTAATTGTCCACAGTTTATATCGCTTTATTTTCTTTAATTTCATATAATCATCTCATGTATAGAATCACAAAAAAATCAAAAGAATTAACTAAGAAACGCAATATTCTTCTGTTTCCAAGCACACCTTCTTCAACTACGGCAATTGCAAATGATCAGACGAATATTTTGCTTCCAAGATCCCTGCTAAATCAAAAACTAGTCACAACAAACTCAATAGTCGTTCCAAATGAGCGAATACTCATAGCAATACAGAACAGAACACTTTTTCTACATTAGATGACTGCCTGCTTCCGAGGTGGTACCGGATGAGTTGAATTTTCACACGAACCCCTTAACACGGGATGGGCCGCTGGAACCGAAAACCCGTGTGCACCGGAGCGCAAATGATGGTTTTAATAAACCCTGCCCAGCACAACTGTTTCCCTTTTGATGTTACAGATGATATGATAAATAATTCTAATGGCCAAATGCGTTTGATGTGAGGATCCTGAGCCGCAGATATCGTTGACAGGCAGCTTTAAAATTACATTGTACTTCTTGGTTATATTGGGGAGATAATAAAACGTATAATTTGTATGTGAGATTAATACTGCATAATTAGGAGAAAATATACTTTTGAAAATTATGCAGTAAAATATTCATTCAAAAATACATTGAAGCACTAAAACTCTCAATTTTTTGCTTTTTTTATTTCCATGCAACGCACTTGCAACATTATCTGCACTGTGTGTCCTGTGCCGTCTCAAACGCGTCAAAGGTCGTTGTCAATTGCAGACGTCATCCAAGTGAACCCAATGGCTGCTCAGCACAAGCGGTACGATGACGCGAGCATGATAGTATCCTCGACATCATCGCGATAACACCACCGTGAAATGGAAACTACGGTCACGGGTTCTTATCTCTGCCATTGCAGCACCAAAACACACACATCCATCCCGAAGCGACAGAGAGTAAGAGAGAGAGAGAGAGAGAGAGAAAGAGAGAGAGAGAGAGAGAGGGCACAAAAAAGGGATCTCACCCTCCGGCCATCCACGGGTAAGGATTAATTTCCATCTGAATGCGCACGGTTTCACGCATACGGGACCGCCCGGTTGGGAGATGTCCTTTTATATCCGCAATGTCCCAGGTAATGGTCCCAGCAATGGAAGCAAAACAGCCAGCGGCATCGGAAAATTGTTCCGGTGCCATCTGATAAAAGATTGACATCTGAAATGAGCTGCCGCGCGCGCCTGTGTGTCTGTGTTTTTGAAACGTGGAGTTCCAGGAGATGCGCTAGACTGGCTTCTGTCCGGCTTGCGGAGCGATGACTTACGGTGAAGTAAACGAATTCTTCCTGCCAGGTGTATGACACTGGGCAGTGTTGCAGAAATGTTACGATAAGATATATATCCCGAACCGACTCCTATTTCGAAGCTCATTCAACAACCGCACACAACAGAAGGTCCTGCGGGCTATTGACATTAGGACAGGCTGCTTTTTTTAGTGTTGCTCTCTCCATGTCTCCGATACATCCCAACGATACTTTCCGGCTTTTCCAACAAGTGTGGTTCCCTTTAAGTACCAAGGCATTAGCACAATGATGCAAATGCCATCTTCAGCGGACCGATTGGTAACAGATGGATAAACGACTGCTGCTGAAACTATTGGAGCAGTCACTGCCCAGATGCCTTACGGCATTTTGGCAGCGGAATGTACCAAATGGTGGGCCAGTTCCAGTGGATATACATATCTGGCTGACATTATTCTATTATTGCTTGGCACGATGGAAGTCAAACAGCACACGAGACTTCCGTTTCTTGAATGGATACTGGCAGACGGTTGGACCTTTGGCAATACCCTACAGGAATGGTCGTACGATATGAGCATTTAAGTGATGTTTTGTATGTAAGTTTTGCTCTTTCTTTTTTAAAACGATGCTGCAAAGTGCACTGACATTTAAATCCTTTATGCTTGTGCCTTTGTAAATTTAAAAATGCTTAAACGTAATGAAAATTAATTAAATTCATTTTGAAGAATTATTCATTTCTCGGCTACACGTATGCCAGGCTACACACACATGTTTCAGCACTCATGTTCCACCAGGAATGGTCGTAAATAATCGATTAAAATAGTGCATTGCAGCAGCAGCAGCAGCGGTGGCAGCAGCAGCGAGTTAATAACGTTTGAATATTTTAAACACTCCGCGCGCGCTCCAACATCAGCGAAGCAAAGAAGTGGTCGCGATGGCGAGCATTTAAAGCCATTAAAGCTAAATCAAATGCCGCATACGGACACTGTCCAAACATTCCCATGCATTCCGCTCACCTCCACTCCATCTTGTCCTTCTCCTTTCTGGAAGGGGGATCGCTTTATGCTGCAAAAATTAATTTTCCAAACCCTGTGTGACCTCGCCATCGTCGTTGTCGTTGTCGTCATTGGGGCTGTGAATGAAATTTATACCTCACCGTACCAAAAACCGACCGAGCCTTGCTGCGGAGCGAGTGCATATTTTATTCAATTTAACTACCAACTCGAACAACGGCATGGTGCGTCTGCCCATTCTTTACCATTCCCCACCAGCCATCCGTGTGTGTGTGTGTGGAGATGCATTTGCATTCCTTTCGTGTGCACGTACACACAGCCACGTGAAAGAAAGCTGTCCGCATCGGGGCGAGATACGGGGTCACTCCAGCTGGCAGCAAAACAGGTGAAATCGTGGTGGAAATGGAGTGTTCGCTAAACTGCATGTGGCAGAACCTGACATAGAACCGGCGCATGAATGGTGCACCGGTCAAGCGAATAGTGCACCGGTCAGCTCAGGAAGCATGGTGGGTNCCGTATGTGTGTGTGTGGAGATGCATTTGCATTCCTTTCGTGTGCACGTACACACAGCCACGTGAAAGAAAGCTGTCCGCATCGGGGCGAGATACGGGGTCACTCCAGCTGGCAGCAAAACAGGTGAAATCGTGGTGGAAATGGAGTGTTCGCTAAACTGCATGTGGCAGAACCTGACATAGAACCGGCGCATGAATGGTGCACCGGTCAAGCGAATAGTGCACCGGTCAGCTCAGGAAGCATGGTGGGTGGATAGCTTGCAAGAAGGGAAGCAAGGGCAAGACTTAGATTCGATCGTGATAGCAAGAGAAGTTGCTGCTGTCATGCCAAGAAATAAACATCGTTTGCGCTCGGAATAGATTATGACGGGCGGTTCCAGCATGAGCGTGCTGCCAAGGGTAACGCTTGCGGAGGCGGCTTATCCGTATGTTGGTCAGTCATCTATCGTGTTATTTTTTTTTTTCCTTCTGGGAAACCTTTCCCTCTATACCTTCCCTATTCCAGAGGAGAAATTTCGCTAACGAACCACACTGGAATGAGGAAAGTATCACTTATCACTTCACCTGTATGATATGTGTGTTTATAGCTTTTCTTCCATCACAACAAGCTGATAATGAATCTCATGAAACTTCTTACATATTTTCAAGTTAAAAACATTTCTCTGGTGGATAACAATTTGTGAGGAATTTATTTAAATATCGTTCTATTCTATAATATTCTTGGTGTAAATTTTAAGATATGCAAAGTCGAATTAACAAATTTACAAACAAATATAGGAACAAATCTGGAAATATTTTGCGATATTTAAAAATTTTTTAAAGCGACTCTTTTTAAGAGAATCTTTGTTAAAAGAGACAGTTTGATGTCATACATCGATACTTTAAAATGATGATAGACTTTACTCATTGCTGAGTTACTATCTTTTGATAAAAAATTTCATGACAGATCTTCCAGAAATACTGGAATAAACATAATTAGTTCTGTAATACATTTCAATAGTCTACAAAATGTCGCATAAAAATATTATGTTTTCTGTTAACTTGTATATAAAATTTCAATTCCTTCATTTCAAATTTACGTCCCACCGAGTATTAAAAAGGTTCAAGTACATCCTCTGAATAGCGTCACGTAATGCCCCGGTGAATCATCACCTCTCGGAAAGCGAGGAGTATTTGTCACGAGTATTGATCGAATGAAATTCTTATGAATATCTTCCAGGAAATTCTACATCCATCCCAGCTCCTTGCGATGACAGCAGCAGTTGTCTTTTCATCCCTCATGTACTTCATCGATGAGCTTCATCACTATGCATACGAAATCGTTTTGTTTTTTCTTCTTCTGCCGCTGGCTACCATTTCTATTGTCCATATGCGTTACCGAGCTTAGGGAATTATTTTATGCAAAAAGGTCGCCCCTTCCTAGGTGGACAAAAAATGGCACAAAAGTCACCCTTGAAACGGGCGGGATGGGGAACCGTTAAGACAAAATGTTGTTCACGCAAAAAGCGCAAAAATTAATAATTCCTTACTGCTCCGGTGCTTCTTAGAAAATGGTATGCAGCATTATGCGGTTGTTCCATTCTTTGCATTTGGTTGCTGTTGTTTATTTAGATGCGAGGTATTTTTTTCCTTCACATTTCGCAACCGACGCTTGGATGGACTTCGTAGTTAAGATTTCGTGAAATGCGTCTGTCGCTGAGCGGTAAAGTTAATTAATTTTAACTAACATACCCTGGCTGGTCACACTCGTTGTTCGCGTCCGTGTCGATTGTTGTCCTTTCTGCTTTGTGCAAGCTTCAAGTGGATGGGGAATTTCGAAGGGAAGCTGACGGTCAGCTGCACCACCAATAGTCCGCTGTTGAAGGATGCAAAGCAGCTCGGTGAAAACATAAAAGTGCGCGTCCTATGCGCTCGTCTGCATCTGGAGGTATTTTCCTTTCCTTCCCGAATCGTTGCCCAAAATTTACGAGTAGATGTTACGTGCGCATACGGACTTATCTGCGGCGTATTATCTCTTCAACAAGTGCTACCATAAACTGTGCCGAGTTTGTTTTGCTTTGTTATTCGTCAAATGAATTAAACGATTAAAACTAACACAAACCATTTCAGAAAACCTTCTCAGCAAGAAGACAGCAACAGAAGAAAAACGTTCGCACAAACTGCTCAACAAGATAAGAATCACGGCATAAACACTAGTGCACTAATTATTGTGCTCCCGTTTTTGGAGAATTTTGGAAAAGGGAACGCAAAACTGACTCTTTTTTAACTTTTCTTCTCACAATCACAATCACTTGTACAGCTTGCGCATAACCTCACCCGATCAGCTCGCCACAAGGTCAGCCACCATGCAAAGCGTGTCGAATCGTGGAACTAGTCCCCAGCCCCCAACGAAACCCCAACCGATAAAATTCACTCCAGCACTGTGCCCATTATCACCACAAATCACCAGTAAAATTAAATGCCAACAAGCAATTTCACTGATCGCGGCCCGGCCTGTGAACACACTCAACGCCACCAAAGCGCACCGAAACGCGTGTGAAAGGCACCGTACAAATTGTGTGCCAATTTAATGAGCCGAACGACACTTTTGACTGGAAATCAATTTTTGCAATCATCATCCTCACTGAGCATTTTGAATATTATGTTTTGTTGTCATCATTCGTTTTTCGATCATAAATTCCAACGCGCCTTATGCCATCCGTGCCATGATGATCGATTGCATTCCCACTGACGGATGACATTTCTCACTTACAATTGCGCCGAATCTGCGCATACGCACGTCGCCTTGTCGCCTACCGTGCAAGGCGCCTACTGCCGAAGGAATGTCATCGACGGCATGCGTGTTTTTTCTTTCTTTCTTTCTCGATTCCTTCGATACAATGTAAACACGCACGCGACGCACAGAAAAACAAAGCGCGTAAAGCAGAAACACTCACGCGTCTCACGATCGCGCAACACAAGCAACGCACTAACCCGACCAACCCGGCTGCTCGTCAAACAGCGACTGTCGATGCTGAGTGCCGGAGCGATTAATTTAAAATGCATTCGCCAGACGTTGTTTAAAAAAAAAAGATTTACCACCACAGTTTCCAGCGTTGGGGTGAGTTTATGCTTTGCGCTTGCTGTCCAGGGCGGCAGCATAGAAATGCCGGTTTTCTGTGTCCCTTCCCTTGTGGGATTTGCTGCGAGCGTGTGCTCACACACAGACACAACGAAACGCACTCACGTCTCGCCTTAGACGNTCGTCAAACAGCGACTGTCGATGCTGAGTGCCGGAGCGATTAATTTAAAATGCATTCGCCAGACGTTGTTTAAAAAAAAAAGATTTACCACCACAGTTTCCAGCGTTGGGGTGAGTTTATGCTTTGCGCTTGCTGTCCAGGGCGGCAGCATAGAAATGCCGGTTTTCTGTGTCCCTTCCCTTGTGGGATTTGCTGCGAGCGTGTGCTCACACACAGACACAACGAAACGCACTCACGTCTCGCCTTAGTCGAACAGCAGGGGAAAGAGTTTGCTGACGCTGGAGTTCCCATGCTGAGCGCCTTTTCGAGGAGGGAATCATTCCACAGACCCGATGCCCATGTCACGGGACGTGGAAGTGAGAAAGCAAATAAATTCTCGCCCTCCTCGTAACTGGTGGTCGAAGGTGGTTCCGTTTTTTTTTTTTGGGAGAGTGAGATCAAGAGCGCTGTCTGAATGGGGATTGAAGTTTGAAGTTCTAGAAGCACGGCTTTAATCAAGAATAAAGTTCAAGCTGTGATTGCAGAACAGAATTTAATTTGTAACCGACTTACAGCAACATAAAAACATGCGTAGGCAATGCACGGTTTCTGTAATAATAATGTATTTTGTAAAGAAACCAAAACTGTCGAGTACATTGCATACATTTAGGCTGACATTTACATAAACTTACTGAAGTAATACAAAATCTTACATACAAATAATTATGTTGGATTGTTCTAAATGTGTCGTAATAAAAATCGAATTCAGTCCAAAGTATATTATATTATCATTATAATATATGATCTATGATAATTTTTGGTAATGATATGATCGAGATCTGCTCTAACGTCAATTCAATTATTTTCAATGGCTTTTTAGCAAAAGGCAAGATTTGACCATTCCGACCCCAACCAAGCTCATTGTGCCTTAACTTCACAACATAAACAACATTTCTTGCTTTTTCCCACTCGCTGACACCGGTTTACCCTGTACACCCATGGCACCAGCATCGACATCCAGCACATGTGCTACACGCTCTCCCGAGTGCGTTCCGTACTCTCACGGGCATTCAATGATCCGATCATCCCAGCCCATCATTCCACAGCAGCACTCAGCAGCAGTAACTATACGATCAGCAAACCGTGACGCATTCATTTCCGTAAAGACGATGCTTCTGTCCCGACCCAAAAGCGATGAAAAGAGGCCGTCCCATCGGGGTGATGGAATTAATTTGCACCCTTCCCAAAATTTTCCTGATAGCTACGCTCACTGGCCACTCATCGATCATTGAAGCCAGCTCGCTTACATTACTCGCATTCTGCAACATCAAAACAAACCGTAAAACCAGATTGCAGAAATGTGATACGATGGAAACGATTTTACTGCAGGCCCATATTTGGGTCAATCAGCCGTATGACGTATGCGAACGATGATAAATCTGGTGCAAACATTTTGCAAACGATCGCTTTGGCGAAAAGGGTAAAAGGTTGAAGTTTAATAGAATTCAATTAAAAACTTTCTCTGCCGCAGCGTTAAAGGGTACACATTAGGTCGATGGAGCTGATTTAGATGAATATTAATTTCGTACGCCAACGTGTGGTGTTGAAGCGATACGCCGACATTCAGGGTGAAGGTGATAATTGAATTGCACTTCATTAGCTAATATTAAGACTGCCGATGAGGTTAAAGAGGGTTGCAACACCTAACGAATGCGAGTCGTCGATTTTTACTTGTTTATTTCTTAAATTATCAAAACCCCTAAATGTATGCAAATAGCGAGGCAAATTAAATTCTTTTAGTTTGTGAAATTTATGTGTTCTGTAGGAGGATATTTTGCGTTGTCGTTGTTTACAATACAAAGATTTTACAAAAGAAAGAGTAAATATATTGTTGTCTTGTTACATTGTTAACACTTCAAATAAGAGTTTCCCCATTACACATCCCAGGTCTTTGGACCTTTTACACCTAAACCTCAACCTAAAGAGGACGTAAAGGGAATGTGCACATATAAAAAGAAACCATTATTCATTCTCTTTTTCATCCTTTTTCCACCGCGCCTCACACTCTATTTGCATTTGCTCTATAATCCAATATCAGAAGTGGATGTTGAAACATTATCCCATACTGCTTGCCTTCAATTCGACCCCGTTTTTTTACGATTCACCCGTGCACATGCACACACTAAGCCCATGCACACTCCAATCGATCCGGTGACCCTTCAAACCATACCGATACCGTGACGAAAGACTTTTGTCCAAACACCTTCCACGGCATATACTCTGCGAGCGCTTCAAAGCATTCCACCTTCAAGCCATAATTGAAATCATCTGTAATTCGCCATCCACGGGCGAAACAGGGTGCAGGGAAGGGGGGGGGGGGGGGTTTGGGGGAGAAAAGTGGGTGGCAACATAAAAGTGCCTGTACCTTGCGCCTATTTAATCTTCATCGAGCACGCGAAACGGAAGGGAACCTAGCGTGCACGCCGCATCATCAGAAAGTCACGTGTTGGAACGTCGTCCCAGTGTTTGTCTGCTTGCTGTTTGCGGATGAGTTGTGTAGTGTTGTGTTGCGGCTGCATCATTTCTGCTCTGGGAGGTAAACAAATGTTTTTTCTTTCTTTCTTTCTTCAGGGAAGGGAATACGTACAGCGTGAAGGGCCGTTTGACAGCATGTTCGCAAACGCCGGCATTAAGACGGGGCGTACACAAACAGACCGAGTGCAGTGCGGGAAGCATTTATCTATTAAATTTGTCTGCAGCCAACCGGCTGAGTTGTTCCCGAAAAAAAAAGAGAAAGAAAGAAATACGTGATGGGCCATTTTTCAGCCGAACCATGGTGGAAATGGCCGGAAT
This sequence comes from Anopheles rivulorum, assembly GCA_018908115.1. Taxonomy (NCBI): domain Eukaryota; kingdom Metazoa; phylum Arthropoda; class Insecta; order Diptera; family Culicidae; genus Anopheles; species Anopheles rivulorum. The sequence continues at coordinate 11,648,293 of STHB01000003.1, forward strand.
GTCATATGCCGCCGGTTTATCAACAAATTTGCCCAAGCACTTGCCGGAAAGATGGCACGCAAGATTGAGAAGGGAGGGCTAAACAAACAAGTGACCGTGTGCAGTGTCGTGCACTTTAACTTATTGAGTCTTACCCCCGCTTACCAACC